>OY744482.1:218731454-219931454 GCA_963556165.1 Tipula helvola | reverse complement strand
TTATAAATATTTGTATGGCAAGTGTTCAACAGGGCCCTATGAACTTATGCCTCGTTTGTCCAGGACAACACGTACATTAAAACGATCAGGTCATAGGTAGAACCTAGAACTAAAATGTGCAAAGACAGACAACTTTCAAAACGGAGTACGCGTTTTTGGAACGGCCTTGACATTGGGGCCTTTCTGTGGTGTACAATTTACAGAGATTAAAACTCAATATCAAAAGTAGGATTTGGCTGAACTCACGATCCTGTTTAACCATCTATTTCATTATATTTATGGTTATGCTGTATGTCGTTGCATATGCGCCTGAGGGCACATTCAGAAAGCAATTCAAAAACACAACCCTTTAATATAAAATTTAAAAAAAATTGTTACAACTTATATTTTTATATTAATTGTGAATGTGTACTTCATCCTTTTGTCATTCTTCAGTTTTACAACTAGAAATACAATATTATGTCATCACGTTTATAAAAATATTGTGATGGTTTTGGCCAACAAGTTCAGCGATAGCTCAGAGGGTTGGCGCGTAGAGTGCAGAACAAAAAGGTCAAAGGTTCGATGCTCGTCCGTAGCTAATGTTTTTATTACAATTATTTATTGTGGACATCGAAGCATATTTATACAATGCACAAATTCATAATGACCCAGTAAAAACAAGAACATCCGAGATACAGCGTAATAACGAAGGCATGGTTTAGTGATTGAAGAATAAAATGAACAACGTTACAAATACATACACACCGCGCGTCGGCGATATTTCCAGATGATTATGGGTGACAAACAAAATACCCAAAAATGAAGAAGGAAGGAAATTCGACAGCAGTCTCAAACTGATAATAACACGACCGACCAATGGCAAACAGAGAACAGTTGCTGGCTTACTTTAAATCATTAAACAAGGAAATAAATCTGTTGTCATAGCCCCCACCAGTGGCAAGCGGACAGATTTAAATAGTGAAGTCAAAACAAATATCAAAGTGTATAAAAGTAAGTGAAATAAAGTTAAGTCAAGTGACATAAAAGTACACAGTGTTTTTAATTGCAAAATCCAGACGAACTTAGAAGACCAGTTCGTAACAATATATTTATAAATTAATAATAATACTAATTCTCGAGTGCCTTTTGTGATAGCATAAATAGAGTTTACTAGCATCAAACAGTTTCACACATACTTTTACAAAATAATATTTGCATTAAACACAGTAACTAAAAAAAAAAATTGTGATCTTCAGGTCAAAGTATTTAAAATTTGAAAATGAAACCAGAACCAGAATTTCGTATGAACATATTAAGAGGTGTAGCATCTGCATTTTAAATATTTATTTATTGGTTAGACCAGTAATAGTTAATTAAAACGAAACTAAATTTAATTGATTTGGCAAAGAACAAAATGAACATGGAGCAATAAAAATCAATATAAAATATTTTAAAGTTAAGTAAATAGAATTCGAAATGATGGAGAACAAAGGGAACACCTCTCAACTCAATATCTTAAGACAATCTGTAACTGTTGCCTAAAATTCTGAAAATTAAAACAATAATTATCAGACATACATACTAGCTCATGCGAAAGTTATGTTGTATTTAGTTTTTCGTATAAACCAATTTTTCTAGGTGACACAAACTGTCATCACCGAAAATTTACAAAAAATAAAAGCTTTTAGTTAAATGCTCAATTATTTATCAATTTTATACATATCTAAATAAATTTTTTGTAAGCAACAAAATTAATTTTCTCCCAGCACTAATACAGCTGTGACCAAATTAGTTGAATTTTTTGTTGAACTAAATTATTATTACAGGAGTTTCTTTTCTGTTTTAAAACTAACCAACTATGTAGGTATTTTTTGTAGACAGGTTCTTTATTACTCTAGCTACATTACGTATTGATATCATAAACGAGAGAACCACATTAAGGACCACATCCAATGCATATGTTGTACATATTAACATTGTTAGAACCTAGGACAAATTAAAATACATTGAAATAATTCCTTCATCGATATACATGAGTAATTTTTACTGGGATTCGACATAAATAATATTAATTCCTAATTTTTATTTGTGTTTGTGAATTTTTTTGTGTGTGTGTATGAATTTATCGTTTTTAATTTAAAAATGAAAGTAGGAAAAAATGAAGATAAAATTTCTTCAGGAATTTTTTAATAAAAACTACCTAAATTCTTGTGGGTACACAGGAATAAAAAATGTACAGAAACACAAACTGAATAGATCGATCCAATAGGAATTTCCAATTTTCTTCAACAACAACTAGCTACTCAATTTTTCCTTTTTGTGTATAAAACATCTTTAAACTTAGGAATAAGTTTTAGTATTGACTAATTAAATTTAAATATAACAAAAATTAACCTTTTAAAAATGTTGTTTTTATGTATTCCTTCTGCCCAATCAAATCGTTCCGCCGACAAACAAAAACACTAAACACATTTTTTTTTAAATTATATAATATTTTAAAAACTTTATTTTTTTTTTGTAATGCGGATATATTCACTTAACAATTACATTACATTTAATATTTATTGTAATATAAAATTATTTAAATACATTTATATTACAAATATTACCGAACTAGTATATTTTGCTACACTATTTTTGTGTTTTTATTTATTTAATATAACTATATTTTTATTTTTAAACCTTTTAATTAAATGATGATTATTTCACTCATTCATTGTAGTAAAAAATAACTAAATCAGACACTAAATTATTAAAACTCACTAGACAATATAATAATTAAAATTATTACTTATTAAATGATCACTTTCCAAGCATTATTTTTAATTTTTTTTTTTTATTGATACCAAAAATGAAATTTAAAAATTAAAACAAAACCAAAAAGATCACTCACAATATTATTTTTATTAATTCTTAATAACCTCACACAAAAATTAACGAATAAGATAAAAAATTAAGTAAAAAAAACTGCACGAAGAAAAACCAATACAAAAGAAAAATCACTTCTGAACACTAAGAACAATTCTTTATTTTGATTTACTAAAAACCGTTAAACACAAGTAGTAGTACGACCAGTACCATACTTCGTTGATAACTGAACTGGGAAAATTTTTTCTTAGATTTTTATTTTATTTTATTGAGAGAGAAAGTATACTACATGCAAAAAAAGTGTATATAGCTATATATATAAATAATATTAAATACTTATATATTATATATCACAACATTATATAATTTTATATATACATAACATAATTTAGATAAACATATATGATTTAAAGATCTGTATATATTCAAGTATAATTTGGAAGAGGTTAAGATTGTATTTATTTTACTTGTTCTTATAGCTATATATTTTCGAAAAAAGTCAATATCAAAAAAAAAAATATAAACAAGGAAAACTTTAAAAAAGCTTTTAGATATTTTCTCTTAGGTGTCATCGCAGAGAAGGAAAAAGACTAAAACCAATTGATAAAAAGCGAACAAAAAGCGTTTTTCTTATGTTGTTATATTCACATAAGAAATATACTATATTTACCCGGCCACGAAGAGAGAATTACCATTAGTATATCAGTAGAAAATATGTATGTATAGCAAAAAATGATAAATTAAAAATTGAGCGAGTAAAATTTTACAAAACTAAAATAAATTTTCATGAGAATTATTTTTGTTTTATTTTTGGGCTTGTTATGAGTGAGAAAATATACGATTTAGTATTTTGTAGTATACAAACCTTCGAGTGAGATTATTTTATTCTGTTATTTTTCGATTATGTTTGTCTTTGTTCAGCACTAGAACCACAATGAGCGTGTACAGTAAACGACAAACATTTTTCTTGTTATTAAATTATTAATTAGTAAAAGGCTGATTAGTAATAATCCAACTACATTTTGATATTTTTATTAATTAACCGAGATTTTGGAATTTAATTAGTATGTGGAGGTCACACATCGTACTGGATTCAAAATATCTTATTACAAAAAACTAGATAGCCTCATTATTTTAGGGAAGCGATATATCTATATCTTATGGTTAAAGGCTTCACTATTTTTTTGGCAACACTTTGGTTACTAGTTGCTATTAATACACAAAATAAAGGCGTATTTAGCACAAATAAACTATTATTTATGTTTTAGATTGTTTACATTTAAAGAAATAATTCCGAAAATTAAAGTTAGTTGTCGATTGAACGTAAATATGAAACGTTTTGCGCAAATTAATTAAGTTGTTGTAAACTTTTTCTGCAAACACACCACGTTTAGGGTTGGTTTTGATTTTTGTGTATGCCCGAAAATCAGCCCGAAAATATTTTTGGAATTGTATCTCGCTTATATTTACTTCCTAAAATAAACGTATTGTTTTATTTTCATCTCGAATAAAATTAAAATTCTCAGAATAAATCTTATTGACTTAAATCTTAGAAGCATTAAACTTTTACGGTCTAAAAAGACCAAAGTATTGAAATCCTGTCAAAAATAACGAAAAATTTGGTTGGTCAAAACCGACTTTTCTCGACGTTAAAAAAATGTCCGTCCGTCTGTCTGGATGTCTGTACCCATGGTACCTCGAGAACGGCTTATCCGATTTGGAATTTTTTTTCGCTAATCTGTTTCTATGGTCAAGGCGGAGATTTGAAAAGCTTTTGGAGACTGTACGTCAAGAGGTTGGGGTATCTGCCATACGAATTGACCCAAAACACCTGGTTATATAAATATTTACGATTTTTTTTATGTATGCTGGTTTTATTATTGAATTGGGCATTATAAGTTATTTAAGTTGACTTGAAAGTTAAGTTAGATGCCAAATTGCTGGTTGAATTGAAGTTGAGTTGGGGTTGGATTAGGATGTAGTGAGCAGTTAACCATTTTTTATATATGCTGGTTTGAGGATTGTGTTTGGCGTAGAGTTTGCGGTTGAGTTGAGTTCAGTGTGTGGGTTGAATTAGGGCTGAGTTGGGGTTGGATTAGGGTTTAGTGAGCAGTTAAGCTGAGGATTTGTGATCTTTTCTTTATAAAAATTTTATTGGAATTCTATATCTCATCCGATTTTGATGAAATTCAGTATTTTCAATGGAAATGGGATTCTCAAATTATTTTTAGATGAAGTTCTGGAATATGGCCAAGTATGATGGAACTTGGCTATTTCTCAACCACTTATGATGAAATTCGACATGTATATTGGAAATGAGATTCTAAAATCAGTTTTGGATGAAGCTCTGGAATATGGCCAAGTATGAAGGAACTTACCCATTTTTCAACCGATTATGACGAAATTCTACATGTGTATTGGAAACGGCATATTCTAAAATGAATTTTGGATGAAGTTCTGGAATATTTCCAAGTATGAAGGAATTTTCCTATTTCTCAACCTATTGTTATGTAATTTGACATGTGTGTTGGAAATTGGATTCTAAAATGTTGTTTGGATGAAGTTCTGGAATATGGCCAGTATCAACTTGGCTATTTCTCCACCGATTATGATGAAATTTGACATGTGTATTGGAAATGGGATTCTAAAATGACTTTTGAATGAAGTTCTGCGTTTGTTTTTAATTAACGATAGCTAAAATATCGTGAATTTACTAAAAATAGAATATAAAATTTTGACAGTTTTAATACAAAATTCCAATCTATCGTTGATTATTTTTAATTTAAGACGATAAATTGAAATTTTGTATTAAAAGTGTTAAAATTGTAAATTCTATTTTTAGTATTGTAAATACACGATATTTTAGCTATCGTTAATTGAAAACAAACGCTTTTTATTATTTTAACAATTTGCTTAAATAATTTGCTGAAAAAAGAAAAATCGTTCACGTCGCTCGTTCTCAATGTGTACCGGCCTTTACTTAACCGATTATAATGAAATTTGATATGTAATGGGAATATTTGATATGTGCGGAATATGACCTAGTAGGATGAAACTTGGCTATTCCTTAACTGGGTATTATGAAATTTGACATGTGCGTTGTAAATGGGATTCTAAAATGATTTTTGGATAAAGTTCTGGAATATGGCCAATTACACTGTTAGAAATATAAGTATAATTTTGTATACTACTTTCGGTACAAAGTTCTAGAATACGATTTTTCGTGTTAAATTGGATGCGTGTCCGTGTACCCATGTTACTGAAGCTGTTGTCCTGTTTGGCTGTTGTTGTATAAATAAATAAATGTTGGCTAACATAGAAATCAATACTATCAAAACTGTCACACTAACTTTATGACACAGGTGAATGCTATCCTCATTGAAGACACCAAAGACTGAAGTTCTGATCACCTCGTGAGGTTTTAGCCCTTTATTTTTTTGTATTTTGAAATTTTAATTAAAATTTATGTGTAAATTAATTATTTTAATTTAAAATAAATTAATCACCACTGTTTATTTACGCAAAAATTGACACAAGAATTGATCCGATCGGGTGAGCCATTTTCTCGCTACAGTGGTTCAAGCATTTAATCGTGAGGAATCAGAAGTTCGCTGCACGGCTTGCCTCGCCGCCTGATGATGTCATTGCGATAATATTATGCATGAGGCATGAAGCCTAAGGACGAACCTAAGAAATCATACATTTAAATTAAAATGCTTACAGTTGAGTGGGTAATTGCCCGCAACCCAGGGCAAAATTTTGTGTCAATTTGACTGAATTTTAAAAGTATTCAAAGTCAAAATAAGTAACTAAAATCAATTGGGATGGTTTTAATTACTTATATGGCGTCAAATAAGTCAATAAGTACGAAATAAGTATTGTTTTGGGAAACAGCCTAAATATTAAATACTAAATCTTCTTTAATAATTTTTTTTTTTTTTTAATTATGACACTGGAACTCTTTTGTTATATTTCTAATTTACATGTCGAATTATTATAACTGAGGCTGTTTTCCAAACGATACTTATTTGATACTTATTGACTTATTTGGCCGCCATTTTAAATAAGTAAGTAAAGTCATTCCAATTGATTTAGCTTACTTATTTTGACAGCTGCATCAAAAGAACAAAAATGCGCAATATTTACTGCACAGCGATTTTTTTTTTTTTAATTTATTATTATTAAATTTATTATTCTTGGGATAATTTTATTTTAATTATATGTATTTTAAATTTATGTTATTTGTGTTTGTGGTTTTTACATACATATCCATTATAATAAACATACATATGCATAACATAAACCAATACCTTAACCCTTTCACTCGTACTGTACACAATTGCGTACATCACTTTAAACCTAATTTTTGGGATTCAATACACTAATAATGGATTTTTAAGTGTTATTATGTTGGCTCTTAGTCTTAAGCTACCAAAAAAGGATATTTAGCGCGAAAAATATTATAAAATTTCAGAATTACTCAGTTAAGCAAAATAACAGGCGTTTTAAAATAAATGACGAATCAAAGGGTTAAAGTATTTTTTTGACATTACAAATTAGATTTTTGGGTAAGAAAGAGATAGAAAATAAGTTACCTCGCCAAGTTACTTATTTGAATTAGACAGGTTCCACAAATAAGTATCCGTTTGGAATACAGCCTAAGTAGTCTATGTGATATAGGAATGTACATCGTCGTCTCAGGACTAGAGTACGCTAACCACCAAATTGACATTTTCCGGATTTTGATCATTTCTTAGATTTCAAACAATTATCCTTCGTTTACGCCTATTTACGTTTTAATCAGAATACCCGTTCCTGAGGAAACTGGTTCTGTGTTTTTCGTTATTCACCATTTCCAACACAGTTTAGCGACTAAATTACGCTAAATCCTGTTTAACGCTAACTCCATTTTATTTTTTTCTGATTTTAATACTAAGTGCGTTATATAATCTAATTCCACAAAACCAAAATACGCTACAATTTATTTTGCGCTATCTCCAAAAGTTGAAAACCTCATAATAACGTTTAACAAAATTAAAGGAATTTTCAAGCTAACTCCATGAAAATTATTTTATAAAAAACGAAATATCCATAGATTACGCTATGTCATAACTTTAAAAAAAAAACTAAAGAAAAATTACGCTATAATTAGAATTAATAAGGCTATATCCAAATATTATTGAAAACGCTAAATCCAAGTTAAATATTATGTCTTATTGATTATTTTTATTAAATCCTTTTCAGCTATATCCAGCCGTTAAATGGTTTTAGTGTTTATGCATTTCATTAGTTTTATCTCTATACCGGTTCATTTGAAATTATTATATAAAAAGGGAATAGTCAGTTCGAAAAAATTAGTCTATGAAAAGAATTTGATAGAAAAGGAACTTAAAATAAAGTCATTAATTATTGTTTTTTTAAAGTTGTTTTTAGTTTTTGTTAGTTGGTTTTTTATGCATATTTCTGTACTAAACTTAACAAAACATTAAAAAACGAATGACTCAACAATTAATGAAGTAATAGGAAGTGATAAGAATAGTTCGCCTGTACCTGAATTTGGAGAAGAAGAACTCAAGTAAGTTGCACAAAATGATGTTTCTAATATATTTAATTAATTAAAAAACTACTACTTTTACGGCATACCATTCCTTGAAAAACTTATTGGAAACGATTGAAAATTTAAATCACAGTCACAGCCCATGCACCAAAATTCCACCCACTCCATTAAATGAAAATTATATATTGAGCCCGGTATACCGTCTTATACATGGCAACTTTCATTTAAGCAATGAGGAAAATGAAGACATCCTTTCCGAAAAAAATGACTCCGTATTAAGTAAATTTTCTGCCAAAAAAACTATCGAAACTGTAATGTCAAATGAGGGCTTTGATTCTGGAGGTATTTGGCATTCTTAATTCTTTGTAGAAATTTTACTAAAGTTACTATTTAATTTAGATTCACCATGTCATGATTCGGATGTCGACCCCGATTATGTTCCACCAGCTCCTGATGAGCAAATGATCGATTTGTTGTGGGAAGGTAAACACTTTAAATAAATTATCAAATTATATGGGGGACTTGTATTAATTTTTGTAATTTTATTTTACATAGATGTGCCATGTTGCTCAAAAACTTTGACAAGCAAAAGACTTAGTCACCCCGAAAATTGGAAGAAAAAGAAAAGAAAAGCTAAATGCCAACGCAGGGACGAATTCACTGATGATTTGGGCATACTTAAAAAAAAAACGAGAAATTAAAACGGGTTGCGGAGAAAATTGTCCATATGCATGCCGTGAACAATTTGATTTATCAGAGAGGGTAAATTTGTTTGAGAAATTTTGGCAGTTAAGCTCAAAATCGAAAGGCGAATTTTTTGGCAAAATGATATTTAGGATTTCAGTAGAGAGAAAAAGAACAAGCAATGCAAACTCTCGTAGAAAATATACATACCTCTACCATTTCTTAAAAGCCGGTATGTTGAAAAGGGTCTGTCAACTATTTTTTACTAACACCTTGGATATTAATAAAACCAGGATACATTATTATTTTGATCATTTAATTGACACCAACACCACAACATCGAAATCTCCAGCTAAAGGCAAACACACGAAAAACAAATTACCACAAAACAAACTAGATGATGTTGCAGCTCATATCAATAGCTTTGCAACAGTGGAGTCTCATTATTGCCGCTCATCAACCAATAAAAAATTTTTGGAACCACACCCTGTAAAGTTTTGGTCATATAAACATATATTTGAAACGCAGTTTAGCTTGGGCTTCTTCATCCCAAAAAAAGATTTGTGTAACAAATGCGAGGAGCACAAGAGAAAGGAAAAAATGGTCAAATATTAACTCAAGATGAACAAAACGATTATACTAACCATATTCAAAACAAATTGGTAGCGAAAGCAGAGAAAGATACTGACAAGACAAATATTAAACCACATACCAGTGTTATGGTAATTGATCTGCAAAATGTGTTTGCGTTGCCGAAAGCAAAAGTAAAGTGCTTCTATTATAAGCATAAACTTTTGTGTTTCAACCTAACAGAAGCACGATAACAGAGACGACGACATGTTAACAATAAATTTCGAAAAGGAAATTTTTAAAATTCGATGCTCACCAAAGTGCATATTAATTTTAGGTTATTTTTATTTCATAACGGCATTTCATTGTTTCAATACGAATTGAGAAACAATGAATATGTAATAATACATTTTGTAAAACTGGTAATCAAAATTTAGGCGAATTATTTCTTTCAATATTTAATTATTTCAAATAAACTTTCGGGTTCGATTCTCACCAAGGACGTTTTGCATTATTTATTTGAAATTTAATAGATATAATGATTTGAGAAATATAAAATTTTGTATTGTATAAACAGTAAACATAAAAAATAATAAAAAATTATGCACTACGGGTAATCAATCAATATTTAGGCATATATTTATTACAGTAATTACAGAAAAAATGTGTAAGTATAAAAAATACAGTTTCAACCCCCCTGGAGGTTTACATAGTTTTTTTTAATACTGTTGAATTGTTTCTTGGTTTTGTTTTGTTTAAAACTTAATTTTGTTTTTTTTTGTTGAATGGTTTGTAAGTGAAACACTACGGAAAAGTTGGATAAAAGCAGAAGATTTAGATCAGCATTAACTTTTCTTTTTCTTTTGTTTGGAATTAATTAATGTTTTAAGCCCGAGTACCGTCCAAGTTGAGATGCGCCTAAAGATATGTAAAAACTACTTATTATTTAAATAATTTCATCCAATTTTGATATACAAGGTGTAAAATATGTACCGGTACGGTCGAATATTTTGAATGGTACACACCGCATCGAGAAACAAAATATACGTGTTTAATATTTTTGAAAAAGCTATTCAATTAAACTAAACTCGATCCACACCCCATCTCCTGTGAGTGAGGGTCGGGGTAACTTTGATATCTTAAATGGAAACCCCCATTTTTTATTACAGATTCGGATTCTACGTCAAAAAGTACGTAAATTTTATTTGAAATATTTTTTTGTTTTCAGCGCAGATGGCGCTGTAATTGCTGTTCGAAAAGAAAAAAAAATTTGCAATGTGCACAAATTTTTTGCGTGTTTTTGTGTTTCTCGCAAGAGAAACTATATTATTTCTGTTCTAAATAAATTTGTTTTCACGGGAAACAATAAAAAACTGGAAACAATAGCGCTTGTTTTTTTAGGATTAGTCGTTCTAGATTTTTAGGATAAAGCGCTGGTTATATAGTCAAAAACGAAACGAAAACGAAACGGAACGAATGAATTGATGCATGAAAGCATATGGGACCAATTATATAGACGAAACGAAACGAAGACGGCCGGTGGAATTGATTCATTCCAATTTGCTTTCGTTTCGTTCTTCCGGTAATTCACTATCGGTTCTGTTTTTTTTACCAACCCTTAAAATTTGTTATTTGTTTTTTTTTTATTAGTAATAATACTAATATAAATAAAAGTCGGTGTCCATTTTTTTTTCAAAACTTATTTTATTTGAATAATTTTATAATTGCACGATAGTAAATTCTTGAAATAAAATATGTATAACCAAATTTCCAAACGTCAAAAAACGAATTCGTCAATTCGTCTATATAACCATGGGTGAGATGTTGTAACTTCAAATTTTCGAAATTCGAACCGAAAGTCGAAAATTGGTATGTTGTAAAATTTTCGAATCGCGATAATGATACTTTTGTATCACTCAATTTATTTAAAGTGATATACGAGCGATTCGTCAAAATATATTACAATACTATCCATCATAAATTGTGTTTTTTTAATAAAATCTTTAAGAATTAATATTTATTTAACGCTTTGTATAACAACTAAATGTCAAATTAAAATTATTTTTGTTAATTCATCTTTGAAAAATGGTTGCCCTATTGACGTATCACTTTGGAGTCGAAAATTTTACAACATGCCAACTATCACTTTTTCGAATCGACTTTAAAAGTCGATTCGAATGAAAGTGATGGTACAACATCCCAGCCCATGTCTCCTCCGTCTTTCGTTTCGGTCCGTTTCGTTTTCGTTTCGTTTTCGTCTATATAAATAGCCAATAGCGCTTAATTCAATTCAATTTGCTTTCGTTTCGTTCTTCCGGTAATTCACTATCGGTTCTGTTTTTTTTCTAACCCTTAAAATACGTTATTTGTCATTTCTTTTATTAGTAATAATACTAATATAAATAAAAGTCGGTGTCCATTTTTTTTCAAAATTTATTTTATTTGAATAATTTTATAATTGCACGACACTAAATTCTTGAAATAAAATATGTATAACCAAATTTCCAAACGTCAAAAAACGAATTCGTCTATTGACGATTGTAAAAGTAAAGAAAGCACCTCTCGAGGACAATAGCCAAAATGATGCACCTGATAAAATGACATTTGTCATAAATGCGACGAAAGAAAATTTAGCATTGCGGTAATTAAAAATTGTTTTTATAGTCCAAAATTGGAATTATTTACAATTATTAGCAATCCGGTAAGTAAAAATTGTGTTTACAGATCAAAAATGGAATTATTTATAACAATTTCAAACGTCAAATTATCAGGTAGCTCAGTTTAAAAATAGTCCACTAGGTGGAATCCGTGATGCTCCAATCGTCAATATAACAGTTGCTTTCCAATCGACCAACCGCAAGCACCCGCTAGTGAACCGCTAGTAGAATGGTTTTTGTATTCGCTAAATTATTTACTCGTATCTGCTCTTGCTATTTTATTATGAGCAGTTAGAAGCAGTTACGCACAATTTCGACGCCAGGTGGTTAAATGTAGAACCGCTTAATATTTATGGTAATATTAGAAATTTTAATTGATTTTGTTTAGCGCGTTATACATTAATTATTTTTTAGTGATTTTATATAAAAAAAATAACAACTTTGCCGTAATAGCACACAATTACGATTTTGAGGTTATGTTTTACTCATAACATCCAAATCTGAACTTACCAATCGACCATAGCAAAGACAAAAGCCATTCTACTAGCGGTTCACAAGCGGTTGCTTACGGTTGGTCGATTGGAAAGCAACTAACCATGTCTCCTCCGTCTTTCGTTTCGGTCCGTTTCGTTTTCGTTTCGTTTTCGTCTATATAACTAGCGCTTTAGTCGTTCGAATTCTCACTTTTTCCAACATCAATTACAGCGCCATCTGCACCAAAAACGAAAAAAAAAATTCAAACAAAATTTACGTATTTTTTGACGTAGAATCCTAATCTGTAATAAAAAATGGGGGTTTCCATATAAGATATCAAAGTTGGTCCCACCCCCACCCACTAAGGGTGGGGGTGGAGGTGGCGTTTAATGTAGTTGAATAGCTTTTTCAAAAATATTAAACACGTATTATTTTGTTTTTCGATGCGATGTGTACCATTCAAAATATTCTACCGTCCCGGTACATATTTTACACCCTGTATAATATCCCGATAACTAGACTGATTTCAAATAAAGAAAATGTAAAAAAAACCATTGTTATTGTATAACCCACGCTGCTAGGGGCAACGTGAGTTATATTTTGTATAACAAAATGTTGAGTAGTCATTGGAAAATTGTTCGTAGATATTTTGTAATTTACGTCAAAGAAACACGTCACATAAATTTAAAGAACGTTCACTATGATAAAATGTATTTCAAAATTCAATGCTACAGTGTGAAAATACAAAATGGAACTATGTATTTCTTATTAATTTACGATATTTACATTTATTTCAACAAAATTGGATAAAACGTTGTATGCCACTCGTGAGCAAAGAGATATTATTCACTCTGACTCAGGGCAATGTCCCACTCGGCTATCGCCTCGTGGGACAAACTTATCCCTCATGGATAATATCTCGTTTTGCTCACTAGTACCATAAATAACTATAATTAACAATAAATTATCTGCCACAGTTTCTTTACGTACAAATTGACATCAGAATCACTCCGTTCAGTTAAGGGATTCTCATGGTTGATTGTAAATCGCTGTTTTCTACTTTGTAATTTTAATTAAAATTCATGTGGAGATTAATTATTTTCATTTAAAATAAATTATCTATCACATCATTATTAAGCACAAATTAATACTTGAATTGCTCCGATCTGATGAGGCATTCTCTCGCTATAGTGCCCTCAATCTCTGCAAATCGCTATTTTATAGTTTGAATTTGAAATTAAAATTTATATGATGATTAATTAATTTATATTAGCTTAAATTAACCACTACCGGTTTTTTACGCAAAAATTGACACCATCTGCTGATCTGATGAGCCATTCTCTCGTTACACTGGTTCAAACATTTAAATCGGTCGAAATCAGAGGTTCGCGGCTCGGGTTCGTTTGCCGCCTGATGACGTCATTGCGATAATATTATGCGTGACACATAAAGCCAAAGGACCAATCTAAGCAATCATATCTTTAAATTAAAGGTAATGCTTATAGTTGATGAGTAATTGCCCACGACCAAGGAGGCAAGTGAAGTTAGCCCAGGATTTTATCCCAGAAAATAAAAAAAATTAATCAGGCAATACTAATAAAATTATGCAACGTATATTCATATGTGAAGTTATCCCAGCCCAGGATTTTATTATATTTAATTAGAATAAATATATTTTTATTAAAACCAGACCAATGAAAACAAAGAAAATCCAATATAAATTATTTCAGTTATGTACTTATAAAATACTAATTGGTTTAAAACATAAAATTCATAATTAACAGTATTGAAAATAAATCGTAATATTCTCATTTTTTTATTGTAGTGCTCGAAAACTAAAAATCTCTCGGATTGGGGCTATATAGTTTTGAAATGGACATACAAGAGGCTAATTATTGTGTTAGTTTCACGATGATCGGTATGTTGCAAGTTGCCGGAATATGGCTCTGTCTTGCAACTCCATAGCATATACTCAGTTTTAATCAGTTTTTGATAGTTTTGAAATGGGAATACAAGGGGCTAACTATTGGGGTAGTTTCACGATGATCGGTATGTTGCAAGTTGCCGAAATATGGCTTTGTCTTGCAACTCCATAGCATATACTCAGTTTTAATCAGTTTTTATTGTGGTGCTCGTAAACCAAAAATCTTTCGGATTGGGGCTATATAGTTTTGAAATGGGAATACAAGGGGCTAACTATTGGGGTAGTTTCACGATGATCGGTATGTTGCAAGTTGCCGAAATATGGCCTTTGTCTTGCAACTCAATAGCATTTACCCTGCCATTAAAATTTTTGAGGAAATTTGATTTTTTATTCAATTATAATTTATTAGACGTATTTTTACTGTGTACTACATTTAATAAAGTAAAGTTATTCATAATAGCTGCATTTCATGACATCAATCTATCTGGATTAAATCATATTTTACATGCAAACTTTGATCCAAAAACAAATTTGGATCAAAATGTGTCTATGGTCTGTATGTAAAATGTGATTTGATCCAGGGCCCGTATTCTTGAAATTCACAGAAAAAAGTCGCCGGTGACTTTGGTATATAAAACAGTTTAAATTTTCGGCTGTAATGATCTAATGATGTATTTCACTAGAAAATTATCGAAGACTTTTTCGGGTGAATTTCAAGAATACGGGCCCAGATAGCTTCGTTTCATGAAATGCAGCTATTATATAACCCTCAAAAACCTTCTAACATTAATTTTAAATTTTCCTACTATAATTACCTATTTTTAAATTATCTGCAAAAATTTTTGAAAATTAACAAATCGATGAATTTCGCTTGGTACGACTATATGTATACTCTATTATACCCACTAGCACGAATATATCACCTTTCACTGTACTCTTCGAAACGTTTCGTTTTCTAAGCTTCACACTCTCATTCATGCAGGAGAGCCCGTTTATAGGGATCCTTCATACAACCATTCATATGGAGCGCCCAAACCAATGGGATCCATTTCACATAATTAATTATTAATAATTAACAATTATGCATTAATAATTAATATTTAATAATAAATAATTAATATTCGGTAAATAGAGAACAACTTTGTTCCTTGCCATATTCGTCGATTTGTTAATTTTCAAAAAATTTTGCAAGAGTCCTGCGGCTCATATCCAAATGGCGCTGAGTTCTTTGATTTGCAGATAATTGCAACTTGCAACATACCGATCATCGTGAAACTACCACAATAATTAGCCCCTTGTATTTTTAGCCTTTTGATTTTTAGTTTACGAGCACCACAATAAAAACTGATTAAAACTGAGTATATGCTATGGAGTTGCAAGACAAAGCCATATTTCCGCAACTTGCAACATACCGATCATCGTGAAACTACCACAATAATGAGCCCCTTGTGTGCCCATTTCAAAACTATATAGCCCCAATCCGAGAGATTTTTGGTTTACGAGCACCACAATAAAAACTAATTAAAACTGAGTATATGCTATGGAGTTGCAAGACAAAGCCATATTTCGGCAACTTGCAACATACCGATCATCGTGAAACTACCACAATAATTACCCCCTTGTATGCCCATTTTAAAACTATATAGCCCCAATCCGAGAGATTTTTAGTTTACGAGCACCACAATAAAAACTAATTAAAACTGAGTATATGCTATGCTAAAACTATATAGCCCCAATCCGAGAGATTTTTGGTTTTCGAGCACCACAATAAAAAATGAGAATATTACGATTTATTTTCAATACTGTTAATTATGAATTTTATGTTTTAAGCCAATTAGTATTTTATAAGTACATACATAACTGAAATAATTCATATTGGATTTTCTTTGTTTTCATTGGTCTGATGGTGTTTTTATTGGTGAAATATGAGGATGAATACTCTGAGCTAAAGAAAATCTCTGCCGGTGTCCCGCAGGGGAGTGTCTTAGGACCAATCCTGTATTTACTATATACAAGGGACATACCAACCACAAATGAAGGAACCATAGCCACCTTTGCAGATGACACAGCAATTATGGCAGTTGGAAATAATGTTGCTGATGCAACGAGCAAACTCCAGAGGATGACCAATGAGGTTTGTAACTGGACAAAGCGTTGGCGAATCAAACTTAATGAGACAAAATCCACGCATATTAACTTTACTTATCAAAAGGCTTACCACCTACCTATAGAAATTAACTCGCGGCTCGTGCCATATGCAAATACAGCTAAATACCTTGGCATGACCCTCGATGCCAAGCTTAAGTGGAGAGAGCATGTCAAAAAGAAAAAAGAAGAACTTAACATAAAGTTCAGAAAAATATATTGACTCATAGGTAGAGGCTCTGAGCTTACAATTCACAATAAGCTGCTGCTATATCGGCAAATTTTGAAGCCGATATGGACCTACGGTATACAACTCTGGGGATGTACCAAGCAAACAAACGCCAAAATGATACAGACGTTTCAAAACAAGGTTCTTCGTAGCATCGTCAATGCTCCGTGGTACGCAAGAAATGAAGACCTTCACAGGGACCTACGGATGGAATACATCAAAGAGGAAATAAAAATGCATGCCGCAAAACACGAAATAAGGCTCCAGGAACATGGAAACCCCTATATTCGCCATATGATAGATAACCCTGTCGTTGAAAGAAGACTCCAAAGAACGAGGCCACTTGACCTAGTGAACTTACTAAACTAAAATTAGTAAATAGGTTTAATTGATTATGGGGCTAACCAGTGGGTTACACTCCAACAAACGTGAATTTTACTAGATATATAAAAATTTGTATTTGAAAGAAAAATTGCTAGATGAGCGCAGTCTCAGTCGTAATAAAATAAAATGAAAAAAAAAAAAAAAAAAATTTCTGATTTTAATAAAAATATATTTATTTTAATTAAATATAATAAAATCCTGGGCTGGGATAACTTCACATATGAATATATGTTGCATAATTTTATTAGTATTGCCTGATTAATTTTTTTTATTTTCTGGGATAAAATCCTGGGCTAACTTCACATGCCTCGACCAAGGGATAAATTTCGGGTCAGTTTTCTGAATATGCGGTGTAAAACCTTATCACGGCCAAACTAGTTTTTTCCAATTTTATATCGTTCTGATTTATAAACGGGTGCATAGCATAATATCTGAAGATACAGTGTTTTTCTAACTAAATTTATTTGGTATATTTACTAGATTTGATGAAAATTTTCTCGGGATATATTAAAAATTATGTAAAATGGTTTAGTTTATTGAATATAGCTTCAAATTTTGAAACGAATTGCATCAAAAAATAAATAATATATGATATTTTATGCAGTTATCCAGATTTATTTAATGCCACAGAATTTATCCGTGCTAATGTTTGCTATATGAAAAATAACTAGCTAGATGTATGCATTTTTTTCACTTTCCTAGTGCGCTTACAAATTTGACATAAACTTTATTATTTTGCAAAATTTTTAGATTTTGAATTTTGAGGAATTAACAAATAAATTTTTAATTAATAAGAACAATAAAGATTTTTTTAAAGAGTTTTTTATGTCACGTAGATTTTTAGATTGTTTTTAAGGAAATGCATATGTACAAAAGTTGTTCTGATTATTAAAATGCCCAAGGGAAAATCATAATCATTGATCGATCAATCACACGATTTTCTTATTGAGTTGTTGTTTCATTTATTTATGCGGGTTATTGACTTACCTATAATAAATTCATTTGCAAATGAGGAAAATAATTCTCTGGATTTCCAAATCACACTTGTCGTATAATGTTACGTAATTCCGTCGTAACCCTATTTCAATTAGTTAAGGTTTCCGATTTTGGTGTTTAAAGAATTCATTTAAATAAACTTCTAAGTAGTAATTGAGGATAATATTAGAATGCGGTTCTTAATGTATCTATTTCCTCATAGTGTGCATGGTATGTATGCTCATGGAAAAGTTTTGTATTTTGTTTATAATTATCTTTCCACTGGCGTTTTGGTGCTGGTGATATGATTGATCATACGAGCCAAGACAGTTTCCTATCACGCCCGCTCTCTGAGTCAATTCTCGACGCTGACCAAATATTCTACAACATGCTTCGACAGACTTTGAAAATGATTATGCTTGTGTATAAAAGCGTTCGTTTGGGTGACCACCTACAATGTTGGCCATTACGCTACAGGAGCGGTTCGAAAAACCACAATAGAGAAGCGGGAGGTTATATGGGTCGATTTCGGCCAAGCAATAATAGATTTTGTTTTACTGTTTATTTCAGCCGTTTATTTTGGAAATGGTGCAATAACATTGGAAATTTCTGAAGCTACGGTGTTTTTGTCAGTAAACAATCTAAAATCAAAATAAAATTTGTAATACTTGTGCAGTAAATAATCTTTTTCAAAATCCTTATTATATACATGTGTACATATTATGTACTTGTATATAAATATTAAAACTCCAATCTTTAATTATCTCATCACAGCAAAATATGCACTTGCACCACTTTCGAAAATCATTTCAATAGAGGAAGCTCAGACAGCACAAACCGAACTGATAAAATTGGTGCAATCTGGAGGATTTAACCTGAGAAAATGGACCTCCAACTGTTTCCAACTTTTAGAAGGTGTAAATCCGGGCTCGAGAGCCTTCGAGCCTATCATATTTCACAACAACGATGAATCAGAGTCAGTAAAAACACTTGGTTTAATTTGGTATCCAGGCACCGATACGTTTGAATTTAACATGAATATCAACGTCAAAATTGGAGAAATGACCAAATGCAAAATGTTACCTGAGTCGTCAAAATTATTTGATCCACTAGGCTGGCTTTCTCCAACTACGATAAAAGCCAAAGTGTTAATGCAAACACTATGGATCTCTGGCGTGACTCGGGACCAAAAACTACCTAGAAACATCGAAAACACATGTCAGCAATATTACAAAGCCCTCCCAAGGTTGGAGGAGATAAAAATTCCGAAGTGGATTAAATTCGGTCAATCTTTACAAGGAGAATTGCATGGATTTTGTGATGCTTCCGAAGTGGCTTATGCAGCAGTGGTATAGGTACTTCTATGACAGGGCACCAAATAAAGCAACTTTATTAACATCAAAAACACGGGTAGCACCAATAGCAACAAGCTAACATTGCCAAAGCTAGAGTTATGCGGAGCAAGTTTGCTTGCAAATTTAATGAATAGGGTGCAGCAAGACATGCAGTTTGGCCATACAACAACATACTTTTGGACGGATTCACTGATCGTGTTAGGGTGGGTGAAAAATAAACCCCACAAATTTAAAACATTCGTGGCAAATAAAATATCGAAAATCCAGAATTTAAGTTCTCCGTCTCAGTGGTTTTATGTTAAATCAACCAACAACCCAGCGGATTGTGCATCCAGAGGTATCGAAGCAACGGAATTAATAACACAAAATTTAAGGTGGAACGGGCCTGAGGTTATCTTTGAGAAAGCAATCCAGCTGACGCCAATGATAATAGAGGAAATACCATTTCAATTCGAACTTAAACAACGAGTATTGAGTGAGTACGGTAACATCAGACAACGTTATTGATCCATTATATCTAAAGTACTCAAACTTCAAGACCATAAAAAGGATTATGGCATATGTTGTGAGATTCATAAACAAATGCCGAAAAAAGATAGTAACCAACCAAGAAGCTCCAACGGCGGAATAAATACGAAAATCCACGCAACTGTTGATCAAAATATCGCAAAGACAACATTTCAAAACTGAAATTCACGACCTTATGAATCAAAAAAAAATATCAAATAAAAGTAAGGTTAAAAATCTTTGTCTCCATTTCTAGACCAAGATACGACTTACGAGTCGGCGGTCGAGTTGAAAATACAACAACTTGGAACTATGATGAGTAATATCCAGTTATCATTCCAAAGAACCATCCAATAGCTAAACTACTAATTCAAGAAGCCCATGAATAAACATTGCATGGAGGAACACAATTGACATTAGCTCATCTTCGAACAAAATACTGGATCATACACGGTCGAAATCTAACACGAAATTTAATATCCAAATGTGTGAAGTGTCATCGGTTTAATGCTAAATCCGGAACACAGTTAATGGGAAATTTACCAGAAGTACGTATCACACCCGGAATACTATTCTTGAGAAACGGAGTCGATTATGCAGGACCACTACTTATTCGTACAACAAAGGGAAGAGGTCATAAAGCACACAAGGGTTATTTATCAATCTTTGTTTGCATGACACCTAAGGCCATGCATATTGAGCCAGTCAGTGATTTAACTACTGAAGCATTCATCGCAGCTTACAAACGATTCACTGCACGGAGAGGATTGTGCAGTGATTTATATAGCGATAACGGATCTAATTTTGTCGGGGCAAAAAACCAGTTTAAACGAGAAATGGCTACATTACTTCGTAAGTCATTTAAAGAAATCGCTCAACTATTGATAAACGATGGAACAACGTGGCATTTCATACCACCAGCTTCACCACATTTTGGTGAACTTTGAGAGGCTGCTGTAAAATCAGTAAAAATACACCTAATTAAGGTCATAGAAGAAGCAACGCTTACATTTGAAGAACCATCAACGGCCACTTCACAAGTAGAGGCTTGTCTTAATTCAAGACCACTTTCATCTATGACAGCCGATCCCACAACAAATCAGGTAATTTAGAATAGTGGTGGTAAAATGTTCCTGATTGCCAAAAAAAATTATTTGGCATGACTTGAATTGTTCTGAGTTATGCTGATTTCTAGCCTCTGGATACCCTTCAATGTCAAATCCTCAACGGAGAAATGAAATCACCAGAATCCCGCACCACTCGCCAATCCAATCATTTACTAATTTCCAGAATTTTACTTTTAAACCGATGATAAATTTATAATATTTTGAATTTAAAGAGAATCCCTAAACTGTTTGGGCGCCATATTGTTACCTGCTAGTCTACCACTTAGAGTCTTTATTCCCGGCAGCTCGGTTAGGGGAGGTTACCATCGAAATGGTGGTGGTCGGGGGGGTAACGCTCTTGCTGGTAACAATATTAAAGATTCGACCTTGCCCCCGTGTCTCACACCTGCCAACCGTTCTATGCCGTTTAACGAATCATATGATAATAATATTACTAGTAATTCCAAATAAAAATTCTCACCATACGTTTATTTATACATTTATCCATACACGTTTATCTATAACTTGGCCGTTATACAAATGTTTTTTGGAAAGGGACAAAAATATTTGAATTGCTTTTACAAAAATATTTGCCTTTGGATTTTGTTTTTTTGACGTGATAACGTTTAACACCACATGTTCAGAAAACTGACCCGAAATTTAGCCCTTGGTCGGGGGCAATTACTCATCAACTATAAGCATTACCTTCAATTTAAAGATATGATTGCTTAGGTTGGTCCTTTGGCTTTATGTGTCACGCATAATATTATTGCAATGAGGTCATCTGGCGGCAAAGGAACTCACTCCGCGAACCTCTGATTTCAACATATTTAAATGCTTGAACCTGTGTAGCGAGACAATGGCCCATCCGATCGGAGATCAGATGGTGTCAATTTTTGCGTAAAAAACCAGTGGTGGTTAATTTATTTTAAATTAAATTAATTAATCATCTCATAAATTTTAATTAAAAATTCAAACTACAAAATAGCGATTGTAGTTTAGCCCTTGGTCGTGGGCAATTACTCATCAACTATAAGAACTACCTTTAATTTAAAGATATGATTGCTTAGATTGGTTCTTTGGCTTTATGTGTCACGTATAATATTATCGCAATGACGTCATCGGGCGGCACAGGAACCCGCGCCGCGAACCTCTGATTTCAGCCGATTTTAATGCTTGAACCAGTGTAGCGAGAGAACGGCTCATCCGATCGGAGATCCGATGATGCCAATTTTTGCGTAAAAAACCAGTGGTAGCTAATTAATTTTAAATTGAATTCATTAGTCTCCACATAAATTTTAATTAAAAATTCAAACTACAAAATAGGGATTTATAGAGATTGAGGGCACTATAGCAAGAGAATGCCTCATCAGATTGGAGCAATTCGTTTATTAATTTGTGTTTAATAATACTGTGGCAGATAATTTATTTTAAATTAAAATAATTAATCGCCACATTAATTTTAATTAAAATTGCAAAGTACAAAACAGCGATTTACAACTAGGGTTTGTAACCGGGTTTTTAACGGTCTCAAAAACCCAGGTTTGGATGTGAGGAATCCGAAAACCCGAGTTTTTTATTTAAAACCCGGATTTATATTTCAAAATAAATTCTATTCAAAATTAAAGCTTGTAAAAACTCGGGTTTTCAGGATTGAAAAATCCTAAAAACCGGGTTACCCGGGTAAAAACCGGGTTTTTACAAGCCCTATTTACAACCAACCAAGAGAATCACTTATATGACCGGAGTAATTCTGGTGTCAATTTGTGCGTAAAGAAACTGTGGCAGATAACTTATTGTTAATTAAATTAATTAATTTCCACATAAATTTTAATTAAAATTTAAATCTACAAAGTGTCGATTTACAATGCAAGAGAGCACTGTAAAGGGGGAATGCCTGATCTGATTAGGCCATATGTCAGTGTGGGATCTGATATATATTTGACCTAGACTGCGTGTCCACCACACTAGCCTCGGCGAATTTGGGAAGCACTTGTCTGGAACTCACATTCATCAGGCTCATCTCCGCTGAGACCCTACGCTTCATATCGTACTTCTCATACCATCGCCCAGTACTTAATCGTTTGCAAACAATCACTGTACTCTCATTTCATGATGCTAATAATAAAGAAATTTAATTACAAAACCATACATCGTGCCATTTCTCGCACCTCTTATAAACGTTATCACGGAAAACACCTACGGCCGTGTAGAAGACACATCCTACCCCGAATTTTTTTTTTCTAACGATACTAATTTTGTGCCCCACTAAGGTTCTTAACGCCACTTATTTATATGTAATAAAAGGATTGTACTCATCTGATAGGTTGACCGGACACCGATTCAGTCCGGGAGTTACCTCCGCTCGTCCGCTTACAGATTTGGTATATAAACATATATATTAGTTGATTCCGATTATTTGATTAGGTTTACACTCCTTGTTGTTGGGTTGTGGATCTCTCGGAGGGCGACACCAATTCAATCCCCTTTTAGAATTCCTCGCTCTTCCCAATTGCCTAGGGTTTGAATGACTGCCCCGGATAACCACCCAGCAATACCCGTTAATTAAAAATTGAAACACAGTTTGGTTTTCCGTTTTTTTTTTATTTTCGTTTATTTTTTTTTTCTTTGGGGTTTGCCTTTTTATCACAATCGCTTAGGTAAAACCCCACATTTACTAACAATAAGCTTTGCACACAATACAATTAACGGTAAACAATTCAAACGATTTTTTTTCTTTTTCGTAGCCCGACTACCCGTATTTAATCGGAACCTATTATATTTAGGGTTTATAGGCTTAATTTCCTCGGTTTATGTTTGGATATCCCAAAATTTTCCTTTTTAAAATTTTTCCCTAATTTTTATTTGTTTAGCCGTGTTTTTCGTTTTAGTATTTTCTCCGACTCTGTTTTTTTTTTCTGTTTGTTTTCAAATTTTATTTCTCAAGGCAATCGGATACCCTACTAAAATCACCCGTACTGAACTTAATTTTTGTTAACCCCCTTCATCTTCCAGTCATTCCAAATATTTACATTGATAATAAGATAATTCCATTTCAAAACCACGTTAATAATTTAGGCATTTGTATTAATAATAGATTCTCGTGGGATTCGCGGATTATAAATGTATGTAGTAAAATCAACACTACATTATATGGATTGAAACTTCATAAGAACATCTGTCCTAAAACCGTTAGAATTTTACTAGCTAAAACGTTGGTGATTCCCCATGTATTGTGTTGTGAGTTTCTTTACTTGAGCGGTGATTATAATTGTAACTCGAGGGAGATTTTACAAGTTTCTTTGAACAACACAGCTAGATACGTCAACGGATTGAGAAAATATGATCATATCTCTGCCAAGTTTAGAGAATTATTTGGTTGCACAATGACTCAATTTTTTTATTATAGATCATTATTACTAATCTAGAAAGATATCATTAATCAAGTTCCTGTTTATTTATACAATAAAATAAAAATTGGTTCAGCTCGAAGTAGCAACATAATACTACCGGTTAACCATTCCAATGTTTACAACAACTCCCCATTGTTTAATTTGCTCACAAGTTGGAATCAGGTTCCGGTGAAGATATAAGAAGTGTTAAAACTTTTGCTAGATTTAAAGTGTTATTGTTCGAATTTGTTAAGAGTAAATTTTAATTTTGTGTAGATATTATGTATGTGTTTGGGATAGAAAAGCTTTGCTTTATCCAAGATTGATAAATAAAATAAATAAATAAATAAAAAATATAAAAAATAAAATAGCAATGCCTCCAGTGCCTGAGTGGATAATATGTTCCTCAGTGCACCACTGATCCACAGAGAAATTGTTCTCTGAACTTTTGCCAACAACTTTTGGTTGACAGTTTTGTCCAGAGCAGTTCAACATCCATATCCATGGGGGCCAGGACATTTCGTTAGTACGGGGAACATTAAAGCCGATTGTTGTAATCCGATCCCAAATTTAATATAGTTTAAGTAACACTGCAATTAAATTTTGTGTTTATTATATTTTCGTTGTGTATGATATTGTTAAGCAATTAGAAAAATTGTATTTGTATTTGCAATTGGTATACCAATATCTTTGTACGATCTAAAAAAGACAAGATTGGTTGAGCAAGAGACGAAGGGCAGAACATTGTATGATTTGGACCAATATACATCGAAGTGATTGAAAAATAAATCTTAAATTGAATATTAAATAAGATTACAATTTTATAATAATAAATAAAAATTATAAAGTTTCTAAATTTTGGTGTTTTAATACTGAGAAATGGTGCTATAGTTAATGTGAAGTTGAGATAAAAATAGTGGTGCAAAAGATTTGATCATACGGGATAACACGATGAACTGGCTCGACTTGGTACAACGGACCACATTTCAAACAGCAAAAAGGACATTGAAATGCCTCTTGCGGTATGTAAACTGCTGCTTCAGGAGGAAGCCAGTAAGTTGACGAATGACAGATGGTCAAATAGTACTTCATGCGTAATAACTCGGCAGATCTGGCCAAAGTTGAACTCGGCGAGATCCAAACAGCTGATCTTACTTCAGCGGAGTCAGATCAGTGTGGTTGTTGGAGTGATTACGGGGCACTGGCTCATAGGCAGACATGCAAGTAGACTTGGTTTCTTCTCACATGACTACTGTCGTAGTTGCGAGGACGAAGAGGAGGAAGAGACAGTACTTCATTTTCTTTGCACCTGTCCTCGTCTGGCACGAAACAGACTGAATTATCTAGGGGCACGCCTTTTCAACGACCTGGCGGAGCTCAGCGAGATGGAGGTCAGGAGTATCCAGCGCTTCATAGCAAGCTCAAAGTGGTTTCAATGAGTTGGAGGAAAATTTTTAAATTGTGGTATGGCTACGAACCTTTTTGTGTCTATGCCCGGTCCTGGTGGAAAGCCATCCAAACCTAACCTAACCTAAGCTTTGTCCAGAGCAGGCCACCAGACTGTTGCCCCATACAGAAGAATGGGTCTGACTACTGAAGTGTATAGTCAAAGGACCGTGTGGGGCTCCAGCCCCCCATCTTACCCAATTGTATTTATGCAAGAGTACAGCGCTTTCGTAGCTTTCATTACTCTTTCCAAAATATTAGGTTTCAATTTTAAGGTTTTAATTTACTGTCCAAAACGAGACCCAGAAACTTTGCTTCATCTATAAAAGCCAAGTTAAACCCATTTAAAGTGGGAGGATCGATATGAGGAAGTTTATATTTCCTGGAGCAGATAACCAATTCGGTTTTGTGTGGGTCCACATTCAACCCACAACCATTGGTCCTTAATGAAATAATACCCAGAGCATTTTGTATAAGATCACTAAGTGTGCTGGCATATTTGCCACGGACACCAATAGCGACGCTACAACCACCTTGTAGCCCCTATCCTCCAGTCTCAGCAACAGATCATTTATACCTAAGTTCCAAAGCAGGGGGGACAGTACGCCACCCTGCGGCGTGCCTCTGCTTGCAAATCTTCTGGCGGAGGATTTCCCCAGACTTGCATTTATGATCCTGCCTCTTAGCATTTGATCTATTCAGTCCTATCCACTCCTAGATTCGAAAGTGCCCGAGTTTTAACTCCTGTAAGCACGTTGTTAAACGCTCCCCCAATGTCCAAAAAGGTTATACCATCGCGTAGTCTCCATAATCGAAAGATTTTCCAATAAAATTTGTAAGAGAATGAAGAGCCGTTTCTACAGATCTCCCCTTGCAATAGGCATGTTGAGATTTAGACAGCTTTGCCGGCACAATCGTGCTTCTAATATGAGCTCCAATTTGTCATTCCAGTATTTTGAAAAGGAAAGAAGACAAGCTAATCGGTCTAAAGTGTTTGGGACTGCAGTGTGAGCGTTTTTCCGCCTTAGGTACGAAAATAACCTTCACTTCCGTCCATTTACTAGGAATCTGACATAGTTCTAGGCTGCCTCTAAAAATTACCTCTAACCAGGAAATGGTTAGATCCGTAGTTTGTTGAATATCCGCAGGGATAATACCATCAGGTCCTGGCGACTTGTATGGTTTAAAGCTGCTTATCGCCCACAGAATCTTCTTCTGCTAATAATTTGGCCTACGAGGCTACTTGCTCTAATACCTGCTGATATAGTAGGTGCATATTCAGAACAACCAGGAAAGTGAGTCTCCAGTGGTAGTTCCAGCGATTCCGCACTATTTGTGGTCCATGCTCTATCCGGCCTTTGAAGAAAGCTTGGGTTGGAAGGACAAAAAGTGGTAGTGGATAGTACTTTACGCAGCCTGAACATCTCTGAAGACTCCTGAATTTTGCCACAGTATAGTCTCCAAGATCTGTTCTTTGCACTTCTTAATTGATATTTGTAAATTTTGAGGACTTCCTTATATGAGCCCCAGTCTACAGCACTCCAGTTTTCTTTGCTATTTTAAAGATTCTTTTGTATCGTTGACGTATTTTTAAATCTCCTTGGACCACCAGGGTGGCCGAGATTTACCCCTAGGCCTACTAAGCGAACAAGAGCCCAGTACAGCTGCATTAAAAGCGCTGGAAATTTCGTCCACTAAGCCATTTAGTTCTACCGTAGTTTTTGGAGGTTTAGGCACCGGCACTGGTAGTGAATTACCCATAATAGTTCTAAAGATATCCCAGTCGGATTTCCTCCTGTTCCTGTAGAAAGGGCTGTTTGGAGAAATCAAGTCCATTTCAAATTGAAGATAAGAGTGATCAGAAAAGGAATGGTCTTCCGACACTTTCCAGTTTAATAGAATAGTCGTCAAAAAGTTTGAGACAAGTGTAATATCTAATACCTCCTGTCTATTTCTAGTTATAAAAGTCGGTTTATTGCCTATGTTACATATATGAAGGTTAGTACTAAGAATGTAATCAAGGAGTAACTCACCTCGTTCATTTGTGTCCGTACTTCCCCAGATTGTGTGTTGAGAATTTGCATCACTCCCAAGGATGACTCCAACCTTCCGCTTCTGAGCCTCCAAAATTACCTTACCCAGAATGGCTGGTAGAATATTCATTTCATCGTAAGCTAGGTTGACTGATATTAGCCAGAGGTTTCGCTTATTGACCTCAATGCTGACCGCTGCCACATCTCCATTGCTGAAATTTGATAGCAGAAAACAATATACTTATATTATTTTTAACGAGAATGCACGACCGAACCCTACCTTCTTTTTTCGTGTGCATTAATCTACATATAACAGGGTGTCTTACTCTTGAGTCCAAGTACCCAGTCATCAGCGACCCAAGGTTCTTGGATCAAGACAATATCTGTCCCTTCCCTTCCAATTTTTAAAAGGAGAGCAGCTGATGCTGACTTTGAGTGGTGAAGGTTAATCTGCAAGAATGTCATCATTTTTAGACCTCCCTCTCTACCATTGTATCATCAAAATCCTCTCCTGATGTCAAGTCATCTGAGATGCTCTTTAATGACTTCAAGGACATTGTCATCTCCGTATCTGTGGAGATAGTTTCCGCCCGACTGTTCCCTTCTTCAGGGCGCCCAGATGAGCCATCAACAGCTTCCTCAGGGTTCGGAGCCTCCGGCTTGTCCGCGTCCTTTTTGTAGATTTTGAGTGTGACTGCACTGAAACTATAGTTTACGATACCATTGGTTTTTTCCAGTGCAGTCAGTAACTCCCTGTTTAAAATTAAGACGGCTGATCTGTAGTCAGCCCTTGGCTCCTCGAGCTTAGCAACTTTCCAGTTATGCGTTGGCAAATCTGAGTTACCAACCTACAGCAACTAGTGTATCACCTTTGGATCGTTAGGCTCCGAAGGGTTCCACATCCCGGCTCTCGGCCTTCAGGGGTTCTCTTCCCTAGCTTTAACAGCAAGGCTGGCTCCGGGCCATACCTCGCCAAGTCCTTCCACTGCCTTCGTGTAAAGCAGAAGAGATCTCTGAATCGCACATGCAGTCAGTTTCACCTGGTTCCTGTGCCAGCCCGCATCCCGATAAGTAGGAGCACGTCCTGGGTTTTCTGATAGGACATTCAGATAGGTGGTGGTGAGGGCCCTTTCCACCTTTCTCCAATTGGCGGGCGTGATACTGCCATCCTCTTGGGTCTGGTCAACAACTGCCACAACCAGCTGATCCTTGAGTACCTCGTTAAAAGGCCTCATTTCGGTAGCGTAGAGCTTCGTTCTTTTTGCGATCTTAGGACTTTCCTTCTGAGATCTGTTTCTTTGACATTTAAGCCAGCTGAAGGACGTTCCGACTTCTGTTTGGTAACTTTTTTCGCCCACGCAAGCGTGGCTTTGTCTTTCTCCTACCTGTCTTCTGGCGAGATGTTGTTTATCTTCTCCAAGGCCCTCCAGGCCTTCCTCCTAGTGTTAATAGGTTGGTTTTGAGGAACCAGCTCTATTGCTGCTTTGGTTCCACATTGTATTTCTTTGCTCAGGTTTGGTGACTCGAGTGGAGGGACCAGCCCCATTTGAGCTTATGTTCCGTTGTTTGTTTGTAGGTTTAGAGGCAGGCCTAAAGACCCAAGTCTCCTTCTCTACATTTTCCGGTTTTGTGAGAGAGCCGGACTCTTTTGTTTGTTGTTTTTGTTTATTTGGTTCTCCCATATTTGGTCCCACGAGTAGCGGAGAAAAGAGTGTCCATCTGTGCAGAGATCCGCAATACACAGATAAGGCTACTTAATCCGGAGGGCTCCAGGTATCCGGATCCACCGTTAGTGACTGAGTTAGTTTTTAAACTGGGCCCCCAGTCTGGGCGGTTATCGGTACGGTACGAATAACACCTTAACCCAGCTTAGTGATTTGTTTAAGGTTGACTCATTTTTTTTTGAATTTGTTAAAAAGTTAACGTATTTTGCACATAATAATAATATTTATTTTAAGGGTCTGTGCAGTGCAGAAACCAAGAAAAGCGTCGATTATGTTGTTCAGGTTCAGCTCAATTCTGAATTACGCCAAATTATGAAGGCTACTTGTAATTGTCCAGCTGGTGCAGGCCTAAGTGCAGCTTGCAAGCACGTTTCGGAATTAATGTACACTATTGAGTGCTTTGTAGTTTCTGGTAAATATAATTATGATTTTATATTCAGAAATATTAATTTTGTGTTTACTAAAAAATACCTTGCAGGAAAAGTACCGAGTTTTTTAAGCTCCACATCGCAGATTCAAAAGTGGAACCTACCATCGGGAAGGAGTTTACAAAACGTCTCCATTTATGAAAAGCTGGGAAATGCATCGATGAGTCAACCGATAAATCCAAGCTCAGACATTTCTAATTACATGATGTATAGAGAGAAACACGAGAATTCACAATATGTTGTGGTATCCAACCAGGTCTAGCAGAATCACCGCATCAATTTGCCATAAAATTATTACGACATCCAACTCGGGCAAATTTACGGACAATTTCTTAAAAAAACATATTCGTGGCACTTTGATTTTTGCAAAGCCTACAAAATGGGGACTATCTAACGAACCTTTCGCTAGGAAAAAATATTGTGAAGTTACAGGCCACAAAACTAATGAGTGTGGAATATTTATAGACCGTAACTTAAATTTTTTAGCCGCTACACCTGATGGGATCAATCCAGAAGCGGATTTAATTATAGAAATAAAATGTCCGTTTCGCTATATATGTCTTCCATATTCTTGGTGGGCTAAATAGCCAATCTAAAACAATTTGAGAGCCTGTTCAATAAAACATATTTAGTGGAATCTTTGCAGCTAATGAAATGTTTAGTGTATTCATTAACATGGTGAGGAAAAGAACAACATTTAGTCCCTGTTTCATCTATAGAAAAGGGTTACCCACTGAAGCTGCTTATATAAGTCAAAACGGTCTTTCAAAGTCTTTTACCAGATGCAGTTACAAATGCACGTAACTGGAATATTTCAGTGCGATTTTGTGGTTTGGACCCCACTATCTCTTTACATCGAGCGCATAGAGTATAATACAGATTTTGCAGACATTATGATTAGTAAGTTATCAACCTACTATAGAAAAGTTTTCTGTGATAGTTATTATAAGTTTAGATATTAATTAACATTAGTAATCGCATACTACATACGAAGTTCCTATCGACCTGTGTTGTTTCACTTAATGTGAATTTTGAATTAATTAAGTTTTGTGATATTATAATTTTTTTAAGCGTTTATTATTAATTTTAATTTTTGTGATAATAAATTGAATTTATTTATTTTTTATGAAATAATAAAAATACAATTTTTAATTTTTAAAAGAAATATTTTTTAATGGCCTTTGAAAATTACACAACATAAAGCAATTATAAATAAATTTATTAGCATGGCTCCACATATGTATGTGTGGGTATGGTATCAGAAATAATTCTATTTATTTTAGCTCGTCCAATTACCCGCTCAACTAAAATTCGCCTGTTGGCAACATATCTCGTATCCATTGTCTTTTCCTCAGAAAGTTGATTTTTAAGTCTTAAAAACGAAGGTATATTCAAACCAACATTTAAATTTTCTAATATGTCAGATATATCAAATCCACGGTCTGCTAAAATATAATCATTAGGTTTTAATTTGTTTAAGAACCCTGATTTTAAAACAATTTCACGGTCGCTCATTGCTCCGCCATAAGCTTCCGAGACGAACGTTATCAAGCTATTTTCATCTATGGCTATTAAAATTTTGAACGTGGTAGTATTCTTATAATGAGAAAATGTAAGTTGTTGATAGATCGGGTTTTGAGACCTTTGTACAAATATCTCAGTGCATTCGATTATCGCTCTATATGTTTTATCAGAAGACAGGCCGTGCTTCCAAAAATCGATTCTTTTAAACGTAAAGTAAACTAAATCGTTCATGTAAACAAAGCACTTTGATACTTTTGTTGGCATATTTCGAAATGTTTTGCAATGATTTTAAAATTAAAATTCATTCTGTATTTAACTAATAATAATAAAATGTGAGTAAAAGTTCGTAATCCGTTAATGTGGAATAGACAATTTTTGAGGTTTCCGTCTGCGTAAACATACTAACAGTTGATTTTAAAACTGGTTAAATCTGAAAGATCGATAATAAATAACCATTTTTATTTTCAACTTAGGTACTTACAAATATAATGCACTCAATTTACCTCTATACAGGTTCTAATCTGACTACATTCATTTTCGACAATGGTGAAATAAACGTTGCGAGTTTTTCAACTGACATAGAGCTGGTAGTGGCTTCTGACAGTGGTTCAGCAACTGTGGGTCCTAACGGTTCAATTGTTGAAGAGGTGGTGGTTGCTTCTGGCGTTGGTACGGTCGTTGTAGAGTGTTTTATAATTAAACGACGACTTAAGGTGGATTTATATTATCCGTTCCTTTCCGTTCCTACACGAACCGACACAGACAAATATTGTTCACAAAATGGATGTCTGACGGATAGTATAAATTGATTATGTCTGACACGATACATGTAGGAACTGAAAGGAACGGATAATATAAATCCACCTTTATTGGTTCTTTCTCGTGCCTACGCTTAGGAATATTTTTTGAAGGTACTGCGTCGAGTTTTAGTAATTGAGACCATCCTGTAATGTACAACATACAACATTGATATAATAATTTATAATAGTAATCATGTTTTTCTTACCGGGTCTATATTTGTTAAACTGATAATCAGTATCACCACAGACAATATACTAATCAGATGTGAAAACCAGAACAAAATATAAATTCTCAACATATCCCATTTAATCTCCAAATCCCTCTAAAGGATAACTTGTAACTACTGAAAGCTTAAAATATAACTTTATTAAAAATTACATAAAATGGTTTGAATCATTGCTTAACAGTCATTATGTCGTTATTATTTATTTTGAGAGAATTTAGTTAATAATGTAGCTACACTGAGAGAAATGATTCATTGGCATTAGGTTGCGAGAAAATACTTTCCATTGCGATGAACGAATTGTAGTTGCTACAACATAATTTCGGTAGCACCAATTGACTTGAGATTGGTACAAACAAACTACGGTAGCCACTAATGCACAGATAGTTGCAACAACTTCATTTCCAAATCTTCAACTCCGTTGATGCTAATTTCCTAGATATTCGTTGTCAGAACCGAATGAGCCTAATAGTTTTTAAAGTATCAACCTCGTTTCAGTTGCCACAAACGTAATTTTGTTACACCAATTAAACGAGGCTTTTGTGACAACTGCGAACAAAACTAACTGACAAATGCTGTTGCGAGAACAATATTGTAGTTCAATGTAATCATATCATTCTGTCGTTGTACCAAAATATCAAAGTGGAATTATTTATTTTGGAATTCCGTTGCTACAACTAAATATTATAATCGTATTTAGAATATGTCATGTTTAAATAATACAAAATGAAGAGGGTGTTATATGAAGAGAGGGTAGATTCACTATTTGAAAAAATTACAAAATGATTTGTGGTTATTTTGTAAACATGAACACCACATGAATAATATAAATTGTTTTATAATGTACGCGATATACTGACACCTAATCAATGGCGGATCGAAAACTGCATATAACAAAAATAGCAAACAATTTGTGTAAATCAAAGTATCCTGGAAAACTTTTATTGACATTTACAAGCGATTTTTTGATTCCCCGAACAAACGCAATAGTTTTCTTGCGTTTCAAAATAGTATATTGTGTAACGTGTAGGAAAAACGATATATTCCCGGACGAGTATGGAAGTCCGGGAATTATAGTTTTTCCACGAGTTGCACATACGATTTTTTCTCTAATCGGCAGTATATCAGATTATCCATTTTATTCATTATATTCTTTAAAATACGCAAAATTTTCCAATTTATATTTTCAATAGATTTCACTATCAAAGTTACCTTAGAATTATAACAATCGCGTGCGATTATACATTATATCATGTATTTCTTAAAAACAGATGATAATCAGTACTAGAAAGTTTTCTCTGCCTAGGCAAGGAATACTTTCCAGTACTGTTTTTAGTAAGTTGCCTAGCAACGATGTAGTGTCGGGGAGTACTTCATTTTGCTGACAGATAACAAACCAGAAAACTGACGTATTTTATCCGATTTGAGAAAAACAATTTTTTATGACGAATTGTAAAAAAATCTAAAGGAATTTCAATGAAACTATGATATACAATTATTGTCTCTCATTTTTTTTATATGTAGTTTTCGATTTATATGAAATTTTATTTTAATCTAGTTGCGATGACCGAATTGGTGTCGATTAGTCCAAACGAATTGCGTTTGTGGCAAACTCTACCGCAATCATGATAAACGAATTTCATGTTGGCATAAATACACACGCGAATATAATTCGCTAAGTCAGTACGTTCTGCTTGCCACTTAAGGTATTAAGCGAGAATTGTATTTTTGTAGTTCGGTCGTAGCTACTTGATAAGTAGGTTATACTTTTGAGTACGAAACCGAACTACCAATATAATTGAACTCAAGTAAAGGAGGGTTCTCATTTTTGAGAGACGATACATTTATATTGACTCTGTGGTAAAATAAAGGGGGGGGGGGGGGGGGGGAGGATATTTCTACTTTTTTCTTAATAAAACTAATTTGGTTAAATGAAATGGCAACAATCCTATTCGGTTGGAGAAAACAAATTAATGCGGTTGTGTCAACTACTTCTGATTATGTAGTAACCGAAATAGTATTGCACTAACCGTGCAAAGAAAGTTGCTTTAATAACCAAGTCTGTTATTACAATCGATCAGTGATCACGACAACTATAATTTGTAATATTCCTTAACGAATATTCGATTAATTCAACCGAATGATCGATTAGCTCAACCAATGGTCGGTTGTAATACAGTATATTTCGTTCTTCATACAAGCTAATTCCTTTAGGCTAACTAAAAAGGGTTAGTTACAACTTCTTTTTCAGTTCTGATAAACAATAAAAATAGGTTGTCGTAAAGTTTAATTAAAATGTATACAGGACCGAATAATTCGGTAGGGCAATTGATTCGGTTGTCGCAAACGCTTAGTTCTCTGGGTGTATATATGTACATATGTATAAACAAAATATTCATATACATATATAAAATTTTCGTGCCGGTATTGCGTATATTTTTTAGTTGATTAGTGTTTGTAAATTCGGTTAAGTACCGGTTTTGTTGGGAATGAAAATTAAAAATAATATTATATGTGCAAAATTACATTGTATTAATTCAAAATTATAATTAGGTACGTATCATTTTTTTTTAATATAATAATTTTTCATAAAAACTAAAATATGGTTTTCTGTGATTTTCCGCAGAAAAATTTTCAATTCTACTTTTTTGATAAAAATCTCCAAAAACAGGGAACAAGAAAAATTTAAGTGTTTTGATGTCTATTAATAATTGTAGTTTTGGTGGAAAATGTATGGTTTGTGGACGAAGGAAGAGGAGTGATAAAAACTGCAGATTATTCAGTTTTCCTATAAAAAACTTCGACCAGTTCAAACGTTGGGCAATCAATTGTCACCTTGACTTATCGTATTTCGGTAAACCAAAACAATTTATTTGTGACCTGCATTTTGAACAACATTTTCTTAAAAAACGAAATTTAGCCAGAAATGCAGTTCCAACATTATTTTTAAAAAATGAATCGAATACTGGATTAAAAATGGTGTGCTGGTAAGTGCTAGTAATAAAAATGTCGACATTGAAAATCGATACATGTACCAAAAACACAGTTACGAGTTCTGTTAATGATAAAAACAATTCTGCAGTTGGAAATTCTAATACAGTTATCTGTACTTATCCGCCTGCCAAAGTTAAACGTTTTGTGTTACAAACTTGGAATCTGGAACTAAATCAAACTGCAGAAGTTTTTAATAGCGAACGTAATTGCGACAACTGCCTTAAAAAAATGGGGGTGTGGCTGTGTCGTAAATACAGTCGTGTAGTTGACGTGAATACGTGTACGTTACGAGTACTATTTTCTTTGAGCGTATTGTATGTATATGCCATCGTACATGTTGAATTTCATCAACATCGGATAAGAAATGGCCAAGTTCCGTCCTAATTGGCCAAATACCAGAACTTTATCTAAAAATCATTTTAGAATCCCATTTCCATCGTACATGCTGAATTTCATCAAAATCGGATAAGAAATGGCCAAATTCCTTCCTAATTTGCCATTTTCCAGAACTTCATCCAAAAATCATTTTAGAATCCTATTTCCATCACGCATATACCAAATTTCATTAAAATCGGTTAAGAAATAGCCAAGTTCCATAATAATTGGTCATATTGCAGAACATTTTTTTAAATCTTCTGTCGTTTCTTATGGACGAGTATTACAAAAAATGGCGGTGCTTCCCCCGCCTCCGCAAGCGATGCGTCACAGTCCTCACTCAACGTAACAAATTCTTTGATCCTTTATCTATCGAGTGGTGTAATTAAATTTTGGATGTAGATGATAGATATTTGGCTGCAGCATAAAATCGTATACCCATTATTTTGTTATCATCAGTTTTTTGAATTACCTCCCCATATATATGAAAATAAAGACGTATTCCCGTTAAAACGAGAAAAATACTTTGTTTTATCGAAGGAAAAATACTGAGTTGGCCATGAAATATAAAACCTTAGAAAATCAGAACAAAATGCTAAAAAATAAAATTCGAATGTTTACCTTAAAACAAAAGACGAAAAATAAGGTAATAAAGAAATACAAAAGTTTAAGATTAAAGACAATCTCTCATCACATCGATGAGTTAAGCTATGTGAATGATGAAAATGTTGTTGAAAAAAAGGAGTCAAAATACAAAGTACTCGGAGAAACAACGGAACTTGGCTCAAAGTATTGAGTATAGGTCACATAAGGTTTATGAATTTCTTCGGGACTCATTAAAATTTCAATTGCCGTCGACAAGATCGATCAATAATTGGCACGTTTTGAACCAATTACAGCCAGGTTTTAACCCTTAGCGGCCACACTTCGCTCCCGTAACATAGCGGCCACACTGGGGTGATTTTTCACCCCAGCCAAAAAATCGTTCTAGAAAGACAAATTTAAAATATTGAGACTCCAAAAAATTCATGGACATTCTGAAACATGTTTTTCAATTTCCAATATGGTTTACAAGAGCCAATTTAATATAATAATTGAATATTTTTTTTGAATATTTTGTATGTTTGTAGTGTCTCAAATTTTATATCTGAGCAGCCTAAGCGATATAGGTGTTGACCTGTAGCAACAAACTTCGAATAGAAAATGTTTCGGGTTCGATGCTCACCAAAGTACTTAATAGTTTTTTTTAATATTATTTGTATGCCACAACGGCATTTCATTGTTTATACGAATTGAAAAACATAAAATTTTGTATTGTAAAACAAGGAATATATTATGTATATATCACAGATTTTCTCACAGATTCACTCCGGAACGCTCGCTTTCCGGAACATTTGATTACATTTTTTTGAATTGGAGAAAACTTTTTCTTCAAACGATGCGTAATTACAAAAATACGATAGTTGTTTGTGCCAAATAGATGCATGCGATATACTTCAAGGAGTCAGTTCTAGATTTTAAAAGCTGCGCCTAACCTAGATAACGTTAAGATACAACTTACAAATCTGTCTTTTTCCTAAAAAAATTTGAAAGCAATTTTGGAGGTGCCTAACAGGTAATTATATATAAATTACCTCCTAGTATCAAGATAATTTGACAAAAAAAAATTATATATGCGCAAAGTCAGGAAAAATTACCTTTTTCCGGAAAAAAATCATTACTATTGAAAAATCATTACTCCTTCCAAAATTCATCGTTTATAGCTAATACTAATACTTTTTTCTTCCTTCTTTGTACCATGCAAGTAACCTACATTCCTCGACAACCTTTATATGGCGCGACAAGTATAATTTTCGTAGTTTTTGATAACTTAAATTAAGGTGATTTGGCCTGGGGTACATATTCACCCCTTGTGGCCGCTAAGGGTTAATATAGAATTTCTACAAAAGTTAGCATTCAAGGTAAAGAATATGCCAGAACGAAGTCAACACCACATACTTATATTCGATGAAATAAGAATTCGGACAGATTTGAAATACGGTGGAGTTGTCGATGAGGGGATCGGTTTGGTGGATCTAGGTGATAACAACAGGCTTCCAATCCCGGCGAAATATATTTGTTTATTTATGGCTAGAGGGATCTTTAGTTCAGATAAATTTGTAATTAGTTATGTTACTACGGAGAGTCCAATATCTGGTAATAAATTAAAGGAACTAATTATGAAAAACCTGGAAGTAGTTCATAATTTAGATATCAAGCTTTGGGCTATTGCATGCGATCAAGGAGCAAATAATCGGAATGCCTATAAACAACTTGGAATTACTGTAGATAAACCATATTTTTCATTCGATAACAGAAAATATTTGCACTTTATGACATTCCGCATCTTTTTAAATCAATACGCAACACATTGCTACGGTACGATTTTAAAACGTCCAATGGTCTGGTTTCTTGGGACGTATTAATCGAATTATTTCAACTGCATAGTCAATCAGTGACATGAGTCTGTCCAAAACTCACATCCAAACATATATATCCCACAACATTTGAAAAAATGCGTGTTAGCTTGGCTACTCAAATTTTTAGTCACAGCTGTGTAAATGGTATCAAACTTTCAATCATCTGCAACGATTTAAAAATAAAAAGGTTACTGAAACTGCTTCAGCAACAGCAATTTTTTTGGAGATAATGAATCTACTGTTTGATTCATTAAATAGCAGATCTCGATTTTCGCCAAATAACGCAAATTCTGGACTGAGTTTGGATGCAAATAATGTACAATTCTCAATTTTCAAAGATGCTTCAGGATTTCTTAAACTTACATCGATGGGTTACTTCAAACGATACAGGCTATAACAGAAATGACAGAAGAACTTTGCAAGTCAAATTTAGATGTACACGGAAAAAAAACTGGTCCTCAGCTAAGAAAACGGACTTTTATTTCAAGAAAATGTACTTTTTCTTGATTTAAAAGCTAATTTTCTTATTTCTATCGAGTTTTTCTTCATGTAAGAATTGTGTTTCTTGAAATGAAGAAAAATCGAAAGAAGTAAGAAAATTAGTTCTTAAATCAAGAAAAAGTACATTTTCTTGAATTAAAAGTCCGTTTTCTTAGCTGAGGACCAGTTTATTTTTTTCCGTGTATCATATATTTTGACTTCAACATTACAGACAGATGCGATTGAAAATTTATTTTCTCAAATTCGGTCAAGAGGGGGAAACAATTTCAATCCATCTGTCTATGAATTTAATTTCATCATCGCAAAAATATCGTGTGTGAATTACGAGCCAGACAATTGTTCCTTCATTTTAGAGGATGAAATTTATTGACATGGTAAAACCGATTTCGACCGAAGAAGAAACCCCGAGTACACCTCCTAAGGGAAATAATAATCAAAACCTAGAAGAATCATTTAACGACCAGGGAGATTATTCAGACGCAGATCTGACCGAAATAGCATTTGTTGACACTTTTATTAACCAAAATCTACAAATTGAATTGCCATCATTACGATATTTTTTTGGTTACGTCATTTTTAAAATTCTTAAAAAATCTATTTGCGAATCATGCAGAGAATGACAAAACAAGATGAAAAATTACATTTGCCATCGGAGTATTTAATTAAATGCAAAAACTATTTAAATTCTTCGGAGGAGCTGTATTTACGCAATCCAAACGATTTTTTCTTTGAGCTGTCATATATTCATGTGGAGATATTCGCGAAGAATTTTGCTTCAAATATGCATAAAAAAAATATTGAAATTAATTTATGAAAAATGCTACAAATTCAAATATTAAATATTGTGATTGGTTTACAGGAAACTGCAAAAGCCACAAAGAAGGTGCTCTTAAATTCTTGCTGTTGGTATTAAATCAGAAAAATTGTACATGGCAGTTACAGAAGTTCGAAGGTGATAGTAATAAAGAGAAATCGGCCATACGAAATCAAACATGTTCAGTCAAATCAAATTCTAATAGGAAATTAAAAATTTTGTGCAATTAATTCTTTAATTACTGTATTTAAATAATTGTCGAAATTTTTATAATTTTGTTTTATTTAATTTTGCAAATACATTATGCACATTTTATATTTTAGATAAAAATAAACATTGAATTGAATTGTATATTATGTAGTTATATTTAATTTCAATTTCTTGTAAAGACCGCCTAGTAAGCTAAGCCCAGCCAGGTCCTTTGATTCATTTCAAGTGCGTAATAGAACCAAACTACCAACCTATTGACCGGTCATTTCTAATTTAAAAATAAAATAAAAAATCTAAAAATTTCATTTCTAATTTATATTTAATAAATTCTGGCCAATGCTAATGTCAATATGTCTCAATTGTAGGTTCACTGGAATCTGAAGCTTGCTACTGTAGTTTACGGCAACTATAATTTTTTGTTGAAGGAAATTTCTAATAAAGTTTAATAAATTATGTCATTGGTGGTCAAAACTACTTTCAGCATTCAATTTTGTCATCGTCAATTATCGCACATTATCTAAAAAAATTTGTACATACACAGTGAAAATTAAACACGAAATCGAAAATTAAAGATCCTTCAATGGCAAAACAGTTCATGAAACAAAATATATAATACCTACATAAGTACATACATACACTAAAAACATTGCTGATTTTAATTTTCTGTGTATAGAAAATCATGAGAGAATCGAATAAAGCAGAAAAGTGAATTTCTCTTTGTACTAACACCTTTATCGTCAGCATATAAATTTATCATCGACAGTATTAAATCAGAAAACCATTTTATAACATGGCACATAACGTGTTGTAGCGTAGGTATAACAAAAAAAAAATCTTTCCTGTTTTTCATCTCGTTTTCTCCGATTAGGGCATACAAAAACAAACAAGGAAAGATTCATTGTTTTTTGATCTTTTGTTAAGTGTTAAATTGAAAACTTTTATCCGATGCACATTTGTTTAGTATATTCTCGATAGGTGTATCTGACTGTCCAAATGGAGTTTAAAGGCGCCCGTATGCCGATAGACTTCAGGTTTTTTAACACGCAGTCTACACTAAAAGTTAGTTTTTTTTTATCTTTTTAGTAACTTTAATGACCAATGTACCAATTTTGTTTTTTTTTGCTTTTGCTCCAAAGAAATATACACAGAATATAATGCCAAGAAACAAATTTAAATGAAAATATTTTCACGAAACGCCAAAAATGCGCTAAAAAGAAAAACAAAATCAAAATAAAGCAAGAGCAAAAAACCAAAATTGGTACATTGATCATTAAAGTTACTAACTTTTAGTGTAGACTGCGTGTTAAAAAACCTGAAGTCTATCGGCAAACGGGCGCCTTTAAACGAAATATGAACTACATACACTTGTCTTCTTGTTTTCAAATCTGATATAGTGTATTATTTGTGGTATCACAAAAATGTTTACTACACACCGAAGCAAATCGTGACACATTTTCCCCTATTCTAAGAATAACAATCCACTGATTTTTTAATTTAGGGCTATTCGCTGGAAATCGATGAAACTTTAATTGGTTTCCTTTGACTGCTTTCGATTTGCAGTTTGATACACAACAATAGTTCACCATTGTTCACAAAAAGTATATATTTTAAACAAATTTTTTTTTTATTTTATTTGTTAAAGTGACGTTTGTTATTGTTTATCCCTAATTCACACCTGGTGGCGATCGGTTGAAATAAATGAAAAATCGCCCTATTGGTATGTGAGCGGGTCAAGTTATAATCTTAACATTATTTTCCTATCCTTCGGTTTTGTTAAGTGTAAATTGTCTATGGTGAGCCCTTCGTCGTCCTGGAGACAGGCTTAGGCTTGGTCTTACACTCCAATCAATGTCCGTGCTCTGCATAAAATAATCCTTCTTCAAATGGATATGTTTCCTTTTGTTCCAAAGTTAAACATTATGTAACAAACATCATTGTTTTATTTATCTTTTAACACCATTGCAACTAAAACTAATAACTCCCGTGACAATCTTTACTGGCTGTAAAATACTATTTATCTTATGTAGGTAGTTTAATAGCGTTAGTATTCACATTCACAGCTTATAATCACAGCATATAAAATCGTAAGAATACATTTGGCGGCGTCGTTAGTTGAAATCGAAATGATTTTTCGCTTCTTTTTTTTTGCACAATTGGATTTATATTTTTAAAAATGTTGGTCTCGGAGATTTTTCGAGTTTTTATAAGAAGACTCTTTTCAATTTATTGTTTTTATCGAACATCAATTCATAAATATTTCAACTCAAGATGAATAAATAATTTATTGCATGTGTAACAACTATGTGTCTAAATGTGTAAATTTAAATTTAATAAAATACAAAATCCTCGTTAAACATAAGTATTTTTGTTAGTATAAAAATAAAAATAAAATTTAAAATCTCAAAAATTGTTTGCGTAATTTAAACCAAGCTATTTTTGGAAAAAAAAAAATTATTGATTAAATTAACTTTAAATTATTGTGGTAGGTTATTATAAATTCTACAATTATTTTGACCGTCGCAAACTACGAAATTATGAATACAAATAATTCTTTCCAAATAATGTTGTATAAAGGCCTAAGTCTAAAATTAGGGGCTTGTCTCATGAAAATTTGTCGTTCCGGGACGAAATTATTAAAAATTAGTTCGAATTTATGAACGCTTTAAAAAATTTAAAAAATTTGTTAAGATTAACGCGTTTTTATCTTTTATCGGTCGACATGTTGAAATTTCATTTAGTATTTTTCAGGAAAACGTTTTTGAAATTAAAGAAAATGCTGAACGCTAAAATGGTAACTGGCAGTTCAAACTGCTAAATCCAATTTTTTGCAAAATTGTCTCCTTTGCAATATCGAAATGGCGGTGTTTTGAATGAAATTAAATCCATTTTAATTACAAATTTTAAAAATAAGGCAGTACAATAAGTACCACCGCACAGAAATACTAGAGGCTTTGAAAAAATATTTCGATACATACAAAAACACATTTTCATTCATTCTTAAGCGCTTTACCCACTGAAAAACGAAAAGAAAATTCGGATTTATTTTTTTCGATATATTATGTAATTCTAAAATTATTGCTTTGTTTTTGTTAAAATCTTCTGGTTCTTGACCAAATATGTATAACATACAATACTATTTTCAATTTAAAAAATTTTAAAAAAAAAATTTAATTGGCTGAGCAAATGGAAATTTAATTTTTTGGTTCTAAATAATTTTTTTCGGACGAAAAAAATTAAATTTTCATTTTCTCAGCCAATTAAAAATGGTTTTGAATTTTTTAAATTGAAAATAGTATTGTATGGTTCATTTACAAGAACCAAAAGATTTTAACAAAAACAAAGCAATAATTTTGGAATTATATCGAAAAAACTAAATCCGATTTTTCTTCGTTTTTCAGTGGGTAAAGCGCTTTACACAAAATAAAGGTATCTACTCGTATTCGTTTAAAGTATCATTGTATTACTTTAATTGATTACGGGAATGTGTTGTGAGGGAAATCTTTGCACATCTATATCTTTGGAATCCGATCACCTAGAGATCTTAACCGTATGATATTTTTCTTGTCTGAGCAAGGTCTATTAGTATGTCTTTATAAAAATCGGATAATCACTTTTTCATAAAAGATAAGAACTTTTCGAAAGTGAATTACTAAATTTTAATGTGACATAAGGCAATTTTCTCGCTCTTGAGTTGAGATGCCTAAAATTGATTGATAAGAAATTGAATTTATGGAGATTTCAAATTTGAAATAATACATAAAGCAAATTCTAGGGCGATTCGACTAGCACAATTCAACTAGACACAATTTGATTGCGCATTTCGAAAGGGGCAAATTGACTTTGTATAAATCGACTTAGGGTGGTAAATCGCGTGCGCGCTACATTCTGTCCCACGAATGAAAACACTTGTAAGAATGTAGACAATTAAACATGGCCTACACTATGGTCATTTTCCAAAATCTCAGAAATTTGTATAGAAAGAAAAAGGAAAAATTGAATGGTTTCATATTAAAATTACACTATCCGATCAACTTTACTTTCTGATCCGAATACATAGTAAACCACCAGGTGTGGGTTTAAATTTCCGTAAAGTAGACAGGTCAAGTTATCCGAAACAAATTTTGTTATTTAGATAAAAACTAAGTTATTAAGATAAAATTTTGAACATGTCCAACCCTTTTTATCTTAATAACAAAAAATGTTTCGGATAGCTTGACCTGTCCACTTTATGGAAATTTCAGCCCACACCTGGTACCATCTCTGAGATTTTGGAAAATAGCCGTAGTCATTTTGAACAATTTAAGTGATTTTCACAATTTTCAAAATAGCGTCGCACATGCCAAACCCTTTTAACTTAATATCAAAATTTGTTTCGGATAGCTTGACCCGTCCACTTTATGAAAAAATTGCTCCATACCTTGTTCTACTGGTTATTTACACTTTTTTATGTACGCCTACACTTTTTTAGTACACTTACATTTTTCATTAATTTGTGTAGCTACACTTTATGTGAAATTCTTCACACCGGTTCCAATGTAATGGTTGAGTCAGTATAACAATAAATTTTTTGAGAAATCAATAAACATAACGATCTTTGTACTAATTCTGATAATCGTACAAATAGGGTAGCCGCATTCAATTCCAAACGTGGAATCGACGTATACATAGTTTTAAATGGAGTTACTTTCGTTTTTGCAGCAATTAGGTTCATTTTGACGGTCATACCCTCTACTAGGCGTGAGTTTATTACCGCTGCATATGCCTCCTTAGGTGCATCGGCGAATTCATGGAATTCCAACTCTGAAGTTGCGTATATCCAACGAGGTAATTTAAGATTGGTAATCCATTTAGTTGGCTCGGATTATACGCCATTCTTGTGCGTACGTTTTGCGGTAATACGTCATCGCAGCCAATGCCTTTAACCAAAGAGATTGGAACAAAATTTTTAAACGAATTGTTACAGGCGCGAATATACCTTATGAATTAAAAATTCTTTAAGTCTCGGATAGAAATATCCTCTTCATGAACCTATTCGTCTCAGGTAATGATAAATCGGAAAAAGAAATCATCTCGAACAGGATCATACTTTATACCGAGAAGTTATTATCTGGATTCGTTCGCTATTTCCCAGGATGTTAGCTCTCGATTTTCTGTTGAAATTTTCGCTAGTAAGGCGAGATGATTCGAAGATCATTTTCGTAAATTGAATTCTCCTAGTTTAAATAAGGAAATAAGCTATTCCTGCAGTTGAAGAGTTTGTTCTATGATGTCTCCACCGGACATCAAATCGTCCATGTAAAAATCTCATTTTAGGATAATCGAGCCAAAAGGGAATTTGGAAGCAAACGAATCGGATAAATAATGGAGTGTTCGCGTGGCTAAATAGGGAACCGGAGCTGTACATGAGTTATGGTACATAAACGAAAATGTTTGATTTTTGACTGTGGGTTTTCTAGCCATATATGGATGGACGAGAATTTATCTGAACATCTTCTCAGCAGATACTGTATAGGTATACTTACCTTTTAGGAAATCTATAAAGAAAATAATTATTTTTCGTTTAAATTGTCTTGGATTGTTGGACCTACCAGAAGGTTATCATTTAATGACTCTCCGGATGCAATCTTCGCGGTGGCATTGAAAACTACACAGAGCTATGTGGTAGTACTACGATACAAGTTCCATATGACCCAGTCTTAAAATCTGTGCTTAAAAGGTAAAACAGCTTAAGTCGATTTAAGATGTTTTACCTTTTTTAATATTCAACGTTTTCTATCTCTAAAACCTCACTAAATTTGATTTAAATGGTAATGCCTTGTGGCCTAAAGCTTTAGTCGCAAGCCGTAGCAACTTTAATATTCAACTTTTTCTACCTCTCTAGAAAAATGATGAAATTTGAAATAAGATGTTTTAACTTTTGACCACAGAAATGTTCATGCAAACAACTAACATAAATTTCTCTAAGTAAATTTTCAAAGTTTAATCTCCTTTCGAGCATATAAAATCTTCGTTCGAGATTTGGCGAACTTTTTTTAAATGAAAAAATTTAACACATCTTGATTCCTCCTCGGTGAAGTTATATTGGATGACGATCTCCTTTGTATACCAAAATCGCTGGAGGGAATTTTCAATACTTGACCATTCTAAAAATTCTGGGTTTAAACGAACATCCATGGAATTTGATGAGTTATTGTGAGGAATATATGGTTCATTAAACTTAAAGTATCCTCCAATGATCCAGCCAAGTCTATATAATAGTATAATTAGGTAGGGTTTCATTTTAACATTCATTCTACTTTATCTTTCTAAGGCCGAAACCCATTTAGGTTCTGACATTTAATTGAAAATCTGTTCGTTAATTACAGTTATACTAAATAAACATAATTTAAATTTTGGAAAATACATACAAATTTTATAACTTCAATAAAATCAATTTAATAAAAAATTAATGAAAAAGAAAATAATGAATTATTGTTGGTTGTTGTTGGGTTTAATGCTGCCGTATAACGGAATAATGGTGTGATATAACGATTGTTTAATGGTATGACGGTGAAAGGGTTTGACTTGAAGTTCATTTGTATTTCAGTGAAAAGTTCGGTTAGGGATTAATCTGGAGTCAAGTTTAGGGTTTAGCGGGAGATTAGATTGAGTTGAGTTCATACACGCATGTAGCTTTAAAATCGAGTTGATTTTATTTGGGTTGGTCATTAAGTGTGGAGTTGAGCAAACTTTTCGATAGATGGCATCACATTGCTTACAGTTCTATTATCAACCACGATAACTAAAACTCTATATAAATTTATTCAAAATCAGCTACTCAACTGTAAATTATTAGTATTTTTCCAACTTTATCTGTAGATGTCACCTTTTATAGTTTATATTCGACACATGTTTGTATTTAAGACGAATAATCTTTATTACATTACATAAAACTTGATTGAAGATGAATAGCGTTAGGTTTAAAAATTTTTTTTTTAAAAAATAAAATAAAATTTGTTTTTCTGTTTCTGTTCAACAGTTCTGTTTTTTATGCCCAAATTAAGGAAATTTAACGAACTTTTTAGTTCGTTTATTTCACACGTTAGGCACATAGGCGCTGCAGATATTGGATTCATGCATGAAGTTAGCGACTGGTGGTCCATTTTAATTGTACAATCAAAGGGTTAAAAGTTGATTTGAGGTTGATTTGATGATTGAGTTGAGTGTTGGATTGGCGGTTAATTTGGTGATTGCGTTTATGATTGTGTTGCGATTGAGTTGTAAAATGAGTTGGAGGTTGAGCTGAAGATTGAGTTAAGAGGTTCTGTTAGGGATTGATTTGGGAGCTGAGTTATTTTTCAGGGCCGAAGTTCTGATCACCTCATGAGGGTTCAGCCCTTTATATTTTTATTCTTTAAAAGAGAGATATGAACACCATCGAAAATATAGATGCTAGAACATCCCATCACAGGTTTTTGCAAAAATAAGTTTTATAATTTTTGTATAAATGTACGTAATATCTATTATTGGTTTTTAGTTTTTTCGATACAAATGTTTTTTATTATTGAAAGAGCTTTTATTGGTTTAAAACGAGCTCTTTAATTTTTTTGTTGATACAGCTTTAGCTTTTGAAGCCTGTTCGGGTCCATTTTCAAAATTGTTTCTAAATATAATATACCAATCCAAAAATAAAGCAATCACAAACTTTACTAAAACCGATATTTCATGGAAACGCATACTGATATGTATGTAGTAATATTTCGAAATATACTAAAGTAGCATAGGTACACATTATCATTTTAAATGATAATTTTTTCGTAAATGACATTTTAAATGATAGTATGTCGGTTTAAATGATGAAGTATCATTTAAATGTTGTACTAAATGCAGAATATCAAAAAAAATTGTAATTTTTCATCATTTTAAATGATGTCATTTAAAATGATAATGTGTATGCTACTTTAGGCGCTTTTATTAAAAAAGGTTGTTCATTTGAATAAAATACATTTATAAGAGACAAAAACAATTTAGATGAATAAATCATAGGTATGAGTCTGCGGTGTAACTTCAAGGGCGCAAACCCGCAGCCCGGATCCGGTGGTCTTTGTTCTTGTAATGAAGAACTGTTTCATACCCTCCACATATGAATTTTGATTTAAAATGTTGTATTATATGTATTTAATGATTTTAAAAATATAAATTACAATTGAAATACTAATCAATACAATTAATATTAATTAATTAATAAAGATAGTTCGCGTAACTATATTTTCTTTAAATTAAAAAGCTATATTTTAATGGCCAACATTTTTTATTACTCTGAAGATAAAGATATGCAAGGTGGCGGGAGGGTAGTCTAGGGGCCCACATTAAGTTTAGCGGGGGCCCAAAATTTGTAGCTACACCACTGCGGGTGTATTCTGGTTTTCCTTAGGAATAGGGAAAGGAAAAAAAATTGACATTTTCATAGCAGTTTTATTTTTTTCCCCCAAATGCGTATTCTGGCAAGCCGTAATAGGAATTTTATTTTTCCTTGCCTTTTTTGATACGGTAAATTAATTCCTACTGAACTTTTTACTTTAAAGCTCAGTATGCAGCTCGAGCTAAGATATATTTTAGCGCGGCCTCCACAAGTCTCCATTTAATTACAGATAAATCGTCAAGCAAAAAATTTGTGTAGAGAAAAATTTTGTTGATTTTGTTTGACTTTTATTCGTTTACTTTTGAATGAAGTTTCTATCCAAATAATCCTCTAAATACTCGACTTCGTAATGTTGGTCGGCCATTTTAACTTCTGTCTTCTTTATATAAAAATAAATTAATTTTACTTCGTGGCTACTTCGATTATAAAATGAATCAAAATTCAAAACCGTCAAAATTTATCTTCAAATTATTGTCCTTGTGAGATAAATTGCGGCTAAAATGTTTGGAGAATTTATAGTGGCACAATCTAGATTTGAATGAAACAACTGATATTTTTTCAAATTTTTCACGCAAAAGTGCATACCGCTCAGCGAAATTGTCAGCTAAAAAAAAAATTATTTTATTTAGCTAGCTAAATTTTACGTCAAATTTGTATGGAAAATTTATTTTAGCTCGAGCTGCATACTGAGCTTAACACTAAGTAGGCATTTTGTTATTTGCATATGTTCGCCGAGATGTCAGATAAAAAAATAATTAAAAATGGGTATATGTTTATAACCGACAAATTTCAGCGTAATAAAACAAATCCGTTTGTCCACGACTAACGTATAATATGTTCATTATACGTTTGTTTAATCACTTATAACGATATCCATTATTCACTACTAGTTTATCTAGTAGTCTTTTCTTTCATTATTCAATACTTCCAAGTAAATTATTTGATTTTTGAAATTTTATCTAGTAGTCTCTTGCCATTTTCATTATTAAGTGCGTTCGTTTGTGGTGAATTAACTGAATTATCTGAATTTACTGAATTAACTGAAGTGATTTGCCCGTTCGTTTGGTATGCTTCACTTCACTTAAAAATATTGAGCTACTGATTTATCTGAATAATAATTTTGCTTGTATAGATAATTCAGATAATTGTTTTTGTTGTTTTTTGACATTATTTTGTTTTACGCATCGAAGAAGCCAGGATATTTAGAGAATTTTAAATTATTTTTCTGTTATAATGGATGACGATTTGATCGAATATGTGAATTTCGGAAATCACGAAGAATTTGCAAATGAGAAAATATAATGTGACACACAAAAATAATTAATCCTAGAAAATGATTGAGTAACTTTAAATTTTAATTATTTTATAACACAACCCAATTACTTTTTAACAATTTGACATTTTTCTGAATTGTAGCAAACGAACGACCAATTCACTTCAGTAGCTTAATTATGTGAATAATAACTCAATTATCGGAATAGTAAGTAGTAACTCAATATCAATTCAGTTAATTCACCACAAACGAACGAGCTTATTATTAAACTGTGACGCCAAAATGTCGACGAAAATTATTTGAGGAGTATTTAAAGGATTTGATTATAAAACATAATGATATTTGTCGGTCGTGGACAAAGTATCGTATTCTACTCGCATATAATGGCTGTTATTCACTTAGATGATTTACGACACTCGCCTATCGGCTCGTGTCGGCAAACTTCATCTTCGTGAATAACAGCTATCATTATTTGCTCGTTGAATAATATACTAGGAGTATTAATTACTTCTTTGTAATGTATAACAATGTAAAACAAATTGTTTTTATTTATTTATATTAATAGAAAATTGTATTTTAACAACAAAATGGTTGACGTTTGATTACCTTTAACTAATCGCAGAGCCTTAGCGTAGGGAATCAAAACTAACAAAAAAATTCATATTCATTTTTTCTATTAAACGCCAGAATAAACCATAGGAAAAATAGCATAGGAAAAACTGCTATCAAAAATAATTCCTATATAGGAAAAAAAATCCAAATTCCTAAGGAAAACCAGAATACACCCGCTGCGGGTGTATTCTGGTTTTTCTTAGGAGTTTGGAATTTTTTTCCTATATAGGAATTATTTTTGATAGCAGTTTTTCCTATGCTATTTTTCCTATGGTTTATTCTGACGTAAGGAAGGAAAAATGAATAGAATTTTTTTTTGTTAGTTTTAATTCCCTACGCTAAGGCTCTGCGATTAGTTAAAGCAAAGGTAATCAGACGTCAAACATTTTGTTGTTAAAATACAATTTTCTATTAATATAAATAAATAAAAACAACTTGTTTTACATTGTTATACATTATAAAGAAGTAATTAAACGGATTTAGCGATTGGGCCTTGCACTGCAGTCGATGTTTGATGTGGACCAACCGTTGATATTCTGCCGTTGGGAATCTCAAAATAAAATCACTTTTCACCGCGTCACAATTTTATACAAAAAAGATTTTCTTTCGTAACGGTGAAGCAACATTTCTGATTGATGACTTTTCGATTTTCCATTTGTCTTTCGTTCGGAGGACTAATTTCACTTACGCTCGTTTAAATCGCGTTTTCCAATTCACTCACCTCTAGTTAATTACCAACTTGCACCCGATCTATTAAATAGCTCATAAAAAAAAGTCACGAGGGTTTAAATCCGGTGAATATAGTGGATATTGGAAACCTCCATTAAAATGGTCAGGAAAGTGATTCGAGATGACTATATTATCAATAAAATCGTGCAAGTAATCCAAAACCATATCTACAGTATGGGGAGGAGCACCATCTGGCATAAGCCATGCATCGTTAATTTCATTTTCTCCCATTCCAGTGTTAGAACAAAGTGTTCATCAGGCAGCTCCAAATAATTTGCTGAAGTAACATTTCCTCGTACAGCAATCATTACAATACCTTTAGCGAATAAAGCGCACCAGTTATTTTTTGAGAGTGTAATGGCGTTTCATGGAGATCCCTGGGGTTTTCTGTACTGCAACATCTTTTGTTGGTTCACGTGACCCGTAACATAGAAATGAGCTTTATCACTAAACTAGTTATCCCTCAAGATGTAACCTCAATTGAGGTGCTCCAAAAAGTTTTGGGTAAAAGCAAGACCATTCACTTTAGCTCTTTCTGTAAGCTCTTGAACTATTTGGATTTTGTATGGACGATATGTACCTTAATTTTGAATGATTTTATGTTTTATGTGTACTTGTGCGGGAAACTTAAGCAATACCGGAAAGTTTTCGAATAGGTAGCCTAGGATTATCTTCAATAAGAGAAAGCTTTTGATTTTGGGGAATGTTTATTGATGCATGTCGACCTCGATGTTGATTTGTAACCGTCCTGAATATTTTAAATTTCTTAACCAACCGGCAGATTTACCACCATGGCAGATCTACTTGGCGATACTTGGTGAAATTATGATTGAAATTTCCGCTTTCTCTCTTCAATTGAATTTTTTCCCCTCATACATTCCTTTACAATGAAGATTTTTTGTTCGTTTGAATATTTCATTTGTAATGTTGTTCATTAAATTTGAATGAAAATACAGTAGAAGTTTTTACTAACTTAAAAAGCAAAACCATCTTTGATTATTAATTAAAAAAAAAAATTAATTAAAAATAAGTCGCGTTTTGAATAGGACCCCCTGTAGAAAAAATTTAATTTTATTTAGAAATGTTGTAATAGTTTTGGAGAAAATTTAATTTTAAATGTACAAAATTCCAAACAATTTGGAATGGTTTTTATCATGGAAAAGGTTCTAAATAATTGAGAAAGATTGCCTGTGAAGTAGAAAAGGTTGCATTTGACCTAGAAATAGTATATGTTGCGAGCCAAATTTAATCCAGTTGAATCGAGTTTAACGTTTACTGTTAACGTAACGTAATGTTATGAGTTATTTTGACTCGACTCCGTTTATAGTGAAGGTTAAAAGTGTATTTCAATTGAGCGCAAATTTTAGTGGTTAGTGATTAAATCGATAAAATTTCTCTCAATTTAGTAGAAAACGTATGTTCTAATACATATATACTAAATAATTTTTTTTTTGCAGCAGTCATTTAATGTGTGCTCTGTGCTTATCTATAGATATCCTTTTGTGACATGTTTTAATCTAGCTATTTCGGCTTTTTACAGGTTTACTTTTCAAAATAATTTTGGTTTAGTATTTTTTAATCACTAAAATTTACGCTCAATCGATTACTTGGATTAAAGGATTAAACTCAACTTGAAAGCATATACAGTGGTGAAATTATAATTAAGCCACAGAGCAATAAAGCGAAAAGGAAATCACAATTAACAACCGGAACGTAGCCAAAAGAATTGCTTTTGCTAAAAAGCATTTGGTAAAACCTATAGGGCATTTTGTAATTTAATAATTTGGAGGGATGAGAGTAAATCCGGAATTACTCCTACTTTGAAAAAACATAAAGAAAATAATGTGTACTTCGACAAAATGATTGAAATATCGTGTGGAGCTTTTAATTTGAATCCATCAATTTTAAGTCTCCGAATAAAAAAATATTTTAAAAATTGTAAGGCTTTGTTTTTATTTCACACTTTTATTGTATAAAATCACATTTCATTGATATTTCAGTCAATTATTCATTTAAATTAAAAATTTTATAAATTAAAATTGTTCATTGGTAGAAGATTTTACGAATCTAGATTAAATTCAGCGATTTTAGCTCGTACCAGTGTCATTCGGCTTCCTGAAGACCCTGGACATATTGCGATAACAAAATATTGTTATTAAAATCACCCATTTCTGAAAAATAAAGAATTTAATAAACACATCCAAAAACATAACCTAAAAAAATATCATTTTTACTTATGTAGTGTCATTCGGCTTCCTGAAGACCCTGGACATATTGCGATAACAAAATATTGTTATTAAAATCACCCATTTCTGAAAAATAAAGAATTTAATGAACACATCCAAAAACATAACCTAAAAAAATATTATTTTTACTTATGTTACCGAAAAATTTGTTGTAATTTGAAATTTTAATTAATAAAATAATTAGATTGCGCCATTACACACATTAATTAAGGTAGAAATTAAAAAAACTACTTTGAAATATAATAAACCGACAATAAATTCAAAAACGCACAAAAGATAGATTCACCTACGGATCACAAAACAGCTGATTTTATCAGTCAACATTTATGGAGAAAAAAGTCTATTGTATGTAATATTAATATAACACATAGAAAATTGTGGTTTTTTATATTAAGCGTATTTTGTTGACCAAAATTGAATTCGAATTAATTTGGGTTTATTTTTCCCCCAAGAAAATAGCCAATTTTATTTGATTGACAAAAGCCAACTTTTCGAAATAAAATATAAATTTAATATGTATTATGACCTGGGGCCTATTTAACCATCGTACTTTGCAACTTAGCACTTATCACTTTTCAAAATTTTGCTAAGCAAAAATTTATTTTGCTAAGTTCAACTATTTTGTTCCATAAAGAGAAAATTACATAACATTATTGTATAAAAATAACATGTTTAGTTTCGAATACATTATTAAACAAGCGTCGATGCGATTTAGATTGTTGTGTAATCCTAACCGTGAGTTAATGAACCAACATTAACTCGCACATTCCAAAGATTCTTTCCCAATACAAATAATTCCAATTGTCCCAATTTCCCAACTGTAATCATAACCGTGAGTTAATGAACCTACATTAACTCACATTCCAAAAATGTTTTCCCAATATTAATAAGTACAAAAAATTACAAAATACAAATTACTAAAATCAGAAAAAAAACATTAATAAGCATTGGCACAATTTTAGGTTATTGAATATAAATATAAAATAAAAAATATTAAGCCGAATTGGCAATTTTAAAAATAAAAATTTTTGTGTTTAAAAAAAATAAAAGAGATAGTTAGTAAGAATCACCGACCGAAAGCGGTCCTAGTTTTAAGAGAAAAGTAATAAAAATAGTCTGTAAGAATCACCGACCGAAAACGGTCTTAAAATTTTAAGTAACCAAATATTTTTATAAACAAGAATTATCTATCCAAAAAGTGTCCTAGTTTAAAATTGTTTTAAATTCTTATATAAATAAAATAAAGTAGTTCCGTGTAACGAAATATGTAAAGTTAATAAAAAAGAAATAAAAACTTTAAGTAGCGATTTTATAAGTAAAAAATATTATAATTATTTGTGTATGATTTATCCCACTAGTGTTTTCCAGAGAAATATTCCTTCTCCTAATTCCTGTGTAATATAAGTGACAATTGTGTTGTGTGATTAATCTCAAAGTTATATCTTATTGGTGGTATTAATATTTATAATTATAACAGTGAAAAAATATATAAAAAATATATTATATATATAAATATAAATACCGCCAATAAGATATAACTTTGAGATTAATCACACAACACAATTGTCACTTATATTACACAGGAATTAGGAGAAGGAATATTTCTCTGGAAAACACTAGTGGGTTAAATCATACACAAATAATTATAATATTTTTTACTTATAAAATCGCTACTTAAAGTTTTTATTTCTTTTTTATTAACTTTACATATTTCGTTACACGGAACTACTTTATTTTATTTATATAAGAATTTAAAACAATTTTAAACTAGGACACTTTTTGGATAGATAATTCTTGTTTATAAAAATACATATTTGGTTACTTAAAATTTTAAGACCGTTTTCGGTCGGTGATTCTTACAGACTATTTTTATTACTTTTCTCTTAAAACTAGGACCGCTTTCGGTCGGTGATTCTTACTAACTATCTCTTTTATTTTTTTTAAACACAAAAATTTTTATTTTTAAAATTGCCAATTCGGCTTAATATTTTTTATTTTATATTTATATTCAATAACCTAAAATTGTGCCAATGCTTATTAAGGTTTTTTTTTGATTTTAGTAATTTGTATTTTGTAATTTTTTGTACTTATTAATATTGGGAAAACATTTTTGGAATGTGAGTTAATGTAGGTTCATTAACTCACGGTTATGATTACAGTTGGGAAATTGGGACAATTGGAATTATTTGTATTAGGAAAGAATCTTTGGAATGTGCGAGTTAATGTTGGTTCATTAACTCACGGTTAGGATTACACAACAAGATATTAATGTTATAGGTTTAATGTGATTTATATACCTAATTAAATATTAATACCGCTGTACAAAAATCTCTTTGCAATCAATATTATTTGCTAAGTGATAACTGATACTCATTTCTGTACAATGAACATTTAGCAAATTTTCAGTAGAATTCAAAGTAAATATACACTTGCACGTTAATGTGTTTTTTTCATGACCAACTAGATAAAATTTACTTTATTCGATTCACAATAAAAACAAAGTGTTTTTAACTTTATTTAAATTTTTTTCTTATTCATTCGCCTGTTTCATGATACAGAATCTTTTATAGTAAAATTTGTTGTATTGTGGTAAGCGCTTTATTTTTTGTGGTGTGCCTAATTACATCCCTGATATTTTGTAAAATTATTCTGCTTGATTATAATTTATTCGGAGCGATTCTTTAAACTCATATTCGTTATAAATATTAACATTTATCCTGTTTCGACAAACATTTCCAATTATTGTATCGTTTCCGACTAATATAATTCACGTCGAATCATTTTTACAACCTATATGTGCGTTATACGAGTATATCAACTACACTTATCATAAAATGCAATGCCAATTTTCCTCTAGCAAAAAACATGAAAAAATATCAAACAACTGAACAATAAAAACCCAATAACTGTTTGGTTTTGTATTATAATTGCAGTCTTTAGCACTTATCACTTTGCACTTTGCATTTTTCATACTGTTACTGCACGATCGAAATTGTAAGTTAATTTGCGTTTATTGTAAAAAATCTTTATTATTCTAATAATTTAATGTTTATATAAATGTTATTTCGTAAAATTAACAAATATAGGTGATTCATTCTTTACTAATCATTAATATAAGAGCAATAGCAACGAATTTATATTTGCAAAGTTTCTATGACCAGTTAAATTCTTAGCACTTAGCAAAATTTTGCAAAGTGATAAGTTTTTGGTTAAATAGGGCCCTGGTGGCAGGTATCATAACCAAAAACTATATGTTAAGGTTACAAATTTGGCATCAGCAGAGTTTTGAAATAAGTTATTATTAATATTTATGTTGGCATTAATGTTAGAATGCTGATTATTTAAATTATTATTCGGATTATTATTAGTACTATTGATAATGTTGTTATTGTTGTCTTCATTGTTGTTGGTATTAATTACATTGCTATTATTAATGATTTCGTTATTTCGGAGTGTAGGTTTTAAGTATTGTAGATCACTATGCTTTGCTTTTATAATAATTCGTTTTGTAACATTAGTCGTTTTCGGAAATAGATCCTGAATAACTTCAGGCTAACTTTCGACCATTAAACTTATCCACTTATTTACGAACAAAAATGATAACTTCTTTTTAAATTTATTTTTAGTATTATATTTTAAAAATAGCAAGAATGCCGAAATATAATTATAATAATAACTTTATTTTATATTTGGAAATAAATAAAAAATGTATTAATTAATTATGAAGCTAGAAGATTTTCTCTGCGCAAATATCGGTGCACTTTTCCTGCATACTTTTTTGATAGAATCCCATGCATATGCCCCTAACTTGGCTAACATGACTGGCTGGTAGTGTTGCATCCCTTGATTAAAGCAAAGTTGGCTTTACTTGTGTCACTTTGCACGTGGAGCAGCCCGTCAAGGTAAAAGCATTTAAACAGTGGCCTTCGTCATAATACCCTATGTTGAAGAATCTATAACATAATATATATGTAATATCTTAAAACTAGTTAATATAGTTTTCAAATATTATCTTCATTTGAAAACTTTTATTTGAAATTTCCTTCTAAACAAGGTATACACAAATTATCGTAATTTTAAATATAAATCATTTAATTACACTATTAAAGAATTGCTCCATTACCCTATAAAAAACTTACCGCTCATTTGGAAAAAATCAAAGGTTTCTACCAATATTATTATGCGAAGTATGTTTTATGATGTTTTACAAGGCATTCACAATGTAAAAAAATTTCACTTTTGACTTCCAGAGTTGTATGAATTTCCAACATAACGATCAAAAATGTTTGTTCGTTATATTGGAAATACATACAAACCTGTAAGTCAAAAGTAAAAAAAGTTTCATTGTGAATGCTCTGTTATTGACAACTGCTTACAAAATTAACCAAACACCTTTTTACGGAAGCAGTGCTTCCACTGCTTACTGTAATGGGCTCATTGGTTTATGTTACCGTTAAAATATTAAATCCAGATGTTCTATAGAATTACTGGGTATTGTAAAGAATAATGAGCTGTTTTAGTTAAATTATAAAATTTTGATTTCATATTTTAACGATTACAGTGAAGGAATATTTCTTAATTCACATTAAGACCATAAAACATTTTCAGCCATTTTCCCCGTTTTATACATTAACACTAAATTGGATTTCCATAGAATAACTAAGTAGGATTATACACTAACTACATATGTATGGAATCCTAGTTATTCTATAGAAAACCAATTTAGTGTTAATTAAAATATGAAATGGGGAAAATGGCTAGTTAGCTGAAAATGTTTTATGGTTGTAACGTGAATTAAGAAATATTCCTTCATCGTAATCGCAAAAAAAATGAATAAAAAGGAAATTACGGAAAAGGAAAGGTTGGATCAAGAATTCACCGGCCCATAGTTTAAGCAGCACAAAAAAAGACGAAAAGCAGGCGGAATACAAAAGATGTCGGGTCGGCTGCATTTTTGTCCACCTACAGCCTGACTGCAATTTGATAAGACATTTGTAATTTAACTATTTTTAAAATTTCCTGAGTTACGAAAAATTGAAACATACATACGTATTTTTTTATTTTATTTCACCACCAATAATGTATTAAATACTAAATTTAAAAAAAAAAAGCAATTACAGTTTTTGCATCCCCTTTATTGTGGCTGCATAAACTACGCAGCCTAACTTTATTTGCTGCATTTAATTCCTCTAAATACGCTGCTTTGGCTGCAAAACTGAATTTTTGACTAACTTGCAATATAAACTGCGCATCGGCTGAATTCTTGACCGCTGCCGATTTACTTTAAAGATAATCCGGAAAAAGGAAATTTACAATAAAATTAAAATATTTATTTAAATTTTAATTTTAAAATTAAATCTCCTTTTTCAAGAATATTTTAAAACCAAATCTTCCTTTTCCGGAATTTCCTTTTTTTATGCTGTTTTGGCCCGATTTTTTTTAAGGCCATTAACGACCTTGACTTTAAATAAGCGATGATATATCGAACCAAATCGTTCAGACGATTTCGTTAAAATTTCTTAGTGTATTCCAGGTTTAGTCATCATTTGTTAAAAGTAGTTTTCAATCATTTTATAGCACATTAATACTAAGTTAGAGTGCCCCAATTCTTTATGGTTTACCTAAAATCCATAAAGAAGGCATTCCAATTAGACCAATAGTAGCGTATTGCAATGCACCTGCCTACAAGCTATGTAAGGGTTTCATAAACTTTTTCAACAGTCATACCAATTTCGTTTCGGCTTTCTCGGTTAAGAACTCGGTAGAATTGATTAGCAAAATTCAAGATGTTGATATTCCACTACACTCAAAATTAGTTTCGTTTGACGTTGCTAGTCTTTTCACTTCTATTCCAATTAACATTTTGTCTCAAATAGTTTATACTTACTTAGATAGGGATGTTGCAGATGGAAGCCTTCGGAATGAACTGAAGCTGATATTTGAAACTTGTATTAAACAAAATTATTTTTGCTTTGATAATAAGTATTTCAGATTCACTGATGGTCTACCGATGGGCTCCCCTCTGTCACCTTTGTTAGCAGAAATTTTCATGAATTTCTTCGAACAAACGATTGTATCAAGCAATAATCCTTATTTCCGTCATGTGATCTTTTGGTACAGATATGTTGATGACATACTATGTCTATGGAATGGAACTGATAGGCTATTAACCTCTTTTCTCACTTGGTTAAATTCTCAATATCCCACCATTAATTTTACCGTAGAAAAAGAAGAAAACAAATCTATTAACTTTCTAGATATAACAATAACCAGAATTAATTCTTCATTAGAGTTCAAAATTTATAGAAAACCCACGTATACAGACGCCATTATACCTAACTCGTCAAACCATCCCCATAATATTAAAATGTCAGCTTTCCACTCATTCTTAGATAGATTAATAAACATTCCTTTGACCATATCCAATTATAACAAAGAGCTTAATATAATTTTAGAAATAGCAGCGAATAACGGTTATGCAGCTAAGACTATATTAAAGCTATTAAACAGAAAACTGAAGCATAAAGCTTTAGCTAACATTTATCCACCTGATAGTCCAATGCCGAAAAATTGGCGCCGCTTAGAGTATATAGGAAAAACTAGTCAACGGATTAGTAACATCGTGACACAATATACAGATATTAGCTTTGCTTTTTATAACAATAATACAATTAAGAAAATGATTTTTAACAACAAACCAAGAATTGATCGCCTTTCCAAGTCTGGCGTTTATAAGATCAATTGCAATGATTGTAGTTCCTCTTATATCGGACAGACTGGGCGTAATTTTGAAGTTAGAGTTAAAGAACATTTATCTGGTAGCCATGAATCATCCCTTTATAATCATTTAACGTTAGAAAATCACACATCCAGTTTAAACAATTTAGAAATATTGCATGTACAACCAAAAAGCAGACGTTTAGACAACTTAGAATCTTACGAAATCCGAAAAGCTATATTTCTTAACCAAAATATCCTCAACGAACAGAGAGAAATCCGTTTCTCACCAATTACCGACCCCGCATTGTTTTATTCACATACTCATTCCATACCATAAAATTACTAATTCGTCGGGTTATAAAAAATAATAAAAAAATATAAAAAAAAAAATCAACATCTGGAATTTTGTTATTCGACCGTTGACTAATCAATAATCATATACCTGTGTTTAACTCACCCTCTTTTAATTTTTATTTTTTAATGTTTATTGCTCTCACCAATTTTACCTGTGTTTAACTCACCCCTTTTTTAATTTTTAATTTTTATTTTTTACCACTCCCACATTTTTTTATTGGTATATTTTGGTTTCACTTTTTGCTTTTTCCAACTATATATATATATCTAACTACATTTTTATTTTTACAGTTTAGTAGATACTCCTGATGATGGCAGGCATAAGCCGAAATCGATCGAGTGATTTTTTAAACCTTTTGTAATTTTGCGAAATATTTAACAAGTGTTTTTAAAAATTTAAAAAAAAAAAAAAAAAAAAAAAAAAAAAAAAAAAAAAAATTTTAAAAATGTGTGTATTAAGTTAGAGTATTTAACCAAATAGGTAGTCTATAGAATAACTAGGTAAAACATGTAATAAGATAGAATTTTATACTTTGACTAAGAGCGTTAGGGGTATCCCTCCATCCAGTTGCAAGTCAGCAATTTTAATATGAAAAAATAAATAATTTGCAACTCACAATATTTAGTATTAATTGTCTTAACTTACTTGATTTTATTTGTATAGTTAAAAAGTCGGTGGTAACTTTTTTATAATGTTCCAGTCGCAAAGCAAAAAAAAAACACAAAAAAAAATTCATTTGAAAAACTCATGTTAAAAATAAAGCAATCGAGTAGTCATATTTTATAGCGCAAATAGTTTATTTTCGACCGGTTGGAACATAATATACCCAATAATCTATAATAACTAGGCATTACTTATTCCATGAATACCCGATTTAATACTTTAGCGATAACATACATATATAGGTAATACACGTATTTGAAAAATCAATCAAACGCCAAACATTATAAATTGTAATATTTGTATTTCCAAATTGGTTAATTACATATTTTATTCATGATTTCCATGTTTGCCATAGAAGGTTAAAGATATTACAATAAAATAATAATAAAAACCAAAAGATGTTTTAAGAATAAGTCTAACAATTCTTTTTATTTAGAGAATATTATGTGCAGCTGGGTTAAGATGTTGCCTCTACTTAATCGGTTTCATCTGCCAAAGCCCATCATTTAAGTAATGACAATTTTCTACTCCAACACCTTTATTTACTTTTGCTCTGCAATAAAAAAAGTTAATGATGAGTGATGGCTGACAAATTGAAGTGATTTTTCAAAAAGTCCTATTTCCGTATAAAGCTTTTTCAGAATGTGGAAAAAACTTGCAGGGTATTTCAATAGTAGTAGTTATTGATGATACTAGCACAGAATACGCAGAAGCCACATAACGCGGTTTTTATATGGAAAAACGTGGATTCATTTTTTTGACCTTGGTTTGGCGAAGATAAGATTTTTAGTGTTAAATTAGCGTTCAGTGGCTGAAAATTCAAAATTAACATGTAAAATATAAGATAAGAAAAAAAAATTGTTGGTTCACGCAATGTCCCTTCTGGTTGTTTATTATTTTGCGCTACTAGTGAGCAAATGATATATTACCCGGGGAGGATAAGTTTCTCAAGAGGCAACAGCCGAGTGGGTATTCGCGAATGGATAACATCTCTTTGTTAACGACTGTCAACAACGTTTTACCCACTTTTATTAAATAAATTCATTAAATTAATAAAAAATACTTAAATATTTCTCGGATTAATACTAAGTTTATACTTTGGGTCATCTTGTAGTTAACTTTGGATCAACTTGGATTTAACTATTTAACGTTTAGACTACAGTCAACTTAGAGTCGAAATTAAACAGGTCGAAGATTTTTATAGACTTATAAATAAATCATTCAAATTGAAATATTTATCCCAAACATTTCCAAAATAATGTTCAACGTTTCACACCTTTATTTTCCAAATTTTACTACGATTATTAATAATTTATTAAATCGTGAAACACTCACATAGTAAAAAAAACACCTTTAAAAAAAAAGTTGGCAGCATTATTATAAGAAAAATTATCAGTAGTAGTGACATCTAGCTTTAAGACTGTTTTCTATTATATTAGTAGTGACAACTAGTGGCACCATCTGGAAGGTAATGTTTTCTAACAGATGGCACCGTTCGCGAAAATAGTATTTTCTTGATAGTTTGACATGATCTATTATTGGGCCTGTTTAGACTGCATCGCGACATTACACACATTCGTGTTTAGATGTAAAATCTCAACCTGTTCACACCAATTGTGATTTGTCTTTGGATGTGTAAAATTATTTTCATTTCATTGTGCTGATTTGAGACGACAGGTACTCAAACAAAAAAAAGCTATAAACGATTTTCTTAAGTTGCTGTCATTTTTAATTATTGAAATAAAACTGAATACTTTTTGGATGGTTATTTCAATTTAGTTTTGTAAAATTTTAAGTTTCTAAACTTCTTGTGGGTTTAAAAAAAATAATTTAGCGATAATTTTGTGATTTGTGTAAATTAATTAGCTAAATTAAAAATGTTTAATAACAAAAAGTTAAGTTAAATTTAAATAAAATTTTTAATAACTGAACACTTAATAGTTTTATATTGTGAAAAAAAAAATTGGTGGGGTAAACCAGGATGACGAAAATTAAAACATTCGTGATCACGGCTAGGATAGATAGCAAAGTTTTCTCGCTGAATCCACCCTAAAAAACTAACAATCCCTCTCCCTACTTTTACTAAAGCACGTTTCCCTACAAGTCAGATAGTACCTAAAGACCATACGTACTCCTTTTAGGAGTTTTGTACACTATATTTGGTGCACTACTTTTTCAAAAAATCTTGAAGTTACCATAATATGTATAATGTACTCCTTTTTCGAAAAAAAATATGGTCACTTTAATAGTACATACTATAAAATCGAAAACAAATGATCATTTTTTTTGGTTTTACTCCCTCAATGGTCATATTTCAAATGAATAGCGAATACAAAAAAAAAATCCGACCCAAATCATTTTTTATTGCTTTTTCATTGTGGGCGGTCGATCCGATTTGGTTGGCTTGGATGTAAAATCGTATGGCGATCCGGCAAAACTAAATCGTATGTATCGGATGGAAATTCCATCCAACCAACCGACCAACTAACCAAATCGGATGATGTGTAGTGTTATCGGACGATATTCTTAAAGCTTGAGGCACATAGGTTTCGTTTCGTTCCGCCTTGTAAGTAGGACGTGTCAAACCGTATGGAAAACCGAAAACATTGTCACATTGTTAACCCAAGTATAATAAAATTGAACTCATTCATAAGTTCCAAGTTTTTTTTCCATTTATCAAAATTATCGTTGGAACTTAGTAACCCGCACCTATCAAGTTCCATAGATTTAGAATTTTTGTTTAACTTTTCACAGGAAATCTTATAAAAAAATGGAACTCAGAAAACTTGGAACTCAGTTCCAAAAAAATCAAAATATATTTGAAGTAGTAATACTTGGGAAGTACGAAAACGAAACGAAAGGGTTGATAAAATTTCAATAAAAACTTAAAAGCATAAACATAACCTCAATATATTAATTTTGACGTTTATAGTAAACATATGTGGTTTTCCAGTTTACAAAAAAAATAAAAAATCGGAGTCGAAACCGACCCAAGTATCACTACTTCAAATAAATGATTCATTTTTATGGAACTGAGTACAAGTTTGAGTTCCATTATATTATAAGATTTCCTATGAAAAGTGAAACAAAAATACTAAACCGATGGAACTTGACATATGTGGGTTACTTAAGTTCCATCAATAATTTTGATAAATGGAAAAAAACCTGGAACTTATGCATGAGTTCCAGGTTTTTTCCCATTTATCAAAATTATTGATGGAACTTAAGTAACCCACATATATCAAGTTCCATCGGTTTAGTATTTTTGTTTCACTTTTCATAGGAAATCTTATAATATAATGGAACTCAAACTTGTACTCAGTTCCATAAAAATGAATCATTTATTTGAAGTAGTGATACTTGGGGAGTTGAAAAATGAGTTTTTTGACATTTCTATTTTCCCATAGCAAACATTTTTTCTTAACCCTTAGCGGCCACTAGGGGTGAATATGTACCCCAGGCCAAATCACCTTAATTTAAGTTATCAAAAACTACGAAAATCATACTTGTCGCGCCATATATAGGTTGTCGAGGAATGTAGGTTACTTGCATAGCACTATAAACAATGAATTTCGGAAGAAGTAATGATTTTTCAATAGTAATGATTTTTTTTTCCTGAAAAACGTCATTTTTCCTGACTTTGTGCATATATAATACTTTTTTGTTAAATTATCTTGATATTGGCTCTTGTAAACCATATTAGAAATTGAAAAACATGTTTCAGAATGTCCAAAAAATTTTTGGAGTCTCAATATTTTAAATTTGTCTTTCTAGACCGATTTTTTGACTGGGGTGAAAATCACCCCAGTGTGGCCGCTATGTTACGGGAGCGAAGTGTGGCCACTAAGGGTTAAAACCTGGCTGTAATTGGTTCAAAACGTGCCAATTGTTGATCGATCTTGTCGACGGCAATTGAAATTTTAATGAGTCCCGAAGAAATTCATAAGCCTTATGTGACCTATACTCAATACTTTGAGCCAAGTTCCGTTGTTTCTCCGAGTACTTTGTATTTTGACTCCTTTTTTTCAACAACATTTTACAAAATTCTTTTGAATTTTCATTCACATAGCTTAACTCATCGATGTGATGAGAGATTGTCTTTAATCTTAAACTTTTGTATTTCTTTATTACCTTATTTTTCGTCTTTTGTTTTAAGGTAAACATTCGAATTTTATTTTTTAGGCTGGCGAGCTGAGATCTTGGTTAGGCCATAGTCCTGATTGCACTCCTATCGAAAATCTTTAGAGGGCCTTCCTCGAAAAGTTTATGGAAATGAACTGCAATATAATTCAATTAAAGATTTGAAAAGTGCCATCCGTGAACGTTGGGCCACAATTGATCCGAAAGCCCTCAAAAATTTAACAAATTCAATGCCTTCTCGAATTTTCGAAGTTATTCAGAAAGGTCGGGGCCAGACCAAATATTAAATAAAATAATATATGAAAAATTGCTAATTTTGGTTTTTATTTTAGTACATTATCAGAAGTGCGTTTATACGAATGTCCACCTGAAATTTAGATTTTTCAATTTATTAAAGTAAACCATTAAAATTTTTATTAATGGTTTATCTTATCAACAGATTTAAGATGATAGACATAATTTAAACTACTTGAAAAAAATCAAAACACTTTACTCTTAGAACTATATTCAAAAAACATAGTGCGTTTATACGAATGTCTACCACTGTATATGTATATACAAATTTTTAGAGCTTAAAACTTTAAACGCATTTTTCTCGAAATGACATTTTTGAACCTGGCGTTGCGAGGATCTCCAGATTTATTAGGTTAAATGACTTGAAATTTCGAGAGAATGTTAGGACACTTGATTCTTTGGACCTGTGCTTTTTTTTTTGATATTTTCAAAATTCGATTTTTTAGATCGTTTTAAGTCTCAAAATTTTTACCGAAAAATGACTCTTTTTTAAAATATGCGCTAATTAATAAAAGTGCATAAAAAAAATGTTTGTAAAATTCATTGTTTCCGAGAAAAAAAATCATGAAATCGACCTAGAATTTCGGGCTCCAGGGTGGCTCCCTCCTTAGAACATCGGTTTTACACCGGATAGTAACCTAGTTATACTATTTTGCTATTATACTAATAAGAAAAAGTCATAAATCCCAAAAGTCGAAAAATGCGTTAAGGGCATATTTGGATTCAGGAAACAAATACCTATTTTTTTACTTTTTTAAAAAGCCAAATATCCTTCATCAAATGCCATAAAATCACGTTAATAGTCGTTATTAATAGTCAAGTCACGTTTTTAATAGTCAAGTTCCATAATTAAGACATCGTAAACAAAAATAGAAAAATTGAAACAACTCAAAACTACAAAAAGGCAAATATGAATTTTTTCTTACACGGAAAAAAATAAACTGGTCCTTAGCTAAGAAAACGGATTTTTAATTCAAGAAAATGTACTTTTTCTTGATTTAAAAGCTAATTTTCTTATTTCTTTCGATTTTTTTTTCATTTCAAGAAACACAATTCTTATATGAAGAAAATCGATAGAAATAAGAAAATTAGCTTTTAAATCAAGAAAAAGTACATTTTCTTGAATTAAAAGTCCGTTTTCTTAGCTAAGGACCAGTTTATTTTTTTCCGTGTAGCACAGTGTGTACGAGAAATATTTTAAATCGTACACAATATTTATATACATGTGTTTGTTTTCGATAAAATGATCTCGATTTGATAATTTTTGTTAAAAATTATGGCAGTCCACTACCCAGACACACCTTTTTTGTAAGTAATTCACAACAACCGATTTAATTTTTTTTGCCTCATTTTATTTTGACTGACAAACTTTTATTCGCAATGGAATTCAGGCTTTAACTTGAATAATTTTCACAAACTTAGAAAAATTAAAACTTATTCTGAAGTTATTCAGGATCTATTAAAAAAAATTATTTATAAAAAATTGCTACCTACTTTTGTGAAATGTATTTGAAAAAGCTACCTTTAACAATATTTTGAATAAATGTTCAAATGCAAGTCCCAAAATGCAGCTTGTGTTGTTTCAATAATTTTTGGAACACGATTTATGATCGTTTCATTTCCAAGCGCAATTATGCATAATCACGATAATATTTATGTCAGTATACGCTTTAATACTATGTTCAGGGATTAGTAATCTCGAATAACTAGCAAATCTAGATTTTCGTATAGTGTGAACGACGAAAAATAAGTTAATCGTGTTTCAATTATAGATTAAAGGCAATTTTCCAATTATGTACTTACTTATTTTGTGAAACCTGACTTATTACATAAGAAATTAGGTATATTTAATAAGTTAGGTTCCACAAAATAAGTACCTAATTTTGAACAATTTTCGGTAAAGTCATAATGTACAGCGCCATTTTTAATCGCGATTTTCCCTTATAAGCTTAACGCCAACAAAGCTAATCCAGATTACAAGTAAACTTGATTAAGCAAATCTGAATTACTAATCCCTAAACCTACCTACTTAAATTAATTCTATGACAATATAAATGAAGTTACCTAATACAGTTTAGTGAAAATTTTAAATCAACATTTTGCTTTATCACTTAAATTAAGAGATTAGATTAAGATTCCTAGATCCGCCTTCCAATTAAGGTTTTTTTTTATCAATTTAAATGGGTTGGCTACAAGATCCCGGTGCTATAAAATCTCGGTTTTTATAAATTCTGGAAAATGGGAATTTTAATTTTAAAACGAAAATAACCAGAAATTATAAATTCTGGAAAATGGGTAATTTAATTGGGAAATATCAAAAAATAATAAATTCTGGTCAATGGGGAATTTAATTTTAAAATAAAAATAAATATAAACCTTAATGTCGGACCAAGATTTTTAAAACCGAGGTTTTGAAAACTGAAATTTTGAAACACTCCCAATTTAAATTAAGATGAGTCTAATACGGTAGACAGACACAAAGTAAATCGCGATTTTCATTTATCCCGATTGTCAAAAATCGCGTTGTGAAAACGAAATAATCCAGTTTTTTGTGAAAATTGTGTAATGACAGTCGTCTGTCATTACACGATTTTCACCTAAACTGGATTATTTTGTTTCGACAACGCGATTTTTGACAAAAATGACAACTGAAAATCGCGATTAACTGTGTCTGCCTACGGTATTACAATCGTTGGTATCTTATACCCTAGACAGACTAGGGATTAGTTAAGCGCGATTACTGATTTTTTCGAGATTAGCTGTAGTGTGTCAAGTTGAAGATTAGTTAATCTCGTTTTATTTGAGGATTAGTCACTAATCGAGATTAGTGCACTAATCCTTGAAAATTTTCGAGCTTATCTCGTTGTATTGGGTTTAGTGATGGTACAAGTGGCACTACAATGTGAAATAATTATTTAAACATTGCTGACATGATAGAATTAATATAGATAAACCCACCATGAAACGTTCAAAAAATGAACTAAAACGGTGACTTGAAATAATTATCTTTATATCCTAGATTTTGCATAAAAATGCAATTACATGCACACAACATACACATACACACAGAAATAATACTAAACAAGAAAAATTAAAAATCTAAGGTCACCATAATTCGTATAGTAGCGACAATATATTTTCTAGTGAGTCTATCTAATAAAGGAAAATCGTTGTATCATGATTGCTGAAAATGCAAGTGGCGTGAATTTACGATAGAAGTTATAAAATCAATGACATCTTAAAAAATTTGTGCTGAATAAATTTCGAGGAAAAAGAAAATCTAGTGTGTTTAAATGTATAAATCTTAGAAATATTGAATTAAAAAATGAGTCCAGCTGATTTACTAGCTATATTTCAGCAAATCACCATAATATTTTATTTCTCTGCAAGAAACTAATCCCTAGTCTGTCAACGCTTATGGATTTGTGGTGGATTAGCTAATCTGGTTTCACTAATCGCGCTTAGCTAATCCCTAGTCTGTTAGTGGTATTAGAATCGAGGAAATACAGTATTTTTGTTAATTTAAGAAATGTATTTAGCAAAAGTGGATAAAACTTAGTATGGCAACCGTGAGCAAATACATGTTCACGTCTATAGAATCCGCTGGAATAAATCGAATGCGGATCCAAAACTACATAAAAAAAAATTAAACATTACCTATAGTTTTCCAGCATGTACTTCGAATTACAATTCCCATTTTTGAATATGTAGTTTCGATTCACTCTGGCGGATCTTATAATCGACCTGGTTATCCGCCTGCGATAATTTCTCACTCGGCTACCAATTAACTTATCCCTCTTGGATTATATTTGCAAATATAACTTTACTCACTAGTAACACAACCTTTGATTATTATGAGTTCATCTTCCAAACAAATAGAATTTTTATATTTTGTATTTCGAGTTAGCTGTTTAGCCCTTTTGGTATTAAATTAAAAAAAAAGAAACACTGAAAAGTGTTGTTTTTGAACACCATCTAAGGCTGTTTGGAGTGTTTCGATTTTGTGGCATTTTAACGTTTAAACCGGAATCCGTGATAAAATCACGGGTGGCTATTCGGACAGGGAGTACGTCTAAGAGTACATCGAGTATGTATAAGAGTACATCGAGTATACACACACATTTTTAATTTTTTTTAAAAACACTTGTTAAATATTTCGCAGAATTTTGCCAAATATTTAACAAGTGTTTTTAAATAAATTTAAAAATGTGTGTATTAAGTGTGTTTCGCCAAGTGCCTACGGCAGAAAGTGTAAAATATACATCGGGTATGCCTAAGAGTACGGATAGTATATTTTTTTTTTTAGCTGGCGCTACATCCCATAGAGAGACTTGGCCGCTTCATAGTGAAGTTTCGTAATCATTTTTACAACGGATAATGAGTGATTAGTTCATTGATCCTTACATTAAACCAGCCGTGATTTTTTCATCACCCGCCGAGAATCGAACCCGGGACCTCCGGAGCTTGAAGCAAGCATGCTAACAACTGTGCCACCGGGTCGACGATAGTATATTACAAGAGTATAAATATCAGGATAGTTTTTATAGAAACTATAATTGAATATATAGCTTTTGTACAAACTCGGGAGTACGTGGAGTATGTTTAAAAATACGTATAGTATTTTTAAGAGGAAGTGTATTGTTTCGGGTAATATGTCTAAATGAACGTCTAGCCATTTCCCATAAATTTATGTCGGGATTGAACCAAATAGTGCTTTTTAGTAGATGTTATTAATAGATCCTATATAATCCGCTCCAACGTGCGGCACGCAGTGCGACATGTTTGCTTATCCCGGCTCCTACGTCCACCGAAGTTCAAATCTAAAGCCCCTCGGAGAAATACCGAGGCCGTTAGCCTCAACAATTCTAAGTTAAATTAGTCGATTTCATTTTTCTTCAATTTATAAATGACGAAGACCGGAAACACTACACCTCCTCCTCTTAAAAATACTATACATATTTTTAAACATACTCCACGTACTCCCGAGTTTGTACAAAAGCTATTAAATTATAGTTTCTATAAAAACTATCCTGATATTTATACTCTTACAATATACTATTCGTACTCTTAGGCATACTCGACGTACTCTTGAACATACTCTATGTACTCTTGGACGTACTCGACTTACTCTTAGACGTACTCTTACACGTCGAATAGACACGTCCTAAAATCACGATTGACCGAAAATGGAATTAAGACCTTTTGAAAAACCGCTCCTTAATTATTTTGTGCAAACAAACATATCATCTGTCGATAACGTTGTTATTCCAATAGCTAATGCAGTCTCCTTTCCCTCAGCCATTATGGCTACTACTGTTCCTTTCTCGACAGACGTCATGCACGCACCAGGCGATGTCAAGCCGGGACACATAATATTAGCCCCACTTAGTACAAATCTGATAGCACCCTTATCTACTTGTTCCATTGGTAAAAATACTGGGTATTTATGAAACAGTTTTAAAGTGGGCATCCACTGTCCTTCGCGATGCCGGAAAAATAAATGTTCCCCCGAACTATTAACTAAAATTTCAATGTGATCATGACTAAAAGTAAATATAATAATTCATACCAATTTATTACAAAAACGTTGCACATTATGATACAAACCATTTAACGATTTTAAATGCATCTTTTTTCGGCAAAATTGCGTCAATAAAATTTTCTATGTGTTGATAGGATTCCAACAGTTTAGCCCGGATACCTTTTTGAACAGATGATTTTAATTGTTGAACACCTGAGACACACTCTTTTTCATCAAATCTTTAAAACAATCATATTAAATTTTACAATACATACATTAATTTACATATAGAAACATAACCTCATTTGAGGTAAATATTTACATACTTTTTAAACATTTTGCTTAGAGTTGAATTTAATAATTAATTTCTTTAAGATCTAAACCTTATTTTTATTCTCGTCAATTGAAATTAAATTAATTTTCCTTTAAATAAAAATAAATCGCACCTGTAGTGTTTTACGTGAGACGGGTTAAAACGTTAAAAGTGTCAAAAATTGAAGTCCAATTTTCGGTATTAATTCATAGACATTAAAAAGAGAGCCCTGAAACAAAAATTGCATAGACATAAAAAGAGAGACCTGAAACAAAATCTAGCATATGTTCGGAAAAAGACCAAAGTAAATTTGTAGTAAAATTCGAAGATAAAATTTGTCAATCTTTTTCCGAAAATGGGTAGTAATTTGCATGTTGATGTTTTTATTATTTTGACATTTTTAATCTTTATGACCGGATTTATGTGACGAAAAATTAACTTTATATCTAATTAAATACAAAAAAATATGTGTTTTAAATGGCAAGCGATTTATTATCCATGAAAATGCGTGTTAAGGTACAAACAGAACAAGAGCGTCGACAACGAGCCATGATGCCTGTCAATAAAAATACACAGAAACCATATTACGGTAGACAGACACAAAGTTAATCGCGATTTTCATTTATCCCGATTGTCAAAAATCGCGTTGTGAAAATGAAATAATCAATTTTTTTGTGAAGATTGTGTAATGACAGTCGTCTGTCATCACACGATTTTCACCTAAACCGGATTATTTTGTTTCCACAACGCGATTTTTGACAAAAATGACAACTGAAAATCGCGATTAACTCTGTGCTTGTCTACGCTAATACGGTGCTAACAGAACCAATGTCGCTGGCGACGACGATAATATGCCAAACACCTTGTGTGATGTAAACTAGTACTTGTGCGTACGTTGTCTTTACGCAGTGTAAAGGCTGGAACAGTGAGTCAGTAAGAATCAGTAAGAAACCTTACGGAATTTGACGAAAGTTTTTTCTTACAGAAAATTTGACATGTCGGCTAGCCAATCTGTAAGACCAGTTGGGGACTAATAAGTAGGTAAATTAAATAATTTTGCACATATGCTGCGATGTACAAATTGAAAATTGATTAGAAACATGGCAAAAATTTAAAGAATTAAAAGAACCATTTTTATTTCATTCATATTTCATCATGTGGCTTAAAGAATAAATCAGTATGACTCCTTGTCATAAACATGTCTCCACTGATCTCACACTACATTTACTGAAGTTACATGTTGAACCGAAACATGACCGACCGAGTTGTGAACTGAAAATTGACTGAACGAACCTTTCAGTCGAAAGTTACATGTGTGTTCTATTTTGTGACCGAGATGACGTATAAATGTCCAATTGTACAACAACAAAATTAAACTAAACAAAATCAAAACTAACACATCTAGTAAAACATCCACTTCTACAACTGACAACAAATTTCTTTTTTTTTAACTCATTCTGTGTTTTGTACTTCAATTGATGATACATTCTTCTAAGATTTAACCTAGAAATAAGCTCGTGAAATGTTATTTCAGTCAGTCCGAAGTTACATGTTACACCGAAGATTTAAACCGACTCAACCAACCTAATGTTAACCGACTGACTCGGTCATTATTTCGGTCGCAATTTCGGTTGGGTTGCGGTTTACATGTTAGACTTTTCGTTAAGTTTCAGTCGGTCATCATTTCAGTTCAACATGTAACTTCAGTAATTGATGATATCCATTTATCTATACATATTTAATTTGTTATTTTCCATTTTATTTTATATAAATTAATATAAAAAATATATTATTATCCTTTATATGCCCATATTGAACTAATATCTTATCCGGTGCTAGGTTTTTTGACATTACCTTAAGTTTGAGCGAAAAATTTCGCTCTATTAAGTTGAGGTAAAGTGACAACTAAATTTAACGAAACTTAACGAAAAGTTCTTAAATGCCGTCTTACTTTGGTAAAAGTTATTCCTATCCGGATAGGAATGAAATTTTGTCCAAAGTAAGAGCAATTCTTCTTCAGAATAATTTTTTTTTTTTACTTTCAACAGTTGGTACCAAGCTCTAAAATATATTTATTATTTAGAATTTTAACAAATATAAAATAATAATATCAAATTATTGAATAAGGTATAATTATTCCAAATGATAATTAATAAAATTTAATATTCTGATTTATCGAAAAATTGAAAATTGTTATTTACTACCAACTCATAAAACTAAATATATCTAATATATGTACTCTAGTAGTAAACACTACAACTACGAGAAGAAGAGAATTTTGCTATTCCTACTTCTCAGCGGAATGAATCTCTTCATTCCGGAATGAAAATACACGGCATTGTTGTTGTAAAATTGCCAAAGTAAGACTACAAAAGTTTCGGTGGTCGGTTTTATGCAAATTCCATATATCGTATTCTTACGTTAAGTTCTTACTGACTCGCTGAAATGAAAAATATTTCTCGCACACACTAATAATTTTAATAGCATGGCGATTTTTTTTTTTTAATTTGTTATGAAAATTTGTTGTTAAACAATTCTGATATGAGTATTAATAATAATTAATTTTTTAGATAATTTTGAGACGTAAAATAATTGAATTAACACATAAAACTTAATTTGTTGGTTAATTGTTGGTTATGTTTTTGTTTGCTGTCAAAACACCAATAAACTGATAATTTTAAGCGCGGCACTTTTATGGGAAAGATTTTTCTAATTTTGTATTTTAAGACAGAAAATATTGGAAAAAAATAATTCTGATATGAGTAATAATAATAATTAATTTTTTAGATAATTTTGAGACTTGAAATAATTGAATTAAAACATACTACTTAATTTTTTAATTAATTCTAGGTTATGTTGTTGTTTGCTGCCAAAACACATAAAATAATAGTGTGGCATTGTTATGGGAAACATTTTCTTAATTTTCTATTTTATGACGGATAATGTTCGAAAAAAATAATTCTGATATGAGTAAAAATAATAATTGATTTTTTAGATTATTTTGAAACGTGAAAATAATCGAATTAACATTAATACCTAATTTTGTTTAATAATTTTTGGTTATGTTTTTGTTTGCTGTCAAAATGTGTCCATCAAAGTTTGCTATAATAAAAACAATAACAAAACACTTTGTCTTTGTCACTCTTGATGGATTATTTTTTTTGTCTTTTTCCAACTTGAAGTCAGCTCAGTCAATTTTTCACAATGGAATTCAGGCTTTACGTTTCTCTGCTTTCAAAAAACCAATTTGCATTTACACGCGTTTTCTTGAAACGTGATTCTTTTGAATTATTCGTCTATGTATGTGTAAAAATATTTCTCGTCGCATACTTGGTATAGAAATAAAAATATGGCCTTCGGAAATTTTATATAACTTTTGTTTGCATTAGTGTAGAGAAACACAAGAATCACAAAAAATTTTGTTGAAAAAAGAATCACAAAAATATGACCTTCGAAATCGGTTTATAGAGAGAGGGGTAAAGAAACGAGGAAAGAAACTGATGCAAGAAAGCACGTCCAAATCGGCTCTAGGAGGGTATCGTATAAATGTCATTATTATGTAGTTTTCCAGTTATACAAAAAACAAAAACCGGAGCGAAATCGGGTTGAAAAATGACAGTATTTTGACATTTCTCTTTTCCCAGTCCCAAATATTTTTCTTAGAACATAAAAATTATGAATTAATTATTTTAATATTTTATAAATATATTTTTCCTTAAATTTTTCTTGACTTTTACTTGACGTATGAATGACGATTTTATAAATGTATGTAATTGTGTTAGTAATCGCCCCGAAAAATTTTACCGGGCGGCGAATGACAGCTGCCGTTTTCGCCCGGATTTTTTTTATGTGTCAAACTTGTTGCTGCTGGAAAACCAAATTATTTTCTGTTTTGTAACGGTTCACCTTGTTTAGAGGGATATAAACAAAAAAGTTGTCAGTTTTTTGTAGTTTACTTTTAAAGGTTGATCAAGCAAATGTTAAATTTATACTAAATACATACTAAAAATGGATTTATTGAATCCACACATTTTTACAAAAGATGACTTGATACAAATCTTATCTGAGGTAAGTTGTACGCATTTACTTTTTCTAAATTCCCGCTTAATAGTAAACAAAACAATGTTCGTGTATATTGTAGAAAAATTTGAACATAAATAATTTGTGTAATAAAACATTTAGAGAGTTATTGGAGCTGTATTACAATTTTATTATGCCCTTACATCAACGTAATTTGCAAAGGAAAGACGACATTGCAAATGGAACAAGCAAGAATGCCATTACAAAATTGAATTGTGGATCTTCGAATCATCGGTTAAAAGACAAAAATGGTGGTGATAATAAAGATTTCCTAAAATGTAATAAACATAAGAGGATTGAGTTTTCAAATGAGCCGTCAATTGGCATTGGTGAAATTCCAAAAAAAATTAAAACTATGAGCGAGATCCACAATGAAGCTGTGGTAACTAAAAACCCAACTAAAGTGTTTCTGAAACGGCCAGCAGAAAATACTGTAAGTACATTGATGTATGTTTTTCTAGCTACTATAGTTTTTCCAAGCGTTGTCTTAAGCATAACGAAGTGTCTATTTGGACAAAAGTACGTCGAATATGTCTAAGGTAAGTCGAGAATGTCTACGGTACGCCGAATAAGTCTAAGCAAGGTACATCGACTGAATAGCTTTTATACAAAACTATAGTGGAATAGGTTTTATTCAAACACGAGGGGAGTACGCGAGTGGAGCGGTATGTCTAAAAATATGTGGACTATATCTAAGAGTATCTAAGAATTCGTATATTTTATCTAAGCGTACATGAAGTATGTTTAATATTTCGTTTAATAGCTTTTATCGAATAAATTATAATAACTATAAGCAAATTAAGCTATAATCCTGTAAAGGGCATCGGTCTCCGAGAATTCCAGTCAAAAAAGGAATGCTGAACAGTCTAAATAGTTTTAGACTGAAATACCTTTTCAGAAGGAAGTTCAATCAAAAACTTCAATCAAGTCACAACTTTTTTACTGGAATTCTTTTTAAATTTTGAAAAGGTGATTCAGTCAAACAACTAAAAAGGAATTCCAGACCAAAACAATTCAGTCAAAAAACGAAAGGAATTTCAGTCCTAATTTGTTTTTGAAAAAAAGTGCGTCGGTCAGAAAACACTGACTGAAATGGCTTTTGTTTATTTGGACTGAACAATCTTCTTAAAAGGCATTTTTGTCACAATTTTTGGACTGAAATACCTTTTGTTTGGTTGATTTTCTTGACTGAAATGCTTTCTTAGATATAGACGTTGCCTCAGGGGCTCCAGTCAGAAGCGGTTCAGTCAAAAACAGAAAGGAGTTTCAGTCGGGAGTTTTAAGAAGGTTGTTCAGTCCAAATAGTCCAGTCATTGACGGTAAAAATAGGTTATTACCTCCGAATTCTTACGGACAAAACCGATTTTCGTGAAATTTTGACAGTAAGCAGGGAATAACTCCAGGAACAAAATTTATATAATGCCAACGCGTGCTTTTACCTTGGGGGTGAATGCCACCCCTTCTAAGGGGTGAAAATTAGTACACTAAAAATAACCACAGAAATCGATAGAGGGATGAATTCTAAGCAAAAAATATCGTATGAAGTTTTTTCGATAAGTCAATATTTTTCGAGTTATTCGCGATTGAAAATGTTGATTTTCCATATAAAAAATGCATGTTTGAGAACAATCAGAAAATTTCACCGAAAACGCGATTATTTTTTTAACGATAACTTCCTTAATTTTAAAGATATCTAAATGTTCTAAAAACTATTTTGTAGGGAATTTCAAGGGCTACAAGGTCTGTAAGGTTGAACTTCCGTGAAGCCTTCGTTTTTGAGATTTTTGAGTTTAATGGGTTCGGAGAAGATGGTCCTCGCACTCAAATGCGAACTTAAAACGGTGATATCTCAATTAATTTTTATCCTAGAGAAATAAAAAAGTAACAAAATTTTCTGCAAGAAAACCCTTAATTTTTATGCTTTCGCATTTTGTACGTATCTTCTTTAGTTTTTGAGTTATTGTGAAAATAAGCTTTTTTCAAAAGTTTGAAAAATCATTTCAAAATTAAATCAAACTTTTTTTCAAATCTAGGAATTCTAAACCAATCAAACTTCTAGAACCTATTGTTATTACCTAAATTAAGTACATTGTAAATGGATTACGTTTAATTTCAATTCTTGCGGTTAAGGCTGTATGGTACTCATTTTACCAAAATAAGGGTATCGTAAAAATCAATTTGTGGCTACAAATATTTATCAATTCACATAATTTTTTTTTATTGACAAAGCTAAAGGTATTTTTGAGGGATTAATACAGGATTATTTAAAAATTATTTATAGTTTATCCGTAATAAAAATTCAAAGTTGATGAAATTTTGGATAATGGTGCTCACGTAAAATTCAATTTTCTTAAGGTTTTCTCGCTAAACCATGTATATCTTTTATATTGACCCATGCAGAAAGATATTTTTGAGGGATTAATTCACGATTATAAAGATTAATAATAAAATAAGAAAGATATAATCAAAATACGAAGAATATCGATATATTTATCGATACGAAAAAATTCAGTATCGATAAATATATTTTTTTTTGTCAAAAAGGGGTATGATCTCGGCTAATTTTTGATTTCCTTTTTCTCTACGAGGTGGCTAACCCAAAAAATGGTAAATGTCCAGGATCTAATCGTTTTACAATAAATTATATACTGAGTTGCCATAGAAACAACGAAAATAAATAACCGAAATAGAATATAATTTTATTCTGGAAAAAAGGGAAATAAGACAAGTCGACATACAGTTATATTTATTTTACATCAAAATAAAACAAAAAAACAACGATATTTTTTTTATTATAGACACAGCTTAGACCCACTTTTGGACATTTAAATATCGATACCAAAACAGAAATTTTTTTTGAGTACCATACAGCCTTAACCCATTTGTTTCATTGCTGATTTTTTCTCCGAAAAACGAGATCACCATTTTATTTGTATCATAACTCTGTAAGTTTTTATGCTAATGACATCTACTAAAGCTAATTTTAAAGGTCTTTTGAAGTACATATTTGAAAAATTATTTAACAAGCTTTTTCCAAAAAATTTGTCGTTTTTCCGTTATTTAATGTTGAATAACCACTTTCAACGAGCCAGAACTCGGTTCGTATTGCATCTAAAGAAATAAAAATAAACCAATCAATTTGTTATTTTATAAGCTTTATTTTGGTGCTAAAAATTTTTTTAATGAAACGCAAGGTTTTCGAGTTATTCGTGAAAAATCGCTCTAAAACATGCATTTTTTAGATGAAAAATCAACATTTTCAATTGCGAATAACTCGAGAAATATTGATTTATCGAAAAAACTTGATACGATTTTTTTTGCTTAGAATTGATCCCTCTATCGATTTCTGTAGTTATTTTGAGTGTACTAATTTCCACCCTCTAGAAGGGGTGACATCAGCCCCCAAGGTAAAAGCACACATCGGCACTATATAACTTTTGTTCCTTGAGCTATTCCCTACTTACTGTCAATTCACGAAAATCAGTATTGTCCGTAAGAATTCAGAGCGAAAAACCGTCACTGACTGGACTAAAATACCCAAATGACATTTCAGTCAAACTATTTTCTAACCGAAACACCTTTATTTTTACTGAAGTTCCTTTTTAAAGGAGTTTTATTCATAATATTTGTATGGGATATTTTATGACAGAAACGCCTTTCGTTTTTTGACTGGAATTCCCGGAGTCAGGACATCGCTATACTTTTCCATAGTAAATTTATTTATTTTACTTTATTTAGTATTACTATTTATACAAAGTTTTTAATTTGCATATAAAAAGAAAGTAAAAATAAGCACAATTAATCAGTTAAATTTCATTCTAAAATAAGATTCTAATTTTTTCTTAAGTTTTATCAAATTTGTTTCATTGTTTAATTCTTTAGGAAGTTCATTATATAATTTTAATCACTTATAAATAAGTGAATTCTGAGTTCTAACATTTCTAAACAAATCTAACCTGAAATCAAAATTGTTTCATAGATTATATTGAGTTAAATCGCCCACATAGTTTAACTTTTCCATTAAATAATTCGGTAAACATCCATTTGTAATTTTAAACGCAAATATTATAACAATTAATTTAATTCTTTGATCCACATTCAGCCAATTTAATGAATTTAATAAAATAGATTTAGAAATCAATTTATTCTTTCTTAAAATAATACGCATTCCCCTATTTTGTAATACCTGCAATCTATTAACCATTTCATTATTAAACATTAATAGTAGAGCAAAACTCAAAAAGGGCCTTAACAATGGAATTAAATATTTTAATATAGGTATATGTATATGGATAATTTATTTGTAATACTTCTAAAAAAGTACAACTTCTTTGCGATCTTTTTACAAATTTAATCCAGATGTGACTAAAAATGTAATTTACTATTGATAATTACCCCTAAAAATTGTATTTCATAAATTTGATCGATACAAGTATTATCAATTGAGCTGTTTTATTTGAAAGTGGTATAAGTTTTTTTTCCAAAAAATTAAGTTAATGATAACAATAGACAAATGACAGTATAATCTTTCTTACGGTAAACAATTTATAGTCAAAATAAAAAAAAATGAATCCCTAATACTTGTGCAAAAAATAAGAAAATTCAAATTCCCGTATATTTTTGCATTTATTGTTTCTCTATTCTTTCATTATCTCGTTTCAATAAAATATGGACTTATACCACTTTCAAATAAAACGGCTCAATTACAATATTACAATTATCTACATTTCTATTTAAAATCATGTATGTATTTAGTTTTATCAATACATATTTAATTTCATCTGATTCATTTTAAACCAATTACACTTAAATGTTGTAAGTCATCGTTAATTTTATTCACAGCTATTCAAACGTTATCACTCTTGTACATCATCGACAAACATAAGAAGTTTGCCATTACTTACCACACTTCCAATATCATAAAATACTCCCAAAACCGTTCCTTGCTGCCCATGGAAGTGGTAATTTTGAAAGAAATAACTTAATTTACTCTTGTTTACTGCGTTCTATTACTCAAATATGCACCCCTATTATAATCCTGAGTCGATCGACAATCAACACGACTCTGTATTGCGTTTTCTTTTTCTCATTTGATAAAAACAATACGAAAAAGGAAAAGGCAACACAGAGCCGGGTCGATTTCCGATCGACTCGACAATCATAATAGGGGTAATGATTCAAACCATTCGATATTGGCAATGCCATTTTTTCTTAGGTTTAGTAACAAAAAATGTTCCTATCTATTGTATCAAACGCCCTGCATAAGTCCAAGAAAACTGCAACTACATATAATGTTATTGTTGTGGATAGCTTTTTCCAATTTATAATCACCAACTTAATTAGACTTTCACAGCTATGTTTATTTCTGAACCCAAAGTGTAGTTCCGATATCATATTACTTGATTCGAAGTATTCCTCTATCTGATGCAATAAATTTTCTCATAAAGTTTTGCCTTCATAGTTATTCATCATATTCACGAGACGAAATTCACTAGGTTCAATAGTGTTTTTACCTTTTCAATAGGTCTAATTTCGATTTTTTAAACATTTTCGGAGATATACCGCATTTTAAGGACTGATTTATCAATTTAACCAAATTTTCACCAATTAAGTCCAAAATATCACTAATAATTTACCAAAGATACATAATGATTTTACACCGCATGTAGGTATAGGTACATAGTATGATATCAAAATAGTATAATACTATTTTATTTCATACTATCACAGAATATATATAAACAGAACAATATCATCTATAGCGCTTTAGTCCTAAGCTGGTGAACAAATATTTTCGTTATTGTTTTTTTCGACTGATTTTGATTTAGAAAAGATAGAAAAATCATTTTATATGCAATCAATGAAACAAAAAAAAATTACAAAAATGTTTGTACCCACCTTTTTCTATTGATAAATAAAAATCAGTACAATTGTAAAACGAAAGAGAAATCTTTACACTTTATAATGTGCTTAAAAGAGATAGACATTCGTGAATAATTTTTGATTTTGCTCTAGTTAGCTTTGCGAAACTTTAAAATCAAATCAACAAATAAACAAAAGACCAATACAAATAAATTAGACATGCTACACAAACTCATACACAACCAGCGATATAAATACATGGATAGGGGATTGATCAAAAATCACATTGATTTACGTCACTAAAAATGGAGCAAATTTTATTGTATAGTCTTACTACTCTTTTATATACTCCTCTTTATCAAAAAAAGTATTTCCGAATAAGTGCCGTACTTGAATAAATTTCATTTCGAAATTTTTTGAAACAGATTTTTTTTTAAATTGAATGGGATAAATATTGGATAATGTTGAAAATAATTAATTAATTATATCAAATTTGAATAGTTAAACATTACGCTACCAGTTTTCGTACACTAATTAAAGAATTAATAACCATTTATTCCTTTAAATTTCAAATACATCCCTGAAAAATAAACAACAACAACAAAAATTCGAGTAAAACGTCAAAAATCTAGTATAAACAAACATTCAAGTGGTATTTCGTTTTTTATTTTTAAGATGTATTTTAAATTTGTTACCATGGTTACTACCACTTTTATATTATTGTATCTGGCATGTTTTGAATTTGCAACGTTTATTTTTTCCGTCTCTAGGCGACAGCTACTTTGCTTTACCGCCTACTACACATAAATTTGAATTTAGTATTCGAAAATTCGAATTTAAAGAAAAGGACGAAGGTTTTTTCTTTCTCTATCACACACTTAATACTTTTTCAGTTGCTCCATAAAATTTGTTCTATCCCCTATCCATGTATTTATATCGCTGTACACAACCGTATGGGAGTTGCAAGTTTTCTTTTTGTTATTTCTTTGATATGATTTTAAAGTTTCGCAAAGCTAACTAGACCAAAATCAAAAATTATAGTTGCTTGCAAGGGTATAAATTTACGTAAAAAAACATATGGGATTTTCAAATACATTTTTTTATATCGTCTTTATTTTAAATTTATATGAATATTTTTATTTACAAATATAAATAATTTGATATTAAATATATCGAAATGCAATTTGTGAACAATTTTGATTAAAATGAATAATCATTTAATGAGTAATTTTGTATTTTTTTAAAATTATTTTTTTTTCTCAAAACATCGTCATGCTTCGTGTTGCTTTAAAAATTTTATTTCGTATACGAAATTAAACTTTTAAAAGAACACGAAGCCTGACGATGTTTGAGAAAAACAATCAATTTACTAAAATGTAAAATTCTGTATTAGAATTTTATTAATTTAAAATAAAATTGTGTACAAGCTAAGATTATTTATATTTATAAATAAAAACTTTCATTTAAATTAAAAATAAAAACGATATAAAATAATGAATTTTAAAATCCCGCCATATGATTTTGTCATAGGAAAATAAAAATATTTATTCCCCTCTTTATACTAATAATTTGACTTTTTTAGACTGATGTCACGGCTATTTATGTAGTGGCATTGGTTGTACGTTAAATGATCGTCACAGAACTCATTCAAAATTCTGGACTCGGCTCCTCGAACTCGTATTGTAACAACCCATTTACCGTCCTTGTGCCGTAATAGTTATTGACGTCACAAGGACGGTAAATGAATTGTTACAGTACATAAAAATCGAACTCGTACTATAATAACAACCCATTTACCGTCCTTGTGACGTAATAGTTATTTACGTCACAAGGACGGTAAATGAGTTGTTACAGTACGAGTTCGATGTTTATCTCGGTATTGGTGATTGATTCGCCTCTATCGAATTGATTTTTGGAATCCTTAAATAAGGGCCGATATAATTGTGTGCCCTTCATTTTTAATTGGGTTTCGATTGATTGCAAAACCTTTAAGCCTGTATTTCATGAGAAAAATTGACTCACCGTAAAAAAAAACGACTAAAGGCTTTATGAACCATTATCGCATGAAAGACGAGAAACGATCCTGAATATTCATTTGTACCTCTTCTTGAGAAGGCCAATAAATTAATGATGTTAAACCTGCTCTCATAACGGGTAACATTTCTCTGAAATATTTGATACAAGTTGAAACAGCAATTCCAAACAATACCGACATCACCGAGAAATCACAATTTTGTTTCAATTTTACCAGCACTAGCAGGATCTTCAATTTAACAGAAAATTGTGTTTTAAAAATTCGGTTGTAAATATCGGGCTCGAGGCTTAAATTCATAGTACTTTCCTCTATTATTCTTATGGTTTGTAGTGTCACTTAATGAAGCCATAATACTTAGTTGAGATCCCGATGCTGTTAGGTCATCAATTGTTAATTTAGAATTCCTTTCGATATCTTTGGCGATGACTGGAGTCAAGAACAATACTAGCTTGAACTGCAATATCAGCAGTTTGAGTTACTGGGTCTCCAACAACCATAATCTCTTCTGATTCTGGGGTATCCTGATTATGTTCGTTTGATAATTCAGTATTTTGTAAATTTGGTTTTTGGACGGAACCGCTGATTTTTTTTAAATAATGTTTATTTGCCGCATCTAAAACATATAAACGTTATTATATTAGAAAAAACTACAATATTTTTGTTCATATCATAACTTATTTTTATAATCTTCATGCACAAAAGATCTTTTAGGTCGCAGTGCGAGTTGGCTTGAACGCCCACATGGCCCTCCAGCAATACTTTTATAATCTGTATCCTCAAAATGTTTTGAACAAATGATTATTTTTGGTAATGGATTTTTTATTAATTTGTGTAACGTGCATCTATTTTTTTAACAACTTATTGTTAGGGAAGAGCAATACTGTTTTCCTTATTACAACGTGTTCTGCATTCTGGCACTGAACAAATTTTGTTACTTTTATTTTTATTTGCTTTGTTCATGTTTTAAATTAATCGCCTTAAAATGAAAAGGCTACAATTCAATTTCTCACAAAAAAAACTATATTTTTTATTAAAAAAATATAATAGCCATATCGTCGGTGACGATGCAAAACCGTTTATCTACAAAATTTGTAAAAATTGTTTTATTGGTTTATTGGTAAGAATAATAATGTTTGCTGGTTTTTAAATTAAATTGGTGATAACAAAACGTTCAAAAGTGAAAACTAATCAATTTTGTTTGTTTATTTTAGTGTACCTGCTATGGCAAATTCGCTCGTTTTTCTATTTCCTGAAAAAATAGCAAATGTGTATACATACTTTTGATTCGTCATCGACGATTTGTTTTAATTTTTTTGATAAAATTGAATTAACTAAAAATGTTTCTAAAAATAAACAAAAAAAAAATGATTCATATGTACATATTTTGTTTCTTTCATATTTGTTTTGTATTTTGTTCAAAAGACAAAACTAATAACGATTTCGATTCAACAAGAAAAAGCAATCCGGCTCGATGAAAAATGATCTTTCTGCTGCCAAACTGTTCGATTTGCCAAGAAAAGTCAATCCGTCGAGTAAAATTGTTGCTGCCCAGCAAACGTGTCTTAAGTAACACATGGACGACAAACTGAAGACTTGGTATGGTAACAAACCCAAGTCAGTCAAAAGACAACTCCATATATTTGGGACGAAGAAATGTCTTTTGGTCGTTATTGGTAACATGTATACAAGATGTCTTGGGTAACATATCTCAAAGTCTTCATAGGTAACATGTCTGGTGTTCGTTATTGCTAACATATCTGGAAGTTAACTTTTGTAACATGTTTGGTGGTCGTATTAGGCAACATGTCTTGCTTTCTTCATTGATAACATGTTTTGGGTTTGTCTTTAGCAAGATGTATGACGACTGTCTTAGGCAACATGTTTGAAGCAGTCACACTCCTAATATATCTACCCAGCAAAAGTAGAAAATATTATTCCCCTCCCCCTTTCTTTACCCCAGAGTCAATACAATATGTATCGACTCTCAAAAATGAGAATCTCTTTCAGATTTTTGTGTCACTAATTCGGTTTCGTACGACAACATCCAGACATGTTACCAATAACGACCACCAGACATTTCTTTGAAAACTCTTTGTCCCAAATATACGGAGTTGTCTTTTGACTATCTTGGATTTGTTACCATACCAAGCCTTGAGTTTGTTTCCATGTGCTCCTTAAGGGAGAACACCACTGTGACCTACCATTTTCAAGTGCTTAGTTTGGTATTTTTTTTTTTGAGAAATGGGTTGGGTTTAGAGAAAAAAAAACTTTTAGACTATATTTGGCATATATTTAAGTAAACAAAAAAAAAATTATGTAAAAAAAAATACAAAATGGCGGCGCTAGAGTAGCTTTAGTAGAAGTGATTTTGCCTAGAGTCGCCCGCTGCACGCAGTAGAAGTGTCTTAAATTTGTTCCTGGAACAAAAAATAAAATATTTTCATGAAATATATTAGTTTTAGCATCGAAGTACATGAGGAAATTAAAAAATTCGAAAAAATAAAAAATTGAAACAAGTTTGAAGAAAAAGTTTCATTTTTCGACTATAATTTTCGTATAAAAAGTTGTATATCTTTTTTAATTTTTAAGGAATCAAAAAAAACTCATGTACTTCGATTTTAAATCTATTTAAGAAGCTACAGTTAAATTTTCAAGTCGATTGAACAAAAATTGATTGAGTTCTGCTGCGTGCAGATTTATAAAACACGGTTTCGAGAAAAACGCATTTAAAGTTTTTGGTATCAATAACTTCTCAATAAGAGCTCGCAGGAAAATGCTTGAAAACCTTCTAAAAAAAATTTTTTTTAGCTATAAACGAATTTGTATCATATTTTTGAGGGTCTAAAGGATTTTTTAAAGGCAAAAAAAAAATCGATTTTTTGAAAATCTCACAGTGGTGTTCTCCCTTAAGACACGTTTGCTGGTTTGATAACACTTTTTGTTTTATTTTTTTCACAAATAAATATTGTATTGAATTTAAAATATTTTATAAGAAAAATATTTTTTACATTTAAATTAAATAATATTTATTTCTCTTCTACCCACAAAAAAAGTTGAACACATCACCATCCGCACAAAAATAATAATAAAAACTACAAAATATTATGCTTTTTGTTCGTTGTGTCGAAAACGAAGCGGTTTTTGAAGATATTTTCAAGACAACCAGAAGATTTGTTACCATTCCTTCTATTTCCCACCGCTAGGAGCGTCTTAAATTACATAACGACTGTGTCTCTAGTAACATACGGAAGACAACCGCAAGACAAGTTGCCTAAGACATCTGTCTCTTTTTAACCAGTGTAATTTCATATTATTTTCTCTATCCCAGCCAAGCAAAAGAATTTTACCAAAGACAAAAAATTTGCTGGGTGGTTAACGAATCTCGATTTTTGGTAAATTTACTTGACAGCAGAAAGATCAACTTTCATCAAGCCGGATTGATTTTTCTGGGTGAATCGACATCGTCATGAAACGAATTCTTCTTCTTCTTCCGCTGGCGCTACATCCCATGAAGGGATTTGGCCGCCTCAACGATGCTCCTCCAAATAATTCGATCCGCCACAAGAGAACGCCAGACACGGTGACTGAGTGTGTATAGGTCCCTTTCAACGTCGTCCATCCATCGGTTAGGTGGTCTCTCACGAGGTCCTACTTTCGTTGGTGCCGACTCCAAGGCCTGTTTGGTGGTCCGATTTTGTGAACAAAGTACATGCCCAAGCCATCTCAGCCTTGACGATTTTATGAATCCAATGATGTCAACTTTATCGAGATCATTTCTGATCTTGTGATTCATTCGTATTCTGTACGTGGCTCCTTCTTTAATGAGACCGAGAATTCTTCTTATGATCTTACGCTCAGTTACAGCGATTTTCTGGATGTTTTGCGCTGTCAGTGTCCAAGACTCGCAACCAAAGGTGATAACAGGTCTTATCAGCGCCTCGTAGATGTCCAATTTTATTTTGCGCGATACATGAGGAGACGAAAATTTTGATATTGGCGTAAAATGCTCGGTAGCCTGCTGCGATCCTCGATGAAATGTCCACAGAAACGGAGTTTTGCTCAGTGATGCTAGATATTTGAACTCATTCACCTTTTCATATTGAGTATCTCCTGAAATGAAGTCCCCACGAGTCTGCCTACTCGCAGTCACCATGTATTTGAAATGAAATGAATTGTTGTATTCAAAAAAACAAAATGACCTTGAAAAAGGTTTTGTTTGTATTGGTGCATATGTAGCTCGATCAACCAAAAATAATGTGTCGACCTTGGTTCTAAAATGTGTCCCCACTCCAAACTAGTTTGTTGGTAAAGAGGAAAGAAACGAAGGGAATACCATGAAGAAACGACTCGTCTAAACAGGCGGATTAGATAGAAATGGGCAATAATTGAAACATAAGGAGTAGGAGTAGGATTATCAAAATTCAAAAGGTGAATGATCGTTCTGTCAGAAAATAAAACATATGATTGTGTGGCCCTTACAGGGTTAACATTAATGTCATACCGATAACATCATTACCTTCAAATTCTTGCGTCATTACTCCTTCATTACTTTTAAAACGTACACTAGTATATTATTATTCAACGAGCATATAATGATAGCTGTTATTCACGAAGATGAAGTTTGCCATTAAATCATTTGAGTGAATAACAGCCATTATATGCGAGTAGAATACGATACTTTGTCCACGATCAAAACCAACACAAATGTCTTATACAAGCCATATTATTGCCATACAAACACAAAATAAAACCTACTATTTCTGTAAGTACATATTAGCGTCATAATACAGTATAATCTTTACATACTTTGATTTTAAATTTTAGTTTGTATCAAAAATAGTATAAAATGTATGAAATAATATGGCTTGTATAAGATATTTGTGTTGGTTTTGCCACGACCGACAAATATCATTATGTTTTATAATCAAATACTCTTCAAATAATTTAATTTTCGTCGACATTTTGACGTCACAGTTTAATAATAATGAAAATGGCAAGAGACTACTAGATAAAATTTCAAAAATCAAATAATTTACTTGGAAGTATTGAATAATGAAAGAAGAAACTACTATATAAACTAGCAGTGAATAATGGATATCATTATAAGTGATGAAACAAACGTATAATGAACATATTATACGAGTAGTGGAAAGTGGGTGGTTCCAGCCCACCCCAAATGGGGTGAATTTTTATATGTAAATTACAACAATACAAACGATTACATATGTTTTTTTATATGAAGATTACAGTAGAACCACGATAATTAAATCTCTATATAAAATGTAAACGTAAGTATATAATTTTATTAAAAATCCGTTGTTCAACTGTACATTAACTGTACAATATTTTTTTAAGACATTTTGTTAGATGGCAGCACAGTCATAAACTTTAAGCTTTGAACTTTTTAATATTAATTAACTTTTCGATAGATGGTGCACATTTCTTACAGTTTTATTATTAACCACGATAACTAAAACTCTATATAAATGTATCTAAAATCAGGTATTCAACTGTAAATGATTATTATTATCCAACTTCATCTGTAGATGTCACTTTAAAAGCTTATTTTATATACATGGTTTGTAACTTAGTTCAATATACAGTTTTATTATCAACCACGATAACTAAAATTCTATATGAATTTATCTAAAATCATGTATTCAACTGTATATTGTTATTTTTTAAAACTTTATCTGTAGATGTCACATTTCAAAGTTTATGTATATTCTGTAAATATGGTTGTAACTTAAACGAATAATATTTATTTTTTAATTGAAATTGGATACTATAAAGTTATAATAATATTTTATAATTTAACCTTGGCATTGAAAAAAAACTAGTTCAACGTACAATAAATAAAAACTGTAAAATGTAATCAGCATAAAGTAAGAAAAGAAGATAAGAAAAAAAAATTGCATCAAAATCATGTATTCAACTGTCTTTGAAAGTTTATTTTTTAGGCACTCAACTGTAATAAAGTAAAAAATATTGATTATGATTAATTTCTGCCTATGTAAGAGAAAAATATTCGAATTGAAGTGTATGCTACCTTTCAAAATTTGTATTATGTATATGGTTTATAACTTGGACGAATAATTTTTATCACATAATTGAAATCGGATAGTACAAAGTTATAATAATATTTTATAATTTAATCTTGGCATTTAAAAAGAAAACTAGTTCAATATACGTATATATAAAAACCGTAATATGTAATCAGCATAAAGTAAGAAAAGAAGATAAGAAAAAAAATTACATAATTGAAATCGGATAGGACGTTATATGTATTAATATTTTATAATTTATCCTTGGCATTGAAATCTTGATCATAATTTTTATTTTATTTTACCAACTTTATCTGTATATCATCTTTTAAACCCCCTCGTTGTTGATAATTAAGTAAATAGCTATGAATATCTATATGTATGCGATTACATGAGAAAACGATATTAAGTATGGCATATTAGAAATGAGATTGATTAATAAATTAAATAATACAACACAGTAGTAAACTCTCGCTCTCTTTCTCCAATATTCATATAGAAACATAATTTAGCATATGATATTGAGATCGCTGACCTTGCGCGAGCATATGATCTAAAAGATACAATTTTTAAAAACAAATAAATTGTTCAGGTTAATTAAAATGTAGGATGATTTAACATCAGTATAATATAGTCAACTCTAAACATAAAAAATCTGAAACAAAACATAAAACTAAATATGAAAATATCTAATTGTTAATACGAACAATATCGTTAATATTTTTCCCCTGTTGCGACAATTTACATAAGATTTCATGAGAAAGCGATATTAAGTATGAGATTGATGAATGAATATGAAATAAATTAATAACATACAGTAGTAAACTCTCTCTCTCCATATTATCTTATAGAAAGAATAAAATTAAGTTTACTGACCTTGCATACATATGCCATATGATGTTACAAATTTAATTATTTAGAATATTAAAATGTATGACAATTCAATTTGATGATGCAACAATTTTATTCATGACGAAATAATAGTTTTTCTTTATTGCTGTCAATTATATTCAATTTACATAAGAACATATGCACGGTCATTTGATTATAAAATGAGATTAGCTAAATGAAAACAAAATAGAATACTATAACACAGCTGTAAATTTTTTCTCTATATTATCTTATAGAAATATATAGAATAAGAATTAAGTTTACTGACCTTGAATTCATACGTTTGTAATATATAAAATAAAATTTATTAAAAACAAATCAATTACTTAGGCTAATTAAAATACAGGATGATGTAATATTTAGAACCTATCAAAATTATTATGATGGTATATGAAATTTATATTTTTAGATGGTCCTTTCAGTATGAAAGTCGTTTTATTTGTAGTTGCTTGATAAAGAATAAATCTATATAAATCTATCACAGATTATTATGTGAAGAATAAAAATATAGTTTAGTGTGGTCAAAATTAAATGTAAAATGAAAAGATCGTTATACATAAGTAATAAAACTCAATAATTCAAACTCTCTATGGATAAACAATCCAAATTCAATGTTCATATCATATTCAAGATATTATTAATCGAGTATATAAATTAATTGGATTTATATTTCGTATTTGTACTGACTTTACCAATCACGACTCATTGATTTCATTATTTAATTCTTTGATTCGTAGTATATTGGAGTATCGTTCGTCTATATGGAATCCTCTATATAAAGTGTACATCGACTCAATTGAAAGGATACAACAAAAATTTACGCGATTTTTATCTTATAAATTAAAAATTCCTTACGATAATTATAATAACAGGTTGATAATGTTTAAATTAATATCGCTTAAAAAGTTCAAAAGTTTATTAAAATTTAAAATTAAGACAAAAAATAAATTTCTGTTCATGACAACATTGATAAACCAACTAACAATCTTAATGATTCATAATTTAAAGGAGTTATAGTTAAAATGTTAAAGTTTATTAAAATTTAAAGTTAAGACAAAAATAAATTTCTGATCACGACAACATTGATAAACCAACTAACAATCTTAATGATTCATAATTTAAAGGAGTTAGAAATAGTTAAAATGTTAAAGTTCAAAAAGTTTATTAAAATTTAAAGTTAAGACAAAAAATAAATTTCTGTTCATGACAACATTGATAAACCAACTAACAATCTTAATGATTCATAATTTAAAGGAGTTAGAGATAGTTAAAATGTTAAAGTTCAAAAGTTTATTAAAATTTAAAGTTAAGACAAAAAATAAATTTCTGATCATGACAACATTGATAAACCAACTAACAATCTTAATGATTCATAATTTAAAGGAGTTAGAAATAGTTAAAATGTTAAAGTTCAAAAGTTTATTAAAATTTAAAGTTAAGACAAAAAATAAATTTCTGATCATGACAACATTGATTAACCAACTAACAATCTTAATGATTCATAATTTAAAGGAGTTAGAGATAGTTAAAATGTTAAAGTTTATTAAAATTTAAAGTTAAGACAAAAAATAAATTTCTGTTCATGACAACATTGATAAACCAACTAACAATCTTAATGATTCATAATTTAAAGGAGTTAGAGATAGTTAAAATGTTAAAGTTCAAAAGTTTATTAAAATTTAAAGTTAAGACAAAAAATAAATTTCTGATCATGACGACATTGATAAACCAACTAACAATCTTAATGATTCATAATTTAAAGGAGTTAGAAATAGTTAAAATGTTAAAGTTTATTAAAATTTAAAGTTAAGACAAAAATAAATTTCTGATCACGACAACATTGATAAACCAATTAACAATCTTAATGATTCATAATTTAAAGGAGTTAGAAATAGTTAAAATGTTAAAGTTTATTAAAATTTAAAGTTAAGACAAAAAATAAATTTCTGATCATAACAACATTGATAAACCAACTAACAATCTTAATGATTAATAATTTAAAGGAGTTAGAGATAGTTAAAATGTTAAAGTTCAAAAGTTTATTAAAATTTAAAGTTAAGACAAAAAATAAATTTCTGATCATGACAACATTGATAAACCAACTAACAATCTTAATGATTCATAATTTAAAGGAGTTAGAAATAGTTAAAATGTTAAAGTTTATTAAAATTTAAAGTTAAGACAAAAATAAATTTCTGATCACGACAACATTGATAAACCAATTAACAATCTTAATGATTCATAATTTAAAGGAGTTAGAAATAGTTAAAATGTTAAAGTTCAAAAGTTTATTAAAATTTAAAGTTAAGACAAAAAATAAATTTCTGATCATGACAACATTGATAAACCAACTAACAATCTTTAAATTTCTGATCATGACAACATTGATAAACCAACTAACAATCTTAAAGATTTATAATTTAAAGGAGTTAGAAATAGTTAAAATGCTAAAGTTCAAAAGTTTATTAAAATTTAAAGTTAAGACAAAAAATAAATTTCTGATCATGACAACATTGATAAACCAACTAACAATCTTAATGATTCATAATTTAAAGGAGTTAGAAATAGTTAAAATGTTAAAGTTTATTAAAATTTAAAGTTAAGACAAAAATAAATGTCTGATCACGACAACATTGATAAACCAACTAACAATCTTAATGATTCATAATTTAAAGGAGTTAGAAATAGTTAAAATGTTAAAGTTCAAAAGTTTATTAAAATTTAAAATTAAGACAAAAAATAAATTTCTGATTATAACAACATTGATAAACCAACTAACAATCTTAATGATTCATAATTTAAAGGAGTTAGAGATAGTTAAAATGTTAAAGTTTATTAAAATTTAAAGTTAAGACAAAAAATAAATTTCTGATCATGACAACATTGATAAACCAACTAACAATCTTAATGATTCATAATTTAAAGGAGTTAGAAATAGTTAAAATGTTAAAGTTTATTAAAATTTAAAGTTAAGACAAAAATAAATTTCTGATCACGACAACATTGATAAACCAACTAACAATCTTAATGATTCATAATTTAAAGGAGTTAGAAATAGTTAAAATGTTAAAGTTCAAAAGTTTATTATAATTTAAAGTTAAGACAAAAAATAAATTTCTGATTATAACAACATTGATAAACTAACCAATAATCTTAATGATTCATAATTTAAAGGAGTTAGAAATAGTTAAAATGTTAAAGTTTATTAAAATTTAAAGTTAAGACAAAAATAAATTTCTGATCACGACAACATTGATAAACCAACTAACAATCTTAATGATTCATAATTTAAAGGAGTTAGAAATAGTTAAAATGTTAAAGTTTATTAAAATTTAAAGTTAAGACAAAAATAAATTTCTGATCACGACAACATTGATAAACCAACTAACAATCTTAATGATTCATAATTTAAAGGAGTTAGAAATAGTTAAAATGTTAAAGTTCAAAAGTTTATTATAATTTAAAGTTAAGACAAAAAATAAATTTCTGATTATAACAACCAGGGGTCCGCGAATTATTTTTGTTTTTCACAGGCGAAGGAAATTACAACAGCATAAACGTTTATGTATGGCAAAATTTCTAGTTTTAATGAAAATGAGTCGCATTCAAATTTTAATTTTTGTTTTTGCGTTCTTCTAAAAAGGCCTACAATTGTTTAAATTTTAATTGTTTATTGTATATTGACCCAAGTTACAAACCATGTACATAAAATAAGCTTTTAAAAGTGACATCTACAGAAGCCCGCGAAAGGCCCGCAATTTTTTAAATTTTAATTGTTCATTGTTTATTTGTTCCGCATTATCTTTTAATAAACCTTTAACTTTGCGCAAATAAATGGTAGCGAAATGGTAACAAAATGGTAACAAAATTCGTGTGTGAATTTTAATTTGTTTTTGCATTCTAATTTTTTTTTTTTTTTTTTTTTACGTTTTGTTTTTACAAATGGAAAAATGTTTTTTATTATCTTCATCCATAATTAATTTAGTATTTAATCATTCTTTTCTCATTACGATTCGCGGGCGTCACCCGCGAGCCCGCATTGGCGGGCTCAGGCCCACAATTTTTTTAAATTTTAATTGTTGATTGTATATTCAACCAAGTTACAAACCGTGCGCATAAAATCAGCTTTTAAAAGTGACATTACATTTAATTTTGACCACACCAAACTATATTTTTATTCATTAAACTTTTTTGAAAGTACCAAGATAATCATAGGAAGGGAAACACCTTTTGTCTTTATAAGGTTAAATTCATTATAATTAGAAAACTATTTCTAACTCCTTTAAATTATGAATCATTAAGATTGTTAGTTGGTTTATCAATGTTGTTATGAACAGAAATTTATTTTTTGTCTTAACTTTAAATTTTAATAAACTTTTTGAACTTTAACATTTTAACTATTTCTAACTCCTTTAAATTATGAATCATTAAGATTGTTAGTTGGTTTATCAATGTTGTTATGATCAGAAATTTATTTTTTGTCTTAACTTTAAATTTTAAACTTTAACATTTTAACTATTTCTAACTCCTTTAAATTATGAATCATTAAGATTGTTAGTTGGTTTATCAATGTTGTCATGAACAGAAATTTATTTTTTGTCTTAACTTTAAATTTTAATAAACTTTTTGAACTTTAACATTTTAACTATTTCTAACTCCTTTAAATTATGAATCATTAAGATTGTTAGTTGGTTTATCAATGTTGTTATGATCAGAAATTTATTTTTTGTCTTAACTTTAAATTTTAATAAACTTTTGAACTTTAACATTTTAACTATCTCTAACTCCTTTAAATTATGAATCATTAAGATTGTTAGTTGGTTTATCAATGTTGTTATAATCAGAAATTTATTTTTTGTCTTAACTTTAAATTTTAATAAACTTTTGAACTTTAACATTTTAACTATTTCTAACTCCTTTAAATTATGAATCATTAAGATTGTTAGTTGGTTTATCAATGTTGTCGTGATCAGAAATTTATTTTTGTCTTAACTTTAAATTTTAATAAACTTTAACATTTTAACTATTTCTAACTCCTTTAAATTATGAATCATTAAGATTATTGGTTAGTTTATCAATGTTGTTATAATCAGAAATTTATTTTTTGTCTTAACTTTAAATTATAATAAACTTTTGAACTTTAACATTTTAACTATTTCTAACTCCTTTAAATTATGAATCATTAAGATTGTTAGTTGGTTTATCAATGTTGTCGTGATCAGAAATTTATTTTTGTCTTAACTTTAAATTTTAATAAACTTTAACATTTTAACTATTTCTAACTCCTTTAAATTATGAATCATTAAGATTGTTAGTTGGTTTATCAATGTTGTCATGATCAGAAATTTATTTTTTGTCTTAACTTTAAATTTTAATAAACTTTTGAACTTTAACATTTTAACTATCTCTAACTCCTTTAAATTATGAATCATTAAGATTGTTAGTTGGTTTATCAATGTTGTTATAATCAGAAATTTATTTTTTGTCTTAATTTTAAATTTTAATAAACTTTTGAACTTTAACATTTTAACTATTTCTAACTCCTTTAAATTATGAATCATTAAGATTGTTAGTTGGTTTATCAATGTTGTCGTGATCAGAAATTTATTTTTGTCTTAACTTTAAATTTTAATAAACTTTAACATTTTAACTATTTCTAACTCCTTTAAATTATGAATCATTAAGATTGTTAGTTGGTTTATCAATGTTGTCGTGATCAGAAATTTATTTTTGTCTTAACTTTAAATTTTAATAAACTTTAACATTTTAACTATTTCTAACTCCTTTAAATTATAAATCATTAAGATTGTTAGTTGGTTTATCAATGTTGTCATGATCAGAAATTTAAAGATTGTTAGTTGGTTTATCAATGTTGTCATGATCAGAAATTTATTTTTTGTCTTAACTTTAAATTTTAATAAACTTTTGAACTTTAACATTTTAACTATTTCTAACTCCTTTAAATTATGAATCATTAAGATTGTTAATTGGTTTATCAATGTTGTCGTGATCAGAAATTTATTTTTGTCTTAACTTTAAATTTTAATAAACTTTAACATTTTAACTATTTCTAACTCCTTTAAATTATGAATCATTAAGATTGTTAGTTGGTTTATCAATGTTGTCATGATCAGAAATTTATTTTTTGTCTTAACTTTAAATTTTAATAAACTTTTGAACTTTAACATTTTAACTATCTCTAACTCCTTTAAATTATTAATCATTAAGATTGTTAGTTGGTTTATCAATGTTGTTATGATCAGAAATTTATTTTTTGTCTTAACTTTAAATTTTAATAAACTTTAACATTTTAACTATTTCTAACTCCTTTAAATTATGAATCATTAAGATTGTTAATTGGTTTATCAATGTTGTCGTGATCAGAAATTTATTTTTGTCTTAACTTTAAATTTTAATAAACTTTAACATTTTAACTATTTCTAACTCCTTTAAATTATGAATCATTAAGATTGTTAGTTGGTTTATCAATGTTGTCATGATCAGAAATTTATTTTTTGTCTTAACTTTAAATTTTAATAAACTTTTGAACTTTAACATTTTAACTATCTCTAACTCCTTTAAATTATTAATCATTAAGATTGTTAGTTGGTTTATCAATGTTGTTATGATCAGAAATTTATTTTTTGTCTTAACTTTAAATTTTAATAAACTTTAACATTTTAACTATTTCTAACTCCTTTAAATTATGAATCATTAAGATTGTTAATTGGTTTATCAATGTTGTCGTGATCAGAAATTTATTTTTGTCTTAACTTTAAATTTTAATAAACTTTAACATTTTAACTATTTCTAACTCCTTTAAATTATGAATCATTAAGATTGTTAGTTGGTTTATCAATGTTGTCATGAACAGAAATTTATTTTTTGTCTTAACTTTAAATTTTAATAAACTTTAACATTTTAACTATCTCTAACTCCTTTAAATTATGAATCATTAAGATTGTTAGTTGGTTTATCAATGTTGTCATGATCAGAAATTTATTTTTTGTCTTAACTTTAAATTTTAATAAACTTTTGAACTTTAACATTTTAACTATTTCTAACTCCTTTAAATTATGAATCATTAAGATTGTTAGTTGGTTTATCAATGTTGTCATGATCAGAAATTTATTTTTTGTCTTAACTTTAAATTTTAATAAACTTTTAAACTTTAACATTTTAACTATCTCTAACTCCTTTAAATTATGAATCATTAAGATTGTTAGTTGGTTTATCAATGTTGTCATGAACAGAAATTTATTTTTTGTCTTAACTTTAAATTTTAATAAACTTTTTGAACTTTAACATTTTAACTATTTCTAACTCCTTTAAATTATGAATCATTAAGATTGTTAGTTGGTTTATCAATGTTGTCGTGATCAGAAATTTATTTTTGTCTTAACTTTAAATTTTAATAAACTTTAACATTTTAACTATCTCTAACTCCTTTAAATTATGAATCATTAAGATTGTTAGTTGGTTTATCAATGTTGTCATGAACAGAAATTTATTTTTTGTCTTAATTTTAAATTTTAATAAACTTTTGAACTTTTTAAGCGATATTAATTTAGACATTATCAACCTGTTATTATAATTATCGTAAGGAATTTTTAATTTATAAGATAAAAATCGCGTAAATTTTTGTTGTATCCTTTCAATTGAGTCGATGTACACTTTATATAGAGGATTCCATATAGACGAACGATACTCCAATATACTACGAATCAAAGAATTAAATAATGAAATCAATGAGTCGTGATTGGTAAAGTCAGTACAAATACGAAATATAAATCCAATTAATTTATATACTCGATTAATAATATCTTGAATATGATATGAACATTGAATTTGGATTGTTTATCCATAGAGAGTTTGAATTATTGAGTTTTATTACTTATGTATAACGATCTTTTCATTTTACATTTAATTTTGACCACACTAAACTATATTTTTATTCTTCACATAATAATCTAATACAAATAAAACGACTTTCATACTGAAAGGACCATCTAAAAATATAAATTTCATATACCATCATAATAATTTTGATAGGTTCTAAATATTACATCATCCTGTATTTTAATTAGCCTAAGTAATTGATTTGTTTTTAATAAATTTTATTTTATATATTACAAACGTATGAATTCAAGGTCAGTAAACTTAATTCTTATTCTATATATTTCTATAAGATAATATAGAGAAAAAATTTACAGCTGTGTTATAGTATTCTATTTTGTTTTCATTTAGCTAATCTCATTTTATAATCAAATGACCGTGCATATGTTCTTATGTAAATTGAATATAATTGACAGCAATAAAGAAAAACTATTATTTCGTCATGAATAAAATTGTTGCATCATCAAATTGAATTGTCATACATTTTAATATTCTAAATAATTAAATTTGTAACATCATATGGCATATGTATGCAAGGTCAGTAAACTTAATTCTTATTCTTTCTATAAGATAATATGGAGAGAGAGAGTTTACTACTGTATGTTATTAATTTATTTCATATTCATTCATCAATCTCATACTTAATATCGCTTTCTCATGAAATCTTATGTAAATTGTCGCAACAGGGGAAAAATATTAACGATATTGTTCGTATTAACAATTAGATATTTTCATATTTAGTTTTATGTTTTGTTTCAGATTTTTTATGTTTAGAGTTGACTATATTATACTGATGTTAAATCATCCTACATTTTAATTAACCTGAACAATTTATTTGTTTTTAAAAATTGTATCTTTTAGATCATATGCTCGCGCAAGGTCAGCGATCTCAATATCATATGCTAAATTATGTTTCTATATGAATATTGGAGAAAGAGAGCGAGAGTTTACTACTGTGTTGTATTATTTAATTTATTAATCAATCTCATTTTTAATATGCCATACTTAATATTGTTTTCTCATGTAATCGCATACATATAGATATTCATAGCTATTTACTTAATTATCAACAACGAGGGGGTTTAAAAGATGATATACAGATAAAGTTGGTAAAATAAAATAAAAATTATGATCAAGATTTCAATGCCAAGGATAAATTATAAAATATTAATACATATAACGTCCTATCCGATTTCAATTATGTAATTTTTTTTCTTATCTTCTTTTCTTACTTTATGCTGATTACATATTACGGTTTTTATATATACGTATATTGAACTAGTTTTCTTTTTAAATGCCAAGATTAAATTATAAAATATTATTATAACTTTGTACTATCCGATTTCAATTATGTGATAAAAATTATTCGTCCAAGTTATAAACCATATACATAATACAAATTTTGAAAGGTAGCATACACTTCAATTCGAATATTTTTCTCTTACATAGGCAGAAATTAATCATAATCAATATTTTTTACTTTATTACAGTTGAGTGCCTAAAAAATAAACTTTCAAAGACAGTTGAATACATGATTTTGATGCAATTTTTTTTTCTTATCTTCTTTTCTTACTTTATGCTGATTACATTTTACAGTTTTTATTTATTGTACGTTGAACTAGTTTTTTTTCAATGCCAAGGTTAAATTATAAAATATTATTATAACTTTATAGTATCCAATTTCAATTAAAAAATAAATATTATTCGTTTAAGTTACAACCATATTTACAGAATATACATAAACTTTGAAATGTGACATCTACAGATAAAGTTTTAAAAAATAACAATATACAGTTGAATACATGATTTTAGATAAATTCATATAGAATTTTAGTTATCGTGGTTGATAATAAAACTGTATATTGAACTAAGTTACAAACCATGTATATAAAATAAGCTTTTAAAGTGACATCTACAGATGAAGTTGGATAATAATAATCATTTACAGTTGAATACCTGATTTTAGATACATTTATATAGAGTTTTAGTTATCGTGGTTAATAATAAAACTGTAAGAAATGTGCACCATCTATCGAAAAGTTAATTAATATTAAAAAGTTCAAAGCTTAAAGTTTATGACTGTGCTGCCATCTAACAAAATGTCTTAAAAAAATATTGTACAGTTAATGTACAGTTGAACAACGGATTTTTAATAAAATTATATACTTACGTTTACATTTTATATAGAGATTTAATTATCGTGGTTCTACTGTAATCTTCATATAAAAAAACATATGTAATCGTTTGTATTGTTGTAATTTACATATAAAAATTCACCCCATTTGGGGTGGGCTGGAACCACCCACTTTCCACTACTTATACGTTAGTCGTGAACAAAATAATTTTAAGTGACATTAAAATGATTGTGCACGTTTGAAAATAATGAAGGAGTAATGATTCAAGAGTTATTTACTTCATAGTAAAATTCATTAATATGATTGTAGATAGGATAATTAATTATAGTACTAAAAACTGTCAAAATATGATCATAATTTGTTTTGTGCTCCAATTAATTATAGCATTAGACACATGTAGTAATAGCATATGACTTGATATATTGTATAGTAATGTAGTAATAGCATATGACTTGATATATTGTATACTCGGGATCTACACTACGCAAAATTGCTGAGATTTTCTCTCATGAAATTTTATGTATGTGTGTGTTTTTTTCAATGTATTGATACATATTTGTTAAACAATTATCATAACTCGGCATTTTACTCTCATGATAATTTCATGATAATTTCATGATAATTTTTTGTTTTTGCCAGTTCAACATCTATGTTTTATTCTTTTGCAATTTTTTGGAACGCATCATTTCTTAAATCAATTCTTTTAACCTTCCTGTCAACACGACACACCTGGGTGTGTATTTGATTTTTTGTAACTGAATGAAGTTTTTTTTTTCTAATAAAGTTAAATGAAATTTTCATTATGATTTCGTTTCTATATTTAATGTGTATCCGTCTTTGATGAAAAACTCCTGATTAAATTCATACACACCAGGGGTTGAATGAGTTAGTAAAAGTGGTTTTATTCTCGTGTTGACACGAAGGTTAAATTATTTACTGGTTATTTTCCATAAACATTCGTTAATTCTAAACAAATGAATTAATTTTCAGTATTAATAAATGCCATTGCGAAATATTTTTTTTTATGCAGCTATAAACATACGTCTCAACACTCGGAAAAAAATGAAAAACATAACCTTAAATGTGCATTTTAATTTGACATTTCGTACAAATTTCATGATAATTTTTTCGTGAAATAGCCTCCTGATAATTTGCTGAGAATGCCAAAATTTGTATAATATACTTACACATACATTGATAAATTTAATATCATGAGAGAAAATCTCAGCAATTTTGCATAGTGTAGACCTCGTGATAGCAAAGTTCACTATCATAATTACCGGCATACTTAATAATGATACATTTGTATTATTTTTAATTTTTGTTTTAACCAATGTTTTTTTGCTTTATTTTTATTATTGTATCTATTTTTTGAAATTTTATCTGTATTTACTAAATGTTTTCTACAAATTTTAAACAAATAAATAAACTTAAGAAGCTACTCATAGGTACATAAGAAGTTAAACCTTGGTGCATAAGAAGGTGCAACATTGAAGACTAATTTCCACGAACCAAAAAAATCTATTAGGTTGTTCAGAAATTAATGCAGGTTTTCAACCATTTTATTTAAAACGACATATCTCAGTTTAGAATAAATTTTATTAATCGAAATAAGAACCATTAGAATCTACACAAGTTTATTAATTCCAGTTGCATAGAATTCTGAAGTTCTGGAAGCGACGAATTCTTTGAAGGCATTTCTTGTGGCTGTTTCGTCGTTGAATACTTTTCCTTGTAAGAAGTGGTCAAAATGCTTGAAAAAGTGGTAGTCGGTTGGCGAGAGGTCTGGTGAGTATGGTGGATGAGGCAGAGCTTCGTAGCCAAGTTGGTTCAACTTCTGCAGCTTCGGTTGTGCAACATGTGGTCGAGCATTATCGTGCAGAAGAATTGGGCACTTCCTATTGACTAATGCTGGACGCAGACGTTTTAGTTCTTTGTGCATTTTGTCAATTTGTTGACAATATTTCTCTGCTGTGATATTTTCGCCAGGATTCAAGAAGCTATAGTGGATAATTCCGGCTGACGACCACCAAACAGTCACCATAGTCTTTTTTTGATGCAGCTCAGGTTTGGAGAAGTGTTTAGGGGCTTTGCCACGGTCCAACCACTGCGCTGAACGTCGTCGGTTGTCGTATAGAATCCACTTTTCATCGCACGTCACAATGCGATCGACAAATGGGTCGTTTTTGTTGCGCAAAAGAAGTGAAGAGCAAACTTCATAACGGCGATTTTTTTGGTTTTCGTTCAATTCGTGTGGCACCCATTTGTCGAGCTTCTTCGACTTTCCAATTCGGCTCAAATGTTCCGAAATTAATCCAATACTTACGCCTAGGTCCCCTACAAGCTCTCGAACAGTCGTGCGTGGGTTTGCTTCCACCAAAGCCTTCAATTCATCGTCGTCAATGGCAGAGGGACGTCCGTGACCTTTCTCATCTTCAAGACTGAGTTCCCCACGACGAAATTTTTGAAACGAACGTTGTATTGTGCATTCGTTAACACTACCTTGGCCCCAAACTTCATTGATGTTTCGAGCCGTTTGTGCTGTACTGCGGCCGAGTTTAAATTCATACAAGTAAATTTGGCGAAATTCTTGTTTTGACATCTTAACTTCAAAGGTCTAAAAATAGACAAAGCTACAATTTAGATTACAAATAGATTATGTGATAAGAAAGAGCATAAAATAAGCTTTAAAATGACTTATAATGTTAAACTCTTTGCGTAATTCTTTATTATTGAAAAATTGTTGAAACAAATAAAATCATAAAACCTGCATTAATTTCTGAACAAACTAATAAAAACATTTTGTTTCTCAAAGTAAGCGATTGTGGAGTGGACTGATTCGGATTTATTAGACCTTCCCTATTGCTTCGGCCATTTCGTGTACTCCAAAAGTTAAAATTTGGGTCAAGTGCTGCATCCGTTATATTTAGAATTTAAATTCCATCTTTAATTTAAAAACAGAGTAAATTACGATCAAAAAATCAAGCGGAACAGGTTATTACCGTGGCGTTTAAATCTTAATACTGCGTGGGTGCCCATTGCTTATTCACTTAAAGATACGAGTACATTAAGGAAACAATTCGTTAGTGGAACCCTGAATTATTTTTTTTTGTTTTTATAAATAACTAGCTGAGTTACCCGGCGTTGCACGGGAGGTATATAATTCAAATACCTTGATTGTTATGCAAGAATTCTCTCTTTACGTCGCTGTATTTGAAAGCATGAGTTGTATTTTCGAATATTTTGTAGAAAATGTCTGGGTAACTCAGTAGTTCCGGAGACGTAAGCTAGAAGAGGTTCAGGTGGATCATCCAGAGGAGGCAAATTCACTTTTCCATTTGAACAACACATTCCAGGCGATTCATTGTGAAACTTTAAAGCATGACAATATAAACAAATGTTTTCCATTTGCCCAATTGAAACATTGTAATTATAGTCTTTCTCGTAATTGAATGCTGCTAACTTTAAATCACCTCTAAAAGTTTCTATTAATCGGCCATATCGTAACCGATCGACTTACAGCCGTGCCTCACGATTTTCAATGGTTTCAGTAGCTCTAGAAGAAGCCATCCTGCTTCGAACATTTTCAAGTCGTGTTTCACCCTGTTCAGTTGTTTCATCAGCTCTTGAAGAAGACATCCTGCTTCGAACGTTTGCAAGTCGTGTTTCGCGCTGTTTAGTTGTTTCATTAGCTCTAGAAGAAGATGTACTGCTTCGAACGTTTGCAAGTCGTGTTTCACACTGTTCAGTTGTTTCATTAGCTCTATAGAAGAAGACGTACTGATTCGATCATTTTCAAATCGTGCTTCACGCTGTTCGCTTGATTCAGCCACCATTGCCGCTCTAATCTTCTTCGACTTTGCAGTTACCTGCCCAATTGCTCTTTTTTTCGGTGGAATTTTTAAGCAAAAATGAAACGTGTAGCTAATTAATCAGGAATGACGGGCATTCAAAACAGAAATTGGTATTAATTTATCAAAACGATTTTAATGTTCCCTTCGATACGTTTCACCGCGAACTGTGTTTGAAAATGTCTTTACGGAATTTTTTTAAGCAAAACCAAATGTTATCTACAATCAAAAAGTAATCATAGATTAACACGTTTATAAACTGAAAACTTAAATCTAATATGAATGTACATTCACTTGAAATAATAATTAATACCTGGAAAATAATCAGTAATCACCAACAATTATTTTATTGCAATATAGCTAACTAATCGAGAACAACGGCATCCGAAACACAAATTAATATTAATTTATTCAAAACGATTAAAACTACGTCCACTTCGATACGTTTTACCGCGAACTGTGGTTGAAAATGACATTTCGAAAAACAAAAGAAGTTTTTTCAAACTAAGGCAATTTTACACGTACAATAATTTGAATCCAATGATGTTTCTTGTAGAAGATGCTATTTTCAAATATAAAACGCTAGTACTTTTCAAAGTAAATCAGTTTATACGTACAATCTTTTTTAGTACCTTTCCTAGAATTGATTTTATGAAACAATCATTGATTATTTAAGTAATAAACTAAATAATGGCGTTTAGTATGAAACTACTATTATCATTAAAAGCCGCCGGTTGCAATAGTGGATTAAAATAGAATGTTAATTATTTCTGAAGTTATGTGGAAATTAGAACTCGCTGACTATGGTAGGTACATTTCAAAACAGGATATGATAAATAGGATATCACTAAACAGTACATGTCAAACCAGTAAAAATGGATTATTAGTATAGATAAAATAAGTGTTCAGAGATTTGTCTTCAGTTAAAGTGATGAAAGATTGTCTGAAATTTAAATTAATAAAATTAATTTGAATAGATAAATCAATTATAGTAGAGGTATGATTTGTGTATAACAATCGCACGCTAGATATCCTTTTTGGTGTATAAATTTGCGGCTAAGGCGCTATTTCGGAACATTTAAATAATTGTATCTACATGTACATGTAAAAATGAATTCTTGATCCAGGGCAGACTTCCGGATTGGAGCATGTCACTAATTTCATATAACCCCTTTCCTAAAGTCATTCCCGTCAAAAAATCTTAAAAAAATTAAAATTTGAGAAACAATTTGTACCACAGCCCCTAGACCCCGGGGTCCAGCCCCTTCCAAAGTATCGTGGGCTTGGTCCTGAACATGCAACATATACATGGTAAAAATTTTGCTAAGGCGTTATTTCAGAACAATTAAATAATTGTATCTTTACATGTAAAAATGAATTTTTGATCCAGGGGCGGACCCCCCGAATTCGAACATGTCTCTTATTTCATATAACCCCTTTCCAAAACTAATTCTCGTAAAAAAATTTAAATTTTTGAAAAAATTTGTACCATGGCCCCTAGACCCCGGGGTCCAGCCCCTTTCACAATATCGTAAGATTGGTCCTGAGCCTGCAACATTTGCACGGTAAACATTTCATGGCGATCGGTTGAGCGACTGAGAAGTAATTTTGAAATAATCAAATATTTGTATCTATACATGTAAAAATTAATTTTTGATCCGGGGCTGGGCCCCTCGGATTCGAACATGTCAGTAATTTCATATAACCAGTCCCATAAACTCATTTTCGTGGAAAAATTTAAAGAAAATTAAAATTTTCGAAAAAATTTGTACCGCAGCCCCTAGACCCCGGGGTCCAGCCCCTTCCAAAATATCGTAAGGTTGGTTCTGGATATGCAACTTGTACATGGTAAAAATTTCATGGCAATCGGTTGAGACGCCCATTCGGAACAGACAAACAGGAATTCATTTTTATATATATAGATTTGAAGTGGACTAATTAAAAAAGAAACATTTCATTAACAAAAAATTTTTTAGTTTTGTTCTAGAACATCATGAGGCCGGATGGTTTTGTTGGTGTGAGAACGTAACTCATAGAAAATAATAAAAGATAATACGCAATTAAAAAAAAATTAATTAAATAGTGAAAAAGAAATCTATAAAATTAAAAGAAATTCATCGAAAAGAAGAAAATATTATGTATCCCTAAATGTTGGTGTTATAAACAGTGATGTTTGATCCAAACAAATAATTTAAAATTAAAAAAAAAAAATTGTTTTGAGTTTTTCCGAAACAATTATTTTTTAGTCCTACATTTTAAATAATTACTTAAATACAAATTTCCATGATTTTAAGTGAATTTTATATATATTTCAGATCGATTCACCACCATCAAAACACAAGAAAATCACATGGCCATAAAAATATCATTAAGCTTACATCAACTTTAATCAACATTATCACTAGGACCTTAGGATTTAAAATAGTTTTAACTTGATTTAATAAATAAATGATTTAACGTTATTTAAATAAATCGGCATTCTGCAACTTTTACACGTTATAATATACTTGTGGAGTTTGAATCGGGAGGTACCGGGTTCGAATCCCGATAGGGAGAGGTTGCAAAAGGGATTTTTCTTCATCTGATTATAAACAGTGATGGCGATGAACACATCTTTGATGCCAGTACTACACGCTGGCATAAAACAATGCAATGAGCTCGTGGCCTGCGTAAAACGGACCTATAGCCGTAAGTTTTCGGTTTGGCTTCTGCTTAACGTAAGGTTTGGAGTGCCTTGAGCCTCAAAAAAGATAGCAAAGATAGAAACAAATATACTTGTTATAGAAGAGAGTGGTTCTGTTGCCCCAAAAATTCGACATACAGCGTTAAAGCCTTTTGTATAACGTATTGTTACCAGTGCAAAATATCTTTGTTTAAAGGTCCAAATACATGAAAGCACGTGTTCGCAATTCAGAATCCAATAAACATAACAATAATGCTCTTACTTTAAAGACAACGTGATATATTACAAAAACAAACAAATCACAAAAAATATTCCGACATCTTCCATACTTTCAATTTATCAACAAATGATTCAATTTCCAAACGACATTCTTTTGTGTATTTGGCCCTTGGGTAAGATTAGGTAATCAAAATTAGCGAAATGGTCATCAATTAAATCAATTGTAAATAAATTTTAAATAATATATCTTTTGAACAAAAACCAAAAATTGTTTTACTTTGTAATTAGAATGGTTTGTTCATGCCTTCTGGGTAGCTTGAACCGTTGTAGGGGGTTGGTTTGCCCTTCGTACAAAATAGTAATTCATTGAACGTGTTCAATCGGGCAAAAGTGGTCAAAAATACCATGATATTTTATCCCACCCTAACTTCATTCCATTATACTGTACGTCAAACCCGATTGAACAACCAAAATTGAGAAAAAATGATAAATTTGTTTTAAATGTCACATTTTGTTTTAAATCGCTGTAAAATTCAATAAAGTGGTTTTATCGTCAGGTTTTTAATTAAATGTTTTATTTTTTAATTAATTTATTTTATAAATTATTTTCATATTGAAACTATTTGGTTTTTAACCAAATATTTGAGACACAAATAATTTTAGCTTGAGTTTCTTGTTTGTGTTCTCAGACAAAAATTCGGAATATAAATTATTCACTCTTATTGTGGTTGTCGTTTCGACGACAACATCACATCGACTGCAAAATTTGGTATTGTGATTATCGATATCAAACACGTTTGTCGTTAAAACGTCATATTTCTGTCAATGAAATTTTAGTTCACAAGACTTTTTATTGGCCATATTTAAGAAATAATTTAATAAAAACATTTCTTCTTCCGCTGGCGCTACATTCCATGAAAGGAATTTAGCCGCCTCAATAATGCTACTCCAAATAAATCGATCCGCCGCAAGAGTACGCCAGACACGGTGACCGAGTGTGTATAGGTCCCTTTCAACGTCGTCCATCCATCGGGTAGGTGGTCTCCCACGAGGTCCTACTTTCGTTGGTGTCGACTCCAAGGCCTGTTTAGTGGTCCGATTTTGTGAACGAAGTACGTGCCCAAGCCATCTCAGCCTTGACGATTTTATGAATCCGATGATTTCGACTTTATCGAAATTATTTCTGATCTCGTGATTCATTCGCATTCTGTACGTGGCTCGCTCTTTATTGGGACCGAGAATTCTTATCATCTTACGCTCGGTTACAGCGATTTTCTGGATGTTTTGCGCTGTTAGTGTCCAAGACTCGCAACCAAAGGGGACAACTGGTCTTATCAGTGGCTTGTAGATGTCCAATTTTATTTTGCGCGATATATGAGGAGACTTGAAAATTTTGATATTGGCGTAAAGTGCTCGGTAGCCTGCTGCGATCCTCGATGAAATGTCCACAGAAAAACACCGTCCAATTTGTAAGTAAAATAACTATTTATCGAAAATATCGAAAGTTAATTACATTTTTTTCGGGTGGATGGCAGTTTTTTCTTCGCCATTTTCATTATTCTGAACCATAAAAGGTTTACAATTACATTTATTTATTTATTTATTTATTCATTCAATCAAGGCACGTAAGGCCACAGGCCTTATCAATGCATGCCCCAATATCACCAAACAAATCATTACAAATTGTATTCAATGAAAACAATGTAGATAATAAAAATATACACTTATACAATATAAAGTTATACTAATAATATTACAATAATAAAATATACTAATTCTAATTACATTAACATCATAAAATACAAATAAATTTATTTATTTACATAAAATTCAGTACACGCTCTTTTAAATTGTTTGACGGATTTAGAAAGCTTCACCGCTTCAGGCAGGGCATTAAACTGAATTATTCCATGTACAAAAATGGATGACGAAAACTGATTACATGAAAATCTTGATGATAACGACGTAATTCGAAAAACTCTCGGTGATGAACTAAATGATAACAATGTATACAAATAAGCGGGGTGCTTAATATGCAATAACTTAAATATAAAACACAAAGCCCTAATTCGAAGATATGTCATTAATGTCACACCAAGTATAGAATCCTGAACATTTGATACATGATCAAACTTCCTTAAAGAATTAACGTACCTAATGCATGAGTTAAAAGCCAACATTAAACGGCACCTGGGGTGCGATTCCGGTTCAGTGATAAAATGATATGATACATTTGAATCGGTGTAAACAAAGCAAAAAGCAAAATTTATTGTTTTTTGTATTATGCCTACTTTGAAATTTAAAAGTTTGAATTTTATCAAGAAGTAGAGCAAAGGCAAAATAATTATTCATTATGCTAGGTTTACAGCGACACAGGACACTATAATATTGTATGAAGTATTCTACAAGTATTCTACATTATAAGCTGCAGTTGCTATATTTATGTCATTCAATAGATGAGCGGTAAATTCAGACATTGCTTCTACGAATTTATTTACGATACCTTCCTTCTTACTAATAAATTACACCAAAACGATAAATATAGAGACATACAAAGCATCAACACAAAAAGATGATAAAATCAAAATAAAGTTATTTATCTGATACTCACTTATTATGCTAGTGCATACTATGCTAGTGATACACAGCAGTATGTTCTCTTTGCTTCTCCCAATACAAACATTGTGAAAGAATTTGTATAGTTTGCGACAAATGAATGATGAAGTACCAAAATGTTTTTGAAGGTTGGCCCCCGATGATGGCTTTTATCCTTGGTATTTACGTCTGAGCTCTATCAAAACCAACCTAATCAGCAAAATAGTCACAAAAGTTTGATTTGATTGGAGAGCACGAATGTAAATAGAACTAGGCCCTCTAGGATAACAAAACCTTTCTCATAAACCAATTTTTTTCTTGTGCTGTCGTCCGATTTGTAGTGGACATTCGATCTAAATTAAATAACCTGATACTTTGGAATTCCTTATTCAAATAAATTATAATATTAAAAATTTGCAAACTCCGAAAAATGGATCTCGATATTCTTTCAAAGGATGCTTAACGTCGTTATCGGAATATATTCAACTGATGGGTTTGTTAAAAAATCTCAATATTCTTTTAATTTTTCAGAAAGCATTTCAGAAGATAAAGGTGGTAATACCACAGAATATAATATATATACAATTAACTATGTATAGTATAAGCGACATTGCACCGGCCAAAAACAATTTTGCCTCTACCTGTTTTTCACGTGTCGAACGAGAATTATTTTTTGAATTCCAAACACTCAGTTCGCTTAACAACAATTTAATATTGACGAATCTTCCTTCGCCAACCTGACGTGAAAAAATTAAATCGAAATTCTTTCACACAAAACCCGCATTGTGTACTATAATGTAAGGCCAATAAACCTAACATTTATTCTTCTGAAGAATTCTTAAATATTTTATAAAACCATGCTAATCAGATCACAGCACCACAAGCTAAATTAATAAGACGTTGACGTTGTATTATTTTTATTTTGCAAAATATTTCTTTATGGTTTCTTTAAAATGTGTTAAGACTTATAGATTGTTTTTTATTTTAATGAGCCAATATATTTATCAATTAAACAATTTTTTATTTACGCTTTTGAAAATGAATCCGAAGAGGGTTCGAAAGCTAAAGCTTTAATTAGTTTAAAGAAATAAAAAAGAGCCCTAAACCAAATAAAAAATTGTTTAAGTGTTAAGACTTTTTAAATTTCCTAGAGTAGATTTTCCGTTAATTTTGAATTTGCAGTTGCTCAATTACACAAATTATTTAGATCCTAAAAAGTTACTGAGAGGAAAACGTTTGTAGGTACACAATATCCAAATGCAAACACATATTTGTTACATCTCCTTTCTTAAGAAATAATTTATGTATTTGGAAACTAATTAAATATTTTCTACATACTATATTTCAGTGACCATTTTTGTATGCGTACAAATTTTATCATTGGCGACAAAAATTTTCATCGACAAAAACAAGTCTGATAAATTTATTGAATTTGTTTCAAATTCATCATAAATTTATCATTCGTCGCTTACTTGCAATTGCAAAACACAGTGTATAACAATGATATAATTTTATCAGATTTCATTATCATCGAACCAGAATCGCATCCTAGTGCAATAAGGCATGCATAATTTTGTTTTGTGGAATGAAAAAAATTAAAACGGATGACTAGATTAAAATGAAAAGTTTTTTTATCATTTAAAATTATCACTGAACCAGAATCGCACCCCTGGACTGGTAGTCTGCATTATATATAAATATGTCTCCATAGGTAAACAAGGGCATAATCAAACTTTTCACCAACAGTAACCTGAGTGGAGCAGGAGTTATACCACTCAGTTTCCTGAGAGAGTACAACACGAAGTTGACCTTACGATAAATCTGATTAATGTGTGCATTCCATGTCAACGTACTGTTAAATATCACCCCAAGATTACGAACAGCATAAGATACAATTAACTTCTCACCATTGATCATTATAGGGGGCAATTCAATATTAACCTTTCTTTTATAAATTGGTAGAACTTGAGACTTCGCCGCATTCAAAATTAAACCATTTGACTCGACCCAGCTAGAAATTGACTCTAAATCATGATTCAAATTACTACAAATATCTTGCACGCAAGGGTTGCCAGACGTCCCGCTTTCGGCGGGATTGTCCCGCTAAACTATAGTTTTCCCGCTGTCCCGCTCTATCTACTTTTTCCCGCCGATCGATAAATACAAATACATTTATAATAAATAATTGCTTTAAAAAAAATCAAACGTTTCTCTTAGCATTAAATTGTTCTTTGAAAATGAATTGACTGTTGCATATTTGGGGTTCGCGATGCATTTTTGCTCATTATTTCAGGCACCAATCAAAGCTCTTGAAAGAACTGTTGGTATGGGAGTTGAAACTTTTGAAGTAATGTTCCAAGTGCGGGAGACACTGCGTATTAGATGTAAACATGAGTTTATGGTTCGAATCCAAGAGGATGTATTTTAAAATGTGATAATATAAACGAAGTTCATCGTTTCAAAATCGAAGCGAGAAATCACTTTCCGTTTTGATTACATATTTAGAGAAGTGGTTTAATTTTGAGGATAGCGTATTTAAATATATACAGCCTTTGTCATTTAAATCATCTGTTCCATCATTTACAGACTTCGAAAATATTATTGAAAAATTTAAAATTCAAAATATAGACATCGATGTATTGTTTGAAGCACAGATAAGAATAGACAAATGGCGATCTTGTATGGGCCATATTTACATTCTAAATTTCAATACCGAATTCCAATCTAATTCTTTTAGAGCAAGACGTATATATTATAAAATAAAATTTTATTTGAAGTTGGTTTATGTTTGCTTTGATATAATCAAAATAGCCAAGCCATGTTTGCTTTGAAATAATCAAAATAGCCATACGTAAAAAAAGATAAAAAGAGACAGAAATGTACGTCCTGCTAAAAGGATTGGATTGGAATTTGGTATTGAAATTTTGGAATGTAAATATAGCACATACAAGAAACACATCTGTCTATACTTATCTGTGGTTTGAAGAGTGTCTGACACTTATAAATTTTGCCACCAGTAATGAATCAATGGGCGTATCCAGCACACAGATATCTACTTTTGAGATAATCTCAAATGTAGAATAGTCTCAATTGTAGACTGCCAAATGTGCTGGACGTAAAATCTACATATTAGTTTTGGTTTGTGTCTTAGATTCAATTCTTCAATGTTGTAATGATTCATTATTATTTATTTTCTAATTTCAATTTAATTAAATTGATTCGAAAGATTTCAAATGTGCATAATGTGCCGTTGTCTTTTTAATATGTACTCGTATAACAAAATTTTCCATTAAAAATGTCAAGAAAAAGTGAAGATATAAACCAAGAAATATCTACTCAAATGTAGATTACCTACATTTTCTTGCCTCACTAAATAGTGAGAATATCTACATTTTTCTAGTGAGATATTTTGCATCCAGCACGTAAGATGTGAGATATCTACTTTTTTTAGTGAGAAATCTATGTGCTGGATGCGCCCATTTCTTCAAGATGAATTTTTCAAACGATAAAAAATGGGTAAAGGTTTTTAGTAGTTGTTCTGAATGTAAAAACTTAAAAAAATTGTATGTTTCTGTTTCTATACCACATTCAAATGCTACATCTGAAATGGCATTCAGTTTGATGAATACCGCTTGGAGACAAGAAAGACAAAAATTTTCAATAGAAAATTTGGAGGCGGAATTAATGACTAAAGAGAATTTTAAAATGTATTGTCATCAATTTAGAAATTTTTTGCAGACCGAAGAAGGAATTCTTATTTTAAGAAATGCCATGTCAAGTGATAAATACAACTGAGCGCTTTATATTTATATAAGTATGTATTTCTTATTATAGTTTATAAATTTTTGTTTTTGCAATAATGAATTATACAACGCATTTCTATCTTAATATTTGTAATTTTGAATATTATTACAAAAACTTGTGATGTTGAATTATTATTAAATAAATAAATGTTTATTTTTTATTTTTAGCTGGTATTTTTGTAACTCCTTTATTGAACCTGAATATTTATTTTGCAAAAAATTATTTTGTCCCGCTGACTTATTTGAGAAATATGGCAACCCTAATTTAGCACGCTACTCACTGGGCCAGATATGTAAAACTGTAAATCATCTGCATACACATGATACTTCGAGTGTTTAATGCGTTCCGGTAAGTCATTGATGTATAATGAAAATAACAGAGGGCCCAACACAGAACTCTGCGGTACGCCTGATGTTATCAACACTGGCGTTGATAATAATCCTTGATATTTAACTACACGGTGTCTGTTTGCCAAATAGGAGACTATAAGGAGAGTAGAATACTTGGAAAACTTAAAGTAAAGCCTAAGCTTTTGCGCAAGTAAAACATGATCAATGCAATCAAACGCTTTGGAAAAATCAAGTAATACCAACACAGAAACGTGAGACTGATTCATTCTTTGCAGCAGATCATAATGTATTTTACCTAGAGCGGTAATAGTAGAGTGATTACTCTTAAAACCAGACTGAAATGGATCTAAAAAATTATTATCACAAAGATATTTCTTCATGTGTTTGCACACAATAATCTCAAATACTTTAGAAAGATAAGGTAAAATACTAATTGGGCGATAGTCTGATATTAGAGATGGCGTTGTCACTTTCGGAACAGGAATTACTATAGCCTTCTTCCACGAATCCGGAATCATTTGTACACGTAAATTACGTAACTTTACACAGTTATACCATTCGACATTTGGCATATACTGACAACATTCAGTCGTTGGAATGTTCACGCCCATGCTAGGGGCAACGTGAGTTTTATTTTGTATAACAAAATGTTGAGGAGTAGTTATTGGAAAATCATGATAAACCAATTGAATAGGTATGATTGACAGCTGTTTCAAATTCGTCTTTTCTTGCGCATATCGTCATTCGGTGCGATAAAATCACAAGGCTTCGTTGTATTTCACAAAATTTTCACAAAAACTATCACCGCAAAACAATTCGATTTGTTTTTGTTTGCTATGAACTAGTGTTTATAAAAAAAGTATATCAAAAAAAAAGCACCAAATGACAGAATTTTTTAGTGAAAGAGATAGCAATACATGCGCTTGATCATACCTACTTAAATTGGTTTATCATGTTGGAAAATTATTCGTAGGTTTTGTAATTTACGTCAAAGAAACACGTCCCATAAATTTAAACAACGGTCACTATGATAAAATATTCCTATTTCAAAATTCAACGCTAGTGTGAAAACATAAAATGGAACTACTTCTTATTAATTTACGATTATTTACATTTATTTCAACAAAATTGGATAAAATGTTGGGCATATCCAGCGCAGATAGATCTCACTAAAAAAAATAGACCTCACAAATTCTATGCACTGGATACAAATATCTCAGTAAAACATGTAGATTAATCTCACTGTTTTAGTGAGCTTAAAAATTGTCTACATTTGGAAAACATCTCATTTGTAGATCTAACTGCGCTGGATACGCCCATTGTATGCGACTCGTGAGCAAAGAGATGTGCACTCGGGAAAACTTATCTCTCATCTCATGGATAATATCTCGCTTTGCTCACTAGTACCATAAATAACTATTAACCAATTTTCTGAAATAAAAAAGTTATCCCTTTTTCTTACAATATTCGTTTTTTTTTTTCATTAATGAACATTTTTAATTCATTTTTGAAGAATTTTTTTAATTCAGCCTTTTTTAATTCATGTAGCCGGTTAAAATATGAAACCTTAAAAATAAACATTTGTAGGCAAACAAACCTTAAAAACAAATATTTGTACAAATTTTATCGTCGGCGACAAAAAATTTCATCAACAAAAACCAGTCTGATAAATTTATTGAATTTGTTTCAAATGCATCATAAATTTATCATTCGTCGCTTACTTGAAACATAGTGTATAACAATGATACTTTTATCAGATTTCATTATCATCGAACCAGAATCGCATCCTACCTAGTGCAATAAGGCATGCATAATTTTTTTTAGGAAAAGCACAGATGGAAACAGAGTAAACGGAACAAAAGAAAAACCGTAAAAAATTATTGAAGCTGCTTCCATTAGGCAGAAAAACCTCTTAAATTTTTTCAAACAATTTCCACCTTATGCATACACATTCTATTTTGAGCAATAGCTCATTTAAAATAAAATATACAGCAAGAGGTGAAATAATATTAAAAATTAACAATAATATTAAAAATAAAAAAAACTACATATTGCCCATCAATCACGCCACTCCAAAAATTTTGACTTAAATAATTTGGCCGATCCTAAACTCTTAATTTCCAATGGAATTGAATTCCAAAGAGAAACTCCCCTAACGTAAAATGATTTATTTAGCGACCTACAACAATTTTTGGCCAGAATCAAGCGTAAGTTTGAGGAATGTAACCTACTGAACAGTAACTTCCTATAAAGATAACAAGGCTTCTTAGCTTTGAGAAGTTTAAAAATAAAAAGACAAACGTGAAATTCGTAAAAAGTAGATAAACTACATCCTAAAACAAGGCTAGAGTAGGCAGAAATATGATCGAATTTCCTAACACCAAAAATAAACCTACTACAAGCATTGAAACATCTTTGGAGAACATTCATATTTTCCTGAAGGATACCGAATAAAACTATGTCACCGTAAATAAAATGAGGAACAAGATAAGACAAAAACATTTTTTTTTTCCTAAACTGACTATCAGAAAATCCTACTACTTTATACAAACAACTAAGCATGCCAAAGACCTTCTTACTAATACTAACTAAATGGTCACCCCAAGAAAGAGTTTTATTAACAACTAAACCTAAATCTCGTAACAGTATTTGAATACCTAATTAGCGAACCCTGCAGAAAAATACCAGGAAAGGGCGAGGTGTCTAACGATTTTTTATAAATAATCAACTGAGATTTATTCGCATTTAAAACGAGTCTATTAGAGACCGACCAACTAGCGATATTACTTTAGTCTTCATTTATCAGAGAAATATTCCTATCAATAGAATCCTGATCTAAACGACTATTTTTATAAATTTGGATGTCATCAGCGAAAATGTGAAATGAACAATGGTGAATAGAGGATTCTATGTCATTAATGTACATAGAAAACAATAGAGGACCCAGCACTGAACCCTAAGGAACGCCGGAAATTACAGGAAGAAAATCAGACAAAGAATTGGCGAAAAAAACTGCCTGAGAACGATTAGAAAGATAGTTAAAAATTAGTCTGGCAGCGGAAACCGAAAATCTAAACTGGGATAAGAGTTTGTTAAAAAGGATTCTGTGATTAATAGAATCAAAGGCCTTAGAAAAATCTAACAAAGTTAAAGAAGTCAATTCCTTATTATTCATATTACGCCTATCACATACATTTAATAATGCAGTAGAAGTGCTATGAAATTTTCTAAACCCAGATTGGAAGAAACTAATTAAACTGTTGCTATTTAGATGCGATTGAATTTGAATTTTAACAACTATCTCGAAAGCTTTAGAGAGAGAACTTAAAATGCTAATTGGCCGCAAATGGGATAGCTCTGAAGGATTACTGATCTTTGGGATGGGGATTCTTTTACTTAGCTTCCACTGATCTGGATAGGTTGAGGATGTGAGAATAAAATTAAAGATATGTAACAAGTATTTTGAGACGAAAGGGAAAACTCGTTTATCGAATTTTAAATTGACGTTATCCATATCAAGATTCCATAACTAGAACAAAAATCGAAACTTCCTGAGACAACCAAGGCGGAGATTTCGCTTTGAAAGTAACCTTTTTAAGCGAAACGCAACTATCAAAGACCAAACTAATATACGAGTTGAATTTTTTGTGCAATGATAAAAAATTAAAACGGACGGATGGGAATGAAAAGTTGTTTTATCACTGAACCAGAATCGTACCCCAGGAATGGATAAAACGTTGTAATGACTCATGAGTAAATCCCTCCGATAATATCTTAATTTACTCATTAGTACTATAACAACTATTATTTAGAACCCTTTTTTCAGGTTCTGCGCTATGTGGCCTATGGTACACTACGCCAGGGGTTCCCAAACTTTTACCAGTCGCGACCCACTAATTAAAACCCTAAGGTTTTCGCGACCCACGTCTAAAAAAAGTAAAAACTTTAATTCATAAATTTATTAATATCAAAATAATTAATTAATGAGATGAATGAGCCTGTTTTCTATTTTTGCTAGTAACATCTTCGACAGCTACTATTGTATTAGTTATTTTCAGGCGAAGTGAGTTTGATAATTCTAATTTATTGCGATATTTGTTTTTTAATGCAAACATTGCTGAAAATGCAATTTCACATATGTATATAAGACGTTGTGAATGGAAGTAGTACTTCTAAAGCTGCAGTGTGTAAAATTGGATTTGAATTTTGTACTGACAACCAAAACTGAATCAATTTTTTTCGGTCAAAATTAATTTTAAGATCACTATCCTCACACAACTCTATCAATTCTTCATCCGCTTTTGTCGATATATCAGTAACTGAACCATTTGGAAAAGGATTTATAACCCATGTATATTTATCGAGAATTTTTATTTCGTTGTGGAAATAAAAATCTAAATTTTCCATAAGTTTGTCCAAATGTTCAATTATTAGAAAATTTCATTTTCAATGATAAAAGTTTGTATTGTATCAAAACAGTCATAGTTACAACTCTTAATATTATTTTTCCACAACAATAGTTTTTTTGAAAAAGCTTTCATTTTATCATGAACCGAAAATATATCAATTCCATTTATTCCTTGTAATTGCGAATTTAATTCATTTAATTTAGAAAATATATCAGCTAAGTAAGTTAGTAAGAGTACATAATTCTCATCACACAAAACAGTTGTATATTCATCTTTTTTATTTTCATTAAAATATATTGCAACTTCTTCACGAAGTTTAACAAGTCTAGTCAGGACCTTGCCCCTTGATAGCCAACGTACTTCTGTGTGCAGAAGTAGATATTTATGGAGACTTCCCAATCTTCGCATAGATTTTGAGACAAACGTGACTGTAATGGTCTGCTCTTGAAAAAATTTACAATTTGTATAGCAGTAGTGAAAACTGTGTTTAGATTTTTTGGTATATTTTTAGACATAAGCGCTTCTTTATGAATAGTGCAATAAGTTCATGTTGCAATTGGACATTTTTGAAGACAGCGTGTAATAGCACCACTGTTTTTGCCACACTTTGCTCCTGCATCATCGCTACATATTCCGACTCAGTTTTCCCAATTCAGTTTTTTCAATGTTATAATTGTCAAGCGTATTGAAAATTATTTCGCCAGTTCCTCGAATGATTGGTTCACAAAATAATATGTCTTCAAAAACCTCGTTGTTCCATATAAAATGAATGAAAACTAATATTTGGGATAACCCTTGTACATCTGTTGATTCATCCAGTTCTAACGCAAAAAGTCCACTAACATTAATTCTACTGATTAGTTGATTTTCTACCCATTCAGATATTTCATCAATTATATGAGCAACAGTGTTATTGGAAAGTGGAATTGATTCAATTTCCTTTAAGCTTTTCTCTCCAAACATAACTCCAACAGCATCTTTTATCGCTGGAAGTACTAAGGACTCTCCAATGGTATGAACTGCAGAGCTGTGAAACCGGACCGGAACCGAAAACCGGAACCCATGGAACCGTCATTAAATTAAGAACCCCGGGAACCGACCGGAACCCTATGATCATTACTTGATAAACAGTAAAAGAACCCAGGAACCGGTTCTTTAATTACGGTTCTGGGGTTCTAATTTTAATGTATTTATATTATAAATAAAACATTTTGTATGTATTATTTAATAATTTTTTTCCACGATTAATTAAAAAAATTAAAGCAGTACTATATTATTCTTCTGGGGGTAAATATATTTTGGTAGTGTGATGTAGCCCATATATTCTATATTATCGTAATTAATATTACGATTAATGCAACAAACTTCGTTCCCTAGACGATATCTTAGTTTTGAGATTAAATAAATAATCCATTATTTAATTTAAAAAGTTAAATAACATATTAATTAATATAATTATTGTACTTGACGACTGCACTGAATTGAATGATCATATTTTTATATTTTTTTTAATTAAATTAAAACTTGTTTGAAATAAATGTACATATATAGCATTGTATGAAAAACTATATAATTCGACATCTTGCGACCCGATAAACACGCTTTATCACAAACTTTGAAAATTTTATTTAATTTAAACAACTTTAAGTTTAAAATACACTTTCTTTAATTGCAATTAAAGACAGTGTATTTTAATAAAGTTGTTTAAATTAAATAAAATTTTATGAAAAACTGAATATTTACCTAATATATTTTCTGGAATAAAATTATTTTTTTGTAATATAAATTTTAAGAACCCTTTACGAACCGGAACCGGAACCGAAATATGGGTTCTATTATAAGAACAGAACCGAAACTGTACCGAAATAAAATAATAATCCAATAACCAATCCGGAACCGGAACCCCTCAATATTTTAAGGGGTTTCACAGCTACTATGAAGTTTACCAGATTGAGCAATACACAAACTAATGAGGTATGAGGCGAACGTAGCTTTTTCGATAATGCTGGTAAAGTGGGAAAGCAGATTTTTTTAATTATTTAATTCCCGCAATTTCCTTTTAAAATAATCCATTGGCTTATTTTTTTAAATCGGGATGTTTCGTTTTAAAATGCCGCCATAATTTACTAGGTGGCATACTCCCATTAGCTAGCATTTCTTCTCAAATAACACACAGTGGAAGTGGATCATCTTCCTTCCTATTCCATGTGGTTGGTTGCATAGTTACAATGCAAATCATAGTATGCAATGGTTCCTATGATGCATGCAATTATTTAAAATAAGTTGTTAATTGACAATTTTCCGTGAAAGGGTTGCCATCTATGATGAACTAACATTAGTGCTATACAATTAATTTGATGTTTGATTTAGTATGTGAAATAAACATTTAAATGATGTACAAACGATATCAAATGAATAATAATTTAATTTTAATAAACAAAATTGTGCCTACCAGCCATTTCATACTAAAACATTATAATCCAATAAACGTCAAATTTGATTTATACATAGCAGTATAGCACTAAACCTACGCGAAATCTATATCAGTAAAATCGTCAATAAGAAAAACCTTTTTAATACAGAAATTTGTTAAGAAAATTTTTACAAGTACCTAAAAATATGCTACAAACACATGCGCCTACCTATATATAAAAATATTGCATCGAGTTAATTAAAAGTAAATTAATACAAACAACTAAATAATAAAATTTTTGGCGACCCACCTTGAGTCAGCTCGCGACCCACACTTTGGGAACCACTGCACTACGCCATGTACACACGTGTGAAAGAAAAATGTGAGATTATAAATATCATTTCAGAATTTTAAACCGTTATCTTTAACAATCTTTAGTGAGATATTCCATTAATCAAAACTATGTGTTTGGGATTAAAACAATATTTATGTTAATTAAATGTATTTTATTTTAACTTCCAAAAATTACATAACACGTTTTTTCTTGTCCGTCTCTTTTGCTAATTTTTCCTATCTCATTTTTCTTTTTTTTTTAGATGGCATCCCTTGTTTTCCATTGTTGATATTTTTGCTGCAGATTGCTCAATTTTTCGATAATTTGAAATTGAACCGGCTAACGTAAATTGGTTCATTTGTTTATTGGGGATAATGTTCCACCTATAAATAATAAAACTTGTACCGGGGTAAAATTTTCCCCTGATTTCTTTTATAATCATTTTATTCAGTTTAAAGAACATTTATTTTTTATCATTTTGTTTAACAATTCTAAAAATTAAATTTTTTGTTTAAATAAGTGATTTATTAAATCAAGATATTGTCTAACTTTTATTCCAGTTCCTATCCTTTCATCACAAAATTTGTATTGGTATTATGTAAAAGAATATGTTATATTACATGGACCGATAAAATTTGGCCAAACCTCTTACCCAGAAACCAGAATATACTTTTCAGAATGTTTTTGACGCGCTAAATCCGAGGTCAAAATTTCTCTGATGGTTCCGGGGGTCTAAATTTGTACAATTTCGTAAAATTCGATCCGCCGCGATATTCCTATTATGATTATTTTTGTTTCATAAAATCCGTCTTATTATAAATAAAAAAAAATGAAATCGAATTTTTCGTAAAGCAAACGTCAAAATCCGACTACTTTATATTAGACGAATGTCATATTTACGAAGCCATTGAATTAAAATTTAAAATAATTAATAATATGCATACATACTACACATGATAAAATTAAACATTACAACATTAAAATTAAAATTGATTAGTATAATGTATTTCAATACAAATTACAATTTAATTAAACTTATTAATTGTACATAACTTCTTTTACCGGGTTTCCATCGTCATAGTATAATAGTATTATACTATGATGATGGAAAACCGAAGTTGATAGTATAATAATTACGAGCTATCAAAAATATAATAGGTAGCAAATTGTAATTTTAACAGTGCAAACGTGGCAGTGTATAGGCGTAGACTAGACATGCATACTAGATTTCTCATTCCATTATAACTAAAGGAAAAAAACAAAACTTCTGATATTTCCAATGTTATCGTTGTGTTGTGTATTTTATATGGCAATGGGCGCTTTCAGGTCCGCCAACTGTTGGCAACATGTTAGTAAAATAAACATGTTGGGTTCTGAAAGCTACCGATACATCAAAAATGAAATGCCAACACTGTTGGGCTAAATGTCATATTTTCCATCATAGTTTGTGTGTCGATACATTTAGGTAGCAGTTACTATATTTCGATTTTGTTAGTTTTTTAAAATATCAAAAAAAATAAAATTAAATATACATATAATTTAATATCGCGCCCAATGATTTTAGAATGCGTTGCAAATATAATACGTATACCAATTAATTGCATTAAATGTTGTTGATAACGTTCTCTAGGGATGGTTTCGTTAGGCTGGCATACCTCATTGTAGGTCACTCCGAACTGATCCCACCAGATGCATGGCATTAGCTTCTTGTCATGGATATTCGGTTTAGCCGTTGAACTTGAGGCATGACCGGGCTTACCCCACGATTTTCTGCACTTTGGGTTGTCCTAGTGGATCCACTTTTCGCGATTCGATGCAAAAAAAAACGTTTCGATTTTGTCTTTGGAGCAGTTGTTTGCACGTGAAAAAACGGCGTTCGACGTATCTTGGCTTGAGTTCATACGGAACCCAATTTTCCGGTTTTTGCACTATACCCATGTCCTTGAGACGGTTTGCAATCACTTGTCGAGGCACTCCCAAAGTTTCAGCGAGCTCATCTTGAGTTTGGCATGCATCTTGGTCCAATAACACCTCCAAAGTCGGTGTCAAAATCGCCGGAACAAGTACTCATATATTTTTATTGATGGAGCATGCTCCCCATATGCTTCACAGCAATCGATGCCCATCAGCTGCATTTTTCTTCAAATTAAAACAAAAAAGCAGCGCTTCCCGCAAATAATGTTTGTTAGCACAAAGGGTGACATGGTTAGAGCACAAAACAAAATATATTGTTTACACTTCAGCGAAATGTCACATACTGATGTGTAGAGGGAAATGATGTAGCTTTAACATGAATATAGTTACAAGATGGTCTGAAGCGATTTACGCCATCTTTTACAAATCCGTCAAAACTTATTTGTACTCCCAATATTTTTAATAGTGATGAGAAAACATCTTCCGGTACGAATGAAAACGAAAATCACACTCAAAAGCGATTCAAGTAAAAAAACAAAAGCACCCGTTGGTTTTTATAAAACCATTAATGGGGTCCGAAAGAACTAGGTACTCTTCGTCTTCAAAACGTATTTGGGTTTAGCCGGATATCTTTTTTCATCTTTGGGAAATCGTATGTTGAAATTAAGCAGTTCGATTTATTTCTCGATTTTTGGAAATTGAAAGGCATCGAATAAATACAATTCTTCGACGCATTTGTCTAATTTGAAACATCCTTTACCATAAATTAACAATCGTTTAAACGACAAGCTCCCAAATCCACACAACCCTATATAAAGGAAATTTAATAACACCTTGTTTTTTTTATTATATAGGAGATCAGAGAAATTTTGTTTCATAAATAAATTTGCAAATATGTACATATGTTTATAAGTTTTATACCAAATCAAATCAAATATCTCGAAAAACCGTGATATTCGTACTTTTAGGTTAGACTATCTCGAAAACCGGAGCATTCAGAGAAATTCTGACCTCGGATTCAAATTCAGCGCGCCAAAAACCTTCGGAAAAGTATATCCTGGTTTCAGGGTAAAAAATTTGTCGGCCTGTGTTATTTAACATCCATCACAAAAGTATATAAACCTAAACTTTATTCTAATTAAAAACCGATTCAATAATTAATTATAATTAAAAAATGAAAACGGTGCCAAATTTACGTAGATGCAAAATATCTCGAGAGAAGGGTGCTTTCAAGAATTCAGTAACTGCGCAGATAGTGCAGTCACTATTGCAGTCAGTACCAGAAATCGCAATCGATTTTGCATCTATAACTGAGTTTTTTATTCGCTACCGACAACTGCCATCGAGAGCCGTCATATAAAAAAGTGGCTTCCGTAGTGCTCCGTATAAATAGGTAGAACCAATTATTTTTTGTATCAAGTTTTCGCCAAACAATTGAATTAAAAATGATAGTTTGATGTTATTTAGTTTACCAATAAAATTAAAAGTTAGATATAGAAAAATCATGGCCCCGCATAGCATCTATCGGGAGCGAATGAAAAAACATTGCTAATGCAAGCGATAGCAAAAGAATGCAAAACGTGCTTATGGCTTGCTCTCGTAAATTTGATTTTTAAACGTCAAATTGCAAGCATTTTGCTGCAGAAATAATATTTAAACGCAATGCAGCAAAATCTGCGCAGCCAACTGAATTCTTGAAAGCACCCGTTATCATTTGTAAAACTATTAATATCTAAAATTATGATTTTTATTTATATTCATCCATGAAATTTGTGTGGAATTTCTGGAATACTTTTAACATTTCCTTAAGTTCACCAGTTTGTGGTAATATTGTTGTACGGAAATGATAAGTGCCCGGATATTGTCCAAATCCACTACCTGGTACGATACAAATCCCGGTTTGTTCGAGCAACTGGAAAGCATAAAATGCGTCAGGTTCTTTACCCTGTTTCTTAGCGGCTTCAATTGCTTTAGGTGGTAATATAATTTGGGGGAATGCATACATAGCACCTTGCACCGGATTACAGGAAAATCCTTCAAATGAATTGAATGTTTCAGCAACTAATTTTGCTCGGATGCTCAGCTCATTTAAAACATGGGATTTTTCTTTATTAAACAGTTCGTATGATGGTTCTCCGGGTGTTGGTGGATTTACAACGCAATCCATGACTGCTTGTCCAATGGTAGACGAACATAATTGGGCGGACATTGCTTTTAATAACATTGCTTTTACGTCTGGACACATATTTACAATTTCAGCATATCCTCCCCGAATACCACATTCTCCCATATAACCTTTTGAACAAGACATAAAGCTTGCCAGTTCCATTTTATTGAAAGGCGCACCCATTTCCATCATTACTTTTTTGAAAGAGTAGAATTTTGAACCTTTTGCATACACATTATCTTGATAAACTTCATCAGCGAAAATGAATAGTTTTTCTTTGTAAGCGAACTTAATGATCTCTTCAATATTCTCCCGTGTTAGCACTTGTCCAGTTGGATTACCTGGATTGATAACGACTAAAACACGTGGCGTATATAGATCTTTAGACTCGTTTAGAGCACGTTGAAGTTCTTTAATGTCCAATCCCCAATTTTTCGATTCATCTAAATAGTACCCTACTTGACCCATATGTAATTCGGCAATTGTAGCCGAATACAACGGATATTGTGGTATTGGTACCATAATCCCAGCTGGTTTGTTATTAATCCAACATTTAAATAAACTTAACGTAGTTTTAATAGCACCTGATGCACCACCGGATAGCATTATATTATTGAAATCTGCTGGAACCCCACCATCACGGCGTTCAATATATTGGGCGGCGTGTTTGCGAATTATTTCAATGCCTACCGAATCTGTGTAGGAACCTACAGAACGCCCCTTACAGTCGTCTAAAATTGCATTGGCACGTTTCTTACAATCTTCTGGAATTTTTGGATCGTCGAAGAGAGGCGGATATGAGAGTAGTCCAATAATCTGAAATTAGAACGAAATATGTTATTAAATAATAGAAAATTATTAATAATTAATTAATAAAATTGTGAGTGATTACAGTTTGATATAGTGTGAGTGAAACAGTTTCTTGAGTGTGTTTAAATAAACAAATAAAAAATGATCTTAAATAATAAAATATAAAGGGCTGAAACCTCACGAGGTGATCAGAACTTCGGTCTTTCCGAATAATTCTATTAATTTAATAGAAAATCTTTTAGCCAATTATGATTAATAAAATTTTTCGTATGAAATTTATATACACTATTCCAAAAAATTAAAGGAATACAATTTTTTTAGTGTTTTTTGAAGAGCTGTAACTTTGTAGAATACAGTCTACATAGATGAAAAGAAAAGCCTTTTAAAGCTTCAAATCTCTAGTTTTGAGATTTTTGAGTGGAACATTTTTGTGAGATACCGTTATCATCAAAATCTTAAAGAAAATGGCAAAGTTCCATAGTAATTGGACAAATTTCGGAACTTTATCCAAGAATCATTTTAGAATCTCATTTCCATCGCGTATGTCAAATTTAACCAAAATCAGATATGAAATGGCCAAGTTCCTTCCTAATTGGCCGTATTCCAGAATTTTATCTAAAAATCAATGAAGAATCCCATTTCCATCGGACATGCTGAATTTCATCGAAATCTGATAAGAAATAGCCAAGTTCCTACCTAATTGGCCATATTCCAGAACTTTATCAAAAAATCATTTCAGAATCCCATTTCCATCGCGCCCAAAGTTCACTAAAATCGGTTAAGAAATATTCAAGTTCCATAATAATTGGTAATATTGCAGAACTTTATTTTATGGGCGAGTATTACAAAAAAATCGTACGATCGTTAAGGGTTAACAAGTAACATTGTGAAAAAAGTCGCTTTTTTTAGTTTGATGATTACCTACTTATTCCTTTAATTGTTTTGAAAAACTTTGATCAATCTGTCCGGAAAAACGGTTGGATGGATCAATTTGAAAATATTATAGGGCTATTAGGAGTACATTAAACTGTAAAATGACCTGGCAACATTAGTATTTTCATCAATATTTGTAAAGTAACGGTAGATTTAATAAAACAACCTAAAAAGTCGTTTTTTTGTACTTTTTTCAAATCAGTATTGAGTGTGAAAACAAAATTTGTGCTCAACCAATCATTACAGGGTCTTGTAGGAAATTTACTCAAGTTTTTAAGGCTGCCCTAAAATTTACTGTGCAATCATTGGTTGCTGAGATATCGATTATCAAAGACAAAAGTTGACATAGAGAGACCAGAAATAAATTCAATTTACGTCTAATTAACAGGCTAACCAACCTATGCATTGGTTTAACTTAAAAAAAATTCCCGAGCCCATGGATCCTTACAAAAAAAAAAAAAAATCGATTTTTTTTTCGCGCTCTTTTTTATGATTGCGTGATAATGGTATCTCACAAAAATTTTCCGCTCAAAAATCTCAAAACTAGAGATTTGATGCTTTAAAATGCTTTTCTTTTCATCTCTGTACGACCGTATTTTACAAAGATACACCTCTTCAAAAAACACTAAAAATATTGAACAAAATTGTGGTCTTTGAAGTTTTTGGAGTAGTGTATTTGATTATAAATCAGCTTTTTACAACAAAAAACTATTAATTAACCACGATCGTATTCTAGAACTTTACACCGAAATAAGTATAAACAATTATACTGATATTTCTAACCGTGTAATTGACCATATTCCAGAATATCATTTAAAAATAATTTTAGAATCCCACATCCAGTGTTATCAAATTTCATCATAATCGGTTGAGAAATAGCCATGTTCCATCCTCCTTGTCCATATTCCAGAACTTTATCCGAAAACTATTTAAGGATCCCATTTTCATCGCGGATGCCACATTTCTTTACAACCGATTGAGAAATAGCCAAGTTCCTCCTTTATTGGCTATATTCCAGAACTTCATTCAAAAATTATTTTAGAATCCCATTTTCAACGCACATGTCAAATTTCATAATAATCGGTTGAGAAATAGTCAAGTCAAGTCCCATCATACTTGGCCATATTCCAGAACTTCATACAAAAATCATTTTAGAATCCCATTTCCAACGCACATGTCGAATTTCATCATAATCGGTTGAGAAATAGACAAGTTCCTTCATACTTGATCGTATTCCAGAACTTTATATAAAAAAACATTTTAGAATCCAATTTCCAACACAAATGTCAAATTTCATAATAATCGGTTGTCAAATAGGAAAGTTCCATCATACTTCACCAAATTCCAGAACTTCTTCCAAAATATCATTTTAGAATTCCATTTCCAACACACATGTCAAATTTCATCATAATCGATTAAGAAATAGGAAAGTTCCATCCTACTAGGCTATATTCCAGAGCTACATCCAAAAATTATTTTAGAATTCTATTTCCAACACAGATGTCAAATTTCATCATAATCGGTTAAGACATAGCAAAGTTCCATTCTACTTGGCCATATTCCAGAACTTCATCCAAAAATTATTTTAGAATCCCATTTACAATGCACATGTCAAATTTCATCATAATCGGTAAAGAAATAGCCAAGTTTCATCCTACTTGGTAATATTCCAGAACTTTATCCGAATTCCATCCTACTTGGTAATATTCCAGAACTGTCCAAAAATCATTTTAGAATCCCATGTCCATCGCAGATGTCAAATTTCACAAAAATTCGTCAACAAATAATCAAGTTATATCCTACTTGGCCTTATTCCAGAAGTTCCTCTAAAATTCATTTGAGAATCCCATTTCCATTGGAAATACTGAATTTCATCAAAATCGGATAAGATATAGAATCCCAATAAAGTATGACGATTGTGAAAGTAGAGAAAGCGCCTCTCGAGGAAAAAAGTTAAAATGATTCACTTTATAAAATGACATTTGTCATAAATGCGACGAAAGAAAATTGAGCAATGCGGTAATAAATAATTGTTTTTATAGTATAAAATTGGAATTATTTACAATTATTAGCAATCCGGAAGTAAAAATTGTGTTTACAGTTCAAAATTGGAATTGTTTACAATAATTTCGAACATCAAATTTGCCTTTTTCCCTAAAAAAATTTGACAAGTAAGATCGGCGATCCGTAGGTGGTCCGAACTAAAAATTAATGTTGTAGAAAAATAATTAATGAATTATATTTCGGGAAACTACTTCACAATTCCGCAAAAGCGTTTCTAAAGTTAAATTTAATGTACAATTTAATTTATTTAGTTAAAACACTGAAAACAAGATTCCAATATTATGCAACACCTACAGATATTTCTGACTATTCACTATGTTTGACAATTAAGGAAAAAGGTCTATTATCAGGTAGCTCAGTTTAAAAATTTTCCACTAGGTGGAATCCGTGATGTTCAAATCGTCAATAAAAAAAAATCAGGGGTGAGATGTTGTAACTTCACTTTCGATTCGAATTCGATAGATTTTATGTCTCATGTTTCAAGAATAAAATTTGACTCTATTTCGATTTTCAATTATTCTTTTTATCTTGCTATCTCAGCTTGCTCGAATAAAACAACATTCTATTTCTACTTGTACTCATGATTATTTATCACTCAAATTTTTGTTTAGTGATATTTTATCGATTTGAAGGAAAAGAAAAGTATGCAATAAAAAGAGATCGCAATAGAAAAAGCGTAATCAAAAAGCGAAATAGAGTACAATTTTATTCTTGAAACATGAGACATAAAATCTATCGAATTCGAATCGAAAGTGACGTTACAACATCCCACCCCAGAAATCCTATTTAATTGCTCATTTAACCCTAATCCAACTCCAACTCAGCCCTAATTCAACCCGTAAATGGAACCACCAAACTCAACCCTCAACTCAACCGCAAACTCAATCCTCAAACCAGCATATATAAAAAATTACACTACATATTATACACTACAACCTAATCCAACCCCAACTCAACTTCAAATCAACCCGCAAATTGGCCCCTAACCTTCAAATCAACTCAACGGGCGCTCCACACTTATATGTGTTGGTTTTTTGCTGTTTATACTATTTTTATACTTTTTTTTCGTGTAGATATTTATGGATATTTTTGTGTATATTGTGCACATATTGTAAAACAAAATGGGGGCGCTAGAGGTGATCGAACTTGGCTCCTAGAGTTTGCGCCGTGGAACGCCCAGGATCTTGTAGTTAACTAAAATCAACGAAACAAATTTTTTTTGATTAAAATATCTCATTCCGCTTTGCATAAACCTAAATTTAGCAAAAAAAAAAAAAAAATTGAAAATTTGAGGACAGAAAGAAAAAAACTCGTTTTTTTTTATAAACAATTCGTTAAAAACAATATTTATTTAAACAATTTATACGAAATTTTAGGTATATGCAGAGGCCGATAAGCTAAAGAATATCTGTACCAAATTTCAAGTTGATTGGTCCATTAGTTTTTGAGTTATATTCCACGGCGCGCAAAAAAACACGTTAACTCGATTGAAGTTTTCGTTCTTGAAAAGAAAGCATCACTTCGGTGACTTCGTAGGAATCTTTAGGACTTTCTGTTGGGCTTGAAACTTTGAAAATATATTTTTCAGATCCTAAATGAATTTTTAAAGCAAAAAAAAAAAATCCAAAAATATTAATCACGTCGATTATAGAATTCGCGGTTGCGGATCGTAAACTACATATAAAAAAAATTAGAAACAATAAGTTTTTATCATAGTTTCATTGAAATTCCTTAGGATATTTTTACAATTCGTCAAAAAAAAATTGTTTGTCCACGACTACCGTATAATATGCTCATTATACGTTTGTTTCATCAATTATAATGATATCCATTATTCACTGCTAGTTTGTCTAGTAGTCTCTTCTTTCATTATTCAATACTTCCAAGTAAATCATTTAATTTTTGAAATTTTATCTAGTAGTCTCTTGCCATTTTCATTATTATTAAACTGTGACGTCAAAATGTCGATGAAAATTATTTGAGGAGTATTTAAAGGATTTGATTGTAAAACATAATGATATTTGTCGGTCGTGGACAAAGTATCGTATTCTACTCGCATATAATGGCTGTTATTCACTCAGATGATTTACGACACTCGCCTATCGGCTCGTGTCGGCAAACTTCATCTTCGTGAATAACAGATATCATTATATGCTCGTTGAATAATATACTATTTAGATCCGCAATAAAATTATTGCGTTTGTACGGGGAATCAAAAAATATAAATCACATGTAAATCAATAGAAGTTTTCCAGGATGCTTTGATTTACACCAATTGTTTCCAATTTTTTTTATATGTAGTTTACGATCCGCGATAGATCCGCAACCGCGAATTCTATAATCGACGTGAATATCTGGAGGAGATTCCCCCCTTAATGAATCGCTCTTGAATATTCATAATGAACCTCATTTAATCGTTCACAGAAACATTAATTGATAAATGAAAATTATATAAATAAGTTTAAGTCCCGGGCCCTGAATATAGTTCATTTAATGGGTCATTAAGAATTTCATCAAGAATTCATCAGTCATTCAAATTCATCGATTACCTTCTACTACGGTAGTTATTGGAAATTTCATTGACCACATATGAGCCGTTCAGTGCACAAATTGATTAACTCTATAATGTAAATTTAATTATATTATAGAATGCTTAAATACAGATAAACCTATCATAACGGTACATCAAATTAATAAGAATGAATAGCCAAACAATAATCGTCAGTAATGTTACAATTTTTATATGACTATTGGAGTTAATCGATTTGGCAACTGAAAAAAGTAATAAATGAACTTATTCAATGGGCAAAAATTTTTTCCGTTTAATGGTGTTAATCTTTATTATTCAGGAAAGGTGTTATAAATATAAAAAGTTAAGACTATACCAAGTGCTTTGACACTTAAATTTAAGATTTTTCAAAAAGTGGAGTTAATCGATGTGTGCACTGAACGGCTCATATAATGAATACTAGTTAAAATCAAAACCTGTTAAAATTCTCTCGTTAGAAAGCCTGATTATTTTAATAGCAAACACACACACATTTAAAAATGAATCGTTTATTCTTGAAAGGGCTCATGTCCACTTTTTGTCAAAATTAGTATTATGACGATTTTGTATCACAGACATATACATACGTTTTATGACAAGACCTTGCAACAAAAAAATCATTTATTTCTAAAAAGGTCTCATGTCAAAAAAGTTTTTTTTATTTCCTGAATAATTTGAAAAAGTGGACATGAGCCCTTTCAAGAATAAACGATTCAAATATATCCTGTTAAGTGTATTGGTCACTACGAAAACCCATATAAGAAAGTTCAAATTTTTTCGTTTCATACCTCTACTATTTCAGTGGATATCATACACTACTTAATATCAATTAATAGACCATGTTTTCCGAAAGGGGACAGATCGAGCGAAAGTGGTATAATGATAAGCAGGGTTCCGAACCGAAGCCGTTCCGGTTCAGAGATTTTTTCATAATTTTGTGAACCCGAACTCGAACCAGAACCTGAACCCGAACCCAATATTTTCTTGTGTAAGAACCTGAACCCGTCGGAGTTCGAGACATTGACGATAAGTACATTTGCCGCTAGTTGTCATTACTAAAGTAGAACGAAATTACTTCACGTTTTCCAAAAGATGACAGCACTAAACGACACCAATGGTAAGCTCTTCGCTCATTTATCACTACGAATCGTACCTTTCTTTTTCAAATACAAAAATGGATACAACCGATAAACTAGGTATTAATAATATTATACATAATTATTTAAACAAATTATAAATAATTTAAACTAAATAAAATTGTTATTAAATTATTTTAGAAAATATTAAAAAGGAATTATGTAAAGGGTGTTTTTTTTATAGGTTCACAGCTTTGAGTTGGCAGCACTGCTTTATTTGACAACCCATTTAACAGCTGATAGTTGCTTTTTGTTTAGTTTGGTTTGACATTTCATTATGGATAGACTTTCATCAGAGCAACGCTTGCAAATTGTTTAAATTTATTATCAAAATAATGGTTCTGTTCGTCAAACTTATCGTGTAATTCGTTCATTTATGGCGTACATAATCGTCCTTCAGAGCGGCTAATTCGAATAACAATAGATCGTTTTCAGACCACGTTTACTCTTAATGATAATGTGCATCCCGTGAGACGCCGAACAATATGCACTGAAGAAGCTGTAGCCGCTGTACAGGAAAGCATTGAAGAAGATCCAAATCAATCAATTCGTCGCCGTTCTCAGCAACTGAGGTTGTGTCCTTCCACTTTATGGAAGATTTTATGAAAGGATCTTGGCTTAAAAGCTTTCAAGATTCAACTTGTGCAGCAATTAAAGCCAAACGACCATCGTATGCGTCGCCAATTCGCCGAATGGGCTGAAGCACAAATTGATATTGATGTTGAATTTCCATTCAAAATTTTGTTCTCCTTGGTAAAGCCCATTTTTGGTTGAATGGGTACGTAAATAAGCAGAATTGTCGGATTTGGAGTGAGGATAATCCACAATCTTTTGTCGAAACACCATTACATCCACAGAAAATTACTGTTTGGTTCGCTTATGGGCTGGCGGGATCGTTGGTCCATATGTCTTCAAAAACAATGATGGTCAGAATATTACTGTCAATGGTGAGCGGTATAGGGACATGATTAGAAATTTTTTCGTACCTCGATTAGCTGGCATTAATCTTGCTGACATGTGGTTCCAACAGGATTTGATTTACTCAAAGAAACTTTTGATGAAAGAATAATTTCGCTTAATGGTCCAATTAATTGGCCACCAAGATCGTGTGATTTAACCCCATCGCGTCGATAAACCAGAGACAATTGAACACCTGGAAATCAACATTCGAAGAGTTATTGGCGAAATACGGCAGCAAATGCTGCGAAAAGTTTGTGAAAATTGGTGTTTCAGATTGCGCTTTGTACGCGCCAGCCGGTGGCGGCCACATGGCCGAAATCATATTTAAACATTAATGTCATAAAATTTTCTATCCAATAATTTCATTGAAATTAAAAATATATTTCTTTGTTTTATAATGATTTAAACTTGTGTAACTGTATAAAAAACATCCTTTATAAGTAAGAGCAGCGAAAACAACTTAAACAAAACATTTACTACGATTATTAATACATAATTTATTAAATCATAAAACACACTCGCATTGCTTGCTCGTTTATCACAAAAAAAAAGTAGGAAACCCATTACAGGATGTAATCGCATTACCGGCATCTCAACATTACCGTCTATATAATATCTACATATACCATTAGGCACCAATCCTGCAATTTTTTATTTTATTTTATTTATACTGAGAAAAGTCTACAAATTTGACTTGAATTTATAACATATTGAACAGGGTAGAATAAAAATTAAATTAAAGAAAAAAACAACAAAAATTGACATAAAAATATTTTTAGGTTGGAGCAAAATGTTGCTTCAACCTACGTTTAAAGCTGTCTTTACTTAAGTGAAAGTCGAACAAATGGTCGATTTTATTAAACTCTTCGACATCATGTTTACCGGTTCAATGTCACCATAGTTTGTTCTGTGTTTATTCAGATGAAGGAACTCATGATCTCTTAAATTCCTACTCGGTGCCTTTATTTTAATTGATTCCAGTATGGATGGTGCATCGATTTGATCAAGTAAAATATTTCCAATAAACGAACACTTTAAAAGCTCTCGTCTATTTGCCAATGTTGTCATTTGATAGGTTTTGCATCCAGTAGCATATGATGGTAATCGCTTCAGGTTAACGTGGTGCGGTAAGTCATGGTCGTAATTCCATCCGTCTTTACACGTTATATACCGTATAAACTTTTTTTTTTAAAAGAAGTATAAACAAAACTTTTATATTACGTAATAATTGGGCCTGCATGTATAACCATTTTATGTACATTCAAACAAGAACATTTTTATTCATTCATTCAAAGGAAAACATTTTTTTTTAACATAGTTTGTATTCTATTATGTACTTTTATTGTTTTTTTTTACGTGAATGTATTGCAAAGGAAATCTTTACGCATCTATAACTTTGGAATCCGACCACCTAAAGAGATCTTAGCCATACCTTTTTTTTCTTATCTGATCAATGTCTATAGGTCTGTCTTTTTTTCATGAAAATCGGATAAGTACTTTTCGACTTAATATTTGTTAACGGACGTCAAAGCTGGGATATAAGGCATCTCTCTCGCAAATATTTTTATTAAAGAATATTTTCTTCAAACTTGATGACAATTGCATTGAAGAATTAGCTGTCTCATTTTGTCTTATAAAACACTTTCGAAAATAAGTTCAATTGTAAAGTGATATTTTTAATATTATTTAGGAAGGGCATTATTTTAAAAGATGATCTACAGAAGTTTGACGTTTAAAATCATTTTTTCATTTTGGTTGTTCAGTCGGGTATGACATTAAAAACAACGAAGTGAAGTTAGATTAGTTTAATAAACAATATCATGATATTCGATTACTATAAATTATATTGAACCTTACTAATGTCACTTAAATTCCTTGTAAAGGAAGGGCTTCTTGAGTTAATTGTGCCGAAAAAATTGAATAACGGGCATTTTTTCAGCAATTTGCACACCAATAACGAAAAGAAACGTTAATTTTTGTAGAAACGTCAATTTTGCAGACTTATGGGCTAACCAGCGAATCAGTAAGAATCCTTACAGAATTTGACCAAATTATTTCCTTACAGAATATTTGACATATCGGCCACCGAATCCGTAACAACTGACAAATACAGTATTAAAATTGTAACGTGAATATCAAAATTTATTATTTTTAAGAAAAGGATGCTTTGGAAATTTTGATGTATTCTGACATTTCCTTCAGTTTGCTCGTTAATTTTCGCTCTGTTAAGTGACAGCTGGACTGAACGAAAAGTTCTAAAAGATTCGCTGGCCAGTAACATGTACTTTCATGTACATGTAAGTTGTTACTGACTCACTGGTTGGGTCAAAATTTGTAGAAATGACGTGTGTCAATTTAAACGTATAGAATTGAAAATGAGCGCGAAGAAAAAAAATTAAAACAATCTAGCTTGCTTCGATGGTGTTCCTGCAATACCGGGTTATTATGACCAATATAAACATAAAAGTCTCCAATTTTGTTGGAAATGCCGAGTTGTTCTTTTTGGATCATAAAATTCAAGTAAATTTGAAATGGCAAAAAGAAATCGACATTAGTTTCGCTATATTTTCGAAAATTAAAATCTGCGAATTAAATGCGCGCCAAATTAATTAATTTTGTTGCGCAAATTAATTGATTTATAATTATGAATTTAATTTAAATCCGCCGTTTTGTAATCTAATAAGTATTTCATATCATCGGTTTGCGAGAATAGGGATACATCTCAAAAATGGCCAATTTTGAGATAATAGGAAAAAAATCCTTTAAATGTAACAATCTTTTATTGATGGATATAATTATAAATGATTGACCGCTTGTTCTACTTTTTTGGTAGATATATTATAAATGATTGGCCCCTTCATGTATTCGATTAACAAGTCGAAACATGTTGTGAATGCCATTATTGTTAATATATTTTGTCTATAAAAAGCCGAAAGAATCTTATTAATTTTAATACAGACAAGCTTCTCTTTCTGTAAAAAAAGTTTTTTTTTGAGTGGTTTAATTCAAATTTCGTTCCTTGCTATACTCCCTTTTTGTGAAAGGAGATAAAAAATATTTTAGTTTGTTTCTTTCCTTTGGAACGAAATTCAACAAAATAAAATATCTCTTTTCTCCTATCCTTCGTGTTTTATATGAGGAGAGATATTTTACGTTTTTCGATTTCGTTTTCGGGGAAAGAAACAACAAACAAAAATTTGTTTTCTTTCACAAAGAGAGAAATAAACGATAAAAGAAGGGAACGAAAAAATGAATTTAAACACTGGTTTTTTTCATTCTTTAAATTAAACAAATTTTTGTGTGTGTTTAAGAATTTTTTAAAGTGAAGCTAAAATGAAAATACTAAAAATTAAACTATTGTTGTTTATTTGTATCATAAATATGTTCCTTTTTCCAAAAAGGTTAAATATCTAGGGGTTATCCTAGATCAAAAACTGAACTGGAGACAACATTTATTGAAAGTTTAAAATAGAGCCACCAAGGCTTTCTGGGCCTGTCAGAGACTCTATGGGCGTACTTGGGGACTACAACCAAAAATGATCTACTGATCATTTCTTACAATCATTAGGCCTATGATCACCTACCGGTAGTATGGTGGCCTAAAACTGAGCAGAAGTCAGCGCAAACTTTTGTGTTGTGATTTAAATGATTAATTGCACTTAATAATAAATTTTGAAATATTTTTCTTTATATTTTTTTCAGGCAGTTAAAGAAAAACCTCCACAAAAACTGGCACTCGAATCATCCGATACGTTAAAAAAAAAATCCTCTAGTGAAATCTAGTAAAATTAAAAAGAACTTAACCTTGAAATTAATAATTCAAAAATACGTAGACGTTTAACCTTTACAATGATAGTAAGTTTTCATAACATAAACTTATAGAAGAGCCTCTGAGATTTTTTATATAGAATTGGACTAGAGATGTTGTAAAATAAATAATTTCAAAATATTTTATATTTTTAAATTCATAATTTATTAAAAATAAGGAAAGATTACTGATTTTCAACTTCATAATTATATTTTTAGCAATTGAAATCATTATAAAATAAAAAATGAGTCTCAAAGACACTTCTAGCAGGATGAAGGTTAATAGACAATAATTTGAAAGCATATTTGCCTAAAAAGTGTCCAGCATTATACAAACAAAATACCCGAAACAGATTAAAATTCGTGTGAAGCCACGTGAAATGGCCAGTTACCAAATGGCGAAATGTATTTGGTCTGATAAGATGAAAATTAATTTATTTGGATCAAACAGCCCATTACAATATATTAAACGTCCCGAAGGCAAAGAATATGACTCCCGTTACACCATCAAAACCGTAAACACGGCGGTGGAGTTTGTTTTTCTTATAGTGGTGTAGGACCTAATTTTGGATTCAAGAAAGTATGACTAACGAGTTTTACCTTACACATATTATGTGACACAATGCTACCTTTTACCGAGAACAACATGTCCCTTCGTTGAGTGTTTCAACAGGATAATAATCCGAAACACACGGCGATGGTGGTTACAAAGTGGTTGCAGGATAACAATGTAACTGTTATGCAATGGCCAGCTCAGTCCCCCGATTTAAATCCTATAGAGAATCTCTGCGAGATGTGAAACGCGCGTTAAGCCGCGTCCACACGGGGTGTGAAATGTACACTGAACCGCGCATTTAGCGAATGTAAACGTCGTGTGGATGGTTTTCACATGACGAATGTGATTGAATATTTTCATTAAAAAATGTATTATCAAGGTACTAAAAATATATACCAGAGTAGAAATGTTAATTAACATTCGCCTACATGTGATCAATGAACATTTAACGAATCGTGTGTACCGAGATGTGATAAATGTACACATCCCGCATAACCGCCTACATTCGCTAAATAAGCGAATACGCACGCATAAGTGTACATTTCACACCCCGTGTGGACGCGGCTTTAGGTAAACTTTCGAAACCAAAAAATAGATTCGAGCTATGGGAAAATGTCAAAAAAGTTTGTATGGCCATACCACTGGAGAAATGTCAAAAATTAGTGAGTATTACCTATTCTTGTGCACAGCTGAAAATGCAAGAAATTGAAATTCACAATAAATAAAAACTTATTTGATAAAAACAAACTTTTGTGATTAATAAATTTAACTTCGTATGTACTGTAAATTTGAAATAAATATTTGTTATTATGCTCTATTTCGAATTTCTTTTTATTAAACCATAAAAAATATTAAATTACCTATTTTTTGCACACCACTGTAAGTTGTTTATTATAAAAAAAAAGGTGAAATTATCACTTTATTTAATTTAGTTACCAAAAAACCCATAAATGATAATTGTTTTAAATAATTTGATTTGATAAAAAACGCTAATTAATAAACAAACTAAATTTTTTTATTGTTTGCGCATTTTTAAAATGTATGTATTGTTAATTAAAATGACCTGATTCTATTTGCTAATGAAAATCACGGTTTTACAGATTTTTTGTTTTGTTTTTAACTATTTGATATCGTGTCGTAATATAAAATTGCATCGTCAATATTATTTTTAAAACCTAAACTTATTTCTAAAATCATTTTAATTTGTTTTACAAATAACAGGAAGAAGAGTATGTATTCTTATTACCAATAATATTATGTAACACTAATATTAAGGTAAGATTTAAGGAACCCGGCTTCCTTGAATCTGCCTTAAAATGAATGTTTATAATATTTTTGTTTTCAAGTGCATATCCAATTAAATCTGTGATTTTGTGCACTTGATCTATGCAGTGTCTCACTATAAAGCCAAATTGGGGAGGAATAATGAGTTTCTTACTCCTATTACTAATTTTAACCTCTTGAGTAAAAGCTTTTTAAATAATTTTGAAATTCTAAGTAGGGAAATCGGTTTGTATGTTATTTTCTTCCGTGATATGGAACGTATTTTAGTCTGAACACTGCACTGTAGTAATTTTCGTAAACCTTTTTCAGTACTGTAACTATTTGTTCTATGATTAGTGAAGTTGTTGTTAATTTCATCTTTTAGTTCTTGTATTGTGTACGTCTTACGTTTAGATTACCACTTTATTTACTGGAATTATATTTTCTTCAGCAGTTTGCTTCGGAAAGGGTTGAAATGTTTCTTCAACATAGGCTGCAAACAATGCAGCCTTTTCTTTGGCACTTTTAGCTTGGTTTTATCATTACATATTCTTGATTGGAACCACTTGTACTTTAGGCATTTTAGTCCTTTAATTGCTTTCCAAATGAATAATTAAGTGTCTTTTTGGCCAGAAAAGCTAGCTAAGGATTCTCTAAAAGATTGGGTCAATCCATCAATTTCAAGCATCAATTTGATAATCACTTCCAGTTTGTTGCTAAATAATTATGTATGTCGTAATTTGCTTTGAGGTGCTCGGTTCCTCTGCCAGATTTTTCACGCTTTTCCTTTATCTCTAATCAGGCCTATCACTTCTGATGTATAGTTGATGTGATTTTCCGTTTTGGACATCAAGTGGTGCTGGATTGGTACTAAAAGAGGAATTTAATCTTCAGGAATTCCTTTTGTTACAAAGAAACCTAAAGAGTAAAATAAACACAGTAGACTGGGCAGGGGTAGGAATATACGGGAGTGGGATTGCCCTCTCGAAGTCCTTCGAGGGAGAGCAATGAGCCCAGATATCATGTATCGCGTACCGGCCGGCAGTATTATCAGGTTCATTAAGAGCCTGTATATTGACTGGACGGATAATTAAGCAGGGTCCAAGCACAACGATCTTTTAGGTCGCAGCGCGAGGTGGCTGAACGCCCACATGGCGCTACAGTAAGATGTACAAAGAAACCTATCAAGTCTGGCATTTTATTAGTGTTCAACAACTATTTTACCTCCGATTATTAATACCCTCCTGACATAGTTTTCTAGTCAGGTTAACGTGGAGGCTGGAGTGCAATATAATGAAGATATGTTGATTGCCTTTTGGTTATTTAATGGAACATCAATGATGGATTCTTCCCTACTTTCTTTTCCAATTTTTACTCCGTCGTAGTGTTTGATGTTTTCCTTCACAAATATGGTCAATCCACCTCTTTCGCTTTTCCTGCACTAGCAGTGGTATCCTCGAATTTCTGAAATTAGGCATATACCTATCATTCCTATATTTAGGAAAATTTATAACTCCGCATATTTAAAGCATCCAGACTTGTTTTTTCCTAGCCTCAAGTTTAAGACCGCTATATTCTATAGAAAATTTAAAAATTGGGCTTGGCCAATGTTGTACAATCCATGGGTATATTTTTCGGTTAATTTCATTTGTTTGTGGTGGTTATACCACTGAGTATTTGGACAATATTCTATTATTGCATGGTTTAGCTGCCACTGTCGTTTTTGTTTCTCATATTTTGCAGTTCCCTTATTACTTTACATCCTCTATGTAGTTAGCGGAATGCTGTCCATTAAAATGTACGCATTTTGGAGGCGTAATTTTGTCAATTATAAGCTTGGGAGAAATATTCTCCGAACATTCCAAAGATCATCTAGCCTCTCGTTTACAATATTTCTGTGTGTGATTTAATTATTGGCACTTAGGTATTAATCCAATTTTCTTAATGGTTCTATTCTAGCTCTCGTGTTATGAACTACCTTAATATTCGAAATGCTTTCACTTTTCCTTTGCTATTAAAAGTAAGGTAAGCATAAATAATGGAACCCTCCCTTCCCCCCCCCCCCCCCTCCTTTAGTAATTTTGATTCCTTGATCTTTAACGGATTTTCGTTTTTTTTTTAATATTTGCCGCGTCCTCTATTTTCAAGACCTGGTGCTTAATGTCTTCTGCTATATTCTACCTCGTACAGGGTAGGTGAAGCCCTTTTGCCATCACTTGGAATCGGGCAGGGTTTTTTCCTGGTTATGTATACCATTGTGTGCCTTCATCTGTAAGTTTTGCAGTCAAGGCTCTATTAATTAGTTTCAATATAATGCAATAATATTACAAAAATCAAAGAGAATATAAAACATGTCGAAAATGTAAAAAATAAATTAGCATGCATTAATACATGCGTAAGAAAGAAGGATGAACGTAGTGTTTTTTCGTAACGTGAAACAATTAATAAAAAAAAATTTAAATTATTTTCCATTTCTAGTTACCTAATATTTATTTATATTTAAATCATAGAAATTAAATATTTGCAACGTTTCTTTCGTTCACGTGAAATAATACTAAAGTTTTATATTTTGCACATGTTTTATTTTTGATTCTTAGGCCCGATTGTATGAACGATGATAAATGATAAATTCTCTGATTTAGCGTAGTTTGCCTTGTAAGGAACAATGCAAACTACGCTAAATCAGAGGATTAATCATTTATCCTCGTTCATACAATCGGGCCTAAAAGCCGGATTTTCAGTTGCGTTCGTTCGTTCGTTGATTCGTTCTGAATTTTTTTTTCATCCAATCAAAGGAACACGAACGAAAAATAACGTCACTTTCAAGGAATATGATTGATTAAAAAAAAAAATTCAGAACGAACGAACGAATTCAACTCAAAACCAGCCTTTACTCTTTCATTTTTCGAACGTTTGTTGCAATCTATACTGCCTAGAGTAAGCCGAGCAAAGTACAAAATAAAAATAATTTTTGCTGCAATAATTCGACTGATATATTCTAAAAGGCATTGACACAACACTATATTTGAACAACTTTAATAAATAAACAACAAACACCCACACTTATAAGCACACCGTTTTCCATTGGCTTGACCAGCTACTCATAAAATGTACTTGTATCTACTCACAAATAATCATACTAAATCGATGGTACAGATGTTTTTACGTGTAATATTCAAATTTGCGTTCCTTTAGGCTTCCACAAGTACTTGTGTAGCAAATCTGCTACATTAGAACATAGCTAATGATCTTACCTGTCTTATGAAAGTAATTGGCTTTTGACCCATGGCATGACAATCGCCAATATTTGCTCGAAGGACATAATCGAACGGCTTATTTTGACCCTGAAAAGAAAAGAAAAAAATGTTTAATCAAGTAATTTATATGAAAAAGTTAATTGATAGAGAAACCAAACCGTAAAGGCATTGCCAAATGCAAAACAGCATTCCAAACCGTCAAATTCAATTTTTGGCAAAATTGTTTAAATTACACTACCAAATTATTAAAAAATAAAAGTACCTACTACATTACTCTTAAAATTTGTTTAATTTTATTCAAAAAACCTCAATTTTATTTTGTCAGGCATCATGCAAAAATCCGGCCGTCAAATTTAAAATTTGGGTGAAACAATTTTGTGAAAAATTGGATTTTACGTTTTAACCCTTACACTGCGCTTTGGGGTCAAATCGATTTTACAATTAAAAAATACGTTTCTTATTATTTAAATGGCGCTTGCCTTAGAAGATAGCCGCAACATATATTTTATATCTCCGCAATACAATGAAAAGAGGGCCTAAATTACTTGTAAATTTGGTAATTTTTCTTTACATACTTTCCCTGTGAAATATATGAAGATATCCGTGGGGTCAGAATGACCCCTATACACAGACAACATGATAGTAAACTATACACAGAGTGAAGGTTAATATGCCGGTTTGCCGTTCGTGTATGGAGTATCGGAATTCTTGAGTTTCAACAATTTTTTTCTATAAATAGTCGGGAGAGTAATTAAAATATTTATATGAAAACCTCTGTTAAATTCAATCAAAGAAAATCGACCTATGTATTACTAAAGATGCTGTTAAATAGAAACTAGCATCCATTGTAAACTCTAAAATATCATCTTTAATATCACAACCTTTCCTATTCTTTACATCACTTTTTAATAGCGCTTTACGTGGGCTGTTCTGGTCATGTATTAGGCAGCTGCGTAATGAGTACAATTGTGTAAAGGGTAACCTGGTCACAATTCGGAAGTGTATGTGCTGCTTCCTCGTGGCAACCACTGGTAACTGAGGTCATTAGGCACATTATGGCCTTTTGGCACAGGCTAAAGTGCGGCGCTAAAGGAGAAATCCTTGACAAAAAACCCTAATCTAAGGTGGAACAGCATATGTCGATTGCCGAAGGATGAATGGTTGACAGGTTCATCAGTACAAAGTATGCGGACTCTGGATATCAGGCATCCTCCAGTTTTATTTAGCCTTCCTGTAGTAAAACCGGGTGACCTACAGGTGACTTTCCATTCCAAGCAACTCGTAAGAGTAAAATCAATAAGGAAGACGGCGCAGAGCTAGGGATATACGGGAGTGGGATTGCCCTACCGTCTTTCTAGTAGAAGTACTTGCTATAGTAAACATCTAGGAGGGACAGCAACAAGCCCAGATAGTAGGTAAGTATGTACCGCATACCGGCCGGCAGTATTATCAGGTTCATTAAGAGCCTGAATATTGACTGGACGAGCGCAGGGTCCAAGCACAGAAGATGTTTTAGGTCGCAGTGCGAGGTGGCTAAACGCCCACATCCACATGGCCCTTCAATTATAATAATAATAATATTAAAAATGGCTGTTTGTTCGTAGGAGTTTTCTTATACAGTTCCACAAGTTGGTGGTAGTTGTAAAAATAATCAAAAAAAACAAGGATTCCAGTTGGGTTTATCATGTTGAGCTGGTATTAGAAATAGAAAACATCAATAAAGTCATTTTAGGAATACGTATTCAATGTAGGTAGAAAGTTTACACTGAATGATCCATTGTTTTTTTCCGAATGAAACCTATTTTCTAAAATACTGAATTACGTACATACTTAAATTGTCGATAAACCACATGCAATATAGAAGATGATTCGCTCAGGAATCACAAGCTAGGCAGTTGAGACAATGGGAGTCTGTTCTGATTACAGAAGACCCAAAACTTCAATTTGCACTCTAACGATTACTTTGGCGAAGGATCAATGATGGGGATGAGGGGAGGGAATTTCTGTTGATGGAAAAACTGATTTCATCGTGTCGGCTCGTTGAATGTCCACCGCTACATAATACCCTAATTCAACCAACATATTTTTGTTACGTTTAGTATTACTAAATTTTTGCAAATACCACGTACGTTTTAACGTATGGAAATGCTTCAAAATATAATATGTACATGCAAAACATAACTAACTTAGCGTTATTTTGAAAATAGTAGCGTTTTTAAAAATCAAATGTGCCAAAAAACACACCTTGGTTGGATTAGGGTTAAAGAAGTTATGGAGACCGGTTGCAAAAGTAACCGAACTCATTCCAAAGCAAGGACAATATTAATAATGTGCATTGGCCATGATGCAGCCCCGACCTCAATCATATTGAACATTTATAGGACCAACCAGCAGGTCATATTCGAGGTAGACTACACCAACCTCATAGAACTGGAAGAGCTGTTAGAAAAGTACCAACCAAAACCACAATCGCAAACTTATTCTTAGTAAGCTCCGACATTGTTTAGCAACACACATTACTAAAAGTATACATTTTTATTTGAAAAAAAAAAAAAAAAAAAAAGTTGTTGTTCTCCATTTTGTGCTTCATTACTGTTGGCTTTTGTGGTTCCGTTTATGTTTTACTTATTTGTTTTTTTTCAGATCGTGTTTTTATAAATAAATGTTGCAGGGGTCCATATATGGGATTTCATTACGATTTTTTACCTTATTATATTAGAAAAATTATACAAAGCTTGACTCTTTAATTACTTTGAGATAATTTATTTTTAATTTCTCAATAAGAAAAAAACAATATCTTCTCAAGCTTCACATTAACCTTGACAAGACAATTTATTTTAAATATATTTCTTCCAAAAATAACCCATAAAAATAAATTAATTGTGGATTAATAATTTGAATTTAACCCTTGTGTCAACACGAGAATAAAACCACTTCTCACCAACACGATAAACCCTTGGTGTGTTTGAATTTAATCAAGAGTTTTGAATCAAAGAAAGATAAACACTAAATATAGAAACGATATCATATTGAAAAATGTCATTTACCTTTATTATAAAAAAACTTCACTCAGTTACAAAAAAACAAAAACACACCCGAGTATGTCGTGTTGACACAAGGGTTAATTATAACCTATTAGTGATCATCGTCATTGTGTATTGTCGAAAGCAAAAGCATAATAATTAAGTTTTATTTGCTTTGTTTAAATTTATTGTCACAAGGCTAAATGCAATTTAAGCGCATAACAGTTAATTGATTTACGCGGCTGTTTATTAAGTTTAAACATGCGAATTATTTTTTTTATTTCTAATTTTAGCTAATCAGTGTATAATTCACGCTTTCAATATACATCAAATATCGTAAAACCGGTTGTTCTATTAACATAAAAATGTATTTTTAACTTTATTGCAAAACGCCAGAATAAGAAATCTACCGGCACCAAACAACATTCATGCCAATAGGCATGAATATGTATATTTAAACTTCAACAACATTTATGTTTAAAACGTGGTAAATGTGGTTTAGTATATATCTAAAAATGTTTAGTAGCCCACGTATATATTTATAGTATATTTAACATTAAATTTCTGCAATTTTTAAGCACAAATTTATGGCATTTAAAATTATAAAATTGTTCCAAATGAATCAAGTAGACAAAAATCACCCTTTAAGTGTCGTCCTGGATTAATAAAATTTTGCAATCATTACAAAATTACAACAAAAAAAAACTAATATGTCACAAATATGTATGCTATTACTCGAAGACCAAACTCTAATTATTTTTAATTACAGATTGTACATTGCAGAACTTCCTGAGGGCCATCGAAAAAGAGAGAAGAAGAGTCGTCCATAAATATTAGATTTATGTATATCTTAATAAAAAATTTTGAAATAAAATTTTAAAATAAAAAAATATAGTTTTATTAAATAAAGTGAAATTTTGCCGCCAAAATTTATATTTTAAGCCCTGCCCATTTTTTATGCAACATAACCTAAATTTTTTTGTCATCATTTTCCGATTTTTGTGGCCAAATTTCATAGTAAATCTTATAATAAGTCGGACATTATTCCGGAAAAAAGTCGGTGATGAAATCAGCTAAATGTCAGAAAAATCCAAAACTTGTGGGATATAAAAACACTTGGGATCCCAACATTCCCAAGAATAACAAAACTCAAAACTGCAATCGGTTTTCCGAGTTTTGATACAAAAAATTGAGGTGTGGTCAACACACGACTTTCTTTTACGAACAGATTGTTTTTATTTTTCATGTTTTCTATAAATTGTATATTTTTGAAATATTTATTTTCTGTTTTACGGAATCTGGGAGCTGTGACCCCAAAATTTATGTAAAAAGTTTAAACATGAAGTTGCAGTTGGTTAAACCATCTGGACTACAAACTGACAGACATAAGTATATACCAACAGACACCACTTCGAAACCTAATTTTTCGGACTCTTTATTACACACGTAAAATAAATAAAAGGTGATATTTATGAATTTAAATTTTTTCTTTTAATTTTTTGGAATTTGTATTGGTGATTTTTTGTAAACCTTATATTATACTTTTAAAGATATGTGCAAAACACATTTTCTGGCCCAAGGGAGTGGCCACTTCCGGTTGACCAATTTGGCAATTTAACATACATTTAGGCTAAATATTTTTATAACATTTTTAAACAACCGGAAGTACGTCACTGTAGTGTGCAAATTAATTATAATTAGGCTATATATGTATACACATATATTTTTGTGTTGGCCAATCATCAATTTTTTTTTTATTTTTATTGACGATTGTGAAAGTAGAGAAAGTGCCTCTCGAGGAAAAAAGTTAAAATGATGCATCTGATAAAATGACATTTGTCACAAATGAGACGAAAGAAAATTTAGCAATGCGGTAATTAATAATTGTTTTTATAGTCCAAAATTGGAATTATTTACAATTATGTATTAACAATCCGGTAAGTAAAAATTGTGTTTACAGTTGAAAATTGGAATATTTTGCAATAATTTCGAACGTCAAATTATCAGGTTAGCTCAGTTTAAAATTTGTTCACTAGGTGGAATCTATGATGATTCAATCGTCAATAAAATTTTTTAATTTTTTAAAAAAAAATTTTTTTTAATTATTTTTTTTTAATTTTTAATATGTTTATTTTTATTATTTTTTTATTTTTTGGAAACATTTTGTATTAGTAGTTTTTTGTAAACCTTATACTTTTTAAGATATTTGCAAAACACATTTTTTGGCTCAAGGGAGTGGCCACTTCCGGTTGACCGATTTGGAGTAAAATTCACTGGGACCTCCCAATTTATGCAAAAAGTTTAAATCTTAAGTTTCAGTTCGATTGGTTAAGCCATCTGGACTATAGAGAGGACACAGACTGACAGACAGACATCATTTCGAAACCCACTTTTTCGGACTCAGGGGACCTCAGAACAGATAAATCTTCAATAATCTCAAGGTCGAAAACTTTCATGATTACTATACTTTATTTTACTTACGTAAAAGAAAGTAAAAATCGGAAAATGATGAAATTTGATTTACAACTTTTAACACAGCAGTGAAGGGTGGCGTTGGTGTGCACATTTTTAATTTATGTCTTTACTTTTGTGAGAGACGCCATTATGGTTGTTTTTTTTTACGTTTGCTTATATTATTTTTGATTGTGTTGTGCGATTATTTCTTAAGGTCTATTCATATGCACCGCGATTTTACTCGTACGAGAAAATTTTGACAGTTGTTCCAACGATTTCTCGCGTTACCTTACACATGAGGCGATTTATTGGGAAAGGCATTAATATATTACTGTTGTTGAAGAGGGACAGATACATAAAATAACATATAGTTGGTCTTTTTTTCAATAATAAGAACGTCAACAAATAAAGTTGTTATAATTTATACAAAGTAGATGTGCAAAGTTTTGTGAAAATTATCAATTAAAAACAAATACATAGTTTAATAAAACAAAACTTACTTTCTACTGGTTTAACAATAATTGTAAACACAGCACACTAACCAAAAGTAAAAAAAACAACAAAAATGAAAGTTCAAATAGAAGTGAGGTTAAATTTTACGATTTTGTAAGAGGTTTGCATCACACTTGCTCAAGCCAAGAAATAATGGAAGACTTAAAAAATAAAGGCCTTAAAATACTAGATGCTGTGAATATTGTTAAAAAAGAGAGAACAGAAAACCAAGAAGGAAACCAAACTTTCAGTAAAAGGGGACTCCCTCTTTTTATGCTGGTATTTGATAACAAAGAGAATGTATAAAACATTTATGGTATAAAAAGAATTTTTCACATGAAGGTAAAAATTGAACCAATAAGGAGAACCACTACTCGCATACCCCAATGCAAGAAATGTCAGTAGATATCCAAATAGATACTTTCCAACAGATAATTTCGAGTGAACTATGAGGATGAAAAGCTAAAGAAAATCTCTGTCGGTGTCCCGCAGGGGAGTGTCTTAGGCCCATATTACACTATTACATTTCTACGTCGTTGAAATAGTTCATTATTTTCATATTCCATAATTAATTTTTTGGTAATCAGCATACTCCAGCTTCAGCTATCCAAATAGATACTTTCCAACAGATAATTTCGAGTGAACTATGAGGATGAAAAGCTAAAGAAAATCTCTGTCGGTGTCCCGCAGGGGAGTGTCTTAGGCCCATATTACACTATTACATTTCTACGTCGTTGAAATAGTTCATTATTTTCATATTCCATAATTAATTTTTTGGTAATCAGCATACTCCAGTTCAGCTTTATTTTACGACGTATATGAACGATGTGAAGCAAAATAAAACAATAAATAAATGATCAATAATCTTTAATTTAATTTACGCAAGTGCTCTGCGAGAGTATTTCTTGTTTCCGTCGCTACTGAAAAAGCATTATAGCTGCCTTACTTCGATATTTGAGCTCTACATTTAGGCTCTACATTTTTTCTCCAACAACCAGGAATAGTTTGGTTATTTGCACAATCTTGTTCAGTAGTACTTCCTTTGAAGTGGCCATTTTTTCTCTTCTTCCATAAAGCGGCCCCTACATGTACAATCTTTTTTTAAAAATATGTTTGCAACAGAAAGTATTTAATACAAAATTAGGACCTAGACCTTCCAATTTTTAGTAAATTGTGTTTGCATATGTAATGTTTGTACAAAAACATCGCTACGTTTAGGGATATAAAAAGGATAGTATCAATAAAATATGTTGTTTAATACAAAATTAGGCAATATATGGAAGGACGTGTATAAATATTCCTTTTTCGGTGATTAGTTGGCGCAAACAAATTGCACAGTATAGTTTTATTTCATATTGGAAGAACATCAAAAACATTACTTGTAATAAAGATGTCAAAGAGGAAGGTTAGTACTGCAATGTTAATTATTTATTATTATAGTGAACAAAATAAAAGGAACAGAAATTGGAGTAGAGAATGGCTGTTAAAACGTAAAAAATTTACTCATTTAAAATTGTTAGATGAACTAAAAGTTTCATCTACATCAGACTTACGAAACTTTCTTCGTATGGACTATACACAATTTAAGGTTTTATTGGATAAAATAAAACCATTGATCATCAAACAAAACACTATAATGCGTGAAGCCATTAGTCCGGAAGAGAGGCTGTCGATAACTTTGCGATTTCTTGCCACAGGACGGTCGTTTAAAGATTTAAAATTCAGCTGCGCTATATCACGCAATCTTTACGCATTATTATTTCTGAAACGTGTATCGCAATTTATGAAACACTTAAAACTGAATATATAAAGGTATGTAACAATCAATCCATAAACATGAAAGTTCTTTATATAAATCGATAAACTCAGTAATAAATTCTTTCGAATAACTTCTCATGTCAGTCATTTCTATTAAAATTTACTTTAATCACATTAGATAATTATGTAATTCGAAAGTAAATACATACCATATATTTAAATTTGTTGACATAAAAATCAATCAGGACAGATATTTTTTTCTTCAAACTTCTTTAATAGATTTGTATATTTTAATATTTGCAGCAACTTCGATTCAAACTTAATTACAGAAAATATAAAGGGCTGAAAACTCACGAGGTGGAAATGTAATAGTGTAATATGGGCCTTAGAACGAATCCTGTATTTACTATATAAAAGAGACATACTAACCACAAATGAAGGAGGAACCATAGCCACCTTTGCAAATGTCAGCAATTATGGCAATTGAAAGTAATATCGCTGATGCAACGAGCAAACTCCAGAGGATGACCAATGCGGTTTGTAACTGGACAAAGCGTTGGCGAATCAAACTTAATGAGACAAAATCCACGCATATTAACTTTACTTATCAAAAGGCTTACCACCTACCTATAGAAATTAACTCGCGACTCGTGCCATATGCAAATACAGCTAAATACCTTGGCATGACCCTCGATGCCAAGCTTAAGTGGAGAGAGCATGTCAAAAAGAAAAAAGAAGAACTTAACATAAAGTTCAGAAAAATGTATTGGCTCATAGGTAGAGGCTCTGAGCTTACAATTCACAATAAGCTGCTGCTATATCGGCAAATTTTGAAGCCGATATGGACCTACGGTATACAACTCTGGGGATGTACCAAGCAAACAAACGCCAAAATGATACAGACGTTTCAAAACAAGGTTCTTCGTAGCATCGTCGATGCTCCGTGGTACGCAAGAAATGAAGACCTTCACAGGGACCTACGGATGGAATACATCAAAGAGGAAATAAAAATGCATGCCGCAAAACACGAAATAAGGCTCCAGGAACATGGAAACCCCTATATTCGCCATATGATAGATAACCCTGTCGTTGAAAGAAGACTCCAAAGAACGAGGCCACTTGACCTAGTGAACTTACCAAACTAAAATTAGTAAATAGGTTTAATTGATTATGGGGCTAACCAGTGGGTTACACACACCCCAACAAACGTGAATTTTACTAGATATATAAAAATTTGTATTTGAAAGAAAAATTGCTAGATGAGCGCAGTCTCAGTCGTAATAAAAAAAAATGAAAAAAAAAAAAAAAAAAAAATTCGGAAGGGGAAATTTGTTTACGAAATAGACTACTTTGATTGGTTGCTTGCTGAAAATTTTTCCGCAGAATATTGTCGCGAACTCGCAGTGAAGGTTAAATTAGGGGTCAATTTGTGGGTTGAGTTGAAGTTGAGTTGGAATTGAGTTGGGGTTGCATTAGGATGTAGTGAGTAGTTAACAAATTGTTTATATGATGGAACTTGCCTATTTATCAACCGATTAAGATGAAATTCGACATGTGCGTTGGAAATGGAATAAAATATTTTTAAATCGCATGCAATCCTGCTGAAAATTTTCTTGCAGAATATTGTCGTGAACTCTGACTGAAATCAATTCCAAATTCAATGCCCAATTCAATAATCAAACCAGCATACGAGTATATGTATTAAAAAATCGTAAATATTTATAAGGTATTTTGGGTCAATTCGTATGGCAGGTACCCCACCCTCTTGACGTAGTCTCCAAAAGCTTTTCAAATCTCCGCCTTGACCATAGAAACAGATTGGCGAAAAAAAATTCCAAATCGGACAAGCCGTTCTCGAGATACCATGGGTCCCAGACATCCAGACGGACATTTTTTTTTTGTTGCTTTTTCAGACTCCGAGACTTTCAAAACGTCAAGAAAAGTGGTTTTTGACCAACCAAATTTTTCGTCATTTTTGACAGGATTTCAATATTTTGGTCTTTTTACTCCGAAGTAAAAGTAAAACTGTTTAGGGGCATTACTTGTTTGCGCAAATAAAGCTAACACACTGTTTATTATCTCGATTGTTTTTATTTCTATGATTTTGTTTGCGCAAACAAATTATACAAACATAATATGGCGATTAGTGCTAATACATAGTTGCACAGATAAACTTGCGCAAACTAATTAGCCATACCCCAAGTATCACTACTTCAAATAAATGATTCATTTTTATGGAACTGAGTACAAGTTTGAGTTCCATTATATTATAAGATTTCCTATGAAAAGTGAAACAAAAACACTAAGCCGATGGAACTTGATATATGTGGATGTGGGTTACTTAAGTTCCATCAATTATTTTGATAAATGGAAAAAAACTTGGAACTTATGCATGAGTTCAATTTTTGTTATACTTGGGACTTGTATTAAGGCATTGCCACAGCTATTTTTCGTGCGATGCGATTTTTTTTCTATTTTCAAATTTTACCGGAATTAAACCAAATTTGATTCTAAATGTTTGAAGAAACAATCAAATTAAATTGCATTCTATGAAACGTCTTATTAATTTTTTAGGAACTTAATAATTTTTATTGATAAATTATAAATTTTAAATTTTATCGCGCGAATATTAAAATTTCGCACGCGAATTTTGAATAATTAATATTTTTCAATAAAAATTATTAAGTTCCTAAAAAATTATTAAAAGATGTTATAGATTGCAATTGAATTTAATAGTGTTTTCAAACATTTATAATCAAATTTGTTTGAATTACAGTAAAATTTGAAAATAGAAAAAAAATCGCATCGCACGAAAAAAAACTGTGGCAATGCCTTTAAGTTTAGAGAAAAGATTAAAAAAATGTAAATTTTAACTGTACAAACTAGTTCTTCAAACATAAATGTACATATAGGGGCCGCTTAAGGAAATAGTTGTGGAGACATACACAAAGTGCACGAAAAAAAAATCCTTTTGCAATTATTTGCAAACTACTTTATGTGAGAACTAATAGTTAATTCTCATAAAATTACAAAATTAATCGCAATAAACGTAGTGTATAAAAAAAAACTGTTGGACATGGACATACGTCAAAAAATGTAAAATTACTGTACTGGCATGGCAACCCAAGTATAACAAAAATTGAACTCATGCATAAGTTCCAAGTTTTTTTCCATTTATCAAAATAATCGATGGAACTTAAGTAACCCACATATATCAAGTTCCAACGGTTTAGTATTTTTGTTTCACTTTTCATAGGAAATCTTATAATATAATGGAACTCAAACTTGTACTCAGTTCCATAAAAATGAATCATTTATTTGAAGTAGTGATACTTGGGAAACTATAAAACGAATGGAAATTGTGAAATTAACAAAATCAAAAACATGAACCACGCATAACTCTCGCCAAAATAAAAGGAGAACTACCAAAATTGAAATCACACGACTTTTCGCTGTCTGTCTAGGGTATTAGATTGTTTGGGTTTATCTAATGCAATTGTTGTTATAAATTTGCCGAAGCAATAAGCAACAAACTTTATGTTGATGAGATTACAAACGTACATAAAACCGGTTTACTAAAATTTTGTCTTCCGGACAGAGTTCAAATTCAAGAAAAAACGGACAAATGACAATCTTCAAACATATTTTATTATCGAAGGTCACAATTTATTATCAATTACTTATTTAGTGAACAACAACCGATTAAATTGTGATGTGTACATAGTTGAAATTGAATTGTCAATCAGACTACCACATATTGTCTAACAATAAAACAATCACTACTTAATAATGTAATTTACATAAAAAATACGAAGATAACCATAAATATTGATAATGGTTATAAAAATTGTAAAGTTAAAAATTTTACTTTTTAGACACCATCATTAATCAGTTTATCACACACTTCAATATTCGTATAGAAAGAAACGTCATTTTCATTGATTTATTTGACTTTCAAGTTTCCAACTGGAATAAAAAAATTGTATGCTATAATAAAACAAGCAACAAAATCAATCTCTAGTATCGTAGTTATGCGAAATAACAAAAAACGTATTAATCAATATTTATAACATTGTTGAGTAATAATAAAAATAAAAATCAAATTTTAATTAATTACCTCTTGCATTTCCTTTTCAATTTGACCCGCTCGAATAACAAGTGGTCCACGAACGGCATATTCCATAACCTTAATGCATGGGTTTAGATTATTTAAAGTTAAAGTGTTTACTGCATCTTCTGCTACGCCAGAAGCCATATTTCTCACAATCAATTGACTTTTAGTATTATTAATTTTACTTAAATTATTTACACTCAACTTCCCACCACCTCCTGACACGAAGTTCAAAAATCGACTAGCAGACATTTTTGAAATTTTTATATTGCACTTGTTTTTGTTTTGCGAAAGATGTACACAAACTGGCCGAAACGAAACAGTCCGAAAATATTACTACTTATTGAGCAACGGGCGACAAATAATTTTATTGTTCGGTTTGAAAAATCTGAAAATAAATAAAAATATAATAAATTACAATTTTTTTTCGCAAATATAGCTAGTTTTAAAAAGTTTGAAATTGACAAATTACACATTATTGATCGTGGTCAGCCGCGCAGAAGTGATACAAATATGTACATGCCATTTTTATAACCCTAATCCTAAAGCGTGTTCGATTGGACTGAACACTGAATTAACTGAAGTAGTAGCTGTATCTGAAGTAACAGAAGTGAAGAGACTGTTTGATTGACAACTCTTCACTTCAGTTAAAAATTGAGCAACTGAATTAACTGAAGAGACATTTTGCTCGTGTAGTTACTTCAGATGAGTTATTTGTTTTTCATTTTAGGGTTTCTTTGTTTTTCGCTTTTGAAAAAAATGTAAATAAAATTAATAGACAAATTTCAATTATAATTTTTAATAAAAATGTTTATAATAAAATAGAAAATAAAAATTTCGATTATGACAATTTAGTTGATTTTTGATAAAAGCAGGAAAATTATTTTTGAAACAGTTCTCCTAAATACAAGCCGCATTGAAATAAATTGTTTTATTTTTATTTTGACATTTATCTGAAGTGAAGAATACCAAACGAAAAGTCTCTTCTCTTCAGTAACTCAATTTAAGTAAAGAGTAACTCAATTAACTGAAGTGAAGAGTTGTACTCTTCAGTCCAATCGAATACGCTTCTAGTGTTCGCTGATGACCACCCCGTGTGTTCGCTGATGGCTTTTTGACAGCAAATACCCGAGTTTTTTTGACAGATTTTACCCCCGCAAACTTCACATCATTAAAAAACTCGGGTTTTTTGATGACATCAGCGAACAACTTTTTACTTGACAAATAATTTTGGTGTTTTAAATGTCAACATTACATTTTCTTTTTATTATTTTAAAATTTTTGATAAATATCATTATCCAAATCGAAGCATTTCATATTATTTTATTTTAAATTTTCCAATTCACAGAAACTTTGGATTTTTTTACGATGATAAAAGAAATATTTTTCAGTTGTCAAAAAAACCCAAGTAAAAGTAGAGTTAAAAATACAACGACTCTTTTTATGCGTTCGTTTTTTTGCTAAAAAAAACTCCGATCTTTTTTACCCCGGTGGTCATCAGCGAACACTCCTAGTGTTCGCTGATGACCACCGGGGTAAAAAAGATCGGAGTTTTTTTGAGCAAAAAAACGAACGCATAAAAAGAGTCGGTGTATTTTTAACTCTACTTTTACTAGAGTTTTTTTGACAACCGAAAATTATTTCTTTTATCGGCGAAAAAAAATCCAAAATTTTTTTGAATTGAAAAATTTAAAATAAAATAATATGAAATGCTTTGATTTGGATAATGATATTAATAAAAAATATTAAAATAATAAAAAGAAAATGTAATGTTGACATTTAAAACACCAAAATTATTTGTCAAGTAAAAAGTTGTTCGCTGATGTCATCAAAAAACCCGAGTTTTTTATTGAAGTGAAGTTTGCGGGGTAAAATCTGTCAAAAAAACTCGGGTATTTTCTGTCAAAAAACCATCAGCGAACACACGGACTAGGACCGGGGTAAAACAGATCAGAGTTTTTTTGAGCAAAAAAACAAACGCATAAAAAGAGTCGGTGTATTTTTAACTCTACTTTTACTTGGGTTTTTTTGACAACCGAAAATTATTTCTTTTATTGACGGAAAAAAATCAAAAATTTCCGTGAATTGAAAAATTTAAAATAAAATAATATGAAATGCTTCGATTTGGATAATGATATTAATAAAAAATATTAAAATAATAAAAAGAAAAGGTAATGTTGACATTTAAAACACCAAAATTATTTGTCAAGAAAAAAAGTTGTTCGCTGATGTCAACAAAAAAAACCCGAGTTTTTTATTAAAGTGAAGTTTGCGGGAGTAAAATCTGTCAACAAAACTCGGGTATTTTCTGTCAAAAAGCCATCAGCGAACACACGGAATACCGTAGACAGACACAGAGTTGTCAAAAATCGCGTTGTGGAAACAAAATAATCCGGTTTAGGTGAAAATCGTGTAATGACAGACGACTGTCATTACACAATTTTCACAAAAAACTATATAATTAAAATAGAATAGGCGTTTTCGAAAAATATAGATCCTGCATAACGTCAGGCTAACTTTTATTTTTTCTTATGTTAGTAAAATATTATCCAAGTTATCCATCGCATACAAAAAGTTAAGAATAAATTTTGATATGAAGAAAGAAATAATTTTTCTAAAATACATTCATATTGATCCTAATAATGTATTCGTTTTTATGTTGATTTGTACCCTGCCGGCGCAAAAAAGTATATATAAAAAGTGAACCACTTACGAACAGCTTACGAACGGTTTTTTTATATGCGGCACTACTACTAATGTACAAATTTACATAATCGTATATGGGAACTAATTTCCATTGTCGACGCCAACGAAACGACGGTGGCGCCAAAATGTATACAGCGGAAATAATGATAAAACGGTTTGAGTATTTGCTAAGTTTGACATATCGTGTACTAAAATAGAAAATGAATCTTTTGGAAAATGCGCCTTTCATTCTTTTTCTTGAAAAATACAACAAAATAAATATTTGGAAAATGAAAATTTCATGTTTTTCCCTAAAAATAAAATTGGAAAACACACAATTTGATAAAAAAACATTTTTTGATGTTTCATTTTTAGTTCATAAAAATTCTAATTTAAAAATAAATGCGCATTTAGTTAAAAAAAAATCTGCTTTTTAAAAATTGGCGCTGAATTTTATTTCGCGTCGACAATGGAAAGTTTAGCCAACAAAATACGTTTTCATTTATAATTTATTCAAAATCAATTGCGGAATAATACCTAAATTGCACGTAATGTTCATTCTGGAAGGCTCATAAATGATACGCCCATGTGAGTTCATAAATGTTACGTAAAAGATGTACACATTGCGAATATTTTTTATATACCAATACATACATAAGTCTTCACAAATTTGTTTCATTTCTCATGTGACAAGATTATCATTTATGTAACATTTCTATTCATTTTTAGCGTAACGTTTACGAACACTTTAGTAGAACAGACTCTTCGTAAAATGCACGTTTGCGTTACGCGTGGCCGGCAGGGTATTTACAGATAAATATAAAAAAAAAAATTAAAACCACAACATCTAATTTGGTTTTCCAGTTGACACAAATTAGACAAAAAAAAAAATTGGAGAGAAAACAGCTATATGTGACAGCTGTCATTCGTCGCTCAGTCAAATTTTCGGAGCCATTACTAATACGATTACATTTTATATGTCATTCATATGTCAAATAAACGTTAAGAAAAATTTAAGGAAAAATATATTTATAAAATAATAAAATATGTAGTTACTACAATATCTAATCTTATTCTTTTAAGAAAAAATGTTTGCTATGGGAAAATAGAAATGTCAAAATACTGTCATTTTTCAACTTGGATTCGATTCCGATTTTTTTTTGTGTCCACTAGAAAACCAGATAAATTAGCCTGAAGTTATCTTTTTTGTTCGTAAATAGGTGAATAAGTTTAATGGTCGAAAGTTAGCCTGCAGTTATTAAGGATCTATTTCCGAAAACGCCTAATATTTTGACATTTCATGTAATTTTTACAAATAAATTATAATACCTTTATAATTATAATTTATTTGAATTATAATTTATTTGAATTATATTCAAATAGGTATTATAATTTATTTGAATTTTTACAGGGCGGGCGCCCAATTATAACAAGACGAAACTCAAAATTGAGCTACCGTATTTTCCTTCGATTGGAGAAAATAATCGAAAGATAACTTCATTGCGATTACCCTACCTCTCCACCTGACATACTCATGCGATTACTATACCTCCCCACCTGACATTACCCTACCTCTTCACCTGACATATTGACCGCAAGTTTACCCAGCAAACGTTAGTTCATTACTTTAAATTACATGCAAACGTCTTTTCACATACGCATAAACGTTTTTTTACAATATATGAATAAAGTGAGTCGACACTATAACAATAATGCATTTGCATCTCGTTTTTATCGCCGCCATATTGCTAAAGTATGTAAAACAAATTATCATCGCCATATTGCTGGTAAATATATACAAAGTTAATACAGTTACAGTTATAATTTTTGTTAAGTTCGTTTGTTCTGTAAGTACACGTAAGTAATTTTTGTGTATTATAAATAGTGGAAATATTTGAAACAATGTTTTAGAATTAGTTTTTAAACAGTATAAACATTTGAAATTTAATTGTGTAACGTGTAAATAAATATTTGAAGTGCTAATGCCGGACAATAGATAAGAAATAGAAAACAATAAATTTTTGTACATATAAAGTCGTGTATGTATTAAAACAGTATATAAATAGTACCTACCATATACAAAATTACCTAATTAAATTAATATTAACAATATTTATTAATAGTACGGTTGCTGCTTAATATTACAACAGTGTGTACTGTGTACATAATTAATACGGGTAATAATTAAAACTTAAAAGTAATTGTGCGTGTATTTATTGTGTTAAAAATTAAAATATGTATGTCAAAAAAAAACCTTATTAATCGCTTAGCGAAACAAAAAAAATCATTTAAAAATGATTTATTACGATAGGAAAATTTAGATTCGTTCGCAGGGCAGGACCAGATATATTAGTAAATTTAGAAGATTCAAAAATCGAAGTTCAAATTTCTACAGTGAATTCATGCCCAGAAAATGAAACTGATTTGAGTTTTTCAGTGATATTAGTTCCAGTGATAACGAAATTCAGGAAGTCGAATCAGTAGTTAGTAATAATATAAAACACTGGGCCTGTGGGCCATAAGAAATAAAGTACCACAAAATCATCTATCTAGATGATTTGTTGAGAACCCTGACTCAGTCCGGTATAAAGCATATACCAAGAACAGCCCGTAAATTACTAACAACCAAAACTGGTGTGATTAATATAGTCAACATTGCTCCTGATGAATATTTGCATTTTGGAATTCAAAATCACGTCAAATTCAACTTGTTTAAGTTTTTATTAGAAAAAGACTGTGTCTTGATTGATATTGGTATTGATGGGTTACAAGTGTTTAAAAGTTCCCGACGTGTTTTATGGCCAATAATTGGAAGTTTCTCTGAATTCCCGAATGAATCACCATTTTTAGTCGGATGCTACTCAGGCTTTGAAAAGCCTCATTCAATTAATGAATTTTTGAAACCCTTTGTGGAAGAAACGGAATTTCTTATCAAAAATGGTATCAAAATATCGCAGTTGGAAACTGTTAGACAATTCAACATTAGGTTATTTGTATGTGACAGCCCAGCACGGGCATTTGTTACCGCTACTTAGTATCATACTGGCAAAAACAATTGCTCAAAATGCTGACAAATTGGAAAATATCAAAACCGAAGAGTTGTATTTGAAACAGAAATTGGAACTGAAAGGACGGATATGTCTTACAGCATCAGAAGGGATCAGAATTACCATCATCGGAGTTTTTTACACAACGAACATATATTAGAAACAATTGGTGTTGGTATGGTATCACAATTTCCTCTCGACCCCATGCACCTGATCGATTTAGGAGTTGTAAAAAAAATATTTAGCCATATTACAAAAAATAAACTACCAAGCATAAAAGTAAATACCGACTTGTTTAACGCAAGATTACAACTATGTTCTTCACGAACCCCATCAGAATTTGGTCGAAGCTGTAGAACACTTCACGATTTAGCCTTATGGAAAGCCACTGAATTTAGACAGTTTTTACTATACACTGGAATTATAGTTCTCAAAGACTTAGTTGATGATATAATATTTCCTCATTTTTTATTACTACATTGCGCTATAAGGCTATTATCGGACCACAAAAACTGCAGGGAAAATGCTGATGCAGCTTTCATTTTAATAAAAAATTTTGTTAACACATTTCCATCAATTTATGGAGAGGATAAGATCAGCTTCAATATTCATGGGCTGCTTCATTTACCTGCTTGCGTTAAACAGTTTGGTTCGTTAGATTCATTCTGTGCTTACAAATATGAAAACTACATGCAATTTATAAAAAGGATCATTAAGAAACCGAATAAAATTTTGCAACAAATATATAGACGCACAGAAGAGATCGGAGCTGCTGAAATACAACCAAAGTCCTCAAAATTTGATATGTTTCATCTTTCAAATGAAACTGAAGCGGATTGTTTCTGTCTAACAGCCGAAAACAATATTCTCAAAGTTGTGGGATTTGGTTTAGTTGCAGGCAAAAAAACAGTAATTGGTCATATTATCAAAAATGTATCACATTATTTTGATAAACCTTTTAACTCTTCAAAAGCTCTTGGAATTGTACTTGCGAATGGCATTCTTTTACATAAAACATTTAAAAAGTTTTCACATTAAACACTAATTCTACATTAATAAATTAAAATTTAGACATTTCATTACTAGTTCCAGTTTTCCTGAATTGAGTAGTAAATTAAAATGGGTGATAAAGCAAATAGTACATATTCTTACACAATATTTAAGATTAATAAACTAATTCATTTATTGATATATTTAAATACAGATATTATATTGTCACCTATCATCGACAATTGGGAAAACCTGGACAATAGCGAAAATGTTTCTCAAGGATTTGTAACTTCTACCCAAAAGCCACAAAAAGACAATTCAGAGAATGAGAGCATTTGGGAAAGTAGTGAAATTTTATTTCCTCCTAGGAAAAGGCAGAGATTCAAAAGCAATGAAACCGACCGATCAAAACCAGTGGCGGCAGAGCAAGTAATAGGATTAAAAATAAGTCCATTTTTGGAAGATACATTAAACTACTTAAATGAACCATCAACTTCAAGTGGATCAACTGATCTTCAAGAAACACAAAAAAGTTTGACCGTACCAGGTAAATAATATTTTATTCATTCTTTTTTATTAACTTAAAAAAATATGTTACTTTTATTAAAAACTGACCCATCATTTCTCTGTAAATTTCAGAAAATATTTTGTCGGATAAAATTGACACAATTATCAGCAAAATTTCAAATTTGGAAAGGAACATAGAAAAACAAGAAAAAGAGAATCAGAATCCTCGAAATGCACACAATAAAATAATTATGGAAACTTTGATTCATGTGAAAAAGCTGAATCAATCATTGTCACGACTGGTTGGCGAACAAGAAGACTCGTCTATTGAGTTTGAGACTATTTTTCCAATTAAATCAATAGCAGAACTGAGTGATATGGAATTGCGATTAATCGACCGACCCTACATTGCAAAACTGGTATGTAACAATTTTGAAAATATGCTGGTCTGAACTAATCAAGTTTTAATTGTTGGGTAATGTTTCTGAGTAAATTAAAGGGGTCGTCCAGCGTGGAGAGTGTCTTTCGGTACATTGTAACGGACAATGTATATCACGAGTTCAATTTAAATGGCCGAGCAGGAAAAAGTGCTCTAAACTCTCTAAAGCTATTCAATGCAGTTCTGTTTGGTAAAAATCCATGTATAGTACAATATGTACATATATTCTTATATGTACATATATGTACAGTACATTTTCATATATGTACATATATCAAAAATATGTACTATATTCTTACCTTTTTGTATTTATATCGTTAGACGCCTGCGGTGGACTACTTGGGAGAGAGAAATTTGAAAATGAATTGAGAAGATGCGTTCAACATGCCCATAATAGATTTTTTAAAAATAACAAATAAATATAAACTAAGTAATATTAATCAAAAATGAAATAAGATTTATTTAATAAGTATAATTTCGCATATAATAAAATTAAATTGAATTAGGTATAGTTAAAACAATATCTCGTTGAAAATTCCTATTCCTTCATTCTCGAGTAAAACAACAACAAAAAATGAATTTGTTGTTGTATTTACTCGGGAATGAAAGAATAGGAATTTTCAACGAGATATTATTTTGACTATACTACATTGTATGAAAATATTTACTTAATATTAATAAATTTTGCAAATTACATACTTTACATACTCGTATGTAAAGAAACTTGAATTAAGATTATGTAATATGTACTGAATTATAGTTGTTAAATATCGTGATATCTAAAGACTTTTAACTGAATGTAAAATAATTATTGTTAAACAAATGTTTGTATGAATTATTATTGTAGTAAAATATAAATATTTGAATTTTATTTAAAACAATCGTTTATTATAAAATACCAGTCGTAGAAGAACTTTTAATAATGTACTGAATAAGAACTACTCCTAAAGCACTTCCACGGAAGTAGTTTGGAAGCACTTTACAGAAGTAGTTTTAAAGTAAATTTTGTATGCGGAAAAATAAGCAATTAGAAAGAGACAAATAGTTTTTTTTTGTAATAAGTGTGAAAGAGAAAGATAGATTTTTTTTTTTTAAACTGATGAATTTTTTCCCTCTGTCCTATCTTTTTTCACAAGAAAAGAAGTACTTCCTTTCAGTACTTCTGTATCAGTTCTGGAAGTACTTCTATGTTTGCTGGGTAGTACGGTATAACCTCTAAAGATGTCAGCTTTAAGAATTTTTTATTTTTGGTACATAAATATGTATTATGTAATGTATTTTTGAATGAAAATATTTGGTTGTCAATGTTAGTATCGAACATATAATTTAAGTGGTCTATCACAACTGTTCGGTAATTTCTATTAAAAATATTATATTTTATAATGTAATCAAAAAATGTGTTGACTAAATTTTCCTATCAGTTGCCATATAGAGCCCTAATCGGAGAATTGCTTTAGACCCAATTAAAAAACAATTAGGTATATTTTTATGTTTTATGGCACTAAGCGTAATTTAATTTATTTGTTTTTAGCAACCTATACAGAGTGTCCGGGTTTGGGATGATAATCCGTTATTTTGAAAAAAACCGGGTGGGAGGGAGAAGGGGGGGGGGGGGGGGGTTAATTTTTGATATCCTTTGAGATACAGGGTGTTTAAAAAATTTGGTTCAGAAAAAAGTACACCCAAATATTAAACCGTAACTTCCAAAATATTTATCGGAGAGCAACCAAATTAGTCTTATTTGTCTAGTGATTGTATAGACACTATATAGGCTATTATTAATGCATCCGTTTGAGATTTGATGCTTTAAAGTAAAAAAAAAAAATATTTGTTTTTTGTAAAATTGAGTTTTTCTCAAAAAAAATCCGTTATAATTTTTTTATTTTAATTTATTTTAATTCGCCATGATCTGCCCTAAAATCCTTTTTTTTTTATAAATTCTAATTTTTTATGTTTAAAAAATAATTGGACACTCGATGTTGATACCAATTTATTGGTATATTTTGGGTTTTTTGATTTTGATTTAGTGAATACAATTCGCTAAGTCAATACACTCTAGCTATATACTTAATGTATTTAGCGAGAGTTGGATTTTTGTAGTTCGGTCGCAGCTGCCTGAGGAGTAGACTTTACTTTTCAGTACGAAACCGAATTACCAACACAAAAATCTCAAAGAGATTTCTCATTTAAAGAAAGGGAGAGGGGACTAATATTTTCTACTTTTGCTGGGTAGATATATGAGGAGTATGGCTCCATTATTTTACTGGGGTGGGATGTTGTAACATCACTTTCGATTCGAATTCGATAGATTTTATGTCTCATGTTTCAAGAATAAAATTTTACTCTATTTCGTTTTTCAATTATTCTCTTTTTCTTGATATCTCAGCTTGCTCGAATAAAACAACATTCTATTTCTACTTATACTCATGATTATTCATCACTCAAATTTTTGTTTAGTAATACCAGAGACAACACATTTATCATAGATCTCTCTTTTGACTAAAAACATGAAAAAAATAAACTTCTGATATTTCATTGTGTTGGTGTATTTTATATGGCAATGATTTTTAAATGCGTTGCGTATATAATACGTATATGCAATACAACGATAAGATGGGAAATATCAGAAGTTTACTTTTTTTCATAGTTTTTAGAAAAATGAGAAATCTATGGTAAATATGTTGTCTCTGGTAATACTTTATCGATTTGAAGGAAAAGAAAAGTATGCAACAAAAAGAGATCGCAATAGAAAAAGCGTAATCAAAAAGGGAAATAGAGTACAATTTTATTCTTGAAACATGAGACATAAAATCTATCGAATTCGAATCGAAAGTGATGTTACAACATCCAACCCCTGGTTTATCAAATCGAAAATAATGAGTATGTGAGTATGTCATTACAAATAGTATGTTGTCTATAAAAAGCCGAAAATATTTTTCATATTAAATCAGACCAATTTTTTACTTTGTAACGTTAGTGTAGAAAATGGTGATGTTCACTGATGGCTTTTTGACATAAATATTCGGATATTTTTGATAAATTACATAACAGAAGAATGCATTTATACTATCTTTATGTAATCGAGGAAGGTGCAGACAACTGAAGCAATCACCTTTAGTTTTAGGTGTTCGATGGAGAAGACGAAAATAAAGATGGACAGCTCCGAATTCGAGATCAACAAAAAATATCTGAGGATGAAATACAAAAATTTTTTACTGATTTGGTACAAAATAAGCACCAACATATTTAGAAAAATAATTAGAATTAAATTAGCAGAAGTTCTGCCTTAACAATAAGTAAAGACTTGAAAGTATTACTTTAATTTTTTCCGGTAAGTAGTTGTAAGCAAAAGGGAGTTATTATTCACTTCGAAATAAGAGAAAGCTTTTGCTTAAAAGTAGTACCTTTTATGGAAAAGGTAACTCTTATAAGTTCTTAATTTTTTTTATTCACTCCACCCAATGTGTGCAAAGCTTTTTTTTATGAGTTTGAAATTTTTCGGTATTATTCGAATTTCTGTGTTTTATGCCCACACAAATAATAGAAAGAGAAGTTTGTCTGTGTATTAAAATCAATAAGACTCTTTCGGCTTTTTATATACAAAATTTGTTAACAATAATGGCATTCACAACATTTTTCGACTTGTTAATCAGAAAAAATGAAGAGAGGAATCATTTATAATATATCTACCAAAAAAGTAGAAATATCCAAACCCCCCCCCCCCCCCCCGTACTTTAACCCAAGAATCATACAAAGTGTTTCTCACCCTGAATAAAAAATGATCCTCCTTGTGTTCTCTATGTGGTAGTAGTTTGGTTTCGTACTAGTTTTGTTCTCAGTACGAAACCAAACTATTAGGCCCGTTGTACATTTCAGCTAAGCTAAGCTAAGCGATGAGAGCTAAATTCTTTTCTTTCTTTTCTGAAGGTTGTAAACACAAAATTTTAAAGGGAAGATATTAAATCAACAGTGTATTTGTATATAAGCGTAGTTATCAGCTAAAAAGTGCAAAGGAGTGAGCTTAGCGAGCTAACTAAACTAACGAAAACTGTATTTCTCGCTTAGCTTAGCTGAAATGTGCAACGGGCCTAATAGTCAAAATAATAATATATTTCACATATTTTATTTGACAATTTACAACAACAATTGCACTATTGAATTACTCGGTAGGAATTCATCGAATTCCTGCTAAATTGACGGAATTCAAAATCCAATTCCTCGTGTAGTTTGCCTACTTCACGCTGTGCGCGCTAGACCACATTTTTTTTAGTTCTAAAGCTGAATTCATCAGATTTGTCCATTGAGCTCGTCAAGAAAATGACAACTTGACGGAGTTAAAAACCGAGTTAAAAATATGTTATCTCGCTGGACACAAAATTTCAGGCCTACCAACATTGTTTTTTCTTTTGCCATTCCTATTTTAGGTTTTGCTAATTCTGAAATTTCTAAGAAAAAAAGCGAGATAACATATTTTTAACTCGGTTTTTAGCTCCGTCAAGTTGTCATTTTCTTGACGAGCTCAATGGACAAATCTGGTGAATTCAGCTTAAAGGTTGCCTGTGTGAAATTTTTTGTTAATATTTTGACTATTTATTTGGCAATTAAAAGTAAAAAAATACCAATTATTTATTTGCGAAAAAAAATGTATTTCGCCACAAAACAATCAAAATACGACCAACTTTTGAAAACCAATTGAATTCCAAACATTGAATTCCATGGTCATTTTATTTGACCAAAATTGAATTCAATTCCAATTCCTTGGTCAAATAAAATAACCATCCAATTCTCATTTGAATTTGGTTTGGTTTTTAAAGGTTGGCAGCATTTTGAAATTTTGTAATGTGAAATTCAAATTTTTTCTAGAATAAAATGATCATATGTGGGTTTGGCTTTTAGCTTATATAATAAATATTTTTTCTTATTTATAAATACCCCAAAAATAGTCAAAATAATAATAAATTTCACAAAACCAATCTAAAAAACTAAAAAAATGCACAATTACATATTTCATCTTCAGTATCAAAGTTGTTAAAAAATAATTCGACTCTACAAAAATTTTCTGAAAACTAATATAATTTCATCCAAAATCTCCAATTTTATAACTTGGCGGACGGATTTCAATTTGAGGCCGGCAGTATACAAAATTGGATTGTTCCGAATGAAATTAGCTATCTAGCTACATATATAAATTTTAAAAAATTGTTTTCGAAAAGTACATTAGCTTTATAGAGTCGAACTATTTTTTATTAATAATTTTGATACTGCAGATGAAACAATTGGGACAAAAATTGAATTTGACGGTTTGGAGTGCCGGTCGACAAAATTTGCATGTGGCGCATTTTTTTTATAATTGCAACCGCACTTACACCCGATTAAAATGTTTTGATTTTCATTTTCAAGAAATATTGAATGAAACACAACACATTAAGAAAGGTTAAATGCCATTTTAGCACAAATGATACAATTTTTAGTTGTTAAGGGTAAATAATTAAAAATTTAAATTTCATCAAAATTGAGAGGAAAATGGCATGCAATTTATTTACCCAATTGTACAACAAATATTACATGCAAATCGCATAGTGTAGAGGTACCTTATCAAACTCGATTTTTGCAGATTTACAATTTACTCGCTGTAAAATTGTTAGATAATAAACCTAATAATTTTTACTTTTTTTAATTAAATAAAACAGTTAAGTTATTCGGGGATCTTTTCTGAATAAATAAACTATAACAAATATTTTTTTTGTTATCTTTGTGTATAAATCAAATGATAAATGAATAAATTCTTTAATTTAAAACACATTTTTATCACGCAAAATTAATAAATTATAAAACTAACCTCAAATAGTATTTTCGTTTTATTAAATTCATACGTTAAATCAATATTTTAATAATTGATTTTAATTTTAGGGTTGATGATAACTCAGACTAATGTTTTAGATATTTTTATTTAGACGTAATTACTGTATGTATTATGTATTCATGTACGTACATAAATTAAACTTAAAATACATATTTTAAATTTAGACTTACACTAGTTATTTAGGATTCAAAATTGATACTAAACAAAACATTTTTGCTATACGTTTGAATTTTATTTTTGCAAAATATATTTATTTATAGCCCCACATATGTGTGCGCACACAGATGTGGAAGAATTATATGTAATGTCAAATGTGTTATGTACAAAAGTACATATTATAAAAAAAATACTTGTTTTGCTTTTTTTATTTTTATATTTAAAGGTCGAATTATACTATCGTTGCCGTTCAGTTCATTTACGTTCGCTAAAGTCCATTTAGACGTACCAATATTTTTTCCGTTTTTAGATTATTAATATGTATACAGCAAATATTGTTGATCAACTAACAATTTTTTTTTGTTTAAAAATGCTAAATTTTCATTTAGCGCACCTCAAATTTCATTAATATTTATTGTGAATATGCCGGTGATCCATAGATTTCTTTATTAGGGTTAAAATTAGAAACGAAATGCTCGAGGCGCTATTTTAATGTTATTGTATTATTCTCTTTCAAAATTATTTCAGTATTCGGACAGCAAATGAACTTATTTCCAATGTGGAAGAGAAAATGATTTCACTAATGTCAAATTTATTACAGAAAAATTATTTCTCACAGAACCTAAAAAGAAAAGCTAATTTGATTAAAGGAAAATGACGGAATGTAGGACTGCCTTGTTCCGGCCTCTTCGCAATAAATTCATATAAAATAAAATTAAAATATATACATACATATAACAATATGTATTTGGATAAAACTCCACTTCAATCATTATTTTCTATTAAATTTAATAAAACCTCGCTCAAAATATTTACTCTTCTTTATTTTGAAATTTGAAAATTATAGATCGATAATTTGACAGCTAAAATATGTCAGATTTTTTTGAGTGTTAAGGAAAACAAACAGCAGTTTATATGAAACTATCTTAAAATGTTTGAAAATAACTTAATTTTAATAAAAATAACCACAGAAAAAATTCAAACGGAACAAGATTAAACCTAAAGAATACGATGTTCACAAAAAAAAAAATACCGGTTTAGCATAAAATGACATAAAATGAATACATTTCAATTAATTTTTTATTAAAAATTATTTAATATGTATATGTCTGAAATAATAGAAATAAAAATTGCATCTGTGCCACTTCGTACAAAAGATATAAATAATATTTTGACGTTTAATTTATTTTCCTTAACACAAAAAATCACAATGAAGTTGTCTAGCATTCAAGCTATTATGTCAAAATTATATCAGGGGTGAGATTCCAGAAGGTGATCGGTGATTATTCTTTTGGTGATAGCAAAAAGTGATCACCACAGGGGTGATCACCACCTAAATTGGTATTTTATAAAGTGATCAGTAAAAAATTGTACTAAAAGTACTAAACGTGTTGTATCGGGCAACAAAAACACTTGAATAGTCAATAAAATGTAAACTTTTTAAATGTAACCGAAATTAAAATTTTTAAGGCTTTTAACAACGATTAGTAGAAATGTTAATTTGACTGGGTCGAAGTAAAATTGAACGTATAATAATAAATTATTAATGTACCTCATTCGGCATATCCGCGCGGGGTGGAACAGTTGAGAGACAGACTTAACCATATCTTAAACGCACAATTTTTTTTTAATAATATAATAATTTGGTAGAAATATTTATTTATGTCGTTTTCGATTGACCACAAAAAACTAAACTCGGTGCAAAAAAAACTAAACTCGACATAATAAAAAAATAGTAATCGAAAATGACATTAGGCTTGGTGGCTCGGCTATAATTTTATTAAACATTAAAATTACATATTCAAAATTTAAAATACCCTATGCCACTCAACTGATTTTATTTAAGGACCGTTTGCGTTAAAACTTGTTTTTTATTAACATTTTTGTGATTTGTTGTGCTTTAAATTTAAATATATAATATTAAGAAAATAATGAAATATTCATAAATAACCCATTTTACATAAATAAATCATAAAATAGTTTTTTGTAGGTTGTTCTCTGGTTGGTGATAATGAAAGTGATAGCTAAAACACAATCACCAAAAAGTGATCACCAAAAGGTGATAATTGTGGTGATAATCACCATACGGAATGTCAATTTTGAAAAAGTGATAGGTGACTATCACTTATCACCTTATGGAATCCCACCCCAGTATTCGGACGCAAATGAACTTATTACTACATATGGAAGAAACAATTATTTCACTAACGTCAAAATTACAGTGGCGTTCAATGAAATAGCACAGTCTAAAATTATATTGCAAATTCTTTATTAATTAAAAAACTATTTATCAATATTCAATTATTTTTTTTTATTTACATAGTAGAAACCTAGAAATATAAACTTACAATTAAATATAAAAAACCATATTTAGTTTATAAAACAAATATGTATTAAAAAAAAAAAAATAAACATTTTATTTTATAAATAGGCTGTTCAATGAAAAAGCACAGTTAATTTCAAAATTCATTTTCACCCTTATTGACCTTTTCACGCAGAGTATTTGACATCTGGTGAACGGTTTTACAACTTAGCCTTGCAATTAAAAAATTAAATTCATTTACAAAGGTAATTAATTTATCAATAATATTTTAATTTAGATATAAATGCGGTACATAAAAAATCGGTTATCACCTTTAGCTCGTAAAAATCGTGGCGCCTCTTGCGGCGCTTTAAAGGCGACGTTTTTATTAAATATAAATAGTATTAGTCTTATAGGTCGGCCTACCTGCTCCTGGCATTTGTGAACGGTCATTTATTCCAAATTCGACAAATTTTAATTCCAAAATTTCTATTTATTTTTATGTTTCTCATTGTTAATAGCTACTTTTACTCAATTCCAAAAATTTTCGATCGGATTCAGATCAGGCGACTGATCAGGCCCTGGTAATTTACTTAATTAATCCCGTCGTTTGCTCTCATTTGCTGCATTTATACCACTGCTAAACTACCGGGCTACAAATGTTGCTATAGTTGTCATTCCGGTTTAGCATTGCTAATTTGGTCGGCCGTTGTATTGCTGAAAATACCAGCCTACTGGACACTAATTCTCCGAACTACAATGAAATATTCTTCTGTCACCTCTAACGAATTAAAGAAAGTTAAAGTTAATAAGTCAAAGTTGCCCTTTGTACAATGCCTAAATGACAAACATTTTAACATCATAAAAGAGAGTAAGACAGCAAAAGAGATGATTGCAAAATTTAAAAACATTTTCCAAAGAAAGAGTGTGTTATCAAAGTTGCATCTACGTAGAAAACTTTTAACAATCAAGATGGCAGAAAATGAAAAGCTAGAAGACTACTTTCACAGGTTTGAATCAATTATTAAAGAACTAGAGTGCATGGATACAAAAATTGATAAAACAGATAAAATATGCGACCTACTGATTAGACTCCATAATAAATATGACACCGTAATTACAGCGATTGAAACAATTCAAGAGGACTGCAACTTAGATTTTGTGAAAACTCGATTACTCGACGAAGAATTAAAATTATATCAAAATAAACAAGATAGTGAAAACAAGAATGAAATAGCATTTAAAACTATTACTTGCTATAGGTGTAAAAAGGAGGGTCACATGGCATATGAATGCAGAGCACAAACCAACAATCGAGGCAGAAGGTTGACTCGTTCCAGAAGAGGAAGAGGCCGATCGAGAGTCCCAATGCGAGGTGGATACCAATCTCCATCCACAGCTCACTATAGTGAAGCAAACGCAAGCGAAGTGACATTCATAGCTCTCAGTGCGGACACAGAAATAGGCTTAAAAAGCTTTATATTAGACAGTGGAGCAACAAATCATCTAGTGCGAGCTGACTTGGAACCACATATGAGGAAAGTAACAACGTTAGCTAGACCAGCAAAAATAATAGCAGCAAACAATAAAGTAATGATAGCTTATAAAAAGGGTGAATTGGCAGCATATTTAAATAAAATAAAAATAAGAATTGAAGCATTATTGGTCGAAGAAATGAGATGTAACCTTTTGTCAATTTCAAAATTAGTTGACAATAAATTTAAAGTGACAATAGATCAGAGCGGATTGACGCTACAAAAGGATCAACATATCTTCCAAGCCTCACAAGTAAACAGATTGTATACATTAAAAGTGGAAATAATACAAAAATATGAAAACGAAGTACTCGGTGCAGAAATTTGAAGGTACATAATTAGCCGTCTAGATACCCAATGGAACGAGAAATTGAGTAACACAAGTAAAACACAGCCTTCTGTTTAGTTGTTTTTTTTGTCTTTTGTAAAGTTGTTTATTATAGTAATGGCGATATTTAAAATTAAATTCAAAATATGACAAAAAAATATGGACATGTAATAAAAGGAAAGCATTGATATTTACCGCATTGATATTTAAACACATTTTTCTTAAAAATGTATCATCAACAGCAAAATAATTTTGTATTAATTTTGACATTTTACATCATCAAAAAATAAAAAAACTCGAACGTAATAAAAAACTCTCGAAAAATATCGAAAAAGGTCTAAAAGCCATCTATTGGAAATTTCGCAACTAAAATCCACTAGCGCAAATTTTATGCGTAACTACTTCTGTTTTCTACACCATCGTATGAGCATGGGTAGTTGTGAGTAGATACAAGTACTTGCGAGTAGTTTGCTTTCGCCAATGGAAGACGCTTTATGAAAATACTAGGCCTACCATATTCAAATGAAAAATGTGATACATGTGTAGAAGGAAAAGGAAGCAGATTACCATTTAAAGAAAATAAGAACAGATCGAAGATGACAGGCGAGTTAATACATACAGATGTAGGTGGGCCGGTGAAAGAAGAACAGATTACGTCAGAAGGATATAAATATTTTCAAGTAATTATCGATGACTACTCACACTTCACAGTAGTATACTTGCTCAAGAAATAAAGTGAAGCAGAAGGAAATGTAATGACATTTATGCAAGAGCTAAAAGCATCGTTTAATACGAAAACAGCCAGAATAAGATTAGATAATGGAGGAGAATTTTCTAGTGCTAGTTTGAGGACCTTTTGCAGAAATAAAGGAATAAAATTGGAATACACAATGGCTTAATACACCCCAGCAAAATGGTAAAGCACGGACAAATGGTAAAGTATGGACAAAATAACCTATCAAAATTGAAAATTTTTGGTTGTATGGCTTGGGCAGCCGATCTAAAAAGACAAAGTAAACTAGAACCAAAAGCAAAGCCGTATATATTTGTTGGCTACAATAAAGGAGGATATAGATTGTGGTCACCAGAACAAAATAAAATTATTGACTCAAGAGATGTTATATTTGATGAAACAAAATATAAATATTTAAAAGAAGAAAACAGTCAGAATTACAGAAAACCGTATGTAGAACAGAACCAGACGGAAATATATGAATAAACCGAAGATAAAATAGTAGATAATAATAAAACTGAACATTTGGATACAAAACCAGGAGAGGAAGAAGAACAGGAGGAACAATTACTAGGGCAGCAAGAAAAGGAAACAGAGGCCAGATAAGTTGAAAGTAAGGTGGAATACTCTAAATCAGGCAGACAGGTTAAAAAACCACAATACCTAGGACAATATGAAACATATTATGCATACTGTATATTAACACAAACAGAAGAACCCACACTATTTGAAGAAGCAATAATGGATAATGGAAAGAGGCAATGGACAACGAGTTAAAAGCACTAAAAGAATTAAAGACTTGTCAAGAAGTAGAAAAACCTGTAAATACAAAGATAGTAGATATAAAATGGATATATAAAGTAAAAGAAGATGGAACGAAGAAGGCTAAACTTGTTGCAAAGGGATTTAAAAAAAAACAATGATACATTTAATATAATGAATGCACATATTGCTAGTCATATTACAGTAAGAATGCTGATATCAAAAGCAGTACAAGACGACCTACCCATAAGGCAGCTTGATATACCAACCGCTTTTCTAAACGCCGAGTTAAAATTAGACATTTACATAAAAGTTCCACAAGGATTAGAAATTGAAGATAAAAATAAAGTGTTTTAATTAAGAAAAGCATTGTATGGCTTAGTTGAATCACCAAAATATTGAAACGAAAGAATAGACAGATTTGCAAAAGAAAATGGATATAAACGTTCAGAACACGATTACTGCTTATATTATAAAGAAGACTCTTGGATGGTAATATATGTAGATGCTATTATATCAGGGGTACAAATTGAAAATGCGGGATTGATAACAGATGGCGTTACTAACGCTATACGCATCAGGCAGTACTGTGACTATGTTCATGTCAAAGCTACGTCTTATAGCTTTAATTTTCAGTATGTGTCAATTTGTCGCAGTGTCAAATTCATAGTTTTTTTGAGCTCTCAATATGTCGAGTTTCGTGCCAACAAAACAGCATTTGCGGGAAGTTTTAATTTACTTCTTTAATTTGAAGAAAAGTGCTGCTGAAGCACATCGATTGGTCTCCGTGACTTATCCGAGTCATGTTCCATCGGTTTCAACGTGCGAGAGATGGTTTGTGCGGTTTAGAAGTGGTGATTTTGACGTTGAGGACAAAGAGCGGCCGGGCCAAGTGAAAAAGTTTGAGAATGCTGAATTGGAGGCAATACTCAATGAAGACTCGTGTCAAACTCAACAAGAGCTCGCAGATTCATTGGGAGTGACACAACAAGCCATTTCCCATCGTATAAAAGCCCTCGGAATGATCCAAAAGCAAGGACATTGGGTGCCGTATGAGCTGAAGCCGAGAGACGTCGAGCGCCGTTTTTTTGCATGCGAACTGCTGCTCGAACGGCAAAAACGGAAGGGTTTTTTGCATCGCATTGTCACTGGTGATGAAAAGTGGATCCGTTACGATAACCCGAAGCGCAAAAAATCATATGGTTACCCCGGCCATGCATCATCATCGACGGTCAAACCAAATATTCACGGCGCCAAGCTCATGCTCTGTATTTGGTGGGACCAGCTGGGTGTTGTGTATTATGAGCTATTGAAATCGAACGAAACCATCACAGGAGCACTATACCGAACTCAATTGATGCGTTTGAGCCGCGCACTCAAAGAAAAACGGCCACAATACGAGCCAAAGACACGACAAAGTAATTTTGCAACATGACAACGCTCGGCCACATGTTGCAGCGCCGGTCAAAACATACCTACAAACGCTGAAATGGGAAGTCTTACCCCACCCGCCGTATAGCCCAGACATTGCTCCTTCCGATTACCACCTTTTCCGATCGATGACACATGGCCTAGCTGACCAGCGCTTCCATTCTTACGAAGAAGCCCAAAAATGGGTCGATGACTGGATAGCAGCCAAGCCGGCCGAATTTTTTCGCGACGGTATCCGTAAATTGCCAGAAAGATGGGAAAAAGTTGTGGCTAGCGATGGACAATACTTTGAATAATTCATTTGTTACCATTTTTTCAGAATAAACGTTCAAAAATAGAAAAAAACCCGCATTTTCAATTTGTACTCCTGATACTAATCGGAGAGATAGAAGAGACAATAAATTCATTACTAAAAGAATTTAAAGCAAAAGATTTAGGCCAGATGAAAACATTTTTGGGAAGGAAATTGAAAGAAATACAGACGAGTTGATAATCAGACAGGAGAAATTAATTGATAAAATATTACAAAAATTCAATATGTCAGAATGAAAGGTATAGAGACACCTATGGAAGCAAATTTACAATTGGTAGATGATGAAGAAAGAAAGGAATATGATTTCCCTTACAGAGAACTCATTTGAAGCTTAATGTATCTAACGGTGACATCAAGACCGGATTTGACATATTGGGCTAGATACTCGATACTCAGATAAGCAGATAAGCAGTTATTTTTTGCGAAGTTGCTAGAATGTTATACACGATCATTTAGCAACCCAATTTGTTTCTGAATTTTAGAAAATGGGATACTTTAACGCACTTTAACGTTTGTGCTGAATACAAAAATATATTTACTTTGCTAAAATAATCGAGTAGTTTACGCAGGCAAATTCTCGATTAGCAAATCCGCCATATTTACAGAGTTGCGAATTGCTTGAGTATCGAGTATCTAGCCCATTCATTATCAAAGTAAATACTTGGATAAACCATCGGAACAAACTTGGAAAGCCGGAAAGAGAGTATTAAGATACTTAAAGCAAACAAAAAACAAAGGACTCATATTTAAAAGATCAACAGATAGAAAATTATATGCCTACTCAGACTCAGATTGGGCAGGAGACAAACGTGACAGAAAACGTCTAAGTGGATGTATAATATTTTATGGAGAGAACCCAGTAGCATGGTTTTCTAAGAAGCAGAGATGTGTATCCTTGTCAACAGCTGAATCTGAATACGTGGCTGCGGCCACAACAGCTTAAGAGTTAATAAATCTAAAAGGCATTAGACAGCACCTAGGACATGAAGAAGAATCTATTCTATTAGTGGACAATAAAGAAGCAATCTCATTAGCAAATAGTTACGAGAACTCAAAGAGGACAAAGCATATTGATATTCGTGCACACTATATTAAAGATTTAATTGATAAAGATATAGACTATGTAAATTCAGAAAATAACTTTGCAGATTTAATGACCAAAAGTTTGTGTAAAGCTAAATTTAATTATTTTTACTAAAAGTTGTTTGTATTAAGAAGTTAAAAGACATATAAAACTTGTGAAACAAAACTGGGTTCACACGGCATTGTACTGCACGTTTTTTACAGTATTCGGTTTTGAACGTACAATCAGCGGGATGTTCACACGGAAAATTTTCATTCGTGTAAAAACGAATAGCCGCAGTTTTTTTTCATACGGCAATCACTCTGAGTAGATGTTTATGATGGATTCCTGCTCGATCGAAGACGCTCACTACTTCGCTTTCTACGTAACAGAAGGTTTTGGGTTTATTCTGTAAATGACGAATAAGTGCGTACTAACATATTTGGAAAGTTGTAGGGAAAGAAACGATGACAAAAAAATTATATATAGAAGATTCGTCGGCCATTTTGTAATAATAAACGTGAAACACGCGGACTTTCTCCAAAAGATACCTCAACAGTAGACGATTTAGCGTTACTATTCGATAAAAAACGTGTGGCATCGCGCCATGTGAAAGAGACAGTGTGATGATTCGTGTTAGTCGTGCTCATATTTACCTCATCACATCCTCTATCACACTTGTATTTATAAGTACATACACACTAAAAACAAGAATGATATTTCGGTACAATACAAGTAAAAACGCATTTTTTTAGTCAGTCGAGTAAAAAGTGTCATGGTGGTTTTAGTTGAATAAATATATTAAGAATATAAAGTTCTAATTATTGTAATACGTAAATGTATATAAAATAAAGACGTTTCATAAGTAAAGTTTGCATTTATTAAAGCCCAACCTCACATAAAATAATAAAAAAAAAAAGATATTTTACACAAACAAAATTGGTATAGAGGTTAGTATAGCCATCTATTAGATCTATTGGTACAGCCATTTATTAGAATTTTTTATACTAAAATCCCTCTGCCGTTAATTTTGTGGGTAACTACTTGTCAACTACACCATCGTTTGAGCATGAGTAGTTGCGAGTAGATATAAGTACTTGTGAGTAGTTCACTCAGGCCAATGGAACACAGCAATTATGTATAAGAGCTATCTGTTTTTCTCTGCTTCGACCATGTACCTTCGTTGGTGAGAGACAAAGACGAATGATAGTTAAAATAAAGGGTTGTCGAATGAGACACAGTTGTTAGTTGTATGTTTGCCATTTATCGACACATGGTGTTCGCACAACCAGATAATATCACGTCGATCACTTGAATTGGGCATTTAAAGGATCAGTTTGTTGCGAATTATGCACAAGGACTTGAATTTACATGCATACAAGATCCAATTAACACAAGAGATCAAGCTAGTTAATTGACCATCATTCGAAAACTGCTTAATATCACGTCGCGGAAATGTGATTGGCCTGAAAGATCATGCGATTTAACGCCATTAGATTACTTTTTATGGGGATTTTTGAAAAGCAAAGTGTGCGTTCATAGTCCAGCCACCATCCAATACATAAAAACAACATCATTTTGCAACGCGCGCATTTCCGCACTCAAAAAACATGTGCCGCATATAACTGTGTATTTTTTTAGGTTTATTTCACACGTATTTAGGTCATTTTAATGATATGATATGATATGATATAGATCTACAGGCCAACCATAATGGTGATCCTAGGTATGTATAGCACATTCATGGAGTATGCTTAACCCATTATCAAGAAAAGATACCTGGAAACACCATATTCCAGAAGTATGCGGGCCCAGGCCCTGCCTGCATCCTCAACATAAAAGGTTTGTAAGGATTTGGGATGTTAGTCATAGAGATAACTAGGGCAGTAATCGCAGCAAAGTTATTTTCTAACTACATAGTTAAGTTATTAAAAAAAATTGTTAAATAAAACCATTCTCACACTATAGATTTGGATTTTGTTAATTGTTAGTATATGTTAGTAGTGAATAGGTATAGGTGTTGCTGTAGGTTTCATCAATATGTGTACTCAATACTTAATATCCAGGAGTCTTCTCTTCTCGTGCTGTGTATAAAGATGTGTCCCTATCTCCCTCCATCACCAATTCTCGCGGTGGGTGTATTTGTCCGTAAGACTCAACAGCATAATCGTTTGCACATATTGATGACCTAATGGTTGTTTAAGTTAATTAAGTAAGAGTTCACAGTATAGTCATATATAGTTATCCTTATCATTCATTCAGTCTATCTAGGATTTATTTATCATTAAGTATATCTGTTATTACTTTTGGAAAAAATAACATTCAAACAACATGCAACCTATCTCTATATAGACCGTTTACTTCGAAAAGTGGTGCAAGTCAACCAGAAAAATCTTTCACAATGATATCAATAGAGATATACCGGCAAACAACTAATCCCTAATTTTAATTTATGCAATAACAAGAAAATTCAAAGTCCCATATATCTCATTTATTGATTCTCAATTCCTTCATTTCCTTGTTTCATCAAGTTATGAACCCACACCACCTCCAAAAACAAGCCATCCATTTTATTCAGTAAAATTTTATTCAGGAAAAGAAATCACCAAGATAAATATCCGGTCTTTTTTGCAATGTTCTGTTCAACTGGAGAGATTTTTTAAATATGTATAAATATTCGTAAAGGAGAAAATATAGGCAAAAAACAAAAGAAAAACCAAAACAAGTTGAACTCAACTTATCAATAACTAAAAAAAAAAAAATATGTATAGATCATTTCGCTTTGGTAATCAAAACAGCAATTTGTACAAAAACAAATGCCAATTCTGATTCTGTTCAAAAATAAAATCGAGAACAGTTATCCCTCAAAAGTTAATCAAAACATCAAAAAATCTCCAAACATTTCCAAAAATGTCTACACTAACAAAGCTTGGTTGAAACCATTCCAAACAGAACGGAAAAAATTACACGGCACTATTTTTACCAGGTCGGCACCAAAAGTGCAAAGTAATGACGCGTCCTTAGAAAAGTCATCCCTATCAACTATACCAAAACATTGAAACCAAATAATAAGCATCCGTGCCTTTGCAACCAAAACAAAAATATTTCCAAACTTTAATTATTTTACTTTAAGCAACACACTCATCCACTCCAATGCACCGAACAGAAATCAAAATACGGCACCAAACTATTTTATTGTCTCTCTCTATCGCACCGAACTTTCCACACTTGACGTTTGTTTATTTCTCCTTTATAGCTTTTAGCTGCATGATACATATATATATATATTAAAATCACACACCAAACTATAATATTCACACACCAAACTACATAAAGACACTTGTGTCGATTATATATAAAACCAAAATACAAACCATTCGAGTTTGGGTAAAAAATAAAAATTAAAACCATCCGTGAACAGAAAAAATCTGCGAATGTCAAAATGACTCAATTCAATGTCAGTTTAAATTAAATATGGGATGTTTTGTATTTTCAAAATCTTATGCACAACCACACAAACCTAAAATCATGCATTATTTGTGAGAAATCAAAAAATTTGCCTTCCCTCACTATAAATTTAAGATATTCTGATTCAAGAATGATATTGCCTGATAAATTGCATCCCGGTGGATTACATTTTCCATATTTAATTATTTAATTGTCTTTAATTTTAATTTAAAACACATCGCACACTAACATTTTTTAATTTCGGCCATAACACTTTAGACCACTACATTTTCGATCAGTCAACTCAAAAATAAAAACACAAACATAAAAACACAAAAATCTATAATTTGTTTCCTTTACTTTCAATTCTCTCGTGTAATTTTTTAGGTTAGAAAAAAAAATCAAAAAATTAAAATTGCAAAAAAAATTGGAAACAATTAACTTCACGTTGAAGTTTTTATTGCAACGGGTATAAAACTCAACAATACAACAAACTATCAACTTTTTAGAATTAAATTAAAGCAAAAACAGGAGAAAATTGATAAAAATCAAGGAGCGAATGAAAAACACGACTTCACACACTGATTATTCTAGTATACTTTTTCACACGTATTTAGGTAGTTTTAATATACAATTTTTCTAGCTAAATAAATTTTTCCGTATTTTGTCAAAATCGAATTAATTTGTATGCTCCACTTTGGCATATTGTCATCAAACGTTTGTTTTCATGCCCGTCTCATGAAATAAATCGGCGAGCGAGACACAACACACAACATGATGGAGTTAAAAATTCGTGATCTCGACATCTCGTACAACGTTTCTTATTTTTTGTTTTCGCAAAAATAAGTTTTTAGCCCTTTATGTTGATAATTATTAGTTTCTACGCAGTTGTCAATGCATAGGAACAAATAATTATCAACATAAAGGGCTAAAAACTTATTTTTGCAAAAACAAAAATAATAAACGTTATACCAGATGTCGAGATCACGAATTTTTAACTCCATGTTGTGTCTCGCTCGCCGATTTATTTCATGAGACAGGCATCAGTTAACAAAATATAAAAATATGCCCTGAAAAAATGAAAATGTAGAAAAATCGTATAATATTTGTTTTCTCTTACGTAGTGTAGCCTACTCGCAGCTAAATTATAAATAGAGGAGTAGATGCTCGATACGTTCTACGAAGCAAATTAGCAACTTGCGAACTGAGTGACTTTTTGAACTCCCAATACAGAAAACAAAACATTTTGTTTGCAGGAAAAAATATTTCGAATGATATTTCAATTGCCCAATTATTAAGGAGGTATTTAATTTAAATTATATGTAGATCAACTTTAGAGAAATTACAGAATTTGTGTTAAAATGTGATTTTTTTAAACATACTCCAACAAAAAAACACAAGTAACCAAAAATGGTGTTCCCACCATATTAGTTTATGTGCGGGATCTGTGGTTTTGATTAGTATTTTGGACACATTATAATTGTGCAACTTTCCAGGCTTCTGATATTTTCAGGAAATTTATTATTAATCCCTCACCGAAGTTTGACTTACGCCTTATTATTTTGATACCTATGCATATTTTTTGTTTAATTTATTTCTATAAAATAATTCATATTTGGAAAGGCAAAGTAAAATATGTACTGAAATACGTATAATAATAGTTAATTTTGTGTTTAAGACAAGTTTTTATTTGCCAATATGTAATTCAGCAATGTGCTGAATATTAAATAATATGGCGAATTTGCTAGATGTATTGAGAATGTCATTTCTAGCAAACTCAAAAAGTTGTCGCAAAACCGCCATCAGTAAGTATCGCAATTTGTTAACTTGCGATACGGATGAGCATCTACCCCAGAGGCAACTTGCGTAATAACCGCAGGGTTTCGAACCGAACCCGAACCTCGAACCCGCTCCGGTTCAAACATTTTTAGTCATTTTTTCGAACCCGAATCCAACATTTTGCGGGTTTGATTCAACCCGGTTCCGAGTTGACTTTGAACTAAGCGTGAAACAGGAATTTGCTGTTTATGAATCCTTCTCACGGGTCCACAAGGAGAACAATATTATGGTATGGTGGGAAAACCATAAACTTCAAATTCCACTTTTATACGAAGCTGCGCAAGTTGTGTTAGTGGTTCATGCAACTCAAACCAGTATGGAATGGACATTTTCAGCTTTAAAGATTAGTTTAGCACCACAAAGAGTACACCTTAGAGAAGAATCATTAAGAGATCTCCTATTCGTCAAATTAAACGAAAATGTTTTAATGAAATACTTGTTAAGTTTTATTTTTTTTTAACCCGAATCCGAACACAATTATTTTTTTGCTCTAGACCTTGTAACAGGGATAATCACAAGTATTTAGGAACCTGAAAATATCCCTGCTGCAGACTTCCTCTTAGTTATCCCAGAGCAGCTTTTTCAGCCGGCTAGCGTGCAGTGGCTGGGGAGGTTCTTAGCTGGGCTAAGAGAAAGCTAGTAATGCTGCTATCTAACTGATTATGCTTGACTAAGGAACAGATGAGGCTGTGGACAAGTTGTTAGAGAACTTCAGAAATATTTAGCAAGACATCTTAATTATTAGACGTACCAGCATGAAACTATATTAGACCCCAAAATTATAATAATGGAGGTGATGTTATTTGACAAGTCTAGACTAACTGTTAGAAAAATTGTGATAGCCAAATATGTATGTACAATAAATAACCAATAAAAAATATATAAATATAATGGTGAATTAAAAATAACATGTAGTTTGAATACCTGCTTAAAACTATTAGTAGATCCAATATACCTCAAATTAATTTTGTTTGAAGTACGCCCATCTCCCGCTTAAATGTGCTTGTAAATTGACCGTTAAAGATGAATTTATATTGACCGTTAAAGATGAATTTATATTAAATACGTCTATGGTAATTTTCGTGAAAAAAACCGTATTCTTCAGCGTACTATCGAGTAATCCAAGATCTCAGCGGCACTTGATGTAACTGTCTTTTTAAACCGGTTGATACCAGGAGATGAAATCAATTCAGCTTGTAACTTGTTGAATTGTCGCCAAGAAAATTCCGACAAAGACCAAGCAAAACAAAAATAATGTTGTCAGTATCAATAATAACTTAAAGGAATTTTTAATCCTTGAATCTCCTTACATACCTGATAACTTGGTGCATATGTTAGCACCAAGTTGTCCAAGTTAAATCAGCACACAAAAATAGTTTGATGATAGATGTTCCAATATCACCGCTCGCACCAACAAATTTAGAAATCACTGCACTTATAGTGAACTGCACAAACAAATAACTGTCTGTTGTTACGATGATTGCAAGAATTGTTGCAACAACAAAAATGATCATACGATAAACCACCGCAACATAATTTTATGAATGGAAATTGGGGAAGATCACCAAATCAATGAATTCAACACTTTAATTTGATTTATGTATTAAAAATGTTTTGTTTTATTTAATTTTTATTATAATTTTAATTATAATTAAACCACTTAATTAAATTCAAAACATGCATGTACATTAGTTTATTTTAATTTAGAATGATTTCTTTTTGAACAATAATAATTATCTCAATATTATTTTTATTTTATAAATAACTATTTATATAATTCCAAAATTTTTTTTTTTTTTAATATTCAAAGATTTAAAATCAACAAAAAAAAATATTTTTCGATCACAATTTTTTTCTTTTTTGCTTCTTCTTTCAAGCAAATCCAAAAGTCCAATCCATCATTTTGACATCACCTCCACCATTACACCTCCCATTCCCCTACAATCAGTTTGTTTTTTTTTTTCAAAACATTTGGGTCTCAGTGCTGGGCAACCCAACAATCAAAGAGATCCCAATCACCGCGCGTGGTGAATAAAATAATTGCAAACTTCCGGTTTACCGGTTACAAATCGTGGGGCAGACCCAGCACCCTGAGAATGTCTCAAGCCGGGCATATTTAATATTTTAATAAAAATTTGACCAATAATTCTGACCACACATACAACCACGCCAATAACCGATCGAATACCACCGATACCCAACTGATTAAGACAACACCAAAAAAAATGTAAATTGGAAAATGAAAGAAAGGAAGAAAAGTTAATTCACCGAAGATCCTTGCAATGGTAAACCCCGAGTTGTTTACCTTTATCATCCACAACCACATAAGCAACGTTACCAAGTTTCTTAAGAATTTTCCCCTTTATAAACTTTGGAGCAAGTTTAGATGAGAAATTTGCACTCATCTTGCTTTGAACGTGATTTCGCACGAAAACACTCTGCCCAGGTTCAAAACTTCGTGGTTTGCTACGTAAGTTGTAGGTTGTACAATTTCGCTGATAAGCATTGGCTAAGTGGGAGAGCACTAAGTCCTGCGCAGTGGAAAGACGATTATTTACATCCATTATTGAAGCTTGCCGATCACTCAATACATCCAACTTCCGCATTAAACTATACGAGGAGGCATGATTAACCATGTGCTGACCAAACGTCAAAAAGTAAGGTGAAAATCCGGTGGCATCATGTACTGCGTTTCTTAATGCCGAACTAATTTCGGGGAGATGCAGATCCCAATCTCGGTGGTCATCTTTCACATAAGCGCGAATCGCAGAAAGAAGACTCCTATTCACGCGCTCTGAAGCATTGGATTGCGGCGCATAAACCGGGGTGAACTGATGCGAAATGCCATAACGAGAAAACAATTCAGAAACTATCTGTGCCCTAAATTGTGGGCCATTATCAGTTGTTACCATTTCGGGAACTCCAAAAACACTGAAAATACGATTTTTTAAAAATGATACCACATGATTAGCAGTAGCAGATCTCAGTGGTTCAGCAAAAATAAACTTGGTGTATTGGTCTAACACTATTAATAAATATGTGTGACCTTGCCGGCTGCGCGGATACGGTCCTAAAAAATCTATAAATAATCTTTGGAAAGGGCGATGTACTTCCGTAAATTTACCCATCTCTGGTCGAGTAATGAAATTGGGAGCTTTTATTTGTTTACATCGGTCGCATTCTTGAATATATCTCCTTATGTCTCGTGCCATCGTTGCCCAATAAAATTGCCTTTGAAGGATTTCTAAAGTTTTGGCTTGTCCAAGATGTGCACCGGTTGGGGAGTCGTGAGCCTGACTTATCAGGGTGGTGACTAAAGGAGCAGGAATTACTAATTTCCAGGCTGAAAGGTCCTTTATTTCATTTACATTGCCACTAGGTAAGATGTAAAGTTTACCATCCATGGTCACATAATTACTCTTTGCGTGCGGGTTATTTAAGAGTGCGGTAATTCTGTCAACGTAATCAGTGTCCTGGAATGCAGCGGAATTCAGATCCACATGCAGAGGAGTCATACCCCCAACAACATCACCATCATCTGCTTCAGTAAGTTCATCAAGAATCATTCTAGAGAGAGCATCCGGAACTATATTTAAGGCACCTTTCCTGTATTCTATTTTGAAGTTGAAGCCTTGAAGCTTCAGACTCCATCTCGCTAATCTACCCGAAAGGTCGCGCTGTTCCATTAACCATTTCAAGCTAGAATGATCCGTGATGATGGTGAAAGCATAACCCTCAACATATGGTCTGAACTTCTTCACGCTCATAACAGCAGCTAAACATTCGAGCTCCGTGACACTATATTTTCGTTGAGCCGCATTTAGTTTATGGCTAAAGAAAGCTATGGGGTGCTCTTCCTCATTGTCCGATTTTTGGAACAAGACGCTTCCTATCCCAAAAGAACTCGCATCGCACTGAATAAAAAATTCGCGTTTGAAATCCGCATTCCTAAGAACGGGGGCTGTTGTCAGTGCATCTTTAAGTTTTATGAACGCTTCGTTGGCAGCATCATTCCATTGCATCTTCTGTGGCTTCTTCAATAAATCTGTTAATGGAGTCGTAATGGAGGCATAGTTACAAATGAACCGCTGATACCACCCCGCCATACCCAAAAACCGCCGTAACTGCTTGACCGTCTGAGGAACTGGATAAGAAGCAATTGCCGTTATTTTGTCGGGGTCCATGCGGATGATTCCATTACCAATTACATGACCTAAGTATTTTGTCTCTGTTAAGACGAACTTGCTCTTTTCAACATTGATAGTCAGGTTAGCTATCTTCAGTAATCTAGCAACTTCGGTTAATAACGCGAAATGCTCTTCGAGCTCTGCAGAGACAACGAGCAAATCATCTAAGTAGACAAATACTCGGTCATGCAACTGGTAAGGAATCACCTTGTGCATCAGTCTACACAATGATTGCGGAGCATTGCATAGACCGAAGGGCATAACCGTGAAATGATAGAGGGGGCGGCCCGGAACAGTGAACGCAGTTTTATCACGCGAAGCCACGTCAAGAGGGATTTGCCAGAAGGCATCTTTTAAGTCGATTGACGATATATATTTTGTGTGGTCAAGTCGACTTAGCAATCCCTCAATCAGTGGCAGCGGATATGCGTCTTTAGTTGTTACTTCATTTACTTTCCGGGCATCAAGACATAGCCTCACTTTGCCAGTTTTTTTAGAAACCATAGCAATAGGTGAGGACCATGAACTTGAGGATTCCTCTATCACTCCCAACTCCAACATTCTATCCAGTTCCGCATACATCACCGACTGAACCGCGGGGGAGACGGGGTAGTAACGCTGTTTAACCGGACGAGCATCTCCTACATCAATAATGTGGGTGATCAACGAGGTACGACCCAGACCATTTTTAACCGAACAAGGAAATGTGTCAATAATGTGCTGTAATCGATTCTCAAGATCCGGAGACAATTGATGTCGGTTACTCGGAATTTTAGGCTCTTCCTCAAGGGAGCTGACAAGGTCGGGTGCAATACCAAAAATCCTCCAAAAATCAATACCCAGATACAAAGGCTGTATTAATCCTGGTGCAATATGAAATCGGAGACGTTTTACTTGCCCTTTATAAGTCACAGGTAGAATAGCGTGCCCAATAATACGCTGTTTTTCTCCACTTGCGGTTTTTAAAAATGAAGGTAACGAGTGGATTTTGATTCCGTTCTGCGTTAACCATTTTTCAGAACCAGCGCCGAGCACGCTAATGCTGGCACCACTATCTAATAACCCAGTATAGTGGGTTCCCGCGATTAACACTTGAGCGTAGGGTCTTTGATCAATGGCATGATTAGGTAAACTCGATTCACATATCATTTTTTTCAGAGTACGGCGAAGCTTAAAATACTTGCCACTCCGAGCAGATGATTTTAATTTTGGAGTTGACGAAACGATTTGATGGTCATTAGGAGATAAAAAAGAAAAACTATGATTAGAATTATGTAATTTTGAATTGGTATGTAGATTAGAATTTACTGTAATGCTATTGTTATGAAAATTATTAGAAAAGTTTGGTACAGCAGAAACTATGGGTTGGTTGTCAATGGCGAAACTATTTAGAGGTTGTTTTGATTCAACTCCGGGCAAGTATTGGACGCAGCGTCCTCCGTATGTGTCCTGGTATGTGTGACGTGCTGGGGAGCCTGAGCACCAAGAATTCTCATCTCCCGTACCAGGTTTCCCGTATTTCTTGTCTGACAAGCTTGGCAATTAGGTTTGGTTACATTGGGAGCACCACACCCATAACAATATCTTGCCTGGTTACCACTTGTGTTAGTAGTTCTCCAATTTGAAGGTTCACGCACGGCAGTTGATGATTGCCGCCCGTAAGAAGGCACATAATTATGGGTGAACTGCTGATTGCCATGTTCCATTGCATATAATTCGTATGGGTTTTCGTTATGCGTGATACGACCCTGACTTTGGAACTGCTTATTCATATTATCTTGAAATTCGCGTAACGGTGGATAATAGGAAGATGAAGAATTTCCAATGGCCTCGGCATGATGGTTTCTTTCCTGGGAGTTAAATTCCTGGTATCGACGAATATTGGCATCCAGTTCATCCACATTTCTAAAATCAACCCTCTTAACAGTCTTGTCGCTACTCAACCTCTTCCAAGTATCTTCTATGTCAATACATTGACGGACCAATTCGGATACGGAACTAATTTGTCGCCCTGCCAATTTGTACTGCAATGATCTCTGCATATTTCTGCGCAGTATAAAATATAAGTCATCATCATGGAGTGGCGTATTCAGAGCCAAAGTTGAATCTAAAACACGGGAGTAAAAGTCCATAAAACTTTCGTTAGGATTCTGCTTAATTGAATTTATTAGCTGCTTAATTTCAGCATCAGTTCGTCGGTCTGCAAATCGGTGAAGCATTCCTTGTTTTAACCTTTCCCAGTCCACATCATCATGTCTCTCGAGGAAGGACCAATACCACTCGAGAGCGCTTTTTCGGAGTACCAAATACAGATCATTCACTAATTTCCCGGGGGATATTTTATTGGCGCTTGATAACCGCTCAATTCGGTATAAAAAACGTTCGACTGCTGGACCAGTAGGGGAACCATCGAAAGAGATGTTCCATTTTTGGACACCAATGGTGTGAGACGACGAGTCCGTCACAGCGTGAACATTTGAAGAAACGTATCGGGATGAGCTCGGTTCATTCGGGGTACTTTGTTTTGTAGCATGCTGAATATTAATCAGCTGTGGACCACCAGTACGAACAGTCAATTGTTTTACTAAAGCCATTAATTTTTCATATTCTTCAACTGGAACAGTGATCACTCCAGAAGTGGTATGACTAGCAGACTGAGGATCTAAATTTACTGCACCAGAAGACCCTGGGTGTGATTGTTTTTGAATAGTAATAATAGCTTCATCATTAGACTCTGAAGATGAATCGTCTCCAGATGATTCAGCCGTATCAGCAGAATTCGGTTTTGGTAGAGCCTCGGAAATAGATCTCTCAAATTCATTAGCCGTAACTTTTGCTTCCAGCAGCGATTGAATGACTTGTAAAACCTTGTCACATGCAATTAACAAATCTTGGGCGGACTCGACCGAAGTGGGAGAAGATTTCATAAGACGCTGGAGACGTCCACTTACGTGTAGGATGCGAGTACTCAATCTGGTAAGTTTTAAGTTTCTTTCTGAGTCATTCTCAAGCTCTGAAATTTCATGAATTTGGGGTTTTAGACTAAAGAGTTTAGCTGAACAAATGCCTAACTCGCGCCGAGGTGCTTTCTTTGCGGCGGAATGTGTTTTATCCGGAGGATTAGCTGTTCCTTCATTTTCCAATTTTAAAGCCAAGCACAAAGCGTCTAATTGTTCCATAAGAGAACCAGAAATATTTCGTACTAGACATTCTACTACGACTTCGTCAATATCCAAAAATGTGGGGTCCATCATTACCATAATGTTGTGGTTAATTTTTCAGAAGTTTATAAACCGATTAATATAAAACGTAAAACGCAATTGTATAAATTCAATAATCGAATTAGATATGAAAAGAAATTTATAAAAAAAATAATATCGAATATGGTAAGTATATACCCAACCAAAAAAAAATAAAATAAAAAAATACAACTAGAAAATTAAACCCAACAACCAACTAAATATAACCAAAAATTAATGAATAATAAATGCCAAAATAACGAATAATAGTTATTAATTAATAAGGTTTATGATGCTAATAAATTTCAAATTAATTCAAAAAAAAAATAAGTCCTCAACAACAGTCCAACTTGTTCCAACTGCCCTCAATCAAAGCGATAAAAAAAAATTAATATATGGATCCAACGTGCTAATAATTAAACTAAAGATATCAATTATTAATTAAATTACCTATAAAATGTCTTCTTTCATAATTCCATATCAAAATAAAAAACGATATAAACCGGACTAGAAATCATCTGGAAAACATTTCGTTATGGCAACCAAAAAAAATAAATTACCTAGTGAAAGCTTAAATCAACAATAATCAAGAAAACAAATATTTGATACAACGTCTAAACTACGGAATATTGTTGAACCCCTTGCACTTGATAAATAAAAAAAATCTGTAAAAATACGGAACTGTAAAGTTATAAAATTGTCATATGAAATCAAAAATCGAATCAGCCGATCTTTTAAACTGTGAAGGAATCATATGATTTTATAACAAAAAAAAATGAAAATGATTAGTAACGTTAGGCATTACAGGGAATGTCGCGCCAAACATTAAATCAACAAAAAATTCTATTTAGAAGAATAAATGTGAGACATCCAAACCCAACATCACGGAATCTACCAAAATGAAAAAAAAAATGAAGCACGTGGAATCAATACATAAAAAAAATTCAGTTTATTTTGTATTTGTTTAACCCTTATCATGAATGTATAAACCGTTAGGTTACCTTAAAATGTTGGGCGCCACTGTAACAGGGATAATCACAAGTATTTAGGAACCTGAAAATATCCCTGCTGCAGACTTCCTCTTAGTTATCCCAGAGCAGCTTTTTCAGCCGGCTAGCGTGCAGTGGCTGGGGAGGTTCTTAGCTGGGCTAAGAGAAAGCTAGTAATGCTGCTATCTAACTGATTATGCTTGACTAAGGAACAGATGAGGCTGTGGACAAGTTGTTAGAGAACTTCAGAAATATTTAGCAAGACATCTTAATTATTAGACGTACCAGCATGAAACTATATTAGACCCCAAAATTATAATAATGGAGGTGATGTTATTTGACAAGTCTAGACTAACTGTTAGAAAAATTGTGATAGCCAAATATGTATGTACAATAAATAACCAATAAAAAATATATAAATATAATGGTGAATTAAAAATAACATGTAGTTTGAATACCTGCTTAAAACTATTAGTAGATCCAATATACCTCAAATTAATTTTGTTTGAAGTACGCCCATCTCCCGCTTAAATGTGCTTGTAAATTGACCGTTAAAGATGAATTTATATTGACCGTTAAAGATGAATTTATATTAAATACGTCTATGGTAATTTTCGTGAAAAAAACCGTATTCTTCAGCGTACTATCGAGTAATCCAAGATCTCAGCGGCACTTGATGTAACTGTCTTTTTAAACCGGTTGATACCAGGAGATGAAATCAATTCAGCTTGTAACTTGTTGAATTGTCGCCAAGAAAATTCCGACAAAGACCAAGCAAAACAAAAATAATGTTGTCAGTATCAATAATAACTTAAAGGAATTTTTAATCCTTGAATCTCCTTACATACCTGATAACTTGGTGCATATGTTAGCACCAAGTTGTCCAAGTTAAATCAGCACACAAAAATAGTTTGATGATAGATGTTCCAATATCACCGCTCGCACCAACAAATTTAGAAATCACTGCACTTATAGTGAACTGCACAAACAAATAACTGTCTGTTGTTACGATGATTGCAAGAATTGTTGCAACAACAAAAATGATCATACGATAAACCACCGCAACATAATTTTATGAATGGAAATTGGGGAAGATCACCAAATCAATGAATTCAACACTTTAATTTGATTTATGTATTAAAAATGTTTTGTTTTATTTAATTTTTATTATAATTTTAATTATAATTAAACCACTTAATTAAATTCAAAACATGCATGTACATTAGTTTATTTTAATTTAGAATGATTTCTTTTTGAACAATAATAATTATCTCAATATTATTTTTATTTTATAAATAACTATTTATATAATTCCAAAATTTTTTTTTTTTTTAATATTCAAAGATTTAAAATCAACAAAAAAAAATATTTTTCGATCACAATTTTTTTCTTTTTTGCTTCTTCTTTCAAGCAAATCCAAAAGTCCAATCCATCATTTTGACATCACCTCCACCATTACACCTCCCATTCCCCTACAATCAGTTTGTTTTTTTTTTTCAAAACATTTGGGTCTCAGTGCTGGGCAACCCAACAATCAAAGAGATCCCAATCACCGCGCGTGGTGAATAAAATAATTGCAAACTTCCGGTTTACCGGTTACAACCTGAACCCGAACCCAAAATTGTGCGGGTTCGAAATCCTGGTAATGACGCAAGATGTGCGTAATACTTGTACATATTTCATTCCTATAAAGTAGTGTATCCTAATTTCGACGCAAGGGAAATTCCGCACGTCTCTTTCCACCATTATGCAAATTGGTAAGGTTTTTTCAATGAAAATAACATACATACATATGTGTATTTAGATTTTTATTTTTATTTATTTATTATTAAGAAATAATAATGAACTTTAAAAGTGGGCATGAAATTACCCTCTCTTATATTGTACCTTCTTGTATTGTCGAGAAAATGTTTGGAAAATGGATGTAATCCCAGAATTAGATTCCTGATTGGCCCTGGTGGTTCCTCGAGTTCTGGAAGTACCACTTTGCCCGCAGCACCACAAAGCCCAGATGCCTGCTTAGCCCATTTTATGTTTGGTAAAACATTTAGGGGACTAGTTTTGGGTTCATGTTACACGCTGCGTTAGATAGTGTTGTGTTAAATGTTGCGTTAAAATGTTGCTTTAAAATGTCATGAATAGTTCCTCTCTTTTTATTTAATACATTAAAATAGAAACAAAAAATACAAAAAACATTGCAAGAGTAGTTTCAGTGTTCACGTATGTAAGCACAAGTAAGCTGTGTTAAAAATGTCATGACGAAATCTTTGAGGCTAAATATTTCTGGGCGTCCGACTTTTCCCAATGTAACACCATAATTTTCAATGATCATCATTTTCAAAATACAAAAAATACAAAAACAAATCATGTCATATAGCAAAAATATTGTTACGAACTGGGCTTCTGAGTTCGTTCGGATTTTGAAATTAAAAACACTGTGTACTTTTCACATTAGACTTTTTCACTCTACTTTTATACACTTTCATATTTGGTTTGACTTCACTATTTAAATCTGTCCGCTTGATACTGGTGGGAGTTTTGTCAACAGATTTATTTCCTTGTTTAACGATTTAAAGTAAATCAAAAACTGCCCTCTAATTGCCATCGGTCGTGTTTATAATTGCCATCGGTCGTGTTTATTGGTTATTCTGTTTATGACCCATAATCATCTGGAAATATTGTTTATGGCGTATCATAATCATCATCATTCATCATTGTCGAAGGGCGATGTGTATGTATTTGTGTTGTTATTCATTTCATTTGCTATCACTAAACCACACCTTCCTTTATACGCTACATCTCAGAATCCGAGACTCGGACGTTCTTGTTTTGACTCGATCATTATGAACTTGTGCGGTGGGTGGAGTATAAACATATTTCGATGTCCATAATAAATAAGTTTAATAAAAACATTGGCTACGACAAGCATCGAACCATCGATCTTTTCGTTTATACCACGCACCAACTGTCTAAGCTATTGCTGTTCATAAAGTGAGCTTGTTGTATGATGTCCAATGGCAATGGTTACAAATTGTATCCATCTCACCAATTTGTACATCATTCTTATTTACATAATCCATTACTGGTTGGTATGATAACGCAGACCTGAATCCAAACACATTTTGACACGGTGCTCCACTCCGATCAGAACGTTGACGCTGATGTTCGAGTCGTTCTGTTCTTTGAGGAGTCGCTTCGCGTTGTCTATTGACAGTAGATTGAGTTTGAGTTATCTGCAATCGTAGTTCTCGCTCTACGCTACTTCCCCGAGCACGACGAAATGAGTTTGCTGAACTAATTTGAGATGAGATGTACGAATATCACGTTGTTCTTGAGTTTCATTGAGTCTCAAATTACGTACTCTGCTCGCATGCTACGTTTTTCTTCCTAGTTTCGATTTTATTTTCGACATTTTTCTAGAAGAGATGTATTATGGTGTTATTACATATATAGTTTTTATAATGTTTCAGAGTTAGATACAACTTACAGTTTTATTTTACGGTAGAACTTGCACAGTTATTTATTTTATACACAATTAATAGAAGTTTCTAGTAATTTTCAGCTATGTTGTACTAATTTATGTTTAATGCGTGACCCTCTACAAGACCATCACAATAACATTTTATAACCCTAATCAGCATCTTCTTGAAAAGTTTTCGAAAATACTTGATTCTAACAGTCTTTGTTAGAGAAATTTTATACAAATGTGTCAAACATAAATCACTCTGGCTTTCGACGCTGATATTAGGCATTTTCGGAAATAGACCAAAGTAACTTCAGAGTAAGTTTTAATTTTTATTATGTTGGTAACAAAGTTACTCAAGTTACCTTTCACATACAAAAAAGTAAGATAGAATTTTGAGTGCGTTTGTTTCATGAAGTTACTTTTTTCATTACTGAACTTACTTTGATCGTTCGTAAATAGATGGGTAACTTTAAAGTTTGAAACTTACTATGAAGTTACTTTGGTCTATTTCCGAAAATGCCTAATGAAATGATGGTAAGTAACAAATTGTGTATAGTAAAGGTGCTATTCCACTTGACTGAATTGACTGATAGTAAAATTAAAGGAAGATACAAATATACATTTGCTAGATGGGCGAATGAAACAAAAACCCTTCTCAGTCAAGAAATAATTGTATCTGTAGTAGTGTGACTGCAATAAAAAGTATCAAATTGAGAACATTTTATAGCAATCACACTAACACACATGCATAAAATTAGTATATGATGAGAAATATTCCCGCACACTAATAATTTTACGGTTAATATATTTTTCAAAGTTTCTCCTTAAAATTTTGCTATAAAAAAGTAAAAATAAAAATACCCATGACGTTTTTTTGGTAGACATTTTTTTAATTTTTACGGAAAATATACTAAAAAATATAATTCTGATGTGACTATTAATAATATTTAATTTTTTAGATAATTTTGAGATACAAAATTAACTGAATTAATAGGAATATTTAATTTTTTTTATAATTATTGGTTATGTTTTTGTGTGCTGTCAAAATTTCTCCTCAAAATTTTGCTATAAAATAAAAAAATAAAAAAAAATGTTGCCTTTGTCTATTACATAAAGATTCGAACTTTTTTCTCTTTCCCTCTTTTTTTACTATCAGTCAATTCAGTCAAGTGGAATAGCTCCTTTATTCATTTCGTAATAATGCCCAAATTAAATGCGTAGATTACTGAGGCAGCTCAAATGGACAACAAGGTACACAAATGGCTTAGGGGTTTGATCAAGAACTATGTATGTACCTTTATTAGGAAAGTGGTTCTTTAGTTCATTTAGTCTTAATTTACGAATAGTTCAAATTATTAATCATTGGATATTAGGAGGAAAATGTCTATAATATAATATTTTGGAACTGTAAGTGAAGATTTTATTTTATTGAGCCAATGACTTAAAACTAAACCAACCTTTTGAAATATTGGTTTAGGGCTCTTTTTATTTTTTTAAAACACTTAATTACAGCTTTAGCTTTTGATTCCTATTCGGAATCATTCTCAAAAGCGTTATGAAAACCTATATCAAAATTGTTTCTTTTAAACAAATTTTAAATTTTGCAAAGCTGCCTTACTAAACCCATTTATGATAGAAACGCATAGCCTACATTCGCATCGTGTCTTTGTGACGATAAGGAAGTAAATTAGGTGATTTATAGTGGTGAAAAAAAAAAATTTTTTTTTAATTGTAGTGAAAATTATAAAAATAAAATATTAAATTTATTAAAATAAGTAGTTATTAAGTAAAATAGGGGTAAGTCCTAATTTTAAGTGGTCGTGGGGTATATTATAGTTATAAAAAGTGTAGAATAAATAAATTGTTATCGGAGACGGAAGAAATAGAGGAAAATGGGGCAACCCAATTTCCTACCCAATTAGATATAGACGATGACGATATCATTATCGAAGGATCTGAATCTGATTCAGAATTAGAATATAGTAAACAAAGTAAAAAATTCGAAGATGATAGAGTTAAAAATAGAATAGTATCAGGAAAAGTGTTAAAAAGAAAATTATCGTGTAAAAGTAAAACGGTACAAATACAGGGTAGTGAAGAACTAATTAATAAAAAAAACGTGGTTAAAACTTTTAACAAAATGGCGGATGGCATGTGTAGCTCGGTAGAATCAATTTCATGCGATGAAAATAAAACAACGGACAATAATGCAAACGCCAAAAATTTACCTAATAAATATTATAAGAATGATAAAGGGCCATTCAGGGTTATGATTAAAAAGGATAAAATCAATCTTGTATTACTGGGTAGGGACTTAAAAAAATGTAAAATCTCAAATGTAATTACCATTGAACAGATGAGTAAAGATCTGGCGAGAATAATTTTTAAGTACTACTCGGATACCAATGATTGTATAGAATCAAAAGCCATGAAAGAATTTGACAAATATGAAATATTTATCCCAAATAACTTCATAAGGACGGTGGGTATTGTTAAAAACATTCCAACAGAAATTGGATTGGATGAAATTACAAGTAGCATTAGTTCTTCAATACAAATTGAGAAAGTGGAGAGAATGACCAAATGGAATAACGAATCCAATACATCAAGTAATATGGATATAATAAAAATAACGTTTAAATCGGAAATTATTCCAGAGAAAATAGTTATGTATGATGTCATTTTGATGAAGGTAGAATATTTCATACCGAATCCGATGCATTGTAAAAAGTGCCTAAATTATGGTCATACTGCAAAAAGATGTAAATCATCAGACACAGCACGTTGTATAGTTTGTGCAAAGTCAATAAACGGAGAACATTATTGCGACTTGAAAGCAAATTGTAAGTTCTGTGGAGAAGGGCACAGGACAAATAATTATTTATGTAGAGAGAGAACAAGGCAAAGGAAATTTCGGAGTATATGGTTATATATAAAACATCTTTTAGAGAAACCAAAAACAAGCTTTTTGGTTTAAGACAAAAAATTCCCACTACAAGAGATTTTCAAAGTTTAATAGACAAGGATGAGGAACAAAACAGGAGAAAGGATGAGGCACTATTGGGTATGGAAAAAAAATTCAAAATATTACATGACATAATTAAAGAACTGAAATCGGAAATTAATACAAAAGATAAAATTCTAAAATAAAAATTGGGAATTGTCTGACGAAAGTCAGTCAATAAGATAAAAAAAAAAATGAATAGCTTTAATATCATTCAAATTAATATAAGAAGCTTAAAAAGCAACAAAGATCTGATGGAGAAATTTTTAAATGAAAATAACATACATATTGCAATATTAGCGGAGACTTGGACGAAAGGATAAGGAGGAATTAATAATTAATAACTACGAGATAATAACGAAAAATAGACAAGATGGATATGGAGGGGTAGGGTTCATAATTAAAAAAAACATTTCTTGGAGAATAATAAATAGTAATTACCTATGTATATAAGAGATTAGAAACAATAAAAATTGGCATTAAATATAAAAATATCGAACTAATATTGGTTTCATTCTATAACAATTCCAGATTAAATCAGAGAGAAATTATAAAAGAATTCGAGATTTTATTGTTAGAAAATGTGTTAGAGAATACAATTTTGGCAGGAGATATCAATGCAAAAAATGGACTGTGGGACAATACATTGTGGCAATCAGTGAATTGCTAGGTAGAATGGGTTTTGACATTTAAATGAAAATATTTATATATCATATATAGATCACTACGTTGTGTTAACATTTGCTGGCTATACAGTGGAAAAATTGTTTCTTTCACTGTACTTATGCTCTCATTATATAGAAGGAAATGTATTCTTGTTTGATATACATAGCTTTAATAATTAATATTGTATAAGTGACTTATAGATTAGCGCGGTAATAATAGATGTGGTATAGCAATTGGATTGTCCAAAAATGTGTTGGTGACTAATTATAACAAAATAAAAAAATAAAAAAAAAACAACGGAAAAAACAGGAAAATAAAACGGGCTGGAGATGGGATGATCGAGATGAAATGGGAGAGTCAAAAAGAATTCTTTGGATAGACAAGTTGAAGACTTGTTAAATAATAAAAATAAAGTAAAAGAATTCAGAAATTTCAAAAAGTTAAATAATTAAATTAATATAATATAATATAATATAATAGTTAATATAATAGAATATAATAAATAATATAAGTTAATAATTAATTACTAAAAATAAATAATAAGATAGCAGACGTGTGATCAAGTGGGGTGATTCTAAAACTAACGAACCACTGAATAAACGTTACAAGTGAATATAAACTATCGTGTGTAATAACATCTGTGATGTTCTGATTGACAATATATTTAAAGCATAAATTAATTACTTAATAAATATCTAACAACATAATGTGGTATTAATGTAAAACTTAATAATTGTAGTTACATAATAGTTAACTAATTAATACCCTGCATTAATCGTGTGATAATAAAATCATTAAAGTGATATTTAAACGCTCAGTGTTGGGTTGTTTAACAACGTGCAAAATAAAAATAAAACGGAAAAGAAACAAATGGTTACAGCTTCGGATTGTCCTTCACGCAAGAGAAAAGCATCACAACACGGACTAATCCACATTAGAAACAAAATTGTAAATATATCGAGGTTTTTTTTTTATGTTATAATTCATATTAAGTGCATTTTTTTTATACATTAATTATAATTAGTATTTAAGTTTAATTAGCTAGATAGGTATTTAGGGTAAGAATACATTTTTGTTTATTAACGGTTTAATCGGGTAGATTATTTTTTTTTGTTTTGATTTTCATCAATGAATATTTCAATTTAATTGTCTAAAACTTTTTTTTTGAATTGAATAAATTAATATTTTAAATTTGTGAATTAACTCAGCAATTAACGGGTTTTATTTTCAATCGTTCGCTTCATTATATATTTTATTTTTCAGCTAAGTTGTCGTGTGATAAAAACAAAATAATGATTCGTTAAATTAGTTCTGTGTCTGTTGGTGGTGAAACGGAGATCTCGAGCCAGAAATATAAATTTTTTTATTTTAGATGTAAACAGCATATTCATCAAGCTTCCTAGTGATCCAGAAAAGAACTCCCCCAACCACTGCAACCTAGCCGGCTGTAAAAATGCTGCTGGATCAATCATTAGGAAGTCTGTGGTCAGTTTTCAACGATAAACAAAATTATTAATTTTATTTTCAATACAAAACTGTCACAGTGGCGCCCAAATATGTGGTATTACAATACAAACAATATAAATTCATAAAGTTTTTTTTTATTATTTCAATACGTTATACTGGATTTTTTTTTGTTTAGTAAATTTCCCGTATGAGTTGGATATTGATATGTACCTCGCAATTATTCTACCCTATAGTGGCTATTTTGATTTCGTTGTTTGGTTCGTACCTTTCAATATTCAATTCATTTCATAATTTTTTTTCTCCTAATTCATTTAAATATACATAGTTTATTAAAGATTTTAAAGTTGTGCATGTTCATATTGATTCCATTTTTTTTGTTTAGAATGTTTATTTTGATTCAATATGTTAAGGCCAGCTTTAATATTTTTAATATTTTCTTTCGTGGCACTCAGTTTAATATTCGCACAAGTTTTCTGCTTTACGCTTTATTCCAAATATATTGGAAATTAGATTTATTTGTGTTAATATATTGACTGGGTTATTGATATTATAATCTCCAATTATTTTCCACGTAGCATCTATACCAGCTAGTAAACTGGCTGTTTGATTTGTGACATAGTTGTTTGAGGAGAAAATTGTAGGTTATACATACATTTCTGTTTTTAAATAGTTAATTTTTTTCGATCAATTTTATTATTCAACGTAAAGGTTTCGAGATTTCTGCGTTCATCACCAATGGAACATTTATTTAATATTTTGGATACACAAACATATACATATATTATACATACTTATATTTCTAATTATATTTTTTTTTCCCCTCTTAAAATTATTTATTTTTATATACATTTTTTTTTACATACATACATATATTAAGGTCGCACATCGTTTTATAAATAATTCATTATTCATCGATTCATTTTTTCCCATATTTTATCGTTCAATCACAATGGATCCAACCCATTTAAGTATCGACGAGCTAGAAATAGAATGCGTTATACGGCAAATTTCTGGGTCATTGCTAGAACAACTAAGAATACTCGGAGAATATTTACAAGAAGAATCGGCACATTCAAGATTACCACCTGAGAAACCTCACAACGCTGCTCGCAAAGCTCCTCAAAAGGAACTTGAAATATGTTCCAACAAACTAAAAGAACTCAAGCCCCAAGTGAGCGAAATTGGCGAAATTGAGGTGGATCAACGTGAAGATAAGTTAAAATGTCTCCTCTCAAGGATGATACATATTACCGGACGATTACAGCGTCTTGGTCAAAATTCTCCTAGTTGTCGAGACAAATCGGCCTACATGTTAGCCGCATGTGATAAAGTGTTGGAAGCCGTTAACTCGTTGCTGGATTCTAAAGTATCGATAGACGACTTTGAAAAATCGGTTTCCGGGGCATTAGATGATTCTCTTCATTCAGAAGAGAAAGATGAAACAAGTTCCGAGACAACCAGCTCTGAATCTGAAAACGAAACCACTAAACTCGTTCAGCCAAGTACGTCGTCGGTAGCACACTCCCCACCGCTTCCGGGCGCATCAATCAGTAAGTCCAACCCGTTGTCGGAGGTTAGCCAAAGACAATCTAAGTCATTAATCCCTATGAATTCTGATAATATTGATTCTCGTAATTCTAAAGACGGTGCAATATCGGCGATTACTTCAAACCAGATAATAAGTCCTATTTCGAAAGAAGAACTGGCCAACTTCGTGGAACTGGCTCGGAAAATTTCAATAGGTAACAATAAGCCACCTATAGATAACGCAAATCCATCACATCCATTAATCCGTAGTACTCCAGAGATTAATTTGCCACCTAACGAAAATATTCAGCCGGGTGATTTTGCAGTGCCAATTCAGAGATCTCTCAATCAACCACAGGAACCACCAAATTATCTTAATAATTTTCATTCGGCCTTGCTACCCATTCATAAATGGAATGTTCTATTCGATGGATCACCCAACGGCCCACCCATCGATAGATTTTTATATCGTGTGGAACATTTAGCTCGGTCTAATAAAATTCCATTGGACAAGTTAGTGAACGATTTACACATTTTATTGCGGAAATCCGCACTGGAATGGTACTGGTCATACCTGGAACGCAATGGTTTCGTTCAGTGGGGAAATTTGAAGATCGACATGCGTAATAGATTCCAAGACCGAAGAACGGATTTTGAAATTCGGCAAACCATTGTGGCTAGAAAACAAAAGCCGAGAGAAAATTTTATGGATTTTTATTCTGAAATTCTAGATGCAACTTTGTCTCTTAATCAACCATTGCCAGACTCAGAGATTTTTTTTATATTACGCCAAAATATGAGTCCTGGATTGCAGTTAAAATTGGCCGGTCGGAAAATATCATCAATTCCTGACCTCGTTAATCAGTGTATCGACATCGAAGATACCTGGAAGCGAGTGAACCAGTACCATGAAGCGCAACGTAAGTTTGTCCATGAAATTGTAGATGTTCCCAATCTTTCGGAATTTCCTAATCATTTCAACACACCGCAACACTATCAACCTTCATACCATAGTGGGGAGAATTCGCAGGCGCTTCCTGTTGTTAATGCTATATCAGGCGATCGAGAGGCTAGTCAATCAGCGTTCACCAGATACAGTTCACCTCCGCTAAAGTTTTCAACAAATTCGCAAGCACGACAAAGTTATGACCCTCGTTCTACTAGGGTTGATTCACGTCTTGGGGTGGGAACTTATTGTTATGGATGCGGTGCGCCCAATGTATTAAAACCGAATTGTCAAAACTGTAACGCATTAATTACGGAAAACCAACGCAGGCAAATGAAACAACCTGGAGTTCATTTTGCCCAATCAACACAGACACCCAGGACTCAATCAGAGGAAGCAGCTTCCAATACATGTCCCGAGCTCTACCAGAGCCGACATTAATTCCAAAAGACATTCATAATACTTCTATTATTCAACTTACCTCTAACAGTCATTCGCCTAATTACTCGTCAAATTTATTTAATCCCGTGCATAATTTGAGGTATCCTTCACTAGCTACTGCTGATCAGGCAACACAAACCTTAACGGTCCACGGCAAAGCGAAACCAAGTCGATCTATTCGTTACTGGATCCTACGAAAACAAATCCGAAAAATGATTTCCGAATCCGTTTTTAATTTACGGGACGACAAGCGACCTTACGCTCAGGTTCTGATCAACGGCACGCCTTACACGGGTTTATTAGATAGTGGAGCTAATGTCAGCGTTCTTGGAACTGGTTCGGAACAGTTTTTGGAACAAAGCAAAGTAAAAGTTCATCAGCTACCCTCTTTCTTACAAACCGCAAGTGGCGAAAAACAACCCATTCTGGGCCATGTTGTTCTTCCAGTCTCTTATCAAGGAACAGTAAAGCGTATACGTTTCCATATAGCTCCAGGTCTAGTACAATCGCTTTATCTTGGTATGGATTTTTGGGATGCTTTTGGTCTTAGGCCTAGTATAGTTAGTTCTTTAAACATACAAGAGCCTACTGTCATTCCAAGTAATCGTCACGAACTCCTACCTGAACAAGAAAACCAACTAGGCAAAATAATCGCAATGTTCCCATGTTCCACTAAAGATGGTTTAGGAAGAACGAGTCTTGTTTCACATACCATCGATGTTCGGAATGCTGTGCCAGTGAAACAACGCTACTATCAAGTATCACCCGCGATTCAGGCAGAGATCGATAAGGAGTTGGATAGAATGTTGGAGTTGGGGGATATAGAAGAATGTCAGAGTTCATGGTCTTCACCCGTCACCCTTGTTCGCAAGAGCACTGGTAAGGTAAGACTATGTCTTGACGCGCGGAAGGTGAATGCAGTCACTGTAAAGGATGCTTATCCATTGCCACTAATAGCCGGATTACTTAGTAGGTTAGACCACACTGAGTACATCTCGTCTATAGATCTTAAAGATGCCTTCTGGCAGATCCCGCTGGATCCACAATCAAGGGATAAAACTGCATTCACTGTTTCGGGCCGATCTCTATACCAATTCACCGTAATGCCCTTCGGTCTGTGCAATGCACCGCAAACAATGTGCAGACTGATGCACCGGGTGATCCCATACCATTTACATGATCGGGTTTTCGTCTACCTGGACGACTTACTTGTAGTTTCAGCAAATCTTGACGAACACTTCTCGCTACTTGCAGAGGTTGCGCGTTTACTCAAAGCTGCTAATTTGACGATAAACGTCGAGAAAAGCAAGTTTGCCTTAAAGGAGACGAAATACCTTGGTCATGTGATTGGGAATGGGGTCATTCGCGTCGATCCGGAAAAGGTGACCTCAATAACGGACTATCCAACTCCCAAAACCACCCGACAGCTAAGACGATTTCTGGGAATGGCAGGGTGGTATCATCGATTCATCTGTAATTTTGCCACGATATGCACACCTCTTACTGATCTTTTAAAACGCAATCAAAAATTGGTATGGAATGATGAAGCACAGCATGCGTTCGATCGTCTGAAAACCTCCTTAACAACGGCACCTGTTCTTCGCAATGCTGACTTCACGAAACACTTTTACATCCAATGTGATGCCAGCAATTGTGGAATCGGGAGTGTTTTGTTTCAGCGTTTGGATGACGGTACTGAGTATCCTATCGCGTATTATTCACATAAACTGAACTCTGCCCAGCGTAAATACAGCGTAACAGAGCTCGAATGTTTGTCCGCTGTAATGAGCGTGAAAAAATTCAGGCCATATGTAGAGGGGTACGCTTTCACCATAATCACCGATCACTCGAGTCTTCGATGGTTAATGGATCAAAGGGATTTGTCCGGACGACTTGCGCGATGGAGTCTCAAGTTACAAGGCTTTAATTTTAATATTGAGTACCGCAAGGGATCTCTAAACGTCGTTCCGGATGCCCTATCCAGAATCCATCTCGAAGCTCTGATAAACTCTGACGTTGTCGGTGATGGTGGTGCGAGTTTGCCTCCTCTGCATGTGGACCTTGACGATGAGGCATTTAATGATGATATTTACGTTGGCAGAGTTAGGGCGTTAAAGGAAAATCCAAACATCAAATCCAATTACCGAGAATTCGAGGGTAGGTTATATATACTTCTTAACGGCGATCAAGACCAACTATCGGATCTTTCACACTGGAAATTGGTAATCCCCGAACCTTTAGTGCCAAGTCTTTTAAAACAAGCTCATAATGCTCCTACAAGTGCTCATCACGGAATTGCGAAAACTTTAGAAGTGTTGCAGCGGCAGTATTATTGGCCTTCAATGTCCCGTGATGTTCGTGAGTATATTCGTTGCTGTGAGATTTGTCAAACAGTGAAACCTCTGAATTATATTACCCAGCCTGAAATGGGAAAGTATCGAGAAGTAGACCGGCCATTTCAGCGATTATTTATAGATTTTTTAGGACCATATCCCAGAAGCAATAAGGGAAATACATATTTATTGATTTTATTAGATCACTACACAAAATTTGTTCTCATGGAACCTTTGAGGAACGCCAGCACCAATGGCGTGATATCGTTTTTAAAATCCAAAGTTTTTAATATCTTTGGTGTCCCAGAATATTTAGTTTCGGATAATGGGAAGCAATTTCGTTCAAATTTACTGGGTGATCTCTTGAAATCGTATGGTGTCGTGCAACAGTTCACGCCAAAGTATTCTCCGCAATCTAATGCGTCAGAGAGAGTGAATCGCACAATTATCTCAGCTATACGTGCTTATATCGGCGATAACCATAAACACTAGGACAATTACCTTAATGAAATTGGATGTGCTTTACGGAATGTCACTCATTCAGCAACGGGATTTTCTCCATATTTTCTGACCTTCGGGCAGCATATGGTGAGCCACGGATCGTCTTATCGTTTAATGAGAGAACTCAACTTATTGAGTGATCGGTATTTTACTGCTGGAGATAACGTTGCTCGTTTATCTAATGCACAAGAACTGGTATTATCACATCTTCGAAATGCCTATTCGCGTAACGCTACCACTTATAATCTGCGTAGTAGACCACGTCAATTCACTCCGGGTCAAACCGTGTTTGTGCGGAACTTTATTCAGAGCAATGCAGGGAATCATTTTTGTGCTAAATTTGCTCCTAAGTTTGTCAAAGCTACTGTATTACGAAAAATAGGGAATGTGTCGTATGAACTGACGGGATTAAACGGGAAAAACTTGGGTATCTATCATGCCAAAGATTTAAGATGAATTTATTGGATGTGCGACTTCAATTTGTTTTGTAATTGACAATATTTAACAATTAAGATTATTTTTTTTTTCATATGTATATGGGTATTGTATTTCAAAATTTTACTACCGTTATTAATCTAATTAATGCCCGGCTCTGAGACTTTATCTAGGGTGCTGGGTCTGCCCCACGATTTGTGGCAATCAGTGAATTGCTAGGTAGAATGGGTTTTGACATTTAAATGAAAATATTTATATATCATATATAGATCACTACGTTGTGTTAACATTTGCTGGCTATACAGTGGAAAAATTGTTTCTTTCACTGTACTTATGCTCTCATTATATAGAAGGAAATGTATTCTTGTTTGATATACATAGCTTTAATAATTAATATTGTATAAGTGACTTATAGATTAGCGCGGTAATAATAGATGTGGTATAGCAATTGGATTGTCCAAAAATGTGTTGGTGACTAATTATAACAAAATAAAAAAATAAAAAAAAACAACGGAAAAAACAGGAAAATAAAACGGGCTGGAGATGGGATGATCGAGATGAAATGGGAGAGTCAAAAAGAATTCTTTGGATAGACAAGTTGAAGACTTGTTAAATAATAAAAATAAAGTAAAAGAATTCAGAAATTTCAAAAAGTTAAATAATTAAATTAATATAATATAATATAATATAATAGTTAATATAATAGAATATAATAAATAATATAAGTTAATAATTAATTACTAAAAATAAATAATAAGATAGCAGACGTGTGATCAAGTGGGGTGATTCTAAAACTAACGAACCACTGAATAAACGTTACAAGTGAATATAAACTATCGTGTGTAATAACATCTGTGATGTTCTGATTGACAATATATTTAAAGCATAAATTAATTACTTAATAAATATCTAACAACATAATGTGGTATTAATGTAAAACTTAATAATTGTAGTTACATAATAGTTAACTAATTAATACCCTGCATTAATCGTGTGATAATAAAATCATTAAAGTGATATTTAAACGCTCAGTGTTGGGTTGTTTAACAACGTGCAAAATAAAAATAAAACGGAAAAGAAACAAATGGTTACAGCTTCGGATTGTCCTTCACGCAAGAGAAAAGCATCACAACACGGACTAATCCACATTAGAAACAAAATTGTAAATATATCGAGGTTTTTTTTTTATGTTATAATTCATATTAAGTGCATTTTTTTTATACATTAATTATAATTAGTATTTAAGTTTAATTAGCTAGATAGGTATTTAGGGTAAGAATACATTTTTGTTTATTAACGGTTTAATCGGGTAGATTATTTTTTTTTGTTTTGATTTTCATCAATGAATATTTCAATTTAATTGTCTAAAACTTTTTTTTTGAATTGAATAAATTAATATTTTAAATTTGTGAATTAACTCAGCAATTAACGGGTTTTATTTTCAATCGTTCGCTTCATTATATATTTTATTTTTCAGCTAAGTTGTCGTGTGATAAAAACAAAATAATGATTCGTTAAATTAGTTCTGTGTCTGTTGGTGGTGAAACGGAGATCTCGAGCCAGAAATATAAATTTTTTTATTTTAGATGTAAACAGCATATTCATCAAGCTTCCTAGTGATCCAGAAAAGAACTCCCCCAACCACTGCAACCTAGCCGGCTGTAAAAATGCTGCTGGATCAATCATTAGGAAGTCTGTGGTCAGTTTTCAACGATAAACAAAATTATTAATTTTATTTTCAATACAAAACTGTCACAACATCAATACAAGATCATCTGGGTAATAAGATTGCGGAATTAATAACTAATAACAATCTATATGTTCTGAATAACGGCTCTCCAACTAGATGGGATTTATACAGACACACAGGATCAGCTATTGACGTGACACTATGGCTGTTTTCCAATCACCGACTTATTGACTTATTCGAACTTATTCAAATAAGTCTGCTGACAAGGTGACTTATTCTTTAGTAATTTTTCCTATAGAAACTTATTTATTTTTGGTGTCATGGAAACATTCTGTCTAATTATTGTGTATTTTCAAAAATTTTCAAAATAAGTCGATAAAAGCAATTGGAATGACTTCATTGACTTATTCAAGATGGCGTCAAATAAGTCAATAAGTTTGAAATAAGTTGGTAATTGGAAAAGGGCCTATGTTCAAGGAACATATCAAATATAACAAAATGGAAGATTATACAAGAAAACTTAGGGAGTGATCACTTCATCATATTTATAGAAATAAGAGCATTAGAAAATCAAAAAAAAACAAATAACAAATTGGAAGAAAATAATAGAGGAATTTAACCTAGAATGGGAACTAAATAAGACAGAGGACATAGAAGAATTTCTGGAAAAAATAATAGATAGAAATACGAGTTATATAAATCTTAAATCACAACATAAACCTAAAACATGGTGGAATGCGGAACTTCAACGGTTATGGAATATCAAATTTATGAAACAAAGGATATACAACGAAAATAAAAACATATATACAGCTATGGAATTGAAAAAAGCCAATCAAATATTAAAAATTAGAGTAAAATTAGCAAAAAAAATGAGCTGGAAATCCTTTCTAAACGAAATTAATCATACAAAAAAAAATTCAGATATCTGGAATAAGATCAATAGACTGAAGAACAAAAAACAATCAAATTATAGGATTTTAGAGGATACAACTCCGGCTAAAAAATTTTTAGATCTTAATTTTCCAATATCTATAGATAATAATACAATAATCAGAAGTATAAGTATTAATGAAATAAATTTTACAAATGAAAATGAAATTCAGGAAATAATTAAGAATACAAAAAATACAGCACCGGGACATGACAAAATTAGTTATAAAATCTTAAAAATACTAATAGAAGCAAATAAAAAAGTTTTACCGGGTATCACAGAATACTTCAACAAGATATGGACAAAGCAAATATATCCTGAAAAATGGAAAGAGGCCAGAACAATAGCAATAATTAAAAAGGGTAAGGACAATAGAGAAGCGGATAGTTACAGGCCAATCTGCTTGCTGCCTATCTTCTCGAAATTATTTAATAAAGTGATACAAAGTAGAATAAATTCGCATATAAAAGAAAATAAGATTCTGAATGAAAATGTATTTGGTTTTGTTAAAAATAAAAGTCTAGTAGATTATATGGTAGAATTTACTTCATACATAAAACAAGAAAAAATGAACAAAAAAAAAATTATATTAATAAACATGGATATAAAAAAAGCTTTTGATAATGTAAACAAGGAAATATTAATTAAATACTGAAATCGCATAACTTTCACCCAACAATTACTAAATGGATACAACAATTTCTAAAAAACAGAAAAATCACGATAGATAAAAAAACCCAACTAATAATCATATAACTAATTCAGGGATTCCTCAGGGGAGTTGTTTAAGCCCGATACTCTTCAATTTATACATAAACAATATTCATGAGCTAAACAATCAAACCAGAAAAATCTTCCAATTTGCTGATGATATATGTATGATAATTAGTGGGAACAATTTTGAGGAAGCACAAGTTTATGCAAACATAGCTATAAGTCTATTAAATCAAAAGCTAAAAACATAATACAGATAAAACGCATTTCATAAAATTATTTACTAACATTAACAACAATTTTCATATTAATATTGATATAGATAATATAAATATAAAAGAAGAACAAGATACAAAATTATTAGGAGTGACTTTTAACAAAAACCTAAACATGAACAATCATTATAATAAACTTAAAATTGAAAGTTTAAAATCGATTAATTTATTTAAAATATTAGCCAATAAAGGAGGAGGAGCACACCCAGAAACTTTACTCTTATTATATAAAGCAATAATTAAACCTAAAGTGGAATTTGCTTATATCTTTACGGAAGATAATAACAAAAACCAGCTAAAAATATTCCAAACGATAAAAAACATGTGCATAAGATATTGTATGGGTCACGTAAAATCGACACCACTAGCAACAATACTAGCAGATTCAGTGGAAATGACAACTGAGTTTGATAATAAGATAAAAACACTCTTATACATAAGCAGACAACTTCAAAGAAATTCCAAAATTGGAAAAGATATAAGAAATCAAAGATCAATGGTAAAATTAAACACATATTTTAATAAATACGAGTTTTTAAAAGAAATAAAACCTACACATATCGAAACGTCTAAGAACATAAATGTTACAATCAACCCTTTATTAGAAGGTATGAACAACAAAGACTCTACAAATGAAGCCATTATTAATCAACTATTCTTGGCATCGGTGCAAAAATTGGGCAATATTGATATTATTTATACAGATGGTTCAGTACAAGGAAATAAATCAGGATTGGGGATATATTTTAATAGCCTTAAAGTAAACCTGGCCATAAAATTAAAAAAATCGTGAAATATTAAAACAGTGGAACTAATTGCAATAAAGATTGCAATAATAATTGGACAACTCAGCAAAAAGGATAAAATAATGATAGCAACAGATTCACAGAGTGCATGTAAAGCGATAATAACAGCTAATAAAAAATCCACAGAGAAACACTATGAGAATGAGATCCTAGATTTAATTGGAAATAACCCGAGTAAAAAGGTTTGGATTCAATGGATGCCTGGTCATAAGGGAATAAAGGGGAATTTAGTGGCAGACAACCTAGCTAAATTAGCAATTATTAGACCAACACACATATTAGATAACGATTTAGTGAAGGAAGATATTAATAGAGTGATTAGAAAAAGGATTAGGGAAGAATGGGCAGAAGAATATGAAAATTTAACTAGGGACAAGGGTAGATATTATAAACAGATATTCCAAAATATACCTAATAAGTTATGGTTTAAAGGAACAGAATTAAATGATAGAGAAATTAAAACAATAAATAGAATAAGATCGGGTCACTCTCTAAATAACAATTATAAATTTTTGCTAGGATTAGAAGATTCCTCAGACTGTATAATTTGCAATGTGACAGAAGATAATGACCACATAGTGAACGAATGTATAAAATACAATAATATAAGAATAAATTACCCAATTTTTAATCAATTAAATCTAAAAGAGATATTAGCTAGACAAAAAGTAGAAGAGTATAAAATACTTTTAAAATTTTTGAAAGAAACACAAATTGCCTTATGACCACTGAAAAGGGACATAACCCGATTATTTCATTATTATATAGAAGGATTAATTACTGTATTCACCATTATAATATTACTTAATTATTTATTCAAGCTGCCTTTAATAACCAAGGAAACACGATGGGAATCATGGTAGTATTAAGTATATAGGTTAAAAATTATATTGTAATAAAATCATTTAAATTGTTAAGAGTTTCTCCAAATCAGTAAAAATTAAGATATATATTTATTAATTAATTAAATCTTAAAAATAGTAAATAAGAGAATTGAATTATAAATTAAATGGCTAAAGGGTTAAAAATATAATAAAAAAAAAAAAAATTTTTTAGTATAATTTAGAGTACGAATTTGGGAATTTAAGTTAAATTTAATACTAGAAATTAGAATAGACACAAGGAATAATAGGATAATTATTATTATCAAAAGATAAAATATTGAATTTAAATAAAAGAGAATATTGATAATAAACCCCGGTAATAGAGAATTAGTATAGAAATAATTATTTTAAACATAAAGTGAATTATATAAAAACATAGTTAAGTTACAATTAGTTACTCGTTACGTTCAGAAATGAGGGTAAAAGAGTGATAATACACACAGATCCCACTGCTACAGAACTTTCACAGAAAAGTCACTGGAAGCGCGAAGTGGAAATCATTAAAAAGTAGGTCATATTAGGTCTCAGATCTTGACCACATCAAAAGGAAACACAAAAAAAAAAAAAAAAAAAAACGCATAGCCTAGACAATTTATTTGAAATGCCAAATTCAAAATTGGTATTCATTTCGGAATCGCGTCCCTGCTAAAAAATACTATTGGATTTTGAAAACCAAGTACACAGCGGGCATTCACGAATACCAAAATGGTATTGGATACAAGGCATTTTTTTGCAAATGGTCAAATAAAATGCGCCTTTTGTATGAGACAAAAAAATTTAGATAAACAAATCATATGAATATTCATTTTTTAAAATTTTTTTGTTTTTCGAAAATTTTGACGTTATCTAAATTGATTAGATGGTTTGCGTCTCTCAAATGCTGTGAAAGTGCACTAATATTTGAATTTATATTTGGATTTGCGCCTCTTTTGTGTTTATAAATCCGTTTTTACAAAAACTGCTTTGTCTGCCCTGTGTATGTTGAATTGCAAGTGCAACATACTTGGTAAACAATATTTGATTGTTTTTTTAAAGGTATTTCATTTTTCATTTTTGAAAAAAATTTGTCATTTAAATTTGAAGCTGCACGTCCTACAATTTTAAAATTATAATTCCGAAAAATGTGTTTAGATTTTTTATGGAATGGCCAAATAATGTGTATAGCTTCAGTGTGGACTTGGAAATCAGGATTTGTGTGAAAATTTCTTTATTTACAAAATATGTTATTAATTAGTTTTTCCGGATATTGGTTTTCAATTAATGAATGTTTTAGAATTTTTAAATTTTTATGATGGAATTTAGTATCGGAAAGCTTTAGAATTTTTTGGGTCAACATTTTTATAGTGTTAATTTTGTAAGTAATTGGAAGGCAAGAATGAAAATTTAGATATCTACCAGATTAAGTAGTTTTATGGTACCAATCACAAGAAATTTTGCCGTTTGGTTCATGAATTAAAAGAATGTCCAAAAATGAAGTTTTGTTCTCTATTTCTTTTTCTAAAGTTTCTGTTGTTTATGGAATTAAAAGCTTGTAGGGAATATTCAATCTTATCTATTGGTACGGCTGTGATTATACCATCAACATATCTGTAGTAAAATAATGGTTCAAAATCTAAAGTGTTTTAAATTGAAATTTCTAAATTTTCCATTAGTAAATTTGCAATGATGGGACTTATTGGGGAACCCATACGTGAGCCAAAAATTTGTTTGTAAATTTTATTATAAAAAAAAAATTCTGAATTATTTAAAACGATATACAACGCTGTAAAAAATTGTATTTTTGTTAATTTTGATTTCGAATTTCTTTCTATATTTCTCCAATTTTGACTAATAATATCTTTTACAATTTGGTTATCGACATTAGTAAATGGTTTATTAACAAGGTTTCATAACGCTTTTGAGAATGATTCCGAATAGGAATCGAAAGCTAAAGCTGTAATTAAGTTTTTAAAAAAAATAAAAAGAGCCCTAAACCAATATTTCAAAAGTTTGTTTTAATTATAAGTGAAGAGACCAATGATTACATTTCCTATTCAGACAGCTTCTTATTTACTAGTGATGTATTTTCGGATGCCCGAAAATCAAAAATCTTCTATAACCAATTTAAAACTAAAATTATTATAATTTCGCCTGAACTGTAGCAAATTAAATTTTAATTTTCATAATTTTATTACAAAATACTATCAAAGTTGCTATAACTATTGTTACTATTATTATGTATACATTAAGATTATTCGCATTGTTTTACACACAGTGATCATTGACGTAGAATAAGTTTTAATGCTTGTGAATTTTTTACTTTATTGTTCGGTTGCAACACACCTCAAACAAATAAACAATTGTGGGAAATTTAATATTGTTGCAATTTAATTTAAAATTTTATAAACTGGTATCTATTTTAATTTAGTAGCATAAAACAACATTATGTTATGTGAATACTCTTAAATAGTTGGTTTATTAATTTAGGAAATCCACACTGGAGAATTTCATAATTTGAATGCCATTCATAGATAACTTTTTTCTATCCAAATGTTAGTTTATCAAAAAAGCGGTCAACATTAGTTCTTGAATCGAGACTGCATATAATATTAAGCCTTGACATCGCTATAGGTACAATTGAAATTGTTTACGAGTTTATGAATAACAAAAGTTTGGTAATTATTCTTTCTGCAGCCATAATTCGTTTCATTAGTTAATAAAATCAATACGTCGGCGAGTCCAAAATCATAAATTTTCAAGAAGCAATTAAACCAAATTAAATTTTGTTAAAACTTTGCCTTTTTTATTTACGCAACAATTATTTTCAAAAAAAAATTGGGATAAAAATATATTGGACTTACCGATTTTTCTATACCAAGTACAACATTTTTAATTGGAGTTAAACAAATTGCATTAACATTTTTATTCGTTAAACGAATAAATTTATTTCAAATATATTAATAAAATAAAACGATATAAAACGAATTCAACAAAATTAAGTAATAAATTATAGTAAAAATTCAACAATGACTAAAAATAAAAATAATTTTTGTATCACAAAAATGTAGGAACCTTATTTTCTTGATTTATTATTGATAATCATAAAATGTATGATAATCTATAGGCATCGTATTTTTTAATATTTGCAGATGGTTTAATGTTAGATTCATAGAGCTGTGGCAGATTCTCCATTGTAACCGGATTCAATAATTTTTTAATTCATTAAAAAAATCATTTATTCTAGAAAGGGCTCATGTACAGGACATGTGCCTTTTAAATACGAACTAAACTAATATTTAAAAAGTAAAATATTATTGTGTTTTTACTTTTTTTGTATATTTTATAACATGCTTATACTACTGTGTCCAAAAAGTAAAGCCAGTTTTCATATAACACATCATAAAACATCATAAATATTGTTTTTCTAAGTTGGCAGCATTGTGATATATGTACATCTGTGACAAATTTTATTAAAAACATTCATCAGTTTTTTTTTTTATGCTTGGTTTTGTACGACGCTAAAAGTGCATTCGGCGATTTTTACAATTTCAAATTATATTGAGCAAAGTTGCATTAAATTTTGTTTGCGGAATGAAATTTCGGGTGCAGAAACGTAAAGGATGTTGCAGAAAGCCTTCGGGGACCATGCTTTGTCGGAAAGGAATGTGTACAATTGGTATAAGCAGTTCAAAGAAGGTCGTGAAAGTGTTGAAGGTCATGTTCACAGTTTTCATCGATTATCGTGGTGTTGTCCATTCAGAATTCCTTCCACCCGGCCAAACCGTCAACAAATAGTATTATTTGAGGGTTATGCGTCGTTTGCGTTAAGCTGTTCGCAAGAAGAGGCCAGAATTGTGGGCAGACAATTCTTGGTATTTGCACCACGATATTGCACCTTCTCACACTGCACTCGTTCTTGTGACTTTTTCGCCAAAAATTCGATTCATGTCGTTCCACAACCTCCGTATTCGTCTTAGTATATAGCGACAAATCACTAAACTAATCTACCGCAATATACCCTATGTGTAGAGACAGCACAGTTTGTATCGATATTTGTGTTGGTTTTGAGTAAACTCAGCTTCGCTAATTATTCTATTTAGTGCCATAATGCATATCGGTTTTTCCAAGAGTAATGCCCTGGTCAAAATCGTAATAACACGGTATTACGATTTGTAATGGCTTTTTGTATTGAAAAAAAACTGACCAAAATCTATCAGTATTTCCCCTGATCAACCGATCAAGTACACTACAAAAATCAATACAAATATTTTATCAAATAATGATCAAATATTAAACTTTAAGGATTGGTGACCTACTTTTTTCAAAAAGCATGTAATTGCTGCTCAATTTTAAAGTTTCAGAATTTTCAAATTTTGAAATGACCGGCGACGGAAATTTGGAAGCCCGGGAATTTTTTTTTTTTTTTTTTTTTTTTTATAAATTTTTTTAATTGGGTGCAGAGCGGACTTATTAACGGTCCTAGCTCCTTGTAACTGTCAGAGCTTCTGCACCCAATGCGCGATCCTGCAAGTAAAGATTAATAGCTACCTTAAATTTATTCATTTTATATTCCTTCGGAAATTTGAAATGTATTAGCGAATTCCATTTTTTTGATGTTCGGTATATAAATTCGCGCTTGATTTCTTCAGTTCGAGGTTTCGGGAGCTTCACCGTAAACCTATGTGCATTGGTTGTTCCTCTTGTTACTCTTGTTGTTGTAACGAATGGTGGTATTTTCTCCGATAGTTCTGCAGAACATTTACCATGTAAGCATCTGTAGAAGACGCAGAGTTCTGCAACATCTCTGCGATGCTGTAAGCTGTCTAGTTCTTGAGTAAGTCTGGGATTCCGAATTATTCTGATAGCGCGGCGTTGAACCCTGCCCAATAAGTGGAGGGTGGAATTTATTGATAGTTTGGAAAGTTTTACGTTTAAACTTCTACGGTTTAATACTACCGAGGTAAGATTACCTTCTCAAAGAGCGTGTGATACGGTAAACGAAATAAATATTAAAAAAATATGTGACATGCAAAAAGTCCTAAATTGCATACCTGCTCAATGATGTATTTCTACGACGAAATTATGCAATGGCCAACTGGAATGGAATATAATAGTGAAGACAGTGACTACTGAAGTCTTTAAAATAATATACTTTTCCTTTTTTATGCGAATGAAGTTTATCCTAAACTAATATTAGATTTTATAACAACAACAAAAATGCGTATGTATGTATTTAAAAAGCATACATTCGGGCAAATGTATAATATGTACAAGAAAAAATTCATTCAAATCAAATATTTGAACTTAATGCTAAATTATAAAAATCCAAATAGACAATATTTATTAAGATTTAAACTATTTGGACTTCCACAGAGCCAACCCCCTTTAGCTAATAACGGATGAAAGCATTAACAACATATTAATCGAAAATGTTTGACAATTTAAAAATTTAATATTATCAATATCTCAGAAAATCGATATCTCTAAACTTTATTCTATCGGCAAACATGTCACTATGATTTTCAGATAGGCCTATATGTGAACTTAAATCGTGATGAACCGCTAAAATTTCATATTGGGTTTACCTATTGAAATAACGATTAGTAAAATAGATATCTCAAAATTTTCTTCTATCGGCAAACATGCCATTATGATTTTCTTGATTTGTTGATGCTTAGATCCATTTTTTCAAATTTTCGAATAATCGTTATTTCAATAGGTAGACCTAATATGAAATTTTAGCGGTTCATCACGATTTAAGTACACATATAGGCCTATCTGAAAATCATAGTGACATGTTTGCCGATAGAATAAAGTTTAGAGATATCGATTTTCTGAGATATTGATAACATTAAATTTTTAAATTGTCAAACATTTTCGATTAATATGTTGTTAATGCTTTCATCCGTTATTAGCTAAAGGGGGTTGGCTTTGTGAAAGTCCAAATAGTTTACATCTTAATAAATCTTGTCTATTTGGTTTTTTTTTAATTAGCATTAAGTTTAAATATTTGATTTGAATGAATTTTTTCCTGTACATACATAAAATAAATTCGCTCGAATGTATGCTTTTTAAACACATACATACGCATTTTTGTTGTTGTTATAAAATCTAATATTAATTTAGGATAAACTTCATTCGCATACTTTTTTAAGGTTTTGTAATTTGTTTTAATCCTAATGAAATTTAATAAATGAAATTGTAATATATTTTTTGTATTTATAATTGAAAGGGCCCATGTCCATGCTTTAAAAATGAGCATATACCAGCTGAAATAATTTGACAAATACCCCCAAAATTCAACTTAAAATTTCATAGCGACTCACATTTTCATCAACAAACTCAAATTTCCTCCTAAACTTATTTTTGCTGACAATATAAAGTTTTTTTTATTTCCTGAATAATTTGAAAAAGTGGAAATGAAGGAGCCCTTTCAAGAATAAACGATTCAATTTATCAATGTCATACAGAAGAATTTTTATATAGTAAATTGTGTTTTTCTCTGCACTTTTTATTTTATGTAGACAAAAGTCTACATACACCCCCAAATTTTGATATATCTTAAAAACGAAAAGCTTACAATGAAATTTTTTATTGTCAAAATATTTATTTTTCTTAACAAAAATACATGTTTCATGAATAGTTGGTCTCTTTAATTTGGATTTCACAAAATAAAAAAAAAAAACTTAAAATTCAATCAAACAAAAGTCTACATACAGCGAAGATCAACCCCAATAAAATAGGAAATAATAAATAAATTTGAATAGTCAAAATATTTTTTAGTACCTAGTTGGTCCTTCATTTGCGTCAATTACAGCTTGCAATCTTTGAGGCATAGATGATACCAAATTGAATGTTATTTCTGGTGTAAGTTCTGCCCAAGACTTTTTTAGAGCTTCTTTTAGATTATCCCGGCTACTAGTATCATATTTTCTGACTCGCCGGTCTAATTCGTCCCAAAGATGCTCTATTTGGGTTAAGGTCTGGCGATTGGGGTGGGGAATGTAGTTGTTTAGGAACATTATACAGCAACCACTCCTTTACAATTGCCGCTGTATGTTTAGGATCTTTATCCTGTTGAAAAATCCAAGGAGATCTAAGCCCTGATCGTTTCACAGATGACTGAAGATTATCTTTTAATATATTCATGTAACAGAAGCGGTCCATGATGGCATCAATAAATACTAAATTACCCACCCCAGTTACAGCCATTGCTCCCCAAACCATCACACTCCTACCTCCATATTTCACCGTAGGTTTCAAATTCCTCATTTGTAATGCTGTATTTCTTTTTCGCCAAACCCTTTCTCGTCCATCGGAACCAAATATTTTAAACTTGCTTTCATCAGTGAAATGGACACGTTTCCAGAACTCAACATCCTCCGTAATATACCTTTTTGCAAATTGTAATCGCTTCGCTTTATTTGTATTTGAGATAAATGGTTTTTTACGTGGAACTCTGCTCTTGCATCCCTCTTTGTGTAATGTTCTGCGGACAGTGATTGGATGTAACATCTTAGCTGCTGCCTTAACAATTTGTTCCGTCAATTTTGGGGAGCTAATTTTTGGATTTTTGTTAACTATATTTTTTATTTCTCGAATATCTCGATTCCTCAGTTTTTTTGGGCGACCATAGGATTTTCCCTTTTCCAATTTTAGAAACACGTACGGCAATAAAGAATGGTTTTTGGTGTACTTTATAGTTTCTGATAATTGAAACAAATATTTCGTAGAAAAGTTTCTTGCTCAAAATTGTGTAGTTTCTTATATATGTATACCATAAAACCAGGGTGTATGTATACTTTTGTTCTATAGTGTACCTTTCTTTGTGTACTTTTTACAGTAGTTGAAGTAGTTGCAAATGTTTTGTCCGATACGTATACATAATATAAAAACGGCCAATTCGATTATATTGTTGGATTCATATTCAGAGAGGAGGAAAAGATGAATCGAAAGTGACATTAGATTGGGTTAATTTTGTTTTTTTGTAGAGGAAATAAAATAATCCAAAATACAAAAGTGAACGAGAAGTTGCCTAAGTCGCCTAAGTAGTAATGTTGGTGAACTATCGATAGTTTTGATAGTCTGCGATGTCGATTGTTTCGGTATTTTGAAATAGCCCCAAGTAGTATTATCATTATTGAGAAAAAAACAAAAATTATCGTAAATAACTCAAAACCAAAAAATGCGTGCGAAAATTTCGATCTACAAAGCGCTGATAACACCAGTTATCACCTTTGGTTGCGAGTCTTGAACAATGATAGCACAAAACATTCAGAAAATTGCCGTATTTGAGCGTAAGATCATCAGAGTAATTCTTGGTCCCATTAAAGAGGGAACACTTTCAGAAATCGAATGAATCGTCAAGGCTAAGATGGCTTGAGCACGTGCTTCGTTCACAAAATCGGACCACTAAACAGGCCTTGGAGTCGGTACCAACGAAAGAAGGACCTCGTGGAGGACCACCTACCCAATGGATAGGCGACTTTGAAAGGGGCCTAAATATACTCGGTCACCATGTCTGGCGTTCTCTTGTGGTGGATCGAACTATTTGGAGGAACATCGTTGAGGCGGCCAAATCCCCTGACGGGATGTAGCGCCAGCGGAAGAAGAAGTTAATTTATTCTTTACAGTTACTACTGCGCTTAACATAATTCTTAACGCATTGTAGTCGAGCGTTTTGAGCCAGCGCATTAAGCTTGAAGTGGGCGAAAAAATCATTATAGATTTAAAACTGCTTTGATTTTTTTTTGAACTTTTATTTTCTACTTTTATTTAGAATGCATTTTTCATCGACTGGAGAACTCCGCCCCCTATTCGCTCCGATTACCAACCTCTGACGTTCCCTGCTTGCTACATTCGCCAATCGTCGGTTAATTATAATAAGTAGTTTATTTTTGATGACGGGTGCAAATGCAAGAAAAAAATAAAACATCGCTTTCTGTCCATGTTGCTTCGTGCATAAAGAAGTATATATTCAACACGTAAAACTCCATCAGCCAGCAGTATTTTTACTTTTATTTACATATTTATGTATATTTTGGTTTTATTTATAACTATGTATAACTAGATTCAACAACCAACCCACTCTATATACATAAATATTTATAACAAAAAATTCGGAAACTACAATAAAATTTAGTTTAATGTGAAAATAAAGTGAAATTATTTAAATATGTTGACGTAAAATGAAATTCTTTCTTTCATATGTATGTATATGTATGTATGTAGATACAAATTTTTTATTTTTTTTAAATTTATTTAATATAACATATATTAATCAACAGACAACAATCACTTTAATTGTTAAAAACAAGAAAAACATTTTTTCACTTTAGATAATTTATCATTCAATATATTCCAATAAATGTAGAGAAATGCTCATTGATATCTCACATGTCTTAAATAAAATAAAATTAGATACGTATAAGAGTTAGTAACATAATCTAATAATTTACACGACCTGCGAAACAGTTTAACGAGTTTTGTGCGTCAACAACGTTGTTTTGCTTGAAAATTTGATACAACCTAACATGAATTTTCAAATATAATTTTCTGATTTTCGTAAATAGGAGTAAATGGGAGATGTTATTTAATAATGACTAGAATTGACCGGATTACGAAACACCTACGTGTCAATAGTTAGATTTTTTTTATGATAAATTCTTAATTTCCCTAACCAAGCGTCCGTTAGATGCTGGCTGAAGTTATATAAAGCTGTCAGGTTTCTGCTGGAACTGAATTAATGACTCTTTAATTACTACCTTGGAAAACTTTGAAACAGATAAAAATGTTTTTCCACAATAAAGTAGTCGTAGAAGGTAGAAGGCATAATTATTATTTGTTTTATAGCCTGAAAAACAAAATTTCTCGGCTAGTGGTTAATAATATTTTGTCCACGACTAACGTATAATATGCTCATTATACGTTTGTTTCATCAATTATAATGATATACATTATTCACTGCTAAGTCTCTTCTTTCATTTTATTTATTTATTTATTTATACAGAGAAAAGTCTACAAATTTGACTTGAATTTATAACATATTGAACAGGGTAGAATAAAAATTAAATTAAACAAAAAAATAATTAAAATTGACATAAAAATAGTTTTAGGTTGGAGCAAAATGTTGCTTCAACCTACGTTTAAAGCTGGCTTTACTTAAGTAAAAGTCGAACAAATGGTCGATATTATTAAAACTCTTCGACATCATGTTTACCGGTTCATTGTCACCATAGTTTGTTCTGTGTTTATTCAGATGAAGGAACTCATGATCTCTTAAATTCCTACTCAGTGCCTTTATTTTAATTGATTCTAGTATGGATGGTGCATCGATTTGATCAATTAAAATATTTCCAATAAACGAACACTTTAAAAGCTCTCGTCTATTTGCCAATGTTGTCATTTGATAGGTTTTGCATCCAGTAGCATATGATGGTAATCGCTTCAGGTTAACGTGGTGCGGTAAGTCATGGTCATAATCCCATCCGTCTTTACACGTTATATACCGTATAAACTTATTTTGGACACTATCGATTTCTCTGATAGGTTCGTCGTAAAAAGGACACCAGATGTTGACAGCGTATTCATGTTGAGATCTGATGTAGGCATAATACAGGATCTTGATTGTCTCGAGCTCATGAATATCCCCTGTCCAACGCTTAATAAAACCAAGCATGGAATTGGCTCTAGCAACGCATTGCTCAATATGCTTAGTAAAGCACAAGCATTATTCAATATTTCCAAGTAAATTATTTAATTTTTGAAATTTTATCTAGTAGTCTCTTGCCATTTTCATTATTATTAAACTGTGACGTCAAAATGTCGACAAAAATTATTTTAGGTATATTTAAAGGATTTGATTATAAAATGCAAAGTTATTTGTCGGTTGTGGAGAAAGTATCGTATTCTACTCGCATATAGGGGTATATCATGTTAAAATCAATCGAGTAGTCAGATTTTGAGGCGCAAATAGTTTATTTGCGACCTGATGGAGGATATACCCCATAATGGATGTTATTCACTCAGATAATTTACGACACTCGCCTATCGGCTCGTGTCGGCAAACTTCATCTTCGTGAATAACAGCTATCATTATATGCTCGTTGAATAATATACTATTATTATTGACCATTAGTTAATAATGAAAAATGAACACTAGATGTAATGCGACTAAATGCGTAATAATGAAAAATGAACACTGGATGTAATGCGATTTTTATAACACTGTTATTGGGCATGTTTTTTTTTGATATCGAAGTAATCTGAGAAATAATTTAATTGTCAAAATACAGATACGCGTTTTTTTTTAGTATCCGAGGAAAAATGTATTTCTCTGTGTCGTTTTTTTACGCTCGGATAATTTTAAAATTGAATCTTTTTTCTCTGGAAAAAAGTTCAGATTGTTGTTTGACAGACATTTATTTTAAATAAAAAGAACACGATAATATTTGTTTGGTAATCTGAAACTGACGTTTAGTTTCTTCAACGCTAACAAAATTATCATTTATTTTTCTCGGATACATCAGAGAAAATATTTATCGGATTTATCCGATATATTATCTATCTGTTCTGTCTTATTTCTCCGACATTAAAAAAAAACACGCCCTATAATACACCAAATTTTTTTTATATGTAAGTTTTTATATAAATATCCCTCGATTTTTGGGGCAGCAGCTGGTCTATTATATTTTCGCTTATCTCATATATTTCAGGTGGCGTGCCGATTAAATCATCATACTCCATTTTTTTTAGTTGAATGCCAATTTGGCTCAACAAAATTAAAACTTCAAATAACAAAACAAAATGCAGTGTCATTTTAAATTTACGCTTACTAACATACAATTCCATGACACAAGAATCCTCTACAGATAAGCTCAATAGCTTACGTTCATTAAGAAAACTAAAATGGTGGAACCAGATTATTTTTATCTGATCTAGTACTCTCACACTGTAGAAGAGAATGAAATAAAAGATAGTACAGTAAGTCCTCGACTTACGCGAATTCGACTTACGTGAATTCGTACAGTCCTCGACTTACGCGAATTCTACTTACGTGATTTCGTACTTAAAACTAACAAAATTTCTCGAATTTAAGGTTTGTTCGACTTACGCGAAAACTTTTGGAACGAATTAATCACGTAAGTCGAGCACTTATTGTATACAAAAAATAAAATAAAAGGAAAACCAAATAATAATCATTTGTTGGAACAGTTGGAATAAGACTAAACAATATAATATACTACACAAAACAAAATAAGAAACACTTGCTATTAGGGTGTTAACTTTCGTTAAAATTTTTATTTTCTGTACAACTACAATATAACCGAATTCAATATCTTGTATGACCTCCTCTGGCCCTAATACACTCCAAACATCGCTGGTTCATGCTCATTATCAGCCTTTTGATGGCTTCTTGGGTTATTTCACTCCATTCAAGCTTAACAGCATTAACCAGCGCAGGTATGATTAATGGAGGGTTTGCCGAATCCGTTTTTTTAGAATATCCCACATTTGCTCAATGGGATTCAGGTCTGGGCTATTCGATGGCCACAATATTTTCATCTCTAATGAAATATTTGGAGACGTTGGCATTATGAGGCCTAGCATAATCCTGCATTAAGTTAAACTCTGGACCATACCTATTAGCATAGACTTTGACTTGGGGTTTGAGAATTGAGTTCACATACCTTTCACCCGTAATCGAGCCTCCATCAATGACTATACAAGCTCTGTCTTGCTCCACAAACTGATGCCACCCCAAATTATTATTGAACCTCCACCGAAACGATCGGTTTCTTGTATACAATAGTCAGTATATCGCTCTCAAATGCGCCTATAGACCTGATTCCACCTGTCACTGGCACTAAAACAAAATCGCGATTCATCCGTGAAGAGTACGGCTCGCCAATGTCGCAACTGCCAAATTTTATATTCTTGGCAAAACATCAGTCTTGCTGCATGATGTCTAGGGAGCAAAATGGGACGTATGGCTGCTTTTCTTGATCTAATCCCTGCTTTTTTGAGGGGATTGCGAATGGATTGATCTGATATCGGGCGGTTCAATAGCGTGCGGAATTCATTTTGAATCGATCTGGCTGCCCTTTTCCTGTCTCTTAGAAATGCCAGCACTGTGCGTCAGTCCTCATTTGAAGTTGTGATGCTTTTTCTGCCCGATCCAGATGTTCTTTCATATGATACCGTCTCACGAAAACGAAACCAAACGTTACGTACCGAACTGTGGGATACTCCCATTAATCTCGCTACAAAACGTAAACTTTTTCCCTCTTGGACCAGTGTGGTTACTCTTGCCACCTCGGTAGCCATTATATGAATCCTAATTCGTGCCATTTTGTAGATTTATTGAAAAAAAAAAACGATTTTCGCACAATTTGCAATTGAAAACAAATTAATTTTGATAAAAATACCCCATTTACGACTGCGTACATTTTTCGCTTTATTTTTCAAATTGTTTTAGGATAAGGTCTACTGTGGTTTACATTAATGAGATATGAATCTGGTTTTAGGTACACACATAGACAATAGATTAATGAAAAACATGGCATTATTAGTTTGGGTTAAATTGATCTACAACGAAAGTTAACACCCTAATAGCAAGTGTTTCTTATGTTGTTTTGAGTAGTATATGTATATTCATAATACTTGTGTTTCTTCAATTATATTAATAGCGGACATTTGCATTTGAATCTCATATTTTTGTGCCCCCAAGCATTTTTTTAATAAATTCGATTTTTGTCTAAATATTACAGATTATACTTTTAAGGAGTATACTCACAAACTCTTTATCACAATACAGAAATTTATGAAAATGTATAGGTGGTTAATCGCCATTTTAATACTTCATCAACACAAACGGCAATTCATTTCTTGTTTACAAGCCATTAGAAGCAATGGAAAAAACCGAATATCGTGCAGTGATAAAATTCTTTGTTTTAGAAAGTTTTCAGCAATAGAAATTCATACAAAAATGATAAAAGTGTTAAAGGAATCTGCTCCTTCATTTCCAACTGTGCATCGATGGGTTTTGGAGTTTAAACGTGGTCGTTCAAGCGTTTAAGATGAACTAACTAACCGTGAAATTGTTGCTGATACCATAGGCATCTCGGACGAATGAGTACTCCATATTTTACATGAAGAATTACGTATGAAAACGCTGCTTGGAAAACTGGTGCCGCATTCGTTAACAATTTAACAAAAACTGAATCGTAAACCAATTTCTCAGCGTAATTTGAAGCGTTTTAAGCAAAATAAAACTTTGGATGAGAGACTTAGATCTACTACTATGATCCTAAACTGAAACAAGAACGTTTACAGTGGACTGAAGCTGATTGTTCAGCTCCAAAACAAGTGAAGTCAGAACGATCGGCAAAAAAGATCATGGCATCAGTTTTTTGGAATGCAAAAGGAATTTTGTTGATTGATTATGTTAAAAAAGGTAAAACAGTTAATTCTGAATATTATTGCAACCTTTTGGACCAGTTGAATAAAAAAATTCGTGAAAAAAGACCCGCTTTACAGAAGAAAAAAATAATTTTTCATCAAGCCAATCAATTAATCACTCGTTATCCGTTAAAAAAAATGATTACGAAACTTCAATATGAAGCGGCCAAATCCCTCTATGGGATGTAGCGCCAGCGAAAAAAAAAAAAAAAAAATGCACGTGTTCACGTGTACGAATTGCTTGAACACTCACCGTATTCACCATATTTGGCTCCTAGCGATTACTATCTCTTCAGAAACCTTAAACAATTCCTTCGTGGAAAGCTATTAAGCTATTGCAGCCGTGGAAAAGTATTTTGCAGAGCTTCCAGAAAATTATTACAGAGATGGTATAAAATTATTGGAGGATCATTGGAATAAGTGTATTGTAGTTGAGGCCGATTATATTGAATAAAAAAACTAATTTCATTAAAAAATTCAGTTCAGTTGCAATTTTACACCACCGAGTAAACATTTAAAATAACTTACTTATTACTTGTGTGAAAAGTTGAATCAGTAGTTTTAAATTTTATTTTAAAAAAATATTGTGTTGTGAAAAGTAAGTGAAATCGTGATGTTCTTATCTCCGCCTCAAGTAAAAAAGGCTGGGCCAAATCAGCAGACAGCGATGCCCACAAGCGATTTGTCACCGAACGTCACGACCTCAATTATTAATAAAAGTGGAAATGTGCAGCATAGTCCAAAGCGACAACAAATTTTAAAGGCTCAAAAAATTGCTTTACCGCAGGCAATTTAAATTAAAATGAACTAGAAATTAATTTAAATAATTTTGGTGTGTTGAACCATAAAGAATATGAATCGTCGACAAATATTGACAATAATATAAACAGTGATGTAGGCCAGTGTTTAGTGCAAACGGGAATTGACCGGTATATTCTTAGACCATATAATATAATGGACCGCTAGCAATGGCTTTTAACTGTCTCCAACATCTGCAGCGCAAAGTAGCCTTGTGACCGATAGGGTAACTATAGCAAATATAATCAAACTTAGTATCCACAGATGTCGCTACCAAATTAAGTAGACTTTTTAATACCAACAGATGTCACTGCAACTTCTAACATCGTAAATCTTATAAATCTGAATAATAAATCTTATGTTAGAACAAAGTTAAATAAAATTATCCATTTTATAGGTCGATAAAATATTTTTTTTTGAATTATCGTTTTTTATTTTATTTATATATAAATTTAAATTTGCAGTGATATCTGTTGGTACTAAATGTATCTACTGAATTTTGTAGTGACATCTGTGGGTACTAATTTTGATTATACTTGTTATAGTTACCCTATCGGTCACAAGGCTACTTTGCGCTGCAGATGTTGGAGACAGGCTACTTTACAATTTTATATGGAAACGTCACTTCGCTAGCGGTTCATTATATTATATGGTCTAAGGGTATATTACTGTCCGATCAAAACGAAGGAGAAGCCCAAGATCAGCGGCCAGTGCAAGCGGTAATAAATTCACTAAGTTAGCTACCGTTGAATTAACACATGGCACTAGGTATTCTTGCTTGGTTGTTGAAGATCCGCCACCTTAAAAAAATTCCAAAAACTGAAAAGCCGCCACCAATCTATTTGAAGGAAGAATCAAATAGAGAATAGAGATCGAGTTTATTACGGCAGGTGCATTTTATATTTCCGTTATCAAAATAGGTATAAAAGAAACAAAAATTCAACCGCTTAATATTAATACTTACAGAGCGTTAATTAAACATTTTGATCAAGTTGGTAAACATTACTACATGTACCAACTAAAGAGCAAAAAGGATTAGTTGTAGTATTGAAAGGAATAGAGAGCTACATAGATGCAAACGAAATACAAGCTGCTCTCGCTGAGAAAGGTTTCCAATGCAAATCTATTACCAATATTATTAATCGGGAGAAAACGCCGCAGCCATTGTTCCGTTTGGAATTAGAACCAGACAATAAAAAGGTCAAAGGCAACATGTAATATATGACCTAAAATATCTACTGCACAGAAGGGTTACCATCGAGGAACCCAGGGAAAGAAATGGGTCGGTACAGTGTATTAAGTGCCAAGAATATGGACGGACTTACTAGAGCATATTGCACTTTGAACGACGTTTGTGTTATATGTGGTGAACTCCATAATTCAAAGGATTGCAATAAAGCCAAAAATGAAGCATCAATGAGAAAATGCAGCAACTGAGATGCAAATGACACAGCTAATTATAGATGGTGCCCAATTTATCTTGAATTGAAAAAGAGAATCAATCCAAAGCAGCGAGCAGAACAACGAATGCTTAATCCTCATTCTTCAGCTAAAAAAGAAGCACGACTGGAAATTGTAAACCCAATCGCTCAAAATAGAAACCAGTACGAAACTGCCAATGATAGTGTGCACAAAGGGGTTTCATACGCAAGTGTTCTTTAAGGTACCATGGATCTAATGATGCAGAATATGAGCACGCTGATGCAGATAGTCGTAAAAAGCCAAAAATGACCATCTTCAAAATAGCTATATGGAATGTAAACGGCCTAGCACAACATAAAGCGGAGGTTCAAGCATTCCTCACTGAACACAATATTGACATAATGTTAATATCTGAAACACGCTTCACCAAAAACCGCTATTTCAAAATTAATGGGTACTCTATTTATGACACCAAACACCCAGATGGAACAGCACATGGAGGCACTGCTGTATTGATTAAAAGAAGATTAAAACACTATGAACTTACGAAATATGATAAAGAACATATACAATCAACGAGCATCTGTCTGCAGTAGTGGTGTGGAAACTGTGTCATGTCGGCAGTGTACTGTCCTCCAAAACATGCTATAAAAAAACTCCAGTTCTTGGATTATTTCAGCAAGGCTGGGTAATAAATTTCTTGCGGGAGGTGGTTACAAACTCACATTGGGGTTTCAGATTAACATCGTAGAAAGGCAAACAACTTTATCAAGCTATAGAGGAAGAGTCCCTGGATTATTTATCTGCCGGTAACCCAACTTACCGGCCCAAGGATAAAAAGAAAATTCCCGATTTAATTGACTTTTGTGTAACTAAGGGCACTCACCGGTAATAGTAACGGTCCTAAGGAACGAAATGCCCAACCTTCTTACAAACAAGCAAACTAATTGGGATAAATATAGGAGGCTAGTCGAACAAAATTGTCTACTTAATATTTCTCTGACCACACCAGCTGACATTGATGCGGCGGCCGAAAATTTAAAAGACGTCATGGCATTATCAGCTGAAAAGGCTACACTCGTCATAAGTAGTTCTGAAAAAGTTAATAACCTATCACATAATATACAGGAACTAATCAATGAAAAGCAAAAAATTCGCCAGCAATGGCAGCAAACAAAATCACCGTTATTGAAATGGAAATTAAATCGCGCTATCAGGGTCTTAAGATTTGCTTTGCGGGAAGAAGAAGACCAGAGCGTCCAGAACTATTTAAGTGATCTCTCGGCAACCGAGAGGACAGATTATTCTTTGTGGAAGGCAACAAAAAATTTAAAAAGGCCGACAAATTCGAATCCACCGATTAGACTACCAACTAGGTATTGGGCAAGAAGTGATGAAGAAAAAGCCAATGCTTTTGCTGATCACCTAACAACAGTATTCGCACCACACGAAAAAGATAATTATTTCGTGCCACCCCAGCAAATGGATGATGGTTTATCTTACAAACCTATAAAGTATAATTGGAAGAAAGTTAGAAATACAATTAGAAATTGCATAAGCCCGAAAAAGGCACCAGGACATGATCTCATTACTGGAAAAATGATAAGGGAATTGCCAGACGAATGCATTAAACTAATAACATTCATATTCAACGCGATCATGCGAACCAGTTATATTCCTCAAAAATGGAAAATATCTTTGATCATAATAATACATAAGCCTGGAAAAAATGAAACGCAAATCTCATCATATCGTCCAATAAGCATGCTGCCCACAATCTCAAAACACCCACAATTTCACAATTTGCAAAAATGCTACTAACAAAATTGAAACCAATATTAGTAGAAGGGTGCCTTATTCCATTATTCCAGACCATCAATTTGGGTTCCGAAACCGACATGGTACCACAGAGCAAATACACAGAATTGTAAATGCAATCAAAATCACCTTCGAGGAAAAGAAATATAGTTCTGCTGTTTTCTTGGATATAGCTCAAGCATTTGATAAAGTTTGGCGCGATGGACTAATATACAAAATTGACGACCTTCTTCCGAAGAAATTTCACTCAGTTTTGGGAAACTACCTTATTCAAAAGCAATATGGTGAAACAAAATAGTGCAACTATGTACTTGCTTAAATGATATTAATCATTAGTCCAGCAAGGCAGCGTCCTAGAACCAATATTATACTTGTTGTACACAGCCGATTTACCTGTAACCAAGAAAGTAACAATATCAACATTTGCCGATGATACGGCCATCCTGGTGTCGCACAATAATCCCGAAATTGCCTCAAAGAAGTTACAGTATCATTTAAACAAAATCGCGGACTGGTTAAAGTCATGGCGAATAGAAGTGAACGAAAACAAATCAATTCACATCACATTCACGCTTAACAAACGCACCTGCCCACCAGTGAAATTAAACGATAAAAATATTCCTCAACAAACCAAGGTCAAATACTTATGTTTGCACCTGGATAGAAGGTTAACGTGGAAAAACCATATTGAAACAAAGCGCAACCAAATAAAAATTACATTTTCCAAAACGTATTGGCTGATGGGAAGAAAATCTCAGGTTGTCCTTAGCCAATAAAGTTTTACTGTACAAAGCGATAATCAAACCCATATTGACATGTGGTATTCAGTTATGGGGATCCACCAACGCTTCAAACAGAGAGCTCTTCCAACGAACTCAAGCGAAAATACTTCGCAGTATTACTAATGCTCCGTGGTACATTCGACCTTGGGATTAAAACCATTAAAGAACTCAGTTCTAAATATTATTCAAAACTAGAAGCGCATTCCAACGAATTGGCCAGGGATATATTAAAACAGCCACGATTTAGGAGACTGAAAAGGACAAATCCACTCGGGCTGATAAACCTGTGAACCTGTAAATTTATTAAATGTTTATGTTATATATATAATCTAAATTAATTAAATTGTGAGTACCAACAATAAGAATTAACATTGGTTAAGACTTAAAATATGTAATAATTTTAGCTTAAGATTTGATTACTTCTTGTTACTTTCTTATGTAGAAAGATTCAAGAATAAAGCATTAAAAAAGCAAAAAAATTAAAAAATTTACATTCTTTCATTTTTGCTTTCAATTCTTTTCAACCAATCTGTATTTTTTAAATTATTTTGGATTTTTATTTTTAAAAAAACGAGTTTTTTTGTCAATCTTTTGTATTTTCAAATTAACAATTTTAAAAATAAAGTATAATAACTCATTTTGAAGTAACGTTCATGACAAAAAAATTAAAAATAGCAGAAAAATCAAACACACTTGTAACCACAATTGTTGTTGTTCGACGCAATTGTTCAGGGTTGCCTCTTATTTCTGCTGCAGCAACGATAATTCTTTTCAACCGGCACGGCCGGCGTACACTTTCTGTTTCATAAATTCAATCCATAGTCCGTCCGTCTGTCTGGATGTCTCTACCAGTGGTATCTCGAGAACGGCTTGTCCGATTTTTTTTTCGCCAATCTGTTTCTAAGGTCAAGGCGGAGATTTGAAAAGCTTTTGGAGACTGTGCGTCAAGAGGGTGGAGTACCTGCCACACGAATTGACCCAAAATACCTGGTTTTATAAATAATTAACGATTTTTTTATATAATATGCTGGTTTGATTATTGAATTGGGCATTGAATTGGAAATTGATTTGAAGGTTAAGCTGGGGGTCAATTTGCGGGTTCAGTTGAAGTTGAGTTGGGGTTGGATTAGGATGTAGTGCGAGTAGTTAACAAATTTTTTATATGATGGAACTTGCCTATTTATCAACCGATTATTATGAAATTTGACATGTGTGTCGGAACTGGGAATCTAAAATGATTTTTGGATGAAATTCTGGAATATGGCCAAGTATGATGGAACTTGTCCATTTCTCAACCGATTACGATGAAATTCGACATATGTATTGGAAATGGGATTCTAAAATGTGTTTTGGATGAAATTCTGGAATATGGCCAAGTATGATGGAACTTGTCCATTTATCAACCGATTACGATGAAATTCGACATGTGTATTGGAAATGGGATTCTAAAATGTTTTTTGGATGAAATTGTGGGATTCCAAAATGATTTCTTGATGAAGTTCTGGAATATGGCCAAGTATGATGTAACTTGCCTATTTCTCAACCGATTATTATGAAATTTGACATGTGTGTTAGAAATGAGATTTTAAATGAGTTTTGGATGAAGTTCTGGAATATGGCCTAGTATGATGCAACTTGCCCATTTCTCAACCGATTATGATGAAATTCGACATGTGTGTTGGAAATGGGATTCTAAAATGAGTTTTGGATGAAGTTATGGAATATGGTCCGTTACACGGTTAGAAATGTCATATTAATGAAGCTTTTGACCTGTTTGGCTGTCGTTGTATAAGTAAATATTGTTGGCTAAAATAGAAATCAATACTTTCAAAACTGTCACACCAACTTTATGACACAGGGGAATGCTATATCTCCATTGAAGATACCAAACACCGAAGTTCTGATTACCTCGTGAGGTTTCAGCTATTTTTTTATTGTTTATAATTTGATTTTGTTGTTTTTTTTAATGTTCTTTTACTATTGTAATTGTTTCTGACCTTAGTGTTGTATAAGCTACATAAGTGCTTACTATACCAATTATTAAAAAAACTATTATTATTAGGTTAAAAAATAAAATAGGTAACCAAAAATATTGAAATATTGTGATAACTAATTATGAAATAAGCAATTATGTAAATTTTAAGACTGGGGACAATTCAACCAAATGAATGTATGCAATGTAGTATAGTTCAAACATGAAGTTATTCAGGTATATCCAGATATAAATATTTTACGAAGAGGATATAGAATGTAGTATGTACATACAAATTGTGAAAATTATTACTATAATTTTATGTTAAATTGTGGTTAGTTATAAATAACTGGCATTTTATTCCACAAACCGTCTCTGATTTGCCTCTAAATCCGTTTTGCCTCATCAGAATTGGCCTATGGATTCGTCAAAGGCTCTGTGATTTTTTGCATCCGTGTTGATTTCTTCCTCAAAATCTGTATTATGTACTACTCAGACGTTCTGTAGAGCCGAACATACATTCAAAAATTTAGACGGGCAGCTATAAGAGACAGCGGAATCAAGATTTGAGTGAACTAAAAACTCGTTCTAATGTAGACCTTTCCTTCACGATCTACTTCTTGAGACAATGACAAAGATTTTCACTTCTGGTTGGACAAATTCGGCCAAATTCGCTGGAAACCATTTTTGTTTTCAACTTAACTAAAGTGTTTTCGGTAAGAAATTTAATTCAAAAGTATTTGGTTAAGCTTTTTGTTGTTTAAAATTTGCAAAGTGGAATGTACAAACATCAACAATTACCCTATTCTGCGTTACTCATCTCATATATGTTTATCAAATATTCCGGGTAAAATTTAAAAATAACTGAAAGTGAAAACATTAATTTTTCATTTTAAAACTCATTCTAAATGAAACGCGTAATCATTCATTTACATCATGTTTACTTAAAGACCCGTAATCGCAAAAGTGGCTTTCATTATGCGTAAATCCCCGATTAAATCAGCATTATGTACCTGGAAGTATAATGTGAAACTATATTAGTTAAACGAATATGAATTTATCTTATTTTAAATATTCGACGTAACTGGAATAATGAATTCACGCGGCGAGCAATATTTGCGTTAATGAAATATGTAAGCGATTCCTACTGTTGTTGCAATTCGCACAAAAATATTAAATCATCACATGATTAAGAATACGAAGAAGTCGAAGCGAATGAAATCTTTTGTTTATTAATAAAAGTCATTAATCTCACAGTTAGATATAATTATAATTCATCAACTACACATAGTAAGATTGGGTTGTAATCGATTTTGATCATTACTATTATAATTAATCTTGCACATATTGTATCCAGAACAATTAGATTAAATTATTTCCGCGTGGTATTCTTATATTCATATATTAAGTAACATACTGTAACATACGAGTAACAATAAACTTGAATGACCTACAATCAACATCATTTTTATATTGACAGGCCCTCATACATATGCATACAATATACAATACATGCACAGATTGAAAAGAAAATCAAACGATCTTTCGACCTTTATTTAAGATTGATTTAAAAGAAATTGTTAGATTTGTTGTGGTCGATATTTAACTGGATTTTATAGAATCGTGTAGTGAAAACTATCATAATTAATTATAATTTGACATATACATACTACTATAATAATCGTAATGATATTATCGCAAAATTATATGATTACGTACCATTTTTAACAAATATGTAAGTAGCCTATTTGCAATATTTAACTTTAAATCAGCATTTAATTTATCGTAAAATAAAATTATTGAATTTATAATCAATTTCCGTACAAGCAAATATTTTCCATTTTTTACAGAATGGCAAAAACACAAGACAAGAAATCTTCAATGATCAATAAAAAACTAGTCAAGTAGGAGGGACAAACTACGTACGATTAGTGACAGTTGTAATAATAAACTTGAATTTATCTGTCTCCTCTATTCAACATTTATGTGTGTCGTTGTTTGGCTTGATGCAAATTTATCATAGTTTATATAACAAATAGTTGAACGGACGAGTGAGAGGTTTTCGATATACAATAGAGCAATTTATACCACAATTGAGGTTACATCGGTTATTCCATTATATTTCGGCATATTTTCCAAAGTCGACCTCACCGATTTAAATTTTTATGTTATTTATCGCATTCCTGGTACAAAGGTTTCGGACACGAATTGTTTTAAGCTTTTCGGCAACAACTAGCTATCGCAAGTCCTATTACCACTAGACTTGGAAACACCCTTAAAAATCCAAAAATACCATTTTTAGAGGTTTTTGTTAGTAAGTAACCTTTTTAACCTTTTATCGTTCCTGTAGATAAATTAATTAATCAAAACCAAATTAACAATGAAAAACAAAAATTTATAAATCAGTTTAGGTTAAACTACTCCCAAATAACCCAATACATACATATATGTATGCAGTTAAATAAAGAGGATATTATTAGTTTTTTTTTTAATGAAATAGGATAAATACTCACAAAATATTTTCTAAAGGTTTTTAACCCTTAAGATGTCAAATCCACACTTTCAGGACTAAAAGGGTTTATTTCTTTAAGCGAGTGCGCCTAAGTCGCTTTCAAAAATCTTCCCCTCTACTTGTCCCCTCAAGTCAGCGCACTTTGATCTGCCGAACCACCCTTAATATTTATTTATTTACTGTTATTTATAAAATAAAAACAATTCGTAGAAATAACTTAATTTCTCTTATAGGTATTTATTCCAGATAATAAAAATATTATAGGGTGGCCAAAGTTACAATTTTATATACAAAAAGGTCCGTTTAAGATATCGTTAAGCCTGTCTCTCAGCTGTTCCACCCCGCGCTGATATGCCAAATGAGGTTCATTATAATTCATTATTATTATTATATCTTCATTTTCATTTCTATCCAGTCAAAATTAACATTTTTACCAAACGTTGTTAAAATCCCTTTAAATTTAAATTTCGATTACACATAAAAAGTTGATATTTTATTGAGGTTTCAAGTTTTTTTATTGCCCGATATAACACGTTTAGTACTTTTAGTACAATTTTTATTGATCACTTTATAAAATACCAATTAAGGTGGTGATCACCCCTGTGGTGATCATTTTTTACTATTACCAAAGCATCTGGAAGATCACCCCTGATTTCATAATTCTACCTTAGCATAAATTTGTTTACACCAAATTCTTATTTTCGTGCTACTGCACAACTATTTTCCCTCAAAGAGAGCAAAACAAACAAAAATAAACAAACGTAGAGAGCAAATAAACTAAAACAAAGTAACAAAATGCCCGAACCACACCTGGACAGCGATTTTGGTCGCAAAATGAGGATTGATTTGAGGATTACCGCAAAGCAATAGTATTGGTAAATTGTATTGGTATCGAATGTGCACTTTTTTTTTAGTTTTTCGTTTAAGATGATGCAAATAAGATAGAAAAAATGACATGAATAAGAGGGATAACATGATACAAATAAGATAAATAAGCTCAGAAGAGAACGATCGAGAGAATATTTTAAGGCGTTAGTTTACTTTAAGTAAACATAGAGAAAATCTGGTAAGGAGTATATACATATTTTAAAAATTTTTGAATGTAGGATTGTGCTTTTCCTTTTAATACTAAATTATTGTTAAAGTACAATAAATAAATAAATAAATAAATATCTATAGTTTTTAGAGAGAATTTTCCGAGAAAATTTTCCCTTTTTATTTTTCAAAATTAGGTGAATTGTAAATTTGTTGATAATTTTTGACGTTAGAATTGTCTATTAGTTAATAATAATTGCTTCAACGTTGCAGACCCAGATCAAAGAGTTTTTTTTCGCCCTTATTGCTTATTCTGATAGTACCACAAATGTTAGAAACAGCAACTTTTGTAAATATAACCATTTTTGTAATATAATTTTAATTCGTTGTATACCTTAGGATGGGGCTGCCGTCCCAAACCTCCGCGTTTCCATTTATACAATTCTTCCTGTTTCAAATTTTATTTATAATTTTAAACTAAGTAAAATAAAAATTGAAAAAATTGCAAAATTTTCCTGGGAAAATTGCAAAATTTTCCCGGAAAAATTACTTGCACTGTCGAAAAACTGTTGAGATACAATCCTAATATCAAAATATTTATAAAAATTGCACATTTTGACATCATTTGAATAAAATATTACACAATTAAAAAAAAAAAGTGAAAATTTTCCCGGAAAATGAGGTTATTTTCCGGGAAATTTTAGTTCCCCTTCCTAAAAACCATAGATACACAATCCTATATTCAAACATTTTCTAAATATTATACTCCTTACCTGATTTTCTCGATGTATAGATACGTAAAGCATACTTTTTAGCCTATATTAAAATATTAAACTAAACTTTATCTTCCACACATAACTTGGAAAGAAACAAGAATATTAAAAAAAAAATAAAGGTAACAATATTGGTAAATTGTATTGGTGTCGATGTCGAATGTGCGTTTTTTTTAGTTAGGTATTCATTTAACATGAAGCAAATAAGAGAGATACAATAACACGAATAATAGAGATAACATGAATCAAATAAGAGAAATAAGCTCAGAAGAGAAAGATTGAGAGAGTTGTAGTCTTACTTTGGCAATTTTACAACAACAATGCCGTGTATTTTCATTCCGGAATGAAGAGATTCATTCCGCTGAGAAGAAGGAATAGAAAAATTCTCTTCTTCACCTAGTTGCAGTATTTACCACTAGAGTAAATAAATAATATATTTTAATTTTATGAGTTGGTATCAAATAATAATTATTAATTTTTCGATAAATCAGAATATTAAATTTTGTTAATTATCATTTGGAATTATTACACTTTATTCAATAATTTGTTGTTATTATTTTATATTTGTTAAAATTCTAAATAATAAATTATATTTTAGGGCTTGGTACCAACTGTTGAAAGTAAAACAAAAAATTATTCTGAAGAAGAATTGCTCTTACTTTGGGCAAAATTTCATTCCTATCCGGATAGGAATAACTTTTACCAAAGTAAGACGGTAAGTGTATTAAAATACTGAGATAGAACAACAAATTCCGAAATAAAAAAAATTAAATATGTTATGTATTACGAAATGAGAGAGACTCAAACAAAACCAATATGAAAATATTTTTTCGTAAAATCGATTAATCTATCACCTATAAGAGAGTCTCCGGTTGTGGGCACAGTTTTGTTTTTGACCCATAATTTTCCTTTGAGTCCATATTATGCGGAGATATGAATATCAGTGGACAGCTAGAGGCATTAACTAACTGTTTGCTAAAGTAACTACATTGATTCCGTGAACTAGAAAAATTTTACGACCAATTTTGTGAAGTCATCTTTTTTGGCAAAAAAAAAAATCGTAACCGGTTATGGGCACCCTTCGAAAATTCGCTGAAAATGGGAATAGTTTAAGGCAAACGCACCTAATTTGAAAAAATTTCGAGCCTTCAGTGGCAAAGATAATAAAAAAAGGCTTTTTTAAAAGTTATACAACTTCAGTCAACTTCGATGGCAGAGGCTTCAAACAGATGATGCAAAGTTGATATCATCAGATGATAGAGAGTTCTTTTTATTTAAATCGTTTGGCCGACAGGTTGTCTTCTTTTTTGACCCTTCTTTTGGGGAGGGGAGGGGAGACGGACGCTTTAAATGAAAAAAAGAGGATGCCTACAACCGGTTACATTTAAGTGCCCACAACCGGAAATCACGACCATTCTCGGAGTAACCAAAACAAATGTGATGCGTCATGATTTTGATAAAAATCGATGTGGCATCCCAAATCACAACGAAAATACTGTAAAAATATCGATAACACTCACCTATTTGAGATTATTCACTTTGATTTATCGCACTTTTAAAACATTGGAAAATTACAATTGCGTTGATTTATACGGACTTTTTTTTTAATGTGATCAACTGATCACAGCAAATGAACAAGCTCGTCCATTCACTTCGATATTAGCTAGAAAACTGCATACTGTCAAAATACAAGTACGACAATAGCCAGATCTGCCATATTTGAATTCTGTCAACACGTAAAATATTGTATGTAAACAATATTTTAAGCATTTGTGTTAGTTTCGTGTATATATATTTTCTGATTTATTTTATACATTACTAATACTAAGCCATAGAGGACAATTTTTATAGCTTAAGTGTTTCTTTTGCACGGCTTGTATAAACATTTTTGTTGGTTTTGACTAAAATCAAAATAAAAAATGTTAACCAAAAAAAAAAAAAAAAGTAGGAAAACACAAAACCAACAATAATGTATGTGTAGTGAAAATAATATCTCAGCGAAATTCTGACAGATTTCGCGCAACTACAAAAAAAAAACAAATGGCTTAAACACAGCGATGTATTTAGGCTAATTTGTTTTCATTTTGAGGTTAGAATTTGTCTATTTCGAATTATGTTTTTCCTCAAATTTATTCACAATAATTAATGTAATTTTAATTTAGATAACACACTAGCACTAGAACTTTTGATAACATTTAAGATAATTTTAATGTCATTAGCTTGCATCGAACAAATTGAAATTTAAAATCGAGCTTTTTTATTGTTTTGATTTAACACGAAAAATGACATTTCTTTCTAAATATGCCTAGTTCGTACCTTAAATGGGTATAACGTTACATATCCAGTGGTGTTGTTAGTATTTTTTATATATTTTAATTTCACTTGATATTTTAGAATTTACCTATAAAATAATGAGAATGTTTAATATTTTCCAATGTAAATTACATTATGTAATGAAATCAAATTTCACATATCTTTATTTATAATTTTTTTTATTTTTAAAAATATTACTCAGCCGACCCTTCTCTGAAATTTTAATTTTTTTTAACTACTTAACTATTGGCTGCGCACAACGATGCAAAAATGAGTTTCACTGAGATATTATTTTCACTATACTACAGGCAAAACCAACACTAATGTACTACAAGCCTGATTCCGTGATGACGCACACAGATATCCTCTAACATTTAAGTACTTTTCATACCAGACGCCTCGCCTCGAAATTTTTAGTTACCACACATACGAAGCTGAGACCCTTTCATACCGGTGGCGTCGGCTTTGAACATTCGGTTGATATCAAATATTTAATTTAGGTCCATTTTACACGTGAATTATAGCAAGAAACGAGATATTATGAATTTGTAAGCTACATATGAACTAGATTTTTCGGTAAATATAAAACAGTTGTGACAAAAATGTGATTTGTAGGTTATGTTGACAAAGCTATTCGCTTTGTACTACTTTAAAATGTCGCAGTCGAGTGTGGAACGCATTGCCTTGGCCTCGTAGATAACTTCATTGCAATATATTTTATTTTTTTATTAAATTATCACTTAAAAATAAATTATTTTTCAACAAAATGAATTTATTACTATAAAATTAAACATTATCAATCAAATGAAACTAATTTTCATAATTCAAAATTGAAATAAAGAATTTTCATTTTCGAAGCTCAAAGCCGAGGCGCTTGGTATGAAAAGTACTTAAATCGCTTATACTTGAAAGTGTTGGTGCACAAATTCCTTTGTTTTGTTGTATATCGATGGCTTAGTGAATATCGGCCCTAACCCACATTTCTAACATTTTTCAAGATATACAAAAAACGAGATTTTTGACAGATAAAAATTGTATATGATATAAAATTGAATGTGGAACTTGTTTTATTGGTTTTTAGGTTAAACCAGTCACACGAAAGACGTAACGTGTTGCATTCTACATTTTGGTATCAAAATGTCATTTTTGAAAAAAATGTGGGCTAGGGCCGATATTCACTATCCGATCACCAATACTTTCATGTATAAGCGAAAAATAAATTCATAATGTTGGGGACAGTCAGGCTTGTAAAGTTGTAGTATAGTCCTATTCAGATCTTAAAAAATTTTTTTTTTTAATTGTTCTGCGCAGCTTCCAGTGATGTAGAAAAAAAATTTATAAAAATTTTGACGAGTCGCATTTATCTTAGATAGTAAACCTAAATAAAATAATAAATAATCATTCAAATGTATTATATTTCAGTTTTAATACACAAAACATTCAAAATGTTTATGATTTTATGTTATTACAATCAAATTTCATGTGAAAATTAATAGGTGTAAAAAAATATTGCACGCCTATGGAAACAACGTCAACATTTAATTTTCGGACGGACTAAGGAAAATATGTAAAATTGCATTAATTCTTCGATTATCGATTTCAAACGATTCTTTTAAAATAAAATTATAAAAACATTTTTTGATTCAAAACGTTATAACATATAAATAATGAAATAAAATGATATAAATAAAAACCTAACCTGAAAACTGAAGTACAAATACAATATAAAAATGTAAACAATTAAGCCGAAATAGTACATCACTGTGTATCCGCCATGTTATTTCTGCGCGAGAACTGTCAGAATTCCAGCGAGATTTGAATACTACTATACATTATTGTTGGTTTTGACTACATGCCTGACTGTTACCAATATTATTTTGCGCTTATACATGAAAGTATTGGTGATCGGATACACTATTGTAGATAAAACAAAACAAACGAATTTTCGCACGAACAGTTTCAACTATAAGCTAAATTAAGTTTTTATAAAATGTTATTTCCATATTTATGATGTTTTCACGGCCAAAATGGTCAGTGAGAAAGTTTTATAATATGAAAAGATTTTGAAGTCGTTTTTCCTTCTCAAGGAACATGAATCGGAAATGTGTATTTCTCACTGAAAATGTTTTTCATTATACTTTTCACGGAACGAGAATTGACCACCGCAACCTTATTGAAAAATGGATCAGCTATAAAATATACTTAGTTGTAATATTTTATGTTTCATTTTTCTTGTTTCAAAGAAAACGCGGCTATTGAAGTAGGAAATTAAATATACAGGGTGACCCATTTTAAAAGAACCACCTAAATAACTCCCAGGGGGAAGGAATTAATAAAAAGTTGCACAATTTTTAGGGGGAAATCAAATGATGCTTGAATTTGACCTTGAGGTCAAATTTCAAGGTCATTACAAGGTGAAGTTTTTTTAAAAAATGGAATCACCTATTTTTGACTCTGGATTCTGAAAGATGATGATGTAAAGCTGAATTTAGAATTTCACGCGCTTTCAGACTCCAGGTCAAATTCCTAAAAATTTTGCAACTTTTGTATCGCCACTTTTTTTTGTTTAGGCCTTCCATCCTTTGTCGGCCCCATTCGTAATATTTTTAATTTTTTATTTTGGAATTTGTTGTTTTATTTATGTGTGCGAGTATATAAGAACATAATAAAGTGTCGTCAATATTTGAGTTATTCTCTCGATCGTCCTTTTCTGAGCTTATTTATCTTATTTGTATAATGTTATCCCTTTTATTGTTGTTATTTTATCTCTCTTACTTGCATCATATTAAATGAAAAACTAAAAAAACACTCATTCGACACCAATACAATTTACCAATACTATTACCTTCCGGTAATCCTCAAATCAATCCTCATTTTGTGCCCAAAATCGCTGTCCTGGGGTGACATGTTCTACCATCATTACATATTTTCGATGTTCGATAGGTTTTATATCTCTTGTTTAAGAGCAAATTTGTACATCATTTCGTTTTCTAAATTACGCTTTATCTATTGTGATCTCCGTCTATTAGAATACATTTCTATACTATCCTATTCCATCGTAATCGGTAAAGTAACGAAAACATTTTTTGATTATAAAGTGGAAATGAAATAGCACCTTGAATCGAACACGTGTGTGAATTAATTCTTAGACTTTTTTGTAAAAAAGAAATGTTTATTAAAAGATAACGATACAGTATATTTTATCCAATATATTCGCCATCGTTAGCTATGATTTCCTGCCATCTCCTGGGAAGTTTGTGGATTCCTCGTTTGAAGAAGCCTTCAACTTTCCCAGCTATCCAGCCATCTATCTAATTTCGCACTTCTCCGGCGTTTCGGAAGCGTACGTCAGCCAGGCCTATTTGCATTGATCGAAACAAATGGTAGTCGGAAGGTGCAAGGCCTGGAGAATACGCTGGTTGTTCAAGCCGATCCCAACCGAGTTGCTCTACCTTGTTTTGAGCGGTTTTGCACGATGTGGTCTGGCATTGTCATCATGAAACAAAACTTTATAGCTTTTGTTCGCTATTGCTGGCCGTTTTTCGTCTAATGCACGTGCCAAATTTTCCAGTTGGCGTCGGTAGCGATCACCTGTAACCGTTTCATTTGGATTTAACAGCTCATAATACACCACACCTTTCTGGTCCCACCAAATACTCAGCATAACCTTATCGCAATGAATATCTCGTTTTGGCTGCGATGGTCCTGCTTGGCCTGGATCGACGTAAGCTGCTTTACGTTTGGGGTTGTCGTAATAGACCCACTTTTCATCGCCAGTAACAATTCGATGCAAAAAACTATGTTTTTTGTACTCAGCAAGATTTTTTTTACATGCTTCAATTCGTGCTTTCAATTGATTTTCGGACAGTTGATGTGGGACCCATGTTCCTAGCTATCGAATCTTTCCCATTGCGTGCAAACGATGAGAAATGGTTGATCGGTCAATGTTTAACTGCATTGCAAGTTCTTTTTGCGTTTGACATGCATTTTCATCCAATAATGTTCGTAATTCGGCATCTTCAAACTTTTTTGGCTGACCTGGCCGTTCTTTGTCTGTCAAGTCAAAATCACCACTTTAGACTCGATGAAACCAATTGAAACAGCTTGCTCTAGATGGAGCTTGATTACCATAAGTATCAGAAAGCAATCGGTGAACTTCAGCGGCAGTTTTCTTGGAATCAAAAAAGAAAAGAAGAACCCCTCGAAAAAACAACTTATCACGATCCATTTTAAATCGATTACAAAAAAATGACGTAATATGAAAAATAACACTTTTTGTTCTGAATTAGATTGACAATTGTGACAGCTACAAAATGCAATTGGAATTGCTTGTCAACCTATACACAAGCTCACGTAGCGACATCTAAATGTCGAGTCTAAGAATTGATTCACACACCCAATAGTATACATTTATTCTAAAAACAAAGATACAACCCACCAAATGTCACCCCTGGACAGTGATTTTGGTCGCAAAATGAGGATTGAAACGTGTGTGTTTTTTCCATAAGCACCAACAATTTGATCCGATTGCCCGATTGCTTAGCTTATTTTTGATAGTTATCATTATCATCATGGGAAAATACACTAATACATACAATAAAAATATTTGACTGCAGATACAAAATTTTCACTCAATCCTCAATTTGCGACCAAATTAATATCCTGATGTTTCTAAAATTCAATTTGTTTTCAATATTTTGCATATTTTTTATATTAGGGTATTTTCTACTTTTTGACTTTTATTTTGTATAACATGATTTTATTTTTTTAAAATTATATTGAAAAATCATGTTGTATCCCTAAATAGTAAATTGAAATTAAGGTTTAAAATTCCCTTTACTGTATGTACATAGGATTGATCATTATTTTGATTGAAATGACATTTTGACTTAAATTTGGCAAAATATCAAACCGAATCGTCTAAACCAGACTTGTCCAAGCGAAACGAGTAATTTTTACAAATTTTCAAAATAACATGAGAGGTTGTTGTCTGCAATAAACGAATACTTTTAAATAGCAAGAAATTATTTTACTTTTTACTTAATGAAACAAATCCTAATCAATGGTGGCTGTTGAAATAAAATCTTTGATTATTTGATTAAATTTCTCAATTTTTGTAAACGAGTAATTAAATAGGGCATTCAAAAGCCTAAAGTTAGGTTAATGCCTTATGCCCTATTTAATGGCCATAACAGAATTGTTTCAAACAATTCTAAAATATTTTTAATCATTACTTGCCAGAATTTCAAAATCTCCAAAATGTGTACAGCTGGGTATTTAAACCACTGAGTAGAACTACTAGGATATCAGCTAAAATTAAGATAGTAGGTCGCTGTTATTTATTAGATTGTACTATAATTTCCCTACATGATACGTTTTGTTCTTTTATTGTTTTGCCTAGTTATTCGCTTGCTATAATTGTATGCGTCAACGTGATAGATTTTTATACATCGACCAGTATCCAGTCACCATCTATATAATGTATGTAATTGCGATCTGTCGGAACCAGTTTGAATGAGTTCCGAATGTTTAATTCCGTGTACATATAGAGATTTTGGTTGTCACATTTCAAGAGATCCGTTTAGAAAAGAGATATTTAAAAATTTCTATTGAATTGCCCACTATAAACCTACGAATTTTGCATGAAAGCCTAATTGAGAAAATTCTTCTTATTTACGTCATTGTTAACGTTTAAATGATTTTTCGGTTATGTATCAACACCTAAAAATCAAATTGCTAAATTCCAAAATGAAAAATATCCAATACAATAATCCAAAAAATTCAAATAATTTTATAAAGTTTGATTTGGTTTAGCTTTCCTCTTTCCTTATCGGGGCAATTGTCTGAAAATTCTGGAAATGGAAAAAATTTTGAAAAAATAACAAATTAGAAGGAATTCACACGCAAGATTCGAACAATTAACATTCTTGAGCAAAGCGGATGCGGGATTTCTGCAAGTGGTATCGGTTCTACTTTGAGTAACGAGGGATACGTGAGAATTACAGAATGTGAATTACCGTAATAGTGCTGAGCAGTATCTAGCCGTTGTTGAACTGCATGTCTTTCTTTGATAAAACGTCAAAGCTTACTAAATATTAATGTTACTATAGATGTCTAAAAGAGGTAAGGTTGTCGGATGCGAAAGAGTTACAAAAACCGGACATTCCAATTGGAAAACCTTTTATAAACTTATTGTGATTGTTAGACTCGTTTTGCTTGAGCAAAAGTGGGTTTAGATAACCTAAATCTTGCTTGCCTAAATTGCAATTCAAAAATGGTTTGTTTGGTTACAAAAACTAATAAATTACTTTCTATTAGGTAACCAAATATTAAAATACAGCTGACCGCAACTCTTTGATAGGTTTGTTTATTAGTTTGGGGCTAATTAAAAGGCTATTTCAAGATCGTTAATGTGTAACGATGCTCGATCACAGCAAGGTGTTTGCACTTTGCAGTGTTTGCACACTCAAAGCTAATTTATCATTACGGCTTATACAGCTCTTTGCAATGCATAGCGAGCAAAATCTTCAATTTACATCAGCCATGATTGAATCAATCAAAAATGCAAAACATATATTTTTACTTGTAAGCAACTTACCAACAAAATAAAGTTGCAAAATTCCTGCTAAAAGGACTAAAAACATGTGATCGTCAAAAAATAAAAAAAATAAAACAATTAATGAATTCGTGTACAAAATGTGTATACATGTGTACTCGTATGCACAGACATATTTTAGAAATGTTTAGATCTAAATCCAAGCCAAATATTTTTTAAATCAATCGATCTCGCCCACTGATACTTCTTATTATTTAACAAAAACTCTACGTCTGGTACATTATATTTTCAAAGTTTATTGATCCCAAGCTAGCGAATATAGAATGATCACCCCACATGATATAAACATGCAGCAGAGATACAAACAGGCAGATATAAAGTAATGTTAATGGCCTTAAATATCGCAGATTTTATGTTTAAGTAGAGACTAGCTAGGCTTTACAAGATACTTAATATTTAGGACAAAAGGGCATTCAACATTTAAAGAAAAAGCGATAGTAATATAGATATTAGAGATGAGCGGGTAGTAACTGTTCGGTATTTAATACTCGTTACTTTCAACTACCCGAAGTAACGATTACATGAAAATTAAAATATTCGTTACTTTTGTACAATAGTTACTACTTTAATATTTTATGTTTCGATTTTTATTTTTTTTTGATGTTGATGTAAATATGTATGAATGAGATAGTTTTACTTATAGATAGGAAAATTAGCAAGGCCGAGAAAGAAAGTATCAACTTTTAAATTTGGTAGGAATTGAGTGCAAATATTCATCTCTTTTTAATCAATCATGATATCTCAATTTTTAATTTAAAAAAATATCATTTTCTTTCTTTATTGTTGTATTTTTTAGAGAAACTTGTGATTACTTTGTAACGAATACAAAGTAACGAGTATTTGCATTAAAAGTAACGAGTACTCGTGATTACTCAAAGTACCGAAATTTCTCATCTCTAATAGATATAATACTAATAATGTTTACATTATAATAAAATCGTTGAATAATTTTTTTAAGTTTTATAGTGTTCTAGCTTCTATGTATGTACTATTAAAATATAAACATCACAATAGATAAGAAGAAATCGTATTTTGTTTTACAATCTTATCATCTTTAATTGGAATTAAACGATTTTATATAAATTTTGTATTTCTTGTTTATATTGATCTAACGCAATCGTTCAAAATGATTCTCGACACAATGTCTAGGTAGGTGTAGTTACTTTAACATATCCAATGGATATTATCCATATACAAAGAAACCACGAGGGCAAATTATTGAATCAAAACAGCAGAATATTTTAGAGCTGGGCCGCTCATAGTTTGACCTATAAAACCACGAAAAAGATTATTATGATTCAAACCATTAACTGCAAAATTACAAAGAAATTATATCAATGTCATATTAAAGTGTTAAACTTTATGGATCTTAGATAAGTATATTTCTAATTAAGTGGCCCACTCGACGTTGAATATAAATATGACGAATATACATTAATGATAATTACACAAAAGGAAAATGCAGCGCTTGTTTTGGCCTCTGATAACAATATTTAGATCACACGCTTAATGACGACAAAACCAACAAGCCACAGCGAATAGTATTTAAATATAAATTTATACTTAATAAATTTACTTAATTAAAAATAGTTATATAACTCTGTTTTATGGGGGGGAGGGAGGGGGGGGAGGTATTTATGGTTCGTACCGTAATATGTTGTTCAAATGAAACCATGTGTATAACAAAAATGTGTATTTTGAAAATACACAATAAATTACATCAATTACACTAAATTGTTTAATCCTACGTAAATTTACAAGAAAGCGTACGATAAATAAACCGGCTGCCAAATTAAAAATAATTACATATTTATTTAAATTTTATATGTCATTTAAAAGCTTTCAAATTTAATGTGTTTTTTAATAAGTGCTGTATATTTTATAATTTACTATTTGCTTGTTTCTCCGCCAATTTTGGTATTTCAATAACCAACAACATCATTCCAATTTCGTATATTTGTTGCAATAACATGCAGATTTTAGATACTGCATTGCCCAGTTTTGCCTCTTTGAAATTCAATCATAGATGAGAGCCGGGCCGATTATCTGTTTGTAATTTTCACCTCAATTTTGACCTCAATAGTCTTAGCGTTTAATCAATTCTTCCAAAGCTATTTAAATTACATGTTTTGTTCGTGGAAGTGACAGCAGGCAACATTGACTGGGCTACAACCTTCGAGCATAAAGATAAGTATATATAGTCCAGTCAGTGACGGTTATTCGCTCTGAATTCTTACGGACAATACCGATTTTCATGAAATTTTGACAGTAAATAGGAATTAGCTCAAGGAACAAAAGTTATACCTATAGTGCCAATGTGTGCTTTTACCTTGGGGGCGGATGCCACCCCTTCTAGAGGGTGGAAATTAGTACACTCAAAATAACCACAGAAATCGATAGAGGGATGAATTCTAAGCAAAAAATATCGTATAAAGTTTTTTAGATAAATCAATATTTTGCGAGTTATTCGCGATTGAAAATGTTGATTTTTCATCTATAAAATGCATGTTTTAGAGCGATTTTTCACGAATAACTCGAAAACCTTGCGTTTCATCAAAAAATATTTTAGAAGCAAAATAAAGCTTATAAAATAACAAATTGATTGGTTTATTTTTATTTCTTTAGATGCAATAACAACCGAGTTCTGGCTCGTTGAAAGTGGCTGTTTGTTCGTCGAAAACTGAATTCAAGCCTTTCAATATTAAATAACGGAAAAACGACAAATTTTTGAAAAAGACCTGTTAGATGATTTTTCAAGTACTTCAAAAGACCTTTAAAATTAGCTTTAGTAGAAGTCATTAGCATAACAACTTACAGAGTTATGATAAAAATAATATGGTGATCTCGTTTTTCGGAGAAAAAATCAGCAAAGAAACAAATGGGTTAACCGCAAGAATTGAAATTAAACGTAATCCATTTGCGATGTACCTTATTTAGGTACTAGCAATAGGTTCTAGAAGTTTGAGTGGTTTAGAATGTCTAGATTTGAAAAACAATTTGATTCAATTTTGAAATGATTTTTCAAATTTTTGAAAAAAATTATTTATAACAAATATATAGTACTTAGACAACTAAAGTTAGAAGAAATTTTAGCCAGACAAAAATAGAAGAATATAAAATGTTGATAACATTTTTGGAAGAAACAGAATTGACCCTATGACCACTTAAACGAGGACTTATCTTGTCTTTTCCTTTTTCCTTTTATTTTCCCCTTCGTTTTTCAATCATCGATAAAAAAATAAAATAAATAACACGGAGAAAAAAAATTACTATGATAATTTATTTCCTATATATTTATAGGAATTTAATTATAGCATCCCGTACTATATTTTTCGTAAACCATACTATGTACATAGCTGACTTTCCACCCTGCATAGCATGAAATGCAATATTGGAATCGCTACTATAATACGAGCTAATTTATTATGCCATATAGGAATATTTCCAATATGCATTTCTACAAATCCAATGTATTATAGGAATAATTCCTATAAGATATAATTTCCTTTGTTTTATACAATTCTCTTTATTTTGAACGTAAAATCATTAAAAATAAATTGAATCCTCTTCTCGAGCAAGAGTTTGTGTATCTAAAATAGGGACCACTACTATAAAAAAGCAATATTTACCACAAAATCTAGCTGTTATAATTGCTTCGTATTCTCTGAAACATATTCTTGTTATTTTCATTTCATGAATATAATTCGCTAAGTCAGTACGTTCTGCTTGATACTTAAGGTATCAAGCGAGAATTGTATTTTTGTAGTTTGGTCGTATGAAACCAAAATACCACATAGAGAAGTTGAGGAAGGGTACTCACTTCTCATTTTTGAGAGTCGATAATTTGTATTGACTCTGGGGTAAAGTAAAGGTGGGGGGTAATGACAAATGATATTTCTACTTTTTCCAGTAGATATATTATGATGTAGTGATTGGCATTTTTTTGATTTGCCAAATCGAAAATACTGTGAATGTCATTATCATTATCATTACTACTAACATATTTCCTATGACGACCTGCACGCTGCACCAACACCATTAAACATTGCAATCGCTACAAAAATATGCTGGGGAAAATACCAATTTTATGGCAATAAATACTAACTTGAAATAGGAAGCGCTTATTACTAAAATAGTACATTTTAATTTTACTATTTTTATGGTACATTTTACTATTTTAATAGTAACAATTTCTATTCGCATCTCTTTAAATTAACTATGTGTTATAGTAAAATACTTTCCTATATTAGGCCACAATCCTGTGGGCTCCTATAAATTATAGAAATGTCTCCTATAATTTTTTTTCCGTGAATGTATATTGATAGTTAACATAATATTTCTTCATTTATAAATCAGAGATACACGATGAGAATCATTTAGTATTAAGAGTCTAGTATGTATTAAGTTAAATTATAAGATTAGTTTAATAGTTAGAATCAAACGTCAGTACTATTATAACTTTTGCAAAAATTCTTATTTAATTAATGAAGATAATTTGTATTATGTAATAATTAAAAAAAAAATATGCTTAAAAATTTTAAGGGGGATCATTTTGAAATAATTTAAAATAAGAGTATTAGTTTTAATAGCATTATTAAATCATTGAATTAATTGTTTTTGGGATAGTAAATTTCTAACTCTCATTGATTGATTGATCCTGTATTTGGTTTGGATTTTATTTTTGATTTTGTTTACTTTGTTCCAAATATCAGTGTTATTTTTTTGTGATTAATACTGCTTAAATATTCCATCCAACTATTTTTTTTTGGTAATTTGATTTTTAATTTTAATATTTGATTCGCTCTTTTTAATTCTAACGCTGTATATAAATTTTTATTCCCATTGTATATTCTCTGCATGTTGAATTTGATATTCCACAATTTTTGTAGTTCATTATTCCACCAACATTTCGGCATGTGTTTGGGGTTTAGGTTTAAATAGCTTGTGTTTTCACTTATAATCTTCTCTAGTATGGGCTTCTATGTCTGATTCTTCGTCTGGTTTCCAATTTTCGTTAAATTCCTTTAAAATATTCCTCCAATTCGTTACTTGTTTTTTTTTGTCTCACTCTCTAAAAAATAATAGTACTAATCTAACTCGAAAAAAGAATTTATATACAGCAACACGAATTTGAGAATACTATATATTCTTATGATAAGAATAAAGCATCTATTCTTGTATAAGAATGAAGTAGTTTAATTCTTTTAAAGATTAATCTACAAGTAAATACTTAAACGATTAAAATTTACTCTATTTCACCGTTTTATTTATTTATTTATTTAAACCTACAGTAAAGTACAATCGGTAATAAGAAATTATAATGCAATACAAAAATATTAATAATACGTTAATGGTACAAAAAATATTAACTATCAATAGCAAAAAATTTAAATAACTCATTTCTAAACGAATTTCTTGACATATTAAAATCAAAAATTTCAAAAACAGTGCGTAGTTTGTAGTAATAGAATCAATGTGTAAGAAACCGTCTCGTCGCCGCAAACAACGCGTAGGAGCGTAAAAATTGAAACGCGTAAGTATTTCATCACAATCAATTCGTGAGGTCAAAACATCGTGCACAAAGATAGCTGATGCTATGTCTCTTCGGTGATTTAATCGTTGTAATTTTAATAAATTACAGTGATCTTTATAAGGCAAAAGAACATAGTTATTCACTCTATCAGAAGGTAGACCACGAAGAGCATACAGTACAAATTGCTTTTGAACACTTTCAATTCTATCTGAATGACACTTATGAAATGGTGGCCAGATCTGAGAAGCAAATTCAAGAATAGACCGAACAAAGGACACATATAAAGATTTTAGTGTAAGCGGGTCACAAAACTCTTTACAATTACGCTTAATGAAGCCTAACATAATGTAAGCCTTAACAAAATTAATCTTGAAAAGAATTAACTCAAATATATCAAAAGTATAACTTTTTGGTTTTAAATCTTTGAAAAGAATAGACATAATTAATTTTAATGAATCAAACTAATTCACTTTTTTATTTAATTCAAACCTTTATTATGATTCTGTTTAATTACTATATACATATTACATTAATTCTAAAAAAAAATTTAAGTTAAATCTTAATTTTATTCAAATTTTTGAACTACTTATTATATAATATAGATACTATTATTCCTCGAAACTATCCCTTCAAAGCATAATTTCCTTTCTAAAAATTTTAAATAGAAACTACGTTTTCCATTAGGTGCTTTAACTTGGTATCCATTATGAAAATTATTAAATTCTACCATCTTGTATTCCTCACATAATAAAATAATATCATTTTCTTTAGTTGATGCAATAAAATCAATACGAGAAAATTTTGGCATACCTGATGAATCCCAAAGTATAAAAAGCCCTGCACCCTAATTCTCTAAAAATTAAGATAATGGGTAAACGTGTAAACTCGTAAAAAGCAAAGCTTTCTTTTATTAGTTTGCAATTTTTCGATTTTATTTGAAGTAGTAATCAAATCAAAAAATTGCGAATTCATTAAAGTATGCTTAGCTTTTTGCAAGTTCACACGTTTACCCAATATCTTATTTTTTTAGAGAATCAAGGTGCTGGTCGATAGTGGTAACTGTACTCACAATATTTTAATATAATTAAATCACAATCTAAGCCATATTGTATTACAATTGAGTCAGTTTTACTTAGTTTTTTTGTTCTTTTCCCTAATTTAACTTGATGATCCAGAAAGTTATTGTTCAAAATTAGTGCCATTTGTCTTTGATGCTTGAATGCCAAAGTATGCAAAATATTTTTAAAATTCTTAGTTCTTTGAGCAGTTTGTTTAAAAAAGGAATGTTTGCTTTCATACCTCATTGTTCATAACTTCATAAGTGATAAATGGGGCCCATTTTCAAAATTATATTAGGATATTGAATTAGAAAGTGATGTTTTGGAATAAGTTTAACCTTAAATTCTTGAAGTAAAAGAGACAAATGTTCTGAAATTAAAATTTTCAATATTTGTATATCATCTAAATTTAATTTGTCACTAAAAACTATACTCATAATTTTAAGAAGTTTTTCAAATGCTAACCATTTTAGTTTTAAATTAGGATTAAATGCAAAGTCTGAATAAATTAAAGAAATATGTAGCAATAAGCACCAGTATTGAGATGCAGATGACCTCACAAATGTTAGATTAATCGGAGTTGGTTTCACTTTTTTAAAAAGGTAACCATAATTAAATGACGTTATTCTATCATTTATCTCGGATAATGAAATAAATTTTTCACTAGTCATATATTTAAACATTTCCTTAAGGAAAAACGGACCCACACCTTCTAAAATGTCATGCATTGCATCTGCACTGCAATTTTTAATAATATCGAAGTATTGTAACTCATTAAAAAGCGTAGAGCATTTTATTCCATTTAAATGAGTTTCATTTTCGATAGCATCACTTAGAGATTGTTTGTAACTTTCTAAATTTGTAATTGTAATTTTCTAATTTTCTTAACAAAGATTCATCTTCTAATACCATTGTTTCCGTTATTGTGTGTGTAGCTAAACAAAACCTGCAAAAATGTGTGTTCCTGGAGGACCCAACAAATCCTAAGAACTGATTAGCAGCTAAATTATCGTGAGATAATAAGATCAGAGTTCCAAAAATCTTTCTACCACCGTTTATTGAAATGCCTTCAGTCTCTAAAATTTTTAATTCGTCAATAAAAGGTCTCAGAAATGAATCATAACATTCCGAATGTTTAATGTCGGATGTTTTGAACAAAGCAACTAAAATCATATTATTTAGTAATGAACTAATGAATATGTTTTAGTAGGTAAATTTTTAATATTAAGATAAATCGCGCCAAGTTTGTGGATCTTTCTTTTGCTTCCCAATGGGTTACACAGTTCCAAGTCATCATAGTAGATTTGTAGTTACAATGCATCAGGATATTTCAGATAGAAATTATTACTTTTATAGTTTTTTCCACAACAGTATTTCTGAAAGTAATCACTTATACAGCCATGGTCGTTTTTGAAATATGACTCGAAAAATGATGAATTTTGAAACAAACATTGTACTGATTTTATAATTGATACATTCTGAAAAGTATTTTGACGAATTTGTAGAATAAAATATTCTTATATGTACAATATATTATACAAGCTAATTGACTCTAGCGGCACGAATGAAAGATAGAATAAATTTCGTTAAACTTAGGAACGCGGTAAGAAATAATATAACGAAATAGAAAAACAAGAAAAAGATTCATTCTATCTTCTAGCGTGCGACGATATACATGTATAAAACGTTGAATTTAAATAAGTTGTATTAATAAAATTAATGTTCTACAACATCAGATGTGGGGTTACCAACTAAATCTTTTAATACAAAGTTGTGTAAGAAATTAAAAAAACAAGTGCCGCTAACTATTATAGTTACAAAAGATACTACAGAGAACGGGTCGCCATCAACTTTATGACGCTTCCGATGCGCAATGAAATGATAACGGCTCTAGACCGTATTGGTATTCAGGTGAAAAAAACAACAAGCATTTCGAATATCCGCACAATGTATGATGCCAATTTTTATAATATAAAAACCGGGGATGCCGAATTATTGGTCATTCCCAGAAATTCCGATTCGACTACTAACAATTACCAAACCACTTCAGAGGTTGGTCAAGTGCACTCGAATGCTTCAGATTTGAATACTTATGTTCCGGATGCGATTTGTGTGCCTCAGTCAACCACCCTTCCGGCTTCCGAGATGCAAACTACGGCAACTTCAGCAGTTTCGACTAGTGTTAGTGTTGGTAGTTTATTGCCATTAAGAGTTACAACAACACCAATTACGACTACGGTTCAGCTCCCGATTATTAATACTATTGCTTCTTCGGTCACAGCCACTGAAGAAACATTAGAAGCTATGGCCGATGAAATTATCAGATTGGAAACTCGTGAACGTCTGTTAGAACTACGAGCCAAAGTTGCCAAAATGGAAACCGAAGCCAGCAGCTTCACCACTAGTAACCTCAGTAATATAGTCAAAAGGAAAGTAAAAACCTCCGATGTGGATAGTTTAGTTTCTAGGTTTAGTGGTACAGATGACTATGTGGTTTCGAATTGGATGACCGATTTCGAGGATGTGATGACTTCATTGGGCGCTGATGACAGTGATCGTTATCGTATGGCTCGCCATTTACTTAAGGGCACGGCTGAGCTCTTTCTACGTACCATTCGTGTCACTTCTTGGGATGAGTTACGCCAGGCATTACTCAAGCGCTTCGATCGTCAGGTGTCAGCATATGAAATTTACGAAAAATTAAGACGTCGTATTCGCCGTAGTGACGAGACCATCGTGCATAATGTCACTTGTATGCAGGAGACTGCGATGCGGGCTAGTATTCCGGAAGAAGATTTAATATCTCTTATTGTCTCTGGCATACGTGACACTTCTGGATACGTTGCCATGTTGGCTAGCGCCCGAACAATTGAGCAATTGATTGATTCTATACATACCTATGAACAATTGGTGTTGTATAACCGCACCAATACAACTTTCAATTCTACTGGTGCCAAACCTAAGACTTCAGATGGTAGAAAATTGCCTGCTTCAACTGCCACCTCTGACCAAGGGCAACCAAGATGCTACAACTGTTCCAAGTTTGGTCATATGTCTGCTGATTGCCCAGCACCTAGACGTGCACCAGGATCATGTTTTTCATGTGGCTCAATCGAACACAAGAATTTGAATTGTCCGAAACGTAAGAAGATGGTTGCTGCTGTGACTCAACCCACTTCGGAGATGACTGGTGAAGAAATCGAGGAGCTGTCTCAGGCTGTGAACAGTATGGCATGTGTAAGTATTGCATTTCGTGAAAAACTGAAGCAGCCTACGCAATTTATTTTAATTAGTTCTCTTTTGGATACGGGTAGTCCAACCAGTTTTCTGCGTAGTGGCTTGATTCCTGACAATGTGTCTGTTGGTTCCTTAGGTAAATCCGCTTTTGATAGCATTGGAAATCAACCTATACATACCTACAGTAAGATTCAGTGTTATTTGCGCATTCGCCAACAGATTAACTTGGTCTTCGTTCTCATTGTTCCAGATCATATACTTCCGGTTGATTTGCTTGTGGGCCGAGACATACTTCAGATTTTTAATATTAAATTGTTCTTTGAAAGATTAAATAAAGTGAATTCATTACCATTAAACCAGGGCAATAATACATTGGCATTTGATACGGTTGATGCACTTGTTTCTGTTTCTGATATTTCTGGCCGTGATTGTGCTGTGAACACCTGTTTGGCTACATTACTTCGATCTGACTTGGTGAAGGGTGATTCATCAATTAATTGTTCTAGTGCATTTGCGCCCATGACTTCTTCTGGTTCTGATCTTGAATCTGATTTTCGTCTACTTGCCGCTTCAGTAAATAGTATTCCTAATATTCAGTATGATATAGATCCAGAGCTAGGGCTTAAGATGATTAGATGTTTTGAGGAGTGCATTAATACAGAATATTTGGGTGTCGACTCTTCAGACATTAATGTGCCGGATTACGAGATGCGCATTCACTTGGAAAATGATGTACCATTTTATACTCATCCACGTCGTCTTTCAGTTAAGGAAAGACAAGAAGTAAGATTAATTGTACGTGATTTATTACATAGGGGGACTATTAGTCCAAGTGAGTCCCCTTATGCATCACCCATTGTAGTAGTTAGGAAGAAAAATGGTAAGACACGTATGTGTGTGGATTACCGTACCTTGAATAAGACCACTATCCGAGACAACTATCCTTTGCCTCTAATGGATGATTGTTTAGAGTACTTGAGTAACAAGAGGGTATTTAGTCTACTGGATTTGAAAAGTGGATTTCATCAGGTTAGAGTCTCTGAAGAATTGATTAAATATACCTCATTTGTGACACCTGAGGGACAGTTTGAGTACTTACACATGCCTTTTGGCCTTAAGAATGCCCTTTCTGTCTTCCAGCGGTTTATAAATAAGATCCTTAGGAAATTTATTGACAGTGGGCAAATAGTTGTTTATCTGGATGACATTTTGATAGCCAGTGAAACCATCGATGATCATCTGAAATTAGTGGGACAATTGTTACGATGCATTGCTGTACATGGTTTAGAGTTGCAATTAGGTAAATGTAAATTCGCCTACAGTACTATTGAGTATTTAGGATTTGTTGTGTCTGGTAAAGGAATCAGACCGGGTACCAATAAACTGAATGCAGTTCGTCAAAACCCGGTACCTACCAATGCAATCAATTATATTCATTCATTGGATTGTGCTCTTTCTTCCGTCGGTTCATAGCTGGATTTGCTCGTATTGCTGCTCCATTGTATCGCCTTCTTCAGAAAAATACTGTGTTTATCTTTAACGACGATTGTTTTCAGGCATTTGAAAATCTCAAGCGATCTCTTACTTCAGCCCCAGTGTTGGCTGTGTATGATCCAACACGGGAGATTGAGCTACATACAGATGCAAGTAAAATCGGTTTTGGTGCTGCTCTCTTGCAAAATAAGGTGATTCGAAATTCCACCCAGTTGCCTACTTCTCTAAGACTATTAGTAAACATGAAATTAATTATCACAGTTACGAATTAGAAACGTTGGCTATTGTTTATGCCCTACTTCGCTTCCGAGTTTACCTTGAGGGAATCCCGTTTACCATTGTAACCGATTGTAATTCTTTAGTGCTTACGTTTAATAAAAGAGACGTGAATTCTAGAATTGCTAGATGAGTATGGGAGTTCGAAAAGTATAATTACAAGATTAAACATCGTCATTGCACACAGATGAGTCATGTGGATGCCGTCAATCGGAATCCTATAGTTGCTTTCGTTGATACTTCTGATATTGATTTTCAATTGCGGCTTACGCTGAACCGTGATCCCGCCATTATGAAACTAAAAGAGTTGTTAGAAACTAGTGAATCTCCTGTCTATGAAATGTGTGATGGTATAATTTATAGAAAGAGTAAGGAGAATCGCTTATTATTTTATGTCCCACTAGAAATGGAACAGCAACTTATAGGTCAGGAGCACGAGAGAATTGGTCATTACGGGAATGCAAAAAGTTACGAGAAAATAAAAGAGCATTATTGGTTTAAACATTTAATTGTATTAAATGTATTATGCATTCCGCACCACCACGTTCAACTGAACCCGCATTGTATAGTATACCAAAGAAGCCTGTTCCGTTTGATACCATCCATCTTGATCACTTTGGTCCTGTACCTTCAGTTGCTTCTAAACGAAAACAATTGTTGGTGATTATTGATTCATTTACGAAATATGTCCGATTGTATCCCGTTAATTCCACAAGCACTAAAGAGGTGTGTTGTTCGCTTGATAAGTACTTTGATTACTACAGTAGGCCCGCTCGTATGATCATCGACAGAGATACGTGTTTTACATCTTCCGAATTTGCCTCTTATGCGGAGAGACTTAATATTCAACATGTTAAGGTGGCGGTAGCATCCCCTCATCGAATATGTTGGGAAAGTTGACTGAACCATTGCAACATTCCGATTGGACAAAGAAACTTAAGCATGTTGAATATGCATTAAATAATACGGTACAGCGCTCATGGGAACTACACCCAGTCGATTGTTATTTGGTGTTGATCAAATGGGTCCAGAAATTGACTATCTTGGTGAATATTTATCCGACAAAGGATTAAATACTGTCGATCGTGATCTTGGCGCTATTAGGGATGCTGCTGCTGCAAGTATAAAAAAGGGTCTGGAGTATAACCAGAAGTGGTTTGACAAATATTGTAGGCCCGCAAAAAATTACGAACCAGGGGATTTTGTAGTAATTCGTCATGTGGATACCACCCCTGGTACTAATAAAAAGTTTGTTCCCCTTTTCCGTGGTCCTTATGTTGTTCATAAGAGTTTCTCGAACGATCGCTATGTGATAAGGGATATTGAGGATTATCAGATCACGCAGCTACCTTACGATGGAGTTGTGGAGCCACGACATATGAAACTGTGGGGAGACGGCGTCGCTGCTTTTGCTCCGAATGCAATATTTACAGAAGCCTTATGATAAAAAGAAAAAAAAAAGAAAAATTTGTTCCTGACAAGGTATTTCAGCTTCTCTGAAGAGCTCAGGTAGGCTTTCAGCCGATTGAGTCATCGGCTAATGTCAGGATGGCCGAGTTGTAGAATAAAATATTCTTATATGTACAATATATACAAGCTAATTGACTCTAGCGGCACGAATGAAAGATAGAATAAATTTCGTTAAACTTAGGAACGCGGTAAGAAATAAAATAACGAAAAAAAACCGACAAGGTTGTATCCGAGACACGACCTATTAACGTAGGACTACGTAAAATTGAGAAACCTTTATTTGTACAGTTTAAATGAAACCAACATTTAGAAGTTATAAATTAAAAATAAAACCGTTAATTATCAATTCCGTCAATTATTAATTAATTCTGCCATCTTTATGCATTAGGCTGTATTAGCCTAAGAGTACCCATTGTACATATTTTTTCTTAATTTTTATATTTATTGTTTATATTTATACAATACTAAATTTTATATTTCTCAATTCGTTATATCACAATGAAATGCCGTTTTAAAACAAAAATAAAAAATTGGGGTCTATCCGGCTCCTCGTACAACACTTTTCCCACAAAGCGTCCGTTAAAGATCACCAAACCAACCATTTATATTTTACAACCATTTTCTGTTAGTTTTGCACAGGCATTTTTTTAAATTTGGAGACCTCTTCCCCAATATCACAATTGGTCACGACAATATAAATTTTCTACTCTCATGCCGCTAAATCATAACTTCTGATTTGCCAAATTAAAAAAATTATAAAAACTATTCTAGGTTACAGTATTCTGTGAGACCTTAACCAAACCATTTTTCTTATCGGCAACCAAGCCCTATTTAGGCGTTAAAACCACCCCTTAATTTGCGAAAAAAAGGTAATTTCATCCCCTAAAAAATAGAGATGCAACCTTTATAATTTAATTTACTATGAATTTTGTACTTTTTATGAGAAATAATTACCAATTTGTCGAAGTCGAGATATACCTATCGAAAAAAACACTTTTTGAGGTTAATTAAAAGGTTTCGTTAATGTCTCAAAACTCAAAGAATCCAACTTAGAACAGTTTTTATAATTTTTTGAATTTGACAGTTCAAAAGGTTCCCTTGTTAGACTACTCAGAACTGAAACGTGTTTTCATCTACGACCTATAACAATTAGATCCAGTTATATATATCTAGTATACTGTTGAAAATCCAACAATATTATGTGAGAGACGTCAGAATTGACCGATATGATTATTCACTCAGTGCTTGGCATCACCGTGGATCATTCAAGAATACAAAATAGTAAAACACAAATAATACAAAATCAGAATTAACGTAAATTTTTTGTTGGCACCGAATCCCACCTCTCGTCACATACCATTTTATTTTATGTATCTCCCAGCCATTTCTCCAAAACTTGCTCCACCATAATGGCGTCCCATAACAATTTGCTATTAAGTTTTATATATGACCTTATACTAAGAGAATTTATTACTCAGAAATAATACCTTTAAACCCGATTTTAATAAAGTAATTCACAAATAATGGATCGATCAATATATCGTTGAAATTTCAATCATTAAAATGTCCCAAAATGTCAATAAAGCATCACAGAAATGTCAATTGACACAGAAATGGGAATGGCTTGCTGTTAACAAAAACATACTAGATATAATTTATTTTTAAATATTGACGAGTCAACTGACGTATTAATCTAATTAGTTTCCGGTCACTTGGAAACTTTGAAGTCCTATAACTCAAAAACCTAAACATTTTTCGGCCTGATCCTGGCGACTATACATTTTTCTAGGATTGCATAGGCTATACAATATATAAATTCAAAAAATTAACGCAATATTTAACATAATGAAAATAAAAAAATTTTGAACTTTTTAATTTTTATTTTATAGCTTTAAATCAATATGGCGTGCGGCATGTTTCATCAAGTTCATCAGTATTTAATTAAAATTGAAATTAAAATACAAATTAATAATTTGTTGTTTTAATTGTTTTTCAATCCAAAAATTTTTATTTAACTTGGTTTGATTTTTACAGTTTTTAAAACATTAGACATTGCTTTAATCAAATAAATTTGCTAAATACGCCAATTCCGTGACGCGCGTCATCATATTAAAATTTTGGTTTACCCCCCATATATAATGAAAACAAAGACGTAGTCCTACGTCAAAAGAAAAACAAGAAAAAGATTCATTCTATCTTTTAGCGTGCGACGATATACATGTATAAAACGTTGAATTTAAATAAGTTGTATTAATAAAATTAATGTTCTACAAATTGTAATTTCATCATTAACATTCCAGTGCAATCCAATGCTCTGAACGTTAAAAATTTAGTGATAAAGTATACAAACAATTTATTGATAAGGTTTACACATATTATGTGAATATTTGGGTAATAATATTGAAATATTTCTTATAATTATAAATTACAGCCGGAAATATTATTAAAGTCAACAAACCTCACAGGAAACTATTAGTAAAGGACCTAAACTGATCTGAAAACCCATTGATATCTTGAAGTTTTATAAACTGGGTTTCAAAATACACTGAAAAATAATAATCCATATTTAGCCGAAAATTTATACCATAAATTAAATTTTACTTTGAATTAACCAGAAATACATTTCTCATTCTCACACATTGGCTTAACGTCATGCATAGGGTGGAGCTGACTTATATGGGATTTTTTTTATCTATTATCAAAATGAGCATATGCGGGATAGATGCTCCGCTATATAGCTAGTTCGAATATAAAATATCTCACAAAAATATTAATGTTTAGTACTGCCACAACCACTTGAATTGTGAAAAAACGTAGAAAATAATGTTTTACGATTAATTCAAAAATTCTTACTATTAAAAAGAAAAGCCTCTATCAGCTACTATCTGTGAACCCTTGAGATGAGATGGCTTAACAAAAACCAGGCTGAAATCACGAAAAATTATGCATCTTTTCAATTACAAAATTCAATATCATACAGAGTAACTTTTCAAATTTTTCATTTTTAATTATATAATTTATTTTTATTTTTTTAGTTTCAACAACAATTTTACTAGTTTAGAATTTATTATGTGTATTGTAAACAAATAAACAATCAAATCTAATTCAAAAAATTGGTTTAAATGCGATTTTATATAGTTTGACTCTTGAGAAAATACTGGAAATTCCAAAAACATTTTTTTTTGTGGCAGTACAAGAATTGCGAATTTTAAATAGAAAATTATACTATTTAAATTGTGTATGAACAGAGCATACTTTCTCTTCTTTTCATACTTCATGCCCATTTCGAAATTCCCAAAAAAAATATTTCGCTCCACCTTAACATCCATAGTGACCATCGACCCAATGGCAGCACGAAACAACAAATACAAACAAAAACACACAAAAAATTAATTTTTAGTTAACTGTCTTTTTATTTTTAACCGGGTAATGAGATAAAGGCGTCCCTTTGATTTGAGATCACAAAATATACGAGTAATATAGATTACAACATACCTGACATTAACACATCTTGAAAGACATAAAATTTTGAATTAACAAATTTCCGTAATAGTACACTTTTCACTGCTCCTTCATTTTCAAAATATACATTGAAACACAAAATTTGCATTACATCCATATTTTAATTTATGTATTTAAATTTTTAGATTTTTTTTCTAATTAATTTAGTTTTTATTAACTTTTTTTAACTTATTTTCGTATCCACTCCTCCATCCACATCCTTTTACATGAATATCTTTTTCACAAGTAATTGGAAATGATGAATGTTGAGCACATTTCAAAAAATCATAACGGTAATGAAACCGGTAATTCACATATTTTACTCTTTTAATGATTTAATTTTATACACGAAAAGAATTATTTTTTAGTTTTATCCCAATTCTAGATTTAGTTTTATTCTTTATTGGAATAAAATTCAGATATAAAAAATTAGTATTCTTTTAGAGAATTGAATCAATACAAAATAAGATTTAAGTTTCGTTTAATATTTACACTATTTATTTTAATTATTTGATTGAATGATTAATATTCTTTAAAGGAGTTAGATAAATGAAGCCGTTCTAAAATTGTAATTTAAACGCATTAAAACATATTTTTTGTATCAAAATATTCTTTTTTTTGGATAGAATTGCATAATTCTTAAAAAGAATAACGTATTGAATATTTAAAAGATTTAAGTTTATTCCAAATTTCTCTACTTCACAGAATTTTTAATTCTTAATTCTAAGATTTTTTAGTGTGAACCAACTGATTGTGTATTAGTAATATTACTAGATGATCGCTTCCAAGGTTTTCGGTTGTTGATTTTCATGTAATAATGTTAGCTAAATTCCTCGTACAGAGTGTAATGTCTATTGCCGCACTAGTATGGGTATGCATGTTCCATCTTGTTGGTGATTCATCATTCATTAGATATACCATTGTTATTTGTTATTAGACCTGCGATCCTGTTGTCCAGGTTATCGTATGTGTAATTATTGTCCCATAGTCCATTTTTGACATTTATGTCTCCTGCAATAATTGTATTACCAGATCCGTTTTCCAAAATTAGTATTTCGAATTCTTTTATTATCTCATTTGTATTTGTTATAGAATTATTGTAAAATGAAACAATATCAAGGTTTATATTCTTGAATTTAATGTTTATTTTTAATACTTCTAATTTATTATATGCATAACTCCCACTAATCACTCTCCAAGATATATTTTTTTTAATAATTAATCCGACTCCAATAATCGATAACTATCATCTCTGTTTTTGAAGTTATACTTCTTTAGGTGCGTTATGAAAAACTGATGAGAGTGAATTTTTACGATGCAACAAAATTTAACAGGATGAAGTTGCTCGCTAAACAATTCACAAGTAATGTATCGATCAACTTGTCGTTGAAATTTTAATCATTAAAATGTCATAAAATGTCAATCAAAATGTTACATCAAAAACGTCAAATAAAACGTCACAGAAATGTCAATGTCTGTAATATTAATGTCATAGAAACGGGAATATTATTGCTACATTTAAAAGCTCACTTGATATAATTATTTTTAAATGTTGACGATATTATTTGCGGCCAGCAAAGTATTTTAGGTAAGCTTAGAAATTTAAATTCCATATTACACGGTAATCTATTCATTTTATCTTAAAGACACCTAGGGAACAATTGTTGAAATTTGCAAGGTGTATTAACTGTAGGAAAACATTTCTTCGGAAAGTTTGGCATTACCTCGGTAAACAAATAAACAAATTTATATTACTCTTTTTTGTTAAAATGACCCACTCAATGCTTCAATCGACTTCAAATTTTGTGAACAAGTAGATGATGAATTGTCAAATTTATCATCAACATAACAAAAAAAATCGTCGGTTTCATTTTTGAGAAAATCAGTTTGGCTTTCTCTTTCACTGCAACCCCCTTTATTCTATACTAGAATGTATCTAAAAATTAACACAAACTGCTTATTACTAAACCCTATCTTTGTACAAAATTTCGCCGAAAACTAGCAATATTTGTGAGAATGGGAGGTAAAACAAAAATAATATAAATGTGCGACTGAAAGGACGGACACGACAATTTTCTGATCGGTGTTTCGGGATCCTGATAACCTAATTCGTCGAGAAATGTGAAAATCAGGAACAAGATTTTTTTCGCGATTACAATACTTACCCAATATACAGTCCCGTACTAAATGATAGCTGCACCCCTAATTTATGATTTATTTCATTTTAAATAAATTCTTTTAAAATTCTTCCTTTGCAAAAATAATAATTTTCACTTTACCAATGCGTGGTATAAATAGAAATCATTATTCTCTGCCTCGTCATGGCAAAATTATGGAAAAACCTCATTTAGTATGGTAATAAAAGATAGCCGCACACAATATTTTATTGTTTGTAATAGGAAATAAATATAAAACGCGCAATTATAAAAATGATTTTTTATTCCATTAATATTTTGTGTTTCCACCATTGTTTTTTATTAATTCGAAAATTCGATTTGGCATACTTTGTACAAGTTTTGTACATATTAATTTGAAATATTAGCCTATTCACGTTTTACTGATGCATTTAGTTCATGAACGCTGCTGTACTTTGTTCCTTCAGCATACACAACTCTGCTGAGTTTACCCCACATGTTTTCGATGATGTTAATGCCGAGTTACCCTGCTGGCCATTTTAAAACTGGTATCTGAGCCTCCGTAAACCAGTCATTTACTATCCCGGCTGTGTGTACCGCTGCATTATCTTTCTGGAAAATAAAGTTTGGGCCGCCAATTTGTGCACCAACAACTGGTAATGATTCGGCTAGCATGAATTTATACCGGTTGCGTTAATACGGCCGGAAATAAATTTCAGGTTCGTTCTTCCTCCATAGCCAATTGCACCCCAAACCATCAGGAACCCTCCACCTCATTGACGCCTCGATAGCACAAGAGGTTCTTTTCGAAGGTCATGAAAATAATATTGCCAACCATCAGAGCTATCTATATTAAATATTTCTCGTCACTAAATAAACCGCGCTGCCACTTTTTCTTCCACGACATATGTCCTTCGCGAAACGCAATTTAGCGTCTTCGGTTTTCTTTGTAATTTTTTGATTTGTATATTATCTGACTCTCTTAATACGTTCCGCACAGTATAAATCTTTGTATTAACACCAGCTTTTAACGCAATTTGTTGCGCGATGCCAATAAAATTAGAGGCGTTTCGTAAAATTGACGGTTTTTCTCTATCAATAAGTGCCGCTGGCCGGCCTGTACTTTTATGCGAACTGTATAATTGCGAATATTTTAAATAATTTCGCACTACCTTCTCACTAAAACTAATATTTTCTGCTATTAAACGGTTAATCATATTTTTTTTAAAAAAACGTCAATTTGTCCTTTTTCAAACTCGTTCAACCTACTTTTTCTACCTACATTTAAAAAAATCGGAATAATATTTAACACAATAATATTTTAAGACACAAGAAGATATTTGCACGCCAGCAAGCTCGAATAGATACTGATACAGTGTTCAAATGAATTTGAAAGTATACCTGCGGCTATCTTTTATTACCATAATAAATGAGGCTTCTCCATAAGTTTTCCATGACCCCGCAGAGAATAATGATTTCTATTTATAGCACGCATTGGTAAAGTGAAAAGTATTATTTTTGCAAAAGAGGAAGTTTAAAAGGATTTATTTGAAATGAAATAAATCGTAAATTAAAGGTGCGGCTATCATTTAGTACGGGACTGTAAGTGGGAAAAGTAAAAATAAAATAAAAGTGCAATAAAACCAAAATAAATAAAAATGGTGGGCGGAAAAATATAATAAAATATATAATTTGGAAAATTAGGGAGCGTTTCAAAATCTCGGTTTTTAAAAAATTCGGTTTTAATCTCAATTTTTATTTTAAATTAAATTCTCTATTTTCCAGAATTTATAAGTATTGGTTATTTCCAGTTTAAAGTGAAAATCCCCATTTTCCAGAGTTTATAAAAACTGAGATTTTGTAGCACCGAGATTTTGAAAGCGAGATTTTGTAGCCACCCCGGAAAATTATATAATATATGTACAACAAAATTGAAAATAATTTCGGATAAAAAGTTTTTAAAATTAAACTTTCGACAACCGCCATATTAAAGAAATTAAAAAAACGTATGATTCCAACAGGAATCTCAACATAACAATTATTGACAACATATAAGTGATCAGTGAATACAAATCAAATAATCTGAAAGTTTTTCATTTTTAGATATACAAAAATCATATTGAGCGTAATGATGAAGGAGAAGTGAACGTTGTATGACTTGATTTTCTAAACTCTCCAAAGATTGGGCAAAAACTAAAGAAAAAAGTTGCTCGACATGTAGCTCCTAATCAAATTAGTAACACTGCTGTACCGATAGGAAGAAGATCAGCATTCAGCAACTATTCCACTTAATAACAACAAAACGATAAATGTTAAGCGATCGCATCTATACCTTTAGTTTGTTCTTGTGCAACTACGATTCAAAAATCTCAGGGAAGCACATAACCTGAAATCGTTTATGAATATGACAAAAAACATAAATTGCCAATAGTGTATGTTACTTTGACGTGGGTGACTAGTCTTCAAGGTTTATATATTACAATAATGACAAAACTTTCTATCATGGTCAAATAGTGTCCACAGCTATAACTAGTCTTCAAGATGAATTTTTTAGACTTTCGCTTAATTGCTTACAGACTATCAGCAAAGATCTGTTAGATTTGCTCAGAAAAGGATTGATAATATATAGTTTTAATTGTCAAAGTCTTCGTGCTCACTACATTGATCTCACTGACTCCATTATCCAACAATCGAATTACTTTTAAATGAAACTTGATTACCCAATGAAGAGTCAATATCCCTAATTTTAATTGTATAATTCAGTATAAGCGATCAAACGTTCGAACTGGAGGCGTTGCCATATATCAACATGCAAACGACACTACCAACATTATTACTCCAAATATCGATATGACTATGAGACAGTCTGAATTTAAAAGATCCGCAGAGTCATCAGTTGGTGAGTTTTGTATTGCGGATTGCAAAATGGAAGACGACAAAAAATTGTTTTAATAGTATAATTTGCATAACTCCAAATCAAATAAAGGACGATATTATTTATTTTTTGAAATGGTTAGTATGGCCATATATGTACAACAGCCGGAGGAGAATTTCTTGGCAGAGCAGAAGATAAGTTACCAATTTAATGGTTCTAAGTGGAGACTTCAACGTCAATTTTTCCCGAGAAGATACTGGTATTGACTTTCTCCAAAACATGTAAATTTAACTATCAGTAATGATTCTAAGTATTTACGCGATACCTTGACGCCGTTAGAACTAAACTCTCTACATCTTATTTTAGTTACCATAAGCCACTCGTAACAAAGGTCCCAGTTCCATCAACAACGGAGAAAGCTATGGCGGTAGAGGTAATTTAGGAATTAAATGTATTTGTTTCTATTTTTCTAAGTTAATAATTGATCATTAATAAAATAAAATTTATTTAATCGTCTGTATGAGAAAATAAATATTAATTTTTGAAATTTAAATTATTTGATTGAATTTAGACTTTACCAACCGTATCTATCATCATACTCTAAACTTTTAATTATCGCCAAAGAATATAACTTCTAACGCGTGTACATAAGTACACACACAATTTTATTTTGTTATAATCGAATAATTATTAATATTTATAATCTCATTGTCCTTTAACCATGTTTCGGATAATATTGCAACGTTTATATCATTGTCATTCAGATACTTGTCAATAAGGTCTAGATTGCTTCTTAAATTTCTTATATTTAATTGAATTAATTTGAATTTGTTCATTTTACATGTATAATAAATAATTATTCATTATTGAATGGCTTTCGCCAAACATAATCCTATTTTTATTCTCATGTGGTCAATATCAGCTATATTATCTGCTTTGAAGATGTTAGTATACAGTTTGTCATCCAATTCCTTTAGTGTGTCATTTTTACTTTTGATTTCAACTTTCAGCTCTTTGATGATATCGTATAATATTTTTATTTTTTTGTCCATGTTGCGTAACACCTCGTCATTTCTTTTAGTTTGTTCTTCCTCCCTATTTTCTAGGTTATGAAAATCTTTTATTGTTGGCAATTTGCGTCTTATACCAAAAAGTTTTATTTTTGTTTCTTTATAAGAGGTTTTGTAAACCACCGCATATACTCTGAAATCTTCCTTTGCCTCATCCTCTCTTGACATTTGTAAAAGTTTGTCCTGTGGCTCTCACCGCAAAATTTACATCCCATTCTATTATCGCAGTTGTGATCTGCATCCGTCTCTACCACTTTGCACCTTTTCGCCATATGCCCGTAATTTAGGCATTTGTAGCAATGCATTGGATTTGGTATTATAAAATATTCTACCTTCATAAGAATATTGTCATATAAGATAACTTTATCCGGAATCGTGTTAGATCTGAACGTGATTTTTATCATATCTGTTTCATTAGGTGTTTTTCTCTTTGTTCCATCTCGTCATCCTTTCTATTTTTCCCATGGGATTGATGGACTTAAACAATTCACTAGCTCTTCTGTTTTGATTTCAATAGGAATCTTTTTCACTATTCCAACTGTGCGATTAAAATTAAATGGAATGAAATCAACGATCAATGATCATCAACCGCTTTGAGAGTCATGGACTCGAAGCAAAGATTAGCGTCTGTATAAAATTTAAATGATACCCTGGCTCAATTCTTGCTCATTTGTTCGATGGCTGCTATATTAGCGATATTTTTGTTAAATTAATTTTTGTTAAAATTAAATTAATGTTTTCTTTTGAAATCATAAACCTAAAAGGGCCATTGTCATTTTTACTATATTTCGCTGATCTTTGATTTCTCGATATATTATTATTTTTATTTAATAATAATTCATTTGAATTATTTAAATTCAACTCTGATATTTCGTTCGCCATTTCCGGCATTTCGATTGATTCACCATCCACGTTATTTTTGGTAATTTTGTTAGCACGCTGTGATAACATCTCATCACTTTTGCCCGATATTTTTCTTTTCAGAATTTTGCCTGTGCTAATTTTAGATTTATTTGTATTTTTGTTCTTAGATTGCCTAAATTTTAAATCTCTAGTCATATCTTTATTGTCTCTTTTAACAATTTCACTTTTTTTTTTTTTGTCTTTAAAAGTATTATCTAACCCTGTGACCCCTGAAACTATGACTTACCTTCAATCCTACGTAATGCAAATACACGTTATTATTAAATATCTTATAATCCGATATTTTTATTTTGTATGTAGTTATAACTTTACTTTTCACCACAAAAATATTTTCTTTAAATGCTTCTTTATTTCAACAAAGACACGATGAGAATGAATTAAATGTTTTATTCCCTTTTTTATATACAGATTATAATTTGACCAGACTAACCGCAAAATTAGTGTATTGCAAAACAATCACTACATGTCAACTATATTGTTCTCAATTTATTGTCCTAGGCATAAAGATGATGAGAAAGGACAACAAATTGATAACAAACTGGTTCAGTAAGTAGATTGCTTCCAATAGAATGTTAAATTTTATTGTTTTCATCCGTATCAGATGAAAACTAGAACAGTTTATAAAACGGGTTTTCCATCTGAGCGACAATGCTCATAGTGCATCTTCACACTTAGGTAACTTTTCTATCCGTAACTTTTGTTTTACACCCTCAACGTCCACACACATTTTATTTGTACCCGGTAACTTTGATAATTTTCTACCAACACAAGTAAAACAAAATATTAAAAATTTTCAAGGACATTTTTTGATGTATTTTTTTAGTCTGATTTTGTTTTTGAGCTGAGTGCGCAAAATAAAAATTATAATTGTGGTGAAAAAGAATTTCGGGAAATAAAAAATAAATTAAAGTTTTACAATTATAAAGTGTATATAAAACTTTAATTAAAATGGAAGATGAAAAGGAAAATAATAATAGTGCAAATAATAATAATGGACGAAAAAGTGAAGGATGGACGCGGTCACAAACGCTACTATTGATAAGCGAATATGAAAAAAATAAATATTTATATAATCCTGTGGATGTACATTTTGTAAATAAAAGTTTCCGAAGTCAAAAATTATCTGAAATGTGTGATAAACTAAAAAGTGTCAAATCGAACATAACCGTCGACAAAATACAAAAAAAAATTAAAATCTTTAAAAACACAGTTGTGGAAGGAAAAAAAAATATATTAAGTTCAAAAAAAGCGGCACAGGAGCTGACAAATTGTATGAACCAAAACTTTGGTGTTATAACGAGTTATCGTTTCTATTATACACTGATGATGCTGAGCCAAGCAAATCTAATGTAGATTTACGTGAGGTAAGTTGAATATATATTTTCATTTTAATGTTAATATCCAAATTTTGATGTAACATATGCTACAAAACGATTTAGTGATATGGTTTTGTAAAATCATGCGATTTATTCATAAACCTTTAGTCTATCGAAAATATTTTAGATTATAATTAGAGAAAATTAAAAAAGTATTAATTGAAATTATGAACACTAGTGAAAATGCTTAACTCCAATATAATTATTAATTCAATTTTATTTACACTTTCAGTTAGGAATAGAAGAAGATAATTTGGATCACAGTGGAACCAGCGCCCAAATCGAAATTAGTGAAACCGACAGTGGAAGCACCTCACAACACAAAGATCGTGGATGCCCATCACAATCCGTAAGTTTATTTATTAGAATTAGAATTATTTATTTCATTAATATAACTTATTTTATTTTATTATTAATTTCAGAAACGAAAAAAAAAGTCAAAGCAACTCGAAGCCTGTGGCATGGAGGCCCTGCAATTTATGAAAAGTTCGTCGAAAACAAACCGGCAAAAGAGCCAGCGGGCAAAGAGGAAGAATTATGCAAATACTTATGCGGCCTTTTGAAACGCATTCAATTAGAAGAAACGTTTGAAGAACTAAGCTTCAAGATAATCACCTTGGTGAACCAAACCATTTTAGAGGAGAGAAAACAGATGAAATCAAGCACCTCCTATTTCTCCGCAATTTCACATTACCCTTCCCCCATAACTCCTAATTTAAGTTCTACACCTTTTTCCATTCCGAGTCCCATTCATTTTAATTTCCATCCCGAATCGTCCCTTTCCACCTCATCCAGCAAATCAATACATTTGGCAAACCATTCCCCCATAACTACACCGAACTTAACATCTACAATTCCCAGCCATATTAATTTTAATTCACATTTCGAATCGTCCATATCTACCTCATCCAGTAATACAACTCCGTCATTACATGTACCTTCACCTGAACCTTATCTATCCAAATCCTATTCGCCATCTTCTACTTTTTCCCGAAATTCATTTAAAATTACCTCATTTATTCCTGCTGTTGCACATTCCAAACCCATCCCCATTCAACAATCCAATAAACCTATTATTCTGCAAAACATTTTGATAAAAAAATCCAATTCCACAAGAAATGTTTTGGAGAGGGCGATGAACGGTGTTTTCGATATCGACGATAATAATTAATAAATAAATATACATGTACAAATACATAAAACTTGCATTTTATTTTAAAAAAAATTCACAAATTACATTTTTATCGCTTATATTTTTAACATTTATATTAAACCTTCATTAGTAAAGTAATCGGTTAGTTCTGTTCGAACGTTTTGTCCCGATTTAGATTGCGAACGGTTGTCTTGCGTGGCTTGTTAGAAAATTGCGATTGGTTTTCTTCTCGGTACCAAGGGCTTCTCGATATTAAAAAATTATGTAGCACGCAACAACATTGTACAACCTTAGTAACCTTTTCTTGATGCAATTTGATTGGTTTTTGGAACACTTGGAAACGGTTACTTAGAATTTCAAAAGCTCTTTCAATATTCTGGCGAGCCCGGCTTAATCGTCGATTAAATGTTTTTTTAGCTTCGTCGGTTGTTGTGAAGGAATATGGCACCATCATATTTTCCGATAACCGAAAGGCATTATCAGCAATAAACATGTAAGGCAGCATTCTTGAATTTCCGATTAATTGTTTTGATGGTAAAAATATGTATCGGGTTGTTGCAGGATATACATCAAATCGGATCGTTGCAAAACGCCAGCATCGCTAATATGACCATTGCACCCAACATCGACGAAAATAAACTTCCCGTAAGCGTCTGCAATGCCAAGCAATACTACGCTGTGAAATCCCTTATAATTATAAAAGAGGGGAGCCTCCTTTTTCTTTGGCCGGAAAGCAATATGTTTCCCGTCGAGCGCCCCCAAACAGTGTGGATACTGCCATTTAATACTGAAGTCATCCGCAATTTTAATCCACTCTTCCTTGGTAGTCGGAAACTGAAATTATTATTTATTAGTACATTTTATAGAACTTGTGTTTTAAATATTCACCTTTAGATATTGCGATTTTAGGCGTTTGTATTAGCCTCACACACATCGATAATTGCTGTTGATAGGAACGATTGCGACAATTTGGAATTGTAGTCTAATTCCTTAAAATTTTCTCCAGTAGCCAAAAATCTTAACGTAATTGAAAGTTTTTCCTCTGGATTTATTGCAGCTCTCATACGAGTATCCTGCTTCTCAATATCTGGCCTAATTGCAGACAGAATAAAATTGAAGGATTCTTCGTCCATACGTATAAAATTTTTGAAGTCCTTGGAATCTGGCTTAAGTTCCATCATTAGACTTTGGGTGTTGCCACATCGTTTTCTCGATTTTCTGTAGTCTTTAATCCATAATCTTTTATTTTCTTGTTGTTGTACTTCTTCCTCCTCTATAGCAGCTGATAATAGAAGACAAGCTGCAGCTGTTGAGGCCATAACGACAACTGAAGCTTCGTCATCATCATCACTATCAAGAAATGATGCATTAGACGGTAAAGCTTCTTTATTTAAATTCATTTTTTTTTCCCACGAGTAGCGCGATTTGTTTCCACAATGGCGATTAAAATTTTTTTTTTTAAATATTTATTAAAGATTAAAAATAACTTTATATTTTAATATAAATTTTATATTAAATTACATTATCACTTTTATATAAATTTCCCAAAACATTTTGTTTGTTTATATATATAAAATTATATAATAATATATAAAATAATTTTATATGTGCACAGCTCAAAAACAAAATTAAACTAAAAAAATACAACAAAATGGCCTTGAAAATATTTCTATTTCATTTTTCTTTGTGTTGGTGTGTTGAAATTTTTTGAAGCTACGAAAATTTTGGTTGAAAAATGAATCCGCAAAAAAACCAGTTTTGTAGGTAAAGGGGGTAAAACGAGGTAGTTACCAGATAAAAGTTACCGTAGTGTGAAGATGCACATAGGGAAAACAATATACAGAATTTTAGGAAAAAACATCTAATTAAAACACTAATTACAAAAAGCCTTTGTACGAACAGAAACAGGAACTTACAAAATCAAGAAGCGAATACACCCATAGACAAGAGAACAATATGTGTGATATCGCTCAAATTTAACAGAACTTACAAATCTAACAGAAAAAATTAAAAAAAGTTTACACACAACAAATTACAATAATCGTTACATTAACCGAATAATTTACAAAACTGAAAGATAAAATCCCGTAGGAACAGAGAACAGGTCTTATGTACAGAATCCCCTGTGGTTGTGGAAAATGTTATAGGTATTGGGGAAACATTAAAGAAGATTACCACCAGAGTGACGCCAATACCCAAGTCATGTAACATTCACGAATAAAAATAAAAATCACATCACATAGTATCGGTCAGCATTATGCATACAATCTTCTGATTGTGATAAGGGTTTCTTGTTTGACGAAACTTCCAAAAAGAAAACACAAAATATAAGTTTTAAAGAAATATGTCAAATATAACAAGAAACGTTAATAGCGTTAATTACAAAACTGACTACAGAGGGTTACAAAATATTTATCTTAGCCTGATATAACGGAATATTCTATAGCACATTTCTGCACATACTAAATACTACCATAATTATTATTGCTTATTGATCGACAGTTAGTTCTCAAAATACTAAAATTATGTCAACAATGGTTTTTAACTATCTGATCTAATGTTTGGCATATAAGAAACAGTTTTAGTTGTGGTTTGGAATAGTGGCCTTTGTTGACAATATATCGTTTTAGAAAATTATACTACACTTAACAATAAACTTGAGCAATGCATAATAACTTCATAGTTTTTTTATTTTTGACCTACATTTAAATATCAAAACTTATTTAACTTATTACGCTTTTGCTCATACTATATATACGCACGTGTTTTTTGTTTGTTTAATATTTTTTAAAGGTTTATTCACCCCTCACCTCAATATTCTCCTCTCTACCTAGCACAATATTTTTTGCCTCTTTCCTTCCTAACTTTTACCATACTAGAGAATAACAAGAAAGAGATGAGAGTATATGATTATCTTTTTTCATTGTCAATAAAATTAGTATTCGGAACTGTTTGTTTTTGACATGAATCACTTATCCACCCACATACAATTGAAAATTAAAAAATAAATAATAAGAACATGGTAATAATGGTATAAAATATATTTTTATATAAAAATAAATAAAAAATCGTATTCTATCTATATACAAGTATTACCACGTTGACATTGATATTTTTTTACCTTTGTCAATAAAGTGTATACGAGTTAGAACTTTCGCCATTTTCTTCACATAGCAACAAAAATTTTTAACAGTATGACCATAGAAAACCCAGAAGCGACGTAACGCGGTTTTTATATGGAGATACATGGACTCAATTTTTTAACCTTGTCTTGGCGAAGGTAAGGTTTTCAGTGTTAAGTTGCCTTTCAGTGGCTGCAAATTTTTATTTATTTATTTTATTTATTTATTTGGTTAAAGGTTTTTCTTAAAAACAAAAATAAAAATACAAAGTACGAAATTGAAAAAAAATATAAAATAATAAAAATTACAATAAAATGATAAGATCATATCGTCACGTCACCTCCCTCCCAATTTTCTTAAAACCAAAATGACACCGGTGCTGAAAGAGACTCATTACGTAATACGGTCAAATAAAAATTGTATGCTGAAAGACCTAACTTTTCAAGTAAGACATTATTATGTTCTTAAAGCTTAAAGCACGAATGGCGATAGGAAGCTTATTAAGAATAGTAGGAGCCGATACTAAAAAATAATTGAAAAAATGAGTTTTATCACACTGTATTTTTTCTCAGTGAATAACTATACCACTTGTCGATCTTGTAAATTTGCACAAATAATGTTGAACCCATTGACTAAGAGTAAATCATGAGACTAAGTTTTAATAACAAATAAGTTTTAATAAGTTTAATTTTTTTTTTCTTGAGCCTAATAACTACCGTCGCCTTCGGGTCCACGTTCGTTGAGCGGGTGACAAAAAGTGACCTAGGTGTAAGGCCGGTTACGCTAAATGATGGCAAATGGGCCGGATTAAGGTGTAAAGCAACCCGTGCTAAGCTACTAGGCTAGGGGCCCATATAACAAAACCCAATCGTGAACGGAGCCCTCTGGATACCAGGCAACCTCCAGCGTAATTAACCTTTCCTGCATAAATGGATCTTTGCGCAGGTGCATCCTTGTTTCTCCGAAACTCGTGGGAATCATATATGGATGAAATTACAAAACAAATTAAGAGGAGAGGCTCCAAAAGCCGGACAAATTGGTGGGAAGTGCTTCGAACCAGGCGGGTGGGGTTCTCTCTAGAGTAGCGAAGGAGGATGACTCTAAGGCGTCGAAACAGGAGGGGAATCGTGACCAGCTCACTGAGGAACAAAAAGTGTCAGTGGCTTGGGCAAAGAGCACTGTTGGCTGCGGAACCTCAGATAGGAACCACGTGTCTGAAAGACAGCGGTTCCAGGACGAAGTTGAAGTAGTCGAGAGAAAAAGAAGAAATAAAAGATGGTACCATTTTTATAATTACTTTATAATCCCTATTCATTTATCTTTAAAATAAGCCCAATTTTATAATTTTCGAATAATTATATATTACAAAACATCAACAAAAACATGTTCCATAAATTGTTTGTTTTACTTAGTGCTACACATCCAAAACATAAAAATGATAAAATTCAAGCATGGCTTCCGATCCAATATAAAGGATATGCGATTTCACGTATTTTTCTTCATAAATATGTGATTTGGTTTAATTTAATGATATTGTGAACTGTGAATTTTATAATATTTTATAATAGTGAGAAGTATATATTGTGAATATCATATTATTATTTACTGTGCGTTGTTATACTTTGGTAGCTAATTCATACGGATTTGAAAATTTAGAATCATCATTATATCAATAAATTTAATTTTATCTAAACATTTTTATCTAAAAAAGTTAATCCTAACTAGTTAAGTATGTAATTGTTATATAAATTTGAAATTTAACATAAAAAAAATCAAATAAACAGATACCAACTACGACTAAAGAAGTTTCAATTCTCAACCTCAAGATATACAACCAATCGACCGCAGCCTCTTGACGATCTGAAAGTCAACATTAGATAAGAAATTGCCAACATTTCGACCCAAATATCGCGCTATGTCCTAGAAAGTGCTCCAAAATAACCCGAAGTTTTCATCAATGCTAAAGGTGGCCATTTAAAGGAAATATTTTTTCATAGATAAGGTAAACGAGTTGTAATACATAATGCCAATAATAGATATCAAACGTTATTTTGAAGATTTTTTTGTTTTTTCAGTTACTGAGTTATTCAACAAACAAATCGTTCATTTAACGAATAATCCACCCTGTATTAATTAGTTATTCAGTAAGATTTGAATGCCCAATTTTAATAAATAAGACCCCAAAAATATTGTATTTCATTTACCATAAAGCATTTCATAACATTAAATCTATTTGGTTTGAAGAGACGTAGATTCTAAAAAAATCATTTTATCGCCCAGCAGCTACGATTTACGAAAGAACAATTAGTGCTAATTTTGGTTAAGAAAAACAGTTCGCTAACATTTTGCCCATAGATATTAACTGGGAACCAAATTAAATTAAAGTTGTCTGTTCTTCATGATGATAATATTTCTTTCCAACATGTGTAACAAAAGAAAACAGGAACCATAAACATCTTGATAAAGAGATGCAAATATTAAGAAATAACATCATTTTGAATAACTCTCATCATCATTGTTACTTTTGTTTTTACATTTTATTGCGTAAAATGACTTTTTCTCGTTGATTTCTTGTTTCATTTAAATGAGAGTTGCGAGTTTGCGACGTTATAACAATATTTCTCAAGAAAACAAAATTAATGACAAGATGTTTCCGTTAAAATTTAAATAAAACGTCGAAAATTGGAATATTTCAGCTTAATTAAAGAAACAGTAAAAAATGTTTTTGAATAGCAGTGGAGATTTTTGGTCTCTTGTTGCATTGTTTAGTTAATAGTAATTTACTTTACAAACAATAATTGCATTAATGAATAGAAATTCAATAAATGCTTCGATAAAACAAACGTAAAATGTATGTATCTCCAAATACTATTGGGTTGATTCATAAATAATTGCCGATTTTGAATTTTAACTTTATTTCACCACATAAATTACAAATTCGAAAGCTAATCTATAATATAATCACCATTATTATTTATAGAATGTTTTGGGCTTCACCGCGAAACAGATTTGGACATTCTGAAGTATCTGCTCGTCGTTTGTAATGTTTTTCCTTTAAGGGAATTTTGTAGCAACCAAAAAAGGTGGTAATCGGTTGGAGCAATGTCTGGTGAGTATGGCGGATGAGGTAAAGTGGACCAACCTAGTTCCAATATTTTTTCCTGGGGCATCCTAGCAGTATGAGGCCTATTATTGCCATGAAGTAGCAGCACTTGTCGTTGATTAATCAACGCTGGTCGCTTCCCAATGAGTTTTTCTTGTACTTGAAACAGCTATTGAACATACACTCTTGCTGTAAATATTTCATTCAGATTCCTTAGTTCAAAGTGAATAATACCGCGTGGCGATCCCACCATACACACGGGAGCGTGTTCAAAATATGTTGAGTCGATCCATAAGAGATGTTGACAGCCTCTGATATCTCTCTAATGCCAACACTACGATTTTCGAGCACAACTTCCTTCACTTTTTCGATTTTATCGCCGTTAAGGTGGATGGGCGACTCGCATGAGGCATGTTTTCTACGACCTCATGACCCTCACTGAATGCTTTATGCCACTTAAATACTTGCGTTCTCAATAGAGTAAATTCCCCAAAATAGTTCTGCAACATTTTCAGTGATTCTTTAGCCGTAATTCCATTGGAAACACAAAAATTTAAGGAAACTCGTTGTTTAATTTTTTTTTCCATAGTAAAAATCGCCAGACAAATTCACACTAATGGACGTATTCTGCTCAAACGTCACATGAATATCAAAGAAGGTTGTACTAACCTAGAAATTTTACCGATTCGGTTTACGCCGTAAACCGTAAAATGGACCACTGGGTCAAATTTGATCAGTAAGTAGTTAATATTATATAGTTAATATTGAGTTATTAGTGTTATACATATATGATAAAGATAAAGGTTAGCACAAAACGACACAATTCTAAAAACTACTTATCCGCTGGATGCTTCAAGATTCTGGAAAGCTCAGACAGGTTCTGAGGAACTTCCGGTAAATCGAAATCGAAACTATACTTACTTAAACAGAGTCGAATTTATTTAAATTTATATTTGGAAGTGAAATTAAATCTAAAAAATAAAATTTAAGAAATTTGTAATTCAAAGTTTAGGAAACAATTTATAAATTAATACATACATTAAAATTATTTAATAAAGTCTAACCACGGTTCATTTCCCAAAAAACAAACCGCCAAAAACCCATACCCCTCCCATCATCCTCCTTCTCAAGAATAATTAACTTTAAATTCAAATTTAAAAATTAAATATTTAAAATATTTAAAAATCTGAAACAATCTGCAGGTTAACAAATTTAATTAAAATTTAATTCCCAATTCGACCTCCAAGTATCCACAATTTCGCTTACTGCTTCAGGTTCATGGTTCCTATTACTGGAAATCTAGTACTGATTCAGGTTATGCTAAATAAATGAGTCATAATCCAACGCACCGAATCACCCGAAAGTTGTATCTTACAGAGCATTCACAATGAAAACACTTTTTACTTTTAACTTTTACTTTAAGAAGCTACAGTTAAACTTTCAAGTCTATTGAACAAAAATTGATTGAGTTCTGCTGCGTGCAGGTTTCCAAAACACGGTTTCGAGAAAAACGCGTTTAAAGTTTTTGTTATCAATAACTTCTCAATAAGAGCTCTCAGGAAAATGCTTGAAAACCTTCTAAAAAAAATTTTTTTAGCTATAAACGAATTTGTATCATATTTTTGAGGGTCTAAAGGATTATTTAAAGGCACAAAAAAATCGACTTTTTTAAAAACCTCAGAGAGGTTTTCTCATATGAAAAAATTGAGAGCGTATCAAAATTTTAATTCTTAAAATCTTACTTTTTAAAACCTTACTTTCGCAGTCAAAAAATTTTACGTTTTTGAAAAATCTTACTTTTTCTGAAAATATATTAAAATGATTAAAAATATTCGAATAAACAATAATATGTATTAAGAGGATTAATTAGTAAAAAGGAATCATATTAACAAATTATTTTTATATGTATTTCTTGTTTTAATTGAACGATGATATGGTAGTTCTGAAAACAACGAATAATATAATTCATTCATAAAACAACTAAAAAATATTAATTCATTTTCGAAATAAATAGTAAAGTAAAATAAAAAAAATTCAAGTTAAAAATTATTAAAAAATCATTTTCAAATTCATTTCGCAGAACCATATTGTGGGCTATATATTTTAAATAACTAATTTTATCCATATTCTGCCTTTGTTTGATAATATTGGAAATTTTTATATTGAGTGCTAATAGATTTTTTGTTACTTGACAAGGTGCTCCGGCTCGTACTTGCTCTATTTGTGTTTTAGCTATTATTAATTCCTTTCCTAACTCAGATACAAGTTGGTAAAGCCCAATGTGTGATTTCCCAATTACTACTTGTAACCGCCGATGCTAACTTCCAACGAAGTTCTGGGTACGCGGGAAATTGCTATTAATATCATCCGAAATTGTCCAAAAATTTGGAGAATAAGCGGGTTTTCGTTCTGATCTACTCTTGGGTTTAATCCCGGGTAAATAGTTTTTTTCGAACCATATGCATATTTTCCGAGAATATGAATCCATTGATCTGTTTAGTTCACTGTAATACACCATAACCTCATTTTTGGATACAAAAGCTAAACTTTTTAGCATTCGAATTTGTAAAGAAAAATTTTCGTCGGTCCCATATTTAGTAACAAAACCTTTGTAACAATCTTCGAATAACTTTATAAGCTAGAACTGGAAGACTGTTGCAGACTCTACCGTGGTAACCCAGACAGCATTTTTCAGTTGGCTAACTAGTAGTCGTGAGGGTAGTTCTTTACTGGGACCAACGGTAGAACTAGAATTTGCTGTTGAAAAAAAAATGAAGTAACGAAGCAAAAAGAATAAGAATAAATAAAACTAAAAATTTGGGGCACTGTATTGAGTTTGTGCCGCCGCTGCACACCAATGGAAACTCGTATCCCCGAAACGAAACAGAAATCTAAAACAATTCACTCATAATAAATAAAATTATAAATTTATAATAAAAAAAATAAAAATTATATTTTAAAATTTATTCCACCAAGAAAAGACAAAAAATAGAACTACGAATTAAATATAAATTGATTTTTGTAAACGAACAAAAAAAAATCTCTCTAATTTTAGTACCTACATATATGAAATAAATAAGAAATAACTTTAATTAACATTAATAATAATAAAAAAACAATTAATTAATTTCATGTAGTCGAAAAAAAATTAAATTTTTTTTTTATAAAACTTTTTCTAGAAAAGTAAATGAAAATTTAATATATAAAGGGCTGAAACCTCACGAGGTAATCAGAACTTCGGTGTTTGGTGCCTTCAATGGGGATAGCATTCACCTGTGTCATAAAGTTTGCGTGACAGTTTTGACAGTATTGATTTCTATTTTAATCAACAATATTTACTTATACAATAACAGCCAAACAGGTCAAAAGCTTCAGTAACATGGGTACAGGCATCCAATTTAACACGAAAAATCGTATTCTAGAACTTTACACCGAAAGTAGTATACAAAATTATACTAATATTTCTAACCGTGTTACTGGCCATATTCCAGAACTTTATCCAAAAATAACTTTAAAATCCCATTTACAACGCACATGTCAAATTTCATAATAATCGGGTGAGGAATAACCAAGTTCCATCCTACTTGGCCATATTCCAGAGCTTTATCTTAAATTATTTTAGAATTCCATTCCCAACACACATGTCAAATTTGATGATACCCGGTTAAGGAATAGCCGAGCTCCATCCTATTTGGCCATATTCCACACATGTCAAATATTCCCCTTTCCATACACATATCAAATTTCAATCAATTTGTTTTGTTTGAGTAAATTGCGCAAAAAAATAATAAAAAGTGATTTTGTGAATTATCGTTAATAAATTGTGTTGGAATTATTTTTATAATCAAGAAATAAAATCGTTTGTGATAAATTGAAGTGTTTTGTTTTATTCACAATCGAGTGATACGAACCTTGATTGACAAGGCAACCCTGAAACCAACCTGGCCCATTTGAAACGCGATTTAAAAAAATGCGATATTTCAAAATGCGATATTTCAAAACGTGATATGGTACAAAATGCGATAAGGTACAAAACGCGATATTTCAAAACGCGATTTCCTACAGTTCTGATCGAACATGTTTAATTTCATCATAATGATGAAGGAAAATTTTATTAAATAAAGGAAGATTAATAATTATTATTATTTTAATTTTTATTATTATTTTAAAATTTTAATTTTAAAATATCGCGTTTTGTACCATATCGCGTTTTGAAATGTCGCGTTTTGAGGTGATCCCATATTTAGGGGATTTCATTTTATGAAATTGCTCATATGTAATTCATTTCAATTATTATATTTTTTTGTTATTTTTAGCATGTCTCACTCATATGTCAGATTTAAAATCTTGATTTTCAAAATCTTACTTTTCCCAGTTTAGGGCGCGCGACCGAATTATTAAAAATGGCATTGTCAAAACTAAGATTTTGAAAAAGTAAGATTTTGTAAAGTAAGACCCCAACCGGAAAAAATTGGAAGTTTTCCACATTAGAATTCAAGCCAAATACTAAAATACGCAATTCTAGAAAGAAGTGGTATAAACATAATACAGGCAATGTAAGGGCAATCCAACTTTATACTTACGGCTAATGTACAAAAAAGAAGAATGTACACATTCACCGGTAAATGTGCATATTTCCCAAAGTGAGTGGTAAATGTGCGTATAAGTTGAACAAAATACTCATATTTCGTATATTTTCCGGTGAATGTGCACATTTCCCATAGGTCATTGGTGAATGTAATTTTTCTCTAGAAATGGAAATTTCTTCACTAAATTTATGCCAGTATACCATTATTAAATTAGAAAGAATATGGATTTTTTAAATGAAAATTGGCTATTTCTTAACCGATTATGATGTAATTCGACAATTACGATGGAAATGGGATTCTAAAATGATATTTGGAAGAAGTTATGGAATGTGGCCAATTAAGAAGGAACTTCGCTGTTTCTTAATCGATTATGATGAAATTTAATAATAATTCCTTGAGTTTCACTACGCACGCGCGGTTCAATTAACATAAATAAACAATATTTTTAAAATCTTAGTACAACAAAAATTAAGTGATATGTGGCCAACCCCTAATTTAACTTAGAATTGTAGAGGCTAATGGCTTCGGTAATTCTCTCGGGCACGCAGGAGGTCGCTGCGCTTCCCCCCGCTTAGCCCTCCGAGGGGCTCTAGATTTAAACTTCAGGGCACGTAGGGGCCGGGAACACCAAACATGTCGCACTGCGTGCCCCACGTAGGATCGGATTATACAGAATCCGCTTCTACGTGCGGCATGCAGTGCGACATGTTTGCTGATCCCGCCTCCCACGTTCCCTGAAGTTTAAATCTAGGTCCCCTAGGAGGGCTAAGTGGGGGTAAGCGAGCGACCTCCCACGTGCTCGTGAGAGTTACCGAAGCCGTTAGCCTCTACAATTCTAAGTTAAATTAGGAGTTGGCCACATATCACTTAATTTTTGTTTTACTAGATTATAAAAATATTGTTTGTTTATGTTAATTAAACCGCGCACGCGCAATGAAACTCAAGGAATTATTATTAAATTTTATCATAATCGGTTAAGAAACAGCGAAGTTCCATCCTGATTGGTCACATTCCATGACTTCTTCCAAATATCTTTTTAGAATCCCATTTCCATCGTACTTGTCGAATTTCATCGTAATCGGTTAATAAATAACCGAGTTCCTTCCTATGTGGCCATATTCCAGAACTTCTTAAAATATCATTTTAGAATCCCATTTCCATCGCTCATGTCAAATTTCATCATAATCGATAAGGAAATAGCGATGTTCCATCTTAATTCTTTCTTAAGCAGAAAGTACACTAGCATAAATAATCTACAATAAATAACACTACCCTGCAAAGTTTTGCCCCTGGACAATGAATAGTTGTTTCCGAAGTAGTTTTTCACGCTGAATCCGAATATGGGCTCAGAATTGCACTATCACGTCAGGTTTATGATATATTCTAACCTAAAAGTGCAAAAAACACTGTTTTTTGACATATTTGAGGTTATCTAGCACCGCGATTTTTCTTCTTCAAAAATCCATGTATGGGATCTTATAGTACAAGTCTTCTTTCAAATGCCGTTGAGTTTGCTCAAATATCTGTTTTTTTCGCCGAGATATCGCATTTTCGAATTTGCTTGTTCGTGAATTTCTCGGTATACGGTATTAATAACACTACCTTTTATACCGTAGGTACAGAAAAGAATGAACAGATATGGAAGTTCCATGTCACGTATTTACATAGAAATATTCAATCAAAAAAATGTATTCCTGCTCTAATCTAACCAGTTAAGACAGAGACAATTGAATTAGATTGAATATTTCTATGTAAATACTTGACATGGAACTTCCATATCTGTTCATTCTTTTCTGTACCTACGGTATAAAAGGTAGTGTTATTATACCGTATACCGAGAAATTCACGAACAAGCAAATTCAAAAATGCGATATCTCGGCGAAAAAAATAGATATTTGAGCAAACTCAACGGCATTCGAAAGAAGAAGACTTGTACTATAAGATCCCATACATGGATTTTTGAAAAAAAAATCGCGGTGCTAGATAACCTTAAATATGTCAAAAAACAGTGTTTTTTGCACTTTTAGGTTAGAATATCTCATAAACCTGACGTGATAGAGCAATTCTGAGCCCATATTCGGATTCAGAGAAGTGAACAGCCATGCACATTTACCGGTGAATGTGCATATTCGCCGCTCTATGCACATTAGCCGTAACATATGCATTTACAATTAAATTGGAGAGAATCCATATTATATTTTATGCCGTGTATTTTATTACAATAAATTATTAATAAACTATCGAAATTGTTTTATTTATTATTTTTCCACAATTAACACTTTTCTAAAAAACTTTTAATAAACTTTAAACAAAGCAAAATTTACAAATGCGTGCAGAGGTATTTGCAGTAGGCCCCTACAGTCTTCTAGTTTAGGGTGATTTAGCATAGGAAATGTAAATAAAACTGCATATTATGTTTATTAATGGTAATTGCCAGTCAAAATTGACTGAAGCTTCTGAAAACTCAATATTAGCCTGAAAAATAAAATATTTGTTTCTAAAAGTATACGAAATAAGACAATTTAATATTAATTGAAGAATTCTTTTACCACAACGCTTCTTGTAAAAGTACGGTACATTTAATATTGCGCGTTGGTATGGGGAATTGTTGATCAGCACCCTAAGGTTCTCATGATTTCATCCCATCCTCGCGTTAAAGCTACATAAAGCTGGCCATAAGCAAAAACAAATTCCGGTAAAAACAACCCAACATTATCGAACGATTGTCCCTGAGCCTTGTTAATCATCATTGCAAAAGCCAAAATTATGGAAAATTGTCGTCGCTTCATTCGAAATCCTAAGCTGCTTGGAGATATATTTTTCAATTCGAAATGAAATGCCGTTATAAAATAAAAATAAAAAATAAAAAATAATGCAAAACGTCCTTGATGAAAATTACCTAAGACTTGACCTTGGTGATTTTTTTCCTCACAATGTATGTACATATATTCCTTTAGGTGACCTTGGAAGGAGGAGGAGCTTGGATGTGGCCTTGAACCCCATTTTCAAGGTCATTTGGAGATCAATGTCGCAGAATCGAAATGAGTAGGAAATTGTACGTCCAAATATGTATATTCCATTACCTCCCAAGGTCACCAGAAGGAATATGATTTAATTATAAACCTTATGATTTGCTAAGAAAATTAAAAAAATATATAAATAACAAGACATGATAATAATGCTTATGTTCTGCTATGAAAATTTAAAAGAATAAAAAAATATAAATTTTAAAAATTAAGAATTTATTTATTTTTTAAATTTTCATAGCAAATCCCCGAGTAACCACGTGTCACAAAAAAAATGACAAAAATTTCACATAAAATGGTGATTGGTGGAAAAAAATGTGACAAAAATTTGTCACAATATGGATGAAAAATGGTTGATGGGGTTGACGCCGATTGTTACGCGTAATCGAAAATTTTGTAAATCAAATTTGTCGGTTTATGTTGGAATATTTTTGTTGAAAATTTAGTCACAAATTCGACAGCTTCTTTATGGTAATAATGTCAAATATTTCTCGATATTTTCTGAATAATTGGTTGTTTAACTGTGGAACTAATTATGAACTATTTGTTGAAATTATAACCACAAATTCGATAGTTTTTTTATAATATCATTTAATTATCAACAATTTTGTGGATATTTGTTGGTTTATTGATGCAATTATGCGTAAGAATATTTTTTATGACTCTACTTAAATAATTTTGTAAAAAATACTCCATGGTATGGTTTATTTGATATTTTTATTATTATTTATTTTTAAAAAAATATCTAAGAAAAATATAGAAATATCAAAATCCCCCCATACTTTAACCCGAGCCGAGAGTTAATACAAAATGTCTCGACTCTAAAAAATGAAAACTTTCCTTGAGTTTTCTATGTGGTAGTTTGGTTTCATACAGATAAGCTCGCACAAACAAAAAGTTCGGTCTACTCACCAGGTAGCTACGACCAAACACAAACTACAAAAATAAAATTCCAACTTCATACATTAAGTATGAGGCAAGAACGTAGTGACTTAGCGAATTATAAATTCACTAAATCAAAAATGATCAAAATCTTTTTTTTTTTGGGGGAGTAAAATGAACATATATTTTGTCACAAAATACCCGCATAAATATGTTCCAAATTGTCAACTTTTTTGTGGCAAAAAGGAACTTACGTTTTGTGACAAATTGATGACTAAATTTTTTTTTTTGGGTGGTAAAATTAACATTCATTTGGTCACAAAATACCCACATAAATATGTTCCAAATTGTCAACGTTTTTTGTGACAAAAAGGAACTTACATTTTGTGACAAATTGGTCTAAAATTTTGTGATCACCATTTTTGGTTACTCGGGTCATAAGCAATATAACTAAAATATATCATTTCAAGTGACCTTGGGAGGCCATGGAAAATACATATTAGGACGTACAATTTCCCTCTCTTTTTTCGAATCCGATGTCAAAAACAAGAGTTTCCTTATAAAAAAATGACCTTGACCTCAAAATGACCTTAAAGATGAGGTTCAGGGTCATATAGTATTGAATTAGTTAAGACTTGAAATTGACAATTTTTTTTTACCGAAATCCGCGAGATTTCTAGGGTTTTCTACACTTTTTCCTCATAAATAGTCCAGTCAGTGTCGGTTTTTCGCTCTGAATTCTTACGGACAATACCGATTTTCATGAAATTTGGACAATAAGTAGGGAATAGCTCGAGGAACAAAAGTTATATACTGCCGATGTGTGCTTTTACCTTGGGGATGAATGCCACCCTTTCTAGGGGGTGGACATTAGTACACTCAAAATAACCACAGAAATCGATAGAGGGATGAATCCTAAGCAAAAAATATCGTATGAAGTTTATTCGATAAATCAATATTTTTCGAGTTATTTGCGATTGGGAATGTTGATTTTTCTTCTAAAAAGTGCATTTTTTAGAGCGATTTTTTTCACGAATAACTCGAAAACCTTGCGTTTCATCAAAAAATCTTTCAGGAAGAAAATAAAGCTTATAAAATAACAAATTGATTAGTTTATTTTTATTTCTTTAGACGCAATACGAACCGAGTTGTGACTCGTTGAAAGTGACTGTTTGTTTACCGAAAACTGAATTCAAACCTTTCAACATTAAATAAAGGAAAAACGACAAATTTAAAAAAAAACTCATTAATATTTTTTCAAGTACTTGAAAAGACTTTTAAAATTAGCTTTATTAAAAGTAGTTAGCATATAAACTTACAGCGTTATGATAAAAATAAAATGGTGATCTCGTTTTTCCGGAGAAAAAATCAGCAATGAAACAAATGGCTTAACTGCAAGAATTGAAATTAAACGTAATCCATTTACAATGTACTTTATTTAGGTACTAACAATAGGTTCTAGAAGTTTGAATGGTTTAGAATGTCTAGATTTGAAAAGAAGTTTGATTCAATTTTGAAATGATTTTTCAAATTTTGGAAAACATTTCTTTTTTTCACAATAATTGAAAAACTAAAGAAGATACGCACAAAATGCAAGAGTACAAAAATTAAGGTTTTTCTTGCAGAAAATGTTGTTATATTTTATTTCTCTAGGATGAAAACTAATTGAGATATCGCCGTTTTCAGTTCGCATTTTAGTGCGAGGACCACCTTTCCCGAACCCTTTAAACTCAAAAATCTCAAAAACAAATGGTTCAAGGAAGTTCACATGCCTTGTAGCCCTTGAAATTTCCTATAAAATGGTGTTTAGAACATTTGATATCTTGAAAATTAAGGAAGTTATTGTTAAAAAAACAACCGCATTTTTCCGTGAAATTTTCGGATTGCTCTCAAACATGCACTTTTTAGATGAAAAATCAACATTTTCAATCGCAAAAAATTCGAAAAATGTTATCGAAAAAACTTCATACGACATTTTTTGCTTAGAAGTCATCCCTCTATCGATTTCTGTGGTTATTTTGAGTTTTCTAATTTCCACCCCCTAGAAGGGTTTGGCATCCACCCCAGAGTAAAAGCACACATCGACACTAGATAATTTTTATTCCTTGGGCTATTCTCTACTTACTGTCCAAATTTCACGAAAATCAGTATTGTCCGTATTTTTACCGTCAATGACTGGACTAAAAGTATATTCTTTCTAGTGACCTTAGGAGGCCATAGAAAATACATATCCGGACGTACAATTTCCCCCTCTTTTCGATTCTAGCACCAAAACAGAGAGTTCCATTTTGAGAAAATGACCTTGAAGATGAAGTTCAAGGTCACATCCCTGTTCATCATTAAATTCCTTGTTGAAAATTACTCAAAATTTAACCTGTATAATATTTTTTTGACCTTAAATCGATTTAAGCTGTTTTACCTTTTTTAATATTCAACTTTTTCTACCTCTCCTCTAACCTCACTAAATTTGACTTAAGTGGTAATGCCTTGTAGCCAAAGGCTGTGGTCGCAAGCTCCAGCAACTTTAGTCAACATAAGTGAAAAGGGAATTTAATATTCAAATTTCTCTAACTTCCTAGAAAAATTATGAAACGTGAAATTAGCTGTTTTACCTTTGAAGCAGCATGATTTATTTCATGGTGGTATTGGTGAATATACATACATATGTGAATATTTTTTTGAGGTTATGTTAACCGTCAGTTAATTTTTAGATTGATATTTCTTTATTGTTGGTATTGGTAAATCTTGCAAAACAGCTCGATTTGTCAAAATTGATTTAAATCCAAAAATAAATGATTTATTCTGCCCAATTAAATTGATTTATTTTGCCCAATCGAACTCCATATAAAATACGGACATTATTGGTTAAAATAACTCCTTTATATAATAATTATTCAATTTTAAAAATAGAAGACCGGTTTCGGATTTTCATCCATCTTCAGTTCCAAAATAATTTTAATTATTAAATTAAATTTGACCAAATCACGCATTTTTATTGACGATTGGAGCATCACGGATTCCACCTAATGGAACATTTTTAAACTGAGGTACCTGATAATTTGACGTTCGAAATTATTGTAAACAATTCCAATTTTGAACTGTAAACACAATTTTTACTTACCGGATTGCTAATAATTGTAAATTATTCCAATTTTGGACTATAAAAACAATTTTTAATTACCGCATTGCTAAATTTTCTTTCGTCGCATTTGTGACAAATTTCATTTTATCAGGTGCATCATTTGAACTATTGTCCTCGAGAGGCGCTTTCTCTACTTTTACAATCGTCAATAGTTTATTTGGTTCACACATTTTTAAAATTTTTTAAAAACACTTGTTAAATATTTCGCAAAATTTTGTGTTTCGCCAAGTGCCTACGGCAGAAAGTGTAAGAAGTATTATTTGGTTGTGTATCCAATTTATTGTTGAGAATGTGAGGATTGTAACGATGTTTATAAATTTCATTCTCTTCTAAACGGTACATCATGTTGGTTTTATTCAGTGTGTTTATTATTTTTAAATTTGTGTTTGTGTCCGTAAATAAGTGTTGTTGATTGATTATGTAAATGGTGACCCAAAAACATCTATACATAATTTAAAGACCAATTATTGTTTGTTATTTGCTGTGTTCCATTGGCCTGAGCAAACTACTCACAAGTACTTGTATCTACTCGCAACTACTCATGCTCAAACCACAGATAAGAATAGACAGATGTATATCTTGTATGGGCCAAATTTCCATTAGAAATTTCAATACCAAATTCTAATCTAATCCTTTTAGAGCAGGACGTATATATTGTAAAATACAATTTTGTTTGAAGTTGGTTTATGTTTGCTTTGATATAATCAAAATAGCCATGCCATGTTTGCTTTGGTATAATCAAAATAACCATACGTAAAAAAAGATAAAAAGAGACAGAAATGTACGTCCTGCTCTAAAAGGATTGGATTGGAATTATTGTATTGAAATTTCTAATGTAAATTTGGCCCATACAAGATGTACATCTGTCTATTCTTATCTGTGCTCAAACGATGGTGTAGTTGAGAAAAAAGGACTGCATCGAAAAGAAAGTATCCACAAAAAAATTTAGTTTTCTTCGCCTTGCTCTAATTCTATTGTAACGGAAAAGTGCCGTTAGATAGAATAGCTTTTTGTAGGTAAATATTGCGTGTGATTTTTACAATTTGTTACCCAGTTGTAATATTGTCACGAATTAAAGAAGAAGTGCTGAAATTTATTTTGCACAAATTTTGCATTTAAAACGGTGTTTCGTTTAGAAATTTAGCTAAGTGCGAAAATATAAGTAAAAATGCAGTGAGAAAAATAATTAATAATCCCAAATTAGAGCCAAAATTGTGAGTGAAATTCGCAAAAACAAATCAATGTCTGTCAAAGATTTATGTGGGTGGTACTAGCATAGGAATGATCCAGCGGGTAAAATAAGGCGTGACTTGAAGACATATAAGAAACATAAAGTTCCGAAACGAAGTGAAAACAAAAAATTGCATGTTAAAACCGTGCAACTGCCCATTAATAAATTTGGAGCTGTTAAAATTCCACTGCATCACTTTTGTGGAAAAACAATAAACTCCGCCAAATTCACCAGAACTTTGACCAATTGAAAGATATTGGGCAATTGCGAAGCGTTACTTGAAAAATAACGGTAAACTGGCAGAAAATTTTACAAAGTTCAAAAAGTTAGTCCAAAGCAACCAGACAAATGAATAAAACTACTGTGCAGAATCTAAGTAAAGGCATCAAATTAAAAATTCGCTATGTATTTAGAAAGTAATTTCTCAAATGTTTTAAACATAAAATCTGCTAATTAGAAGTCTGCTTTATGATAAAACATCATTTTATAATATTTAAAATTGGGTTTTTGTGTTTAAAATTGCTTTTTTTTTGTGGCTACTTTCTTTTCGATACAGTTCTTAGTTACGCACAAAATTTACGGCAGAGGGATTGTTTGTTTGTTTTGTTTGTTCAGTCGCAATATAGATCTTGAAGAGTGATTAGTTTAAAAAATTCTAATAAATGACTCTATTGACGATTGTAAAAGAAGAGAAAGCGCCTCTCGAGGAAAAAAGTTAACACGATGCACCTGATAAAATGACATTTGTCCCAAATGCGACGAAAGAAAATTTAGCAATGCGGTAATTAACAATTGTTTTTATATTCCAAAATTGGAATTATTTACAATTATTAGCAATCCGGTAAGTAAAAATTGTGTTTACAGTTCAAAATTGGAATCGATTGATAATTTGACAGCTAAAATATGTATACACGTGAAGTTTTTCCTAAAAGACAAAACAAATATTTTAGGATTTTTTTTAGGAAAAACTTCACGCATGTATGGAGATATGTGAAGTATTTCCTATTCCTAGATAAATATGAAAGTGTTAGTGTAAATAATACATAAAATTCATATTAAATAGAAATTTAATTTTTTTATTCGTTTATTACGTTTCTTGCTGTAAAAAATATTACTTATAAAACATTAATACGTTATATTAGGTGTTCAAGTAGAAACTTGGCTTTTTTTTGGTCAAATTCAACTTTATTGAAAATATACTTGTTATACACAAAGGTTAATTATCGAAATATTTACCATTGCTATCTCTGATACTTTGACATCTATTGGGTAGTTGATGGATGCCCTCGCGATAGAAATTTGTTTGTTTGGAATTTGTTTTACTGCACCTGGACGTGGATCGTCCTCAAGACTAAAATTGCCGCCACGAAATCTTGCAAACCACTTATTTTACTGTTGAATGACACACAGAATGTTCACTTGAAATTCGAATTAATCAATTCCATAGCTTGAGCAGCATTTTTTATTCATTTGAAAACAGAATGGAATGTAATGACGTAAATGTTGCTACCGACACTCATCCCTTAAAATTGATGCTCACAGAACGACAGCTTGTAAATGACTCAAACTGTTGTTTTTGTCTCAAAAACTGTAACAGAAAATATAATTTTTAAAAATTCAATGATCCCAGGTACTTAGGATTGACGATTTTTGAATATTGTAAAGAGAATTATTATGCCGCCCCGGTGGCACAGTTGTTAGCATGCTTGCTATAAGCTCCGGAGATCCGGGTTCGATTCCCGGCGGGTGATGAAGAAATCACGGCTGGTTAGTGTAAGGATCAATGAATTAATCACTCATTATCCGTTAATAAAATGATTACGAAACTTCACAATGAAGCGGCCAAATCCCTCTATGGGATGTAGCGCCAGCGAAAAAAAAAAAGAGAATTATCGTATATCAAGTTTCCCGGAATTTTCCTGGTGTTCATAAACACCGGCCATTCTAAGGGAAACTTATTTTGAGTAGGTCATGATCTGGGGGTCGATTATGTAAGCATTACGAGTTTTGAGTTTCTCGAAATTGCGACAAAATGCGATTATGTAAAGCTTTACGAGTTCTCATAATTGCGACTTGTTGCTGTTGTTTTACTCGTACAGATTTTTATGTACGACAGACAACTCGTAATGATTGAAAAAAAACAAAATTTGCATAACAACCACAGTACTGTGCATAACAACAACCAAATTGTATGCCGAAAATGACGCTATCGGGCAGCACTTTTGTTTAAAAAAACCTGTTTCTCGTAATTGCTTACATAATTGCGTTATGTCGCAATTACGGCACACTAAGTTTCGAGTTCTCGAAACTCGTAACTCGTAATACGAGTGATACATAAACGCACCCCCTAACAGAAAATAAATCAATTTTAAAAAATTCTGTGGTTCCAGGCACTTAGGATTGGCGATTTTTGAATATTCTATAGAGAATTATCGTATATCGAGTTTCCCGGAATTTTCCTGGAGTTCCTATGCACCGGCCATTCTAAGGGAAATATTCAAAAATCGTCAATCCTAAGTGCCTGGAGCCACAGAATTTTTTAAAATTGATTTATTTTCTGTTAGAGGAGATCGTGCCCTACTCAAAATAAGTTTCCCTTAGAATGGCCGGTGCTTAGGAGCTCCAGGAAAATTCCGGGAAACTCGATATACGATAATTCTCTATAGAATATTCAAAAATCGTCAATCCTAAGTGCCTGGGACCACAGAATTTTTTAAAATTGATTTATTTTCTATAAGAGTAGATCGTGACCTACTCAAAATAAGTTTCCCTTAGAGTGGCCGGTGCATAGGAACTCCAGGAAAATTCCGGGAATCTCGATATACGATAATTCTCTATAGAATATTCAAAAATTGTCAATCCTAAGTGCCTGGGACCACAGAATTTTTTAAAATTAATTTACTTTCTGTTAGAGCAGATCGTGACCTACTCAAAATAAGTTTCCCTTAGAATGGCCGGTGCTTAGGAACTCCAGGAAAATTCCGGGAAACTCGATATACGATAATTCTCTATAGAATATTCAAAAATCGTCAAACCTAAGTGCCTGGGACCACAGAATTTTTTAAAATTGATTTACTTTCTCTTAGAGCAGATCGTGACCTACTCAAAATAAATTTCCCTTAGAATGGCCGGTGCTTAGGAACTCCAGGAAAATTCCGGGAAACTCGATATACGATAATTCTCTATAGAATATTCAAAAATCGTCAATCCTAAGTGCCTGGGACCACAGAATTTTTTAAAATTGATTTATTTTCTATTATAGCAGATCGTGACCTACGCAAAATAAGTTTCCCTTAGAATGGCGGGTGCTTAGAAACTCCAGGAAAATTCCGGAAACTCGATATACGATAATTCTCTATAGAATATTCAAAAATCGTCAATCCTAACTGCCTGGGACCACAGAATTTTTTAAAATTGATTTATTTTCTGTTAGAGTAGATCATGACATACTCAAAATAAGTTTCCCTTAGAATGACCGGTGCTTAGGAACTCCAGGAAAATTCCGGGAAACTCGATATACGATAATTCTCTTGTGTTAAGTATATTTTCTACTTATAATTCTACTTCAGCTTACAAATTGCAAAGAATAAAAAAAAATTTATGATTTTTTATTGCGTAGTTTGGAATTTATTCGCTAGTTCGCAGTTTTACCAATACTCTGAAATTTTTAATTGTTGTTGTAGTTTTTTAGGAATATCTCTGAGTTTTAGGAAAATGTTCACAATCGTAAATATGTCAGATTTTTTTGAGTGTTAAGGAAAACAAACAGCAGTTTATATGAAGCTATCTTAAAATGTTTGAAAATAACTTAATTTTAATAAAAATAACCACAGAAAAAACTCAAATGGCACAAGATTAAACCTAAAAAATACGAATTTCCCTTCTTTTTATGTTTTAATTTTTCACAGGCTTTTCACAAAAAAATTTACTTGCTTAGCTTAAAATAACATAAAATGAATACATTTCAATTAAATTTTTATTAAAAAATATTTAATATACGTCTGTAATAATAGAAATAAAATTGCATCTGTACCACTTCATACAAAAGATATGAACAATATTTTAACGTTTAATTTGTTTTCCTTAACACAAAAAATCACAATGAAGTTGTCTAGCATTCAATCTATTGTTTACAATAATTTCGAACGTCAAATTATTAGGTAGCTCAGTTTAAAAATTTTCCACTAGGTGGAATCCGTGATGCTCCAATCGTCAATACCAATTTTGTTTGTGTGGATTGTCATTTTTTAACTCTAATCCAACCAAGGTGTGCCTTTTGGCTCATTTTAAAAATGCATCGATTTTCAAAATAATGTTAATTTACTTATAAACTTGTATGTATTTTATTTTGAAACATTTCCATACAGTCCATACAACGTACTTGCCATTCTTTGTAAAAATTTAGTAAGTTATTTGATTAGAATTTGAATTTACTGACATAACAAAAATATGCTGGTTGGATTAGGGTTAAAAAAAAAAATTTGTTTATGTTTGTGATACGTGTAACGAATTAGCGGACTGTATGATTTTGTTTCACTTTCACTATTATTAATTTCACTGCACCACAAATAGTTTATAGATTCTGCGCTACTCCAGAATTTAATACACGAAACAGTTAAATAAAGCAACACAGTTCAGTTGATTTTTGCACACAATTTATTTTTTTATATGATTCACCAAACACAATAATGAAATTTTTAACAATAAAATATTTATTACAATATAAATTATGAATTTTACAAATATGACCTTGTTCGTTGATTGCCAAAAGATTTCTACTAAACGACTGACTTGATTATTCGCGGTATCACGGAAAGCATTACAACCTCGATTTTGATTGGCTGAATATTTAAAATACGTGTCATCATTTTATTGGACAAAAACTGGAAATTTAATTTTATAGTAAATTTTCCGGTAAGTTTGAATTTTAGTTGGGACACATTATTTGATCTATAAAATTTGAGTTATGAAACGAACCATTATTGAGCGCAATCAATCAAGTCAATTCGTTTCATTTACGTTAGGTGGCAATATGATTAATTTGCAATTTAAATGATCTTTTACAATGTTTGTTTTGATAATAAATATGACATTTACAAAAATAATAAACAATAACATAACCTTCGATTACAAAGATGAGTATAAATTATTTGTTTTAAGATTTATGTTTTAAATAATTTTTAATTAAATAATATTTTTTTTAGATGCGGATGATTTACCGATTGTGGGCTACAACATCCCGCCCGCCTTGAATCTGTTGATTCAATTCGCCTTTTGGAAGTTTACATATTTTATAAACCGGTCTCTTCAGATGTCCAGCTTGAGTTTTGATTGTTACCACTCGAACAACTCCATCCGCTCCAGGATGAACTTTTTCTATTCGGCCGATTAACCATCTTGTTGGTGGTAAATTGTCTTCCCGAATTAAGACAATGTCATCTAGATTAATCGGTTGACCCTTACTTTGCCATTTCGTTCGTCTGTGTAGAGATGTTAAATATTCAAACTTCCATCGTTTGCTAAAGTGTTGAATTGCTTGCTGTAGATGCTGCCATCGCGATAATTTGGACAATTTTACATCCATTAAATTTGGTTGAGGTAACTGCACAATTGGACGTCCGATCAAAAAATGCCCTGGTGTAAGAGCATCAACTTGTTCGTTGGATAGTACGCACAACGGTCTGGAATTCAAGACTGCTTCAATTTGCGTAACTACAGTTGTTAATTCCTCATAGTTGAATACTAATTTTCCCATGACACGTTTAAGATGATGCTTGAACGACTTAACAGCAGCTTCCCATAATCCTCCAAACGAAGGTGCTGCGCTGGGAATAAAATGCCATTTAATTTTTTCTGAAGCGAGAAGGGAAAAAATTTCATTAGAATTTGCTTTTAAAAATAAATAAATATCCGATAAAACGTTGTTAGCGCCGACAAAATTGGAACCATTGTCTGAATATAAATCCGTGCATAATCCTCTACGGGAAACAAATCTTTGAAGTGATGCTAAGAAGTTGCTTGTGGTTAGGTTTGACACAACTTCTATGTGAACGGCTTTTGTGCTCATACAAACGAAAATAGCTAGATATGCCTTCCAAACTTTAGTGGATCTTCCAAATTGTTGCTTGATTTGTAGCGGTCCTGCGAAATCGACCCCAGTTTTCAAAAATGGGCTCTGCAATTGTACTCGATCTAACGGTAGATTTCCCATCATTTGAAAATTCGGCTTTGCACTAAATCGGCTACATGTGTCGCATTGTTTAATCACATCTCTGATTATTCTGCGGCTGTTTACCAGGAAGTACCTTTGACGAACAGTACTCATTAACAGGGATGTTCCGGCATGGCAGTGCTTGATATGCAGGTTTCTCACCAGCAACGTGGTTATCTTACACTTGGGCAATATTAGTGGGTGTTTGGTTTCGAATTCTGCCAGTGAGTTTTCGATGCGACCGCCAACACGTAAAAGTTCATTTTCGTCCAAAAAAGGGTTTAGGTTATAAATCTTGCTGCTTTTTGCCACTTGTTGGTTCGATTTTAACGAACGAATTTCTGATGATAAATAGTCACTCTGAACCAATTTAATTATCGTATTTTCGCTTTTTCGTAATTCATCAACGGTTAGTTCCTTCATCGGTTCATCTGTTGTGGTTTTGGTCAATATAATTTTAAGTCGTCGAACGTACCTCTGGATCCATGCAAGAACTCGAACAATTTTTGAAAATGAAGAAATTCTGCTTACGAGCTGGTTTATGATGCAAATTTCATAATTCGTGGATGCCATTGCTGATAGTACCGTGGATTTCCTTTCTTCTTCTCGTATATCGTTAACTTCCCGTTCATTTGATTGTTGGGGCCACTCTGATTCTGCGAGACTTAACCATGTCGGTCAAATCGAAATTAACTAGTTTTGAGGGCGTCATACCTCGTGACGCACAGTCTGCTGGGTTTGATAATGAGTCGACATGCCTCCAATGTTGCCGCGGAAACGATGATAATATGTCCGAGGTGCGATTTGCAATAAACGTATTCCATTTCCTTGGTAGAGATGACAGCCAACCCAAAACAATTTTGGAATCCGTCCACAATGTGACTTTTATATTTGGCAATTTAAATGCTTCAATGACCATCTTTGTTAGCTTAGTTAGCAGACTTGCAGCGCAAAGTTCTAGTCGCGGGATAGAAATTTGCTTTATAGGTGCAACCTTTGTTTTTGAAGCTATCATGCTGACTCTCACTGCACCATTTTGATCCACACATCTGCAATAAATGACCGCCGCATACGCCTTTTCTGACGAGTCACTGAATCCATGCAGCTCAAAATTTGAATCATGAGTCCTATGCCATCGCGGAATTCTGATTTGTTCTAATTCTGACAGCTCTTCCTTTATCGTTTGCCACACATTAGCTTCTCTTGCTGGTAATTCATCATCCCAATCTAAACGCAGTAACCAAAGGCTCTGAAATAATATTTTTATAGTTATAATGGCGGGTGCCAACCACCCTAACGGGTCAAAAATTTGAGCTGACTGAGATAACACCTCCCGCTTCGATCCCCTCGTTGGTTGAATTGCTGCTACCTTAAATTGAAACGTATCCATCACTGGATGCCATTGTACTCCAAGTAATTTGAGACTAGCGTTTGATTCTTCATCGTCAATATTGATTGGAAGCTGCTCCTTACTTTCGGGTGGGATTGCCTCTAGAATCTTCGAATGATTAGAGGACCATTTTCTCAAATTAAAACCGTATGATTTGAGTAATCGTATGACATCTTCCGTAGTTGTTTGCGCTTCCTCTAAGGTATGAGACCCCGACATGAAATCATCCACATAGAAATCATGTAAGATTTTTTCGGCAATTAAAGGATTAGTTTGCAACACACCTTTTCCAATTTCTTGAAGCGCTTTCGTGGCTAAATACGGTGCCGATGCCGTGCCATAAGTGACTGTACGCATTCGATAGTGCGTTGGTTGTTGCTCAGGATTTGATCGCCACACTATTCTATGGTAGTCTCGGTCATCAGGATGTAGAATTATTTGTCGAAACATCTTTTCGATATCTGCTGTAAACACAAATCTATACATACGAAATCGAATTAGTATTGAGGTAAGCGGTTCGTAATTTGTAGGTCCCACCATGAGCGTATCGTTTAGAGAGTTGCCATTAAACGATTTGAAAGAGGCGTCAAAAACTACCCTCAGCTTGGTAGTCGTGCTAGAATCTCGTACTACCCCATGATGTGGAAGATAGTAAACGCCTTCAGATCGATATAATTCTTCAGCTGGTATGACTTCCATGTGGTTTAAGTTAATGTACTCTTTCATAAATAAGTGATATGCTTGCTTAAATTCTGGATCTCGAACGAATCTTCTTTCAACAGATTGCAGTCTTCTAATGGCTCCATTGAGCGTGTTGCTTAGATTTTTTTGTTGTTTCTTGAAAGGAAGTCTTACTATGAACTGTCCATCATCAGAACGAGTTGTGTGCTTTGAAAAATGATCCTCACACATTAATTCTTCTTCTGTGAAGCTTGCTTGCTGATTTGGTGTTGTGATGTCCTCTATTTCCCAAAACTTTCTTAATGTCATGTCAATATTTATCTCGCCATATAAACCAATTGCAGCTGTAGGTATTCGCTCAGTTTTGGTAAATGGACCGGCAACAATCCAACCAAAAATTGTCTTCTGTGCCACCAGTCCTCGCTTGTCTCCAATAATCCTCCCTGACTTCAATAAATTAAAAAAATGATCACTGCCTATCAAAAGGTCGATTTGATTTGGTTGACTAAAATTGGGATCAGCTAACGGTAAATGTTCTACGTGATTCCAAAGGTGTTTATCAATAACTGTTATTGGTTGGTATGATGTCAATTTAGGTATAATTAGACATTCTAAATTAATAGTGGTTTGATCAAATCGAGATGATATCGAAAGTTGGGCTTTGCCCCTAGAGGTTCCCGCTTTGGTTTGGCCTAGTCCAGAAATGGTGATGCGAGCGCTTGTTCGCGGAAGTTGCAGACGTTGAATTAAATTTTCACTTGCAAATGACGCTTGTGACCCAGAATCAAGTAACGCACGACACAAGTGCCATTCACCCGTAATATCCTTGATTTTTATTAGTGCCATTGGTAATAAGGTAAAGCAGGATGGGTTGCTTGATTGATGAAGACTCGTACTGGAACTTGTGCTCTGGGTGTTTTCCCGTAATAAATTCTTTGATGTTGATGGTTGTGATTGATTGGTTGATCCTGATTCTGGTTTGAGGTTTCCAACGAGATGCACCTTCTTCACAGATTGTTCAGATGAAGGTTGGCCAAATGGTGAATCAATGTGTAACAGCGAATGATGTTTTCGGCCACAAACATGACACCTCTTCTTAGTTCGGCAATCATATACTCCATGGGATGTATTTAGGCAATTGAAACAGCGAGCTTCAACCTTGATTAGATCTCGTCTGGCTATGATATCCATAGATTTGAATCTTGAGCACTCATACAATTGGTGGGCATTTGACTGGCAGACTGGACAACTAAATTCTGACTTAAGATGAAATCCCTTTACACTTGTATTTGGTTTAGATGCCTTACAACTTGATTTCATTCCTTCAAGTTCTTCAGAACGATGCGTTAGAAAGTCATAAAAATTCTGCAAGGTAGGAAATTCATCTTCAACGGTTTGTCGTTTCCACAGTTGCTTCGACTCCTCATCTAATTTATTGAAGAGCAGGTAAATGAGCCATACATCCTTCGATTCTACTTTATTACCCAGAGCCTTTAAACCTCGCGTTGCTTCGTCTGATGTGTCAAGAAGCTTTCTAATATTTGTTGCATTAGCTAGCTGAATATTTGGCTGATCTATAAATAATTTAATAAATGCGTTGGCAGTGACGCTTTTTCGATCATAACGCTTACATAATTTTTGATAAGCCTCAATGTAGTTAGCTTCGGTTATCGAAAAATGCCTCAACAGATTACTAGCATCACCCTTTAGAAGACCTTTCAAATATTGCAGCTTCTGAGCTGCTGATAAGTTTAAATTTTTATGGTTTTTATGGACAGTAGTATCAAATAGATCAACGAAACTTTGCCAATCGCGATAGTCACCAGAAAAACATGGTATATTAAGCCTTGGTAATTTGATATCATTACTAATTAAATTTTGAGAGGTACTATTATCGGATTTATTTAACGAATGGTCGGTGATGGTGGTGGACATGGACTGTTTTCGTAACCACGTGTTTAGTTTGGCGCTTATACGATAATACTGTTCTTCAACTTCTTCGGCTTCACTAGATTGAGAAGCATTTAAGACAAACATTTCTTCTTCGATATTTGAGAATATTTGAAGAAGTTCCTTCGCACGTTGTGCACGCTCTTTAACCTCTTCTTCATTCGAGTCTGCGGAAAGTGCGTTTGCAAACTTATCGGCTCTGGTTAATAAACCCTTGAGAGTGCTTCGACGCTTAATTAATGCTTCCATAATTAATTAAACAATTGGTAAATTAACGGTTGTTTCAGTTAACGGTATCACATGTAACACGTAATTTGTAAAATTTTATGACCGATCTTATGATGTACCACGTGTAACAATTTATCGTACAAATAATTTGATTTAGTATAAATTTAAAGATAATTAAAATGTGTACTCATCTGTTCCTTTTGATTTTTGGTTACAGCAATATGTGGTGCAGCGTATGTTGGTTGTAAATTCGATCTTCCTTTGCTGGTGCGGAAGATCCGGCTCGAAGGACCAATTTTTATGTAACGAATTAGCGGACTGTATGATTTTGTTTCACTTTCACTATTATTAATTTCACTGCACCACAAATAGTTTATAGATTCTGCGCTACTCCAGAATTTAATACACGAAACAGTTAAATAAAGCAACACAGTTCAGTTGATTTTTGCACACAATTTATTTTTTTATATGATTCACCAAACACAATAATGAAATTTTTAACAATAAAATATTTATTACAATATAAATTATGAATTTTACAAATTTGACCTTGTTCGTTGATTGCCAAGAGATTTCTACTAAACGACTGACTTGATTATTCGCGGTATCACGGAAAGCATTACAACCTCGATTTTGATTGGCTGAATATTTAAAATACGTGTCATCATTTTATTGGACAAAAACTGGAAATTTAATTTTATAGTAAATTTTCCGGTAAGTTTGAATTTTAGTTGGGACACATTATTTGATCTATAAAATTTGAGTTATGAAACGAACCATTATTGAGCGCAATCAATCAAGTCAATTCGTTTCATTTACGTTAGGTGGCAATATGATTAATTTGCAATTTAAATGATCTTTTACAATGTTTGTTTTGATAATAAATATGACATTTACAAAAATAATAAACAATAACATAACCTTCGATTACAAAGATGAGTATAAATTATTTGTTTTAAGATTTATGTTTTAAATAATTTTTAATTAAATAATATTTTTTTTAGATGCGGCTGATTTACCGATTGTGGGCTACAACAATACGTCACGGCAATTTTTAAATAGCAAAAATATTTTAATTATTATGTTGTTTAATGTTTTATTACTTATTACTATTATTTAAATCTACCAGTTTTATTTAAATTGAGGTTATGTTTTACTACTGTCACGAAAATTCGCGTTCCATTGGACATCTACTCACAAGTACTTGGCAGTAGCAAATTGTTTCCAATGGAACACTACATGACACAACAACCTTCTACAGATAAGCTCAATATGAATACGTTGTCGCTAGGTGAAACCAAGTTTCTTAATTTTGTTTAGTCTTATTTCAACTGTTCCAACAAATGCTTATTAGCTATTTGTTTTTTTTATTTTTTTTTTGTATTCTATCTTTTATTTCATTCCCTTCTACAGTGTGTGAGTACTAAGTAGATCACATAAAAATAATCTGGTTTCACCATTTTAGTTTTCTTAATGAACGTACGCTATTGAGCATATCTGTAGAGGATTTTTGTGTCATGGAACACTACAGATGATTGATACCACTACTAATATGCCTTCTGTAGGAAATATTGATAACTAAAGGAAAATGGCAACGTTGCATTTTACTTTACGTTTATTTTGATACAAACACATATTTACTTTTTATTTGTACCCTGTTGACAAAAATATTGTATTAGTTCAAATTCTTTTTTGAATTTAATAAAAATAGTAGATTATGCAACTAGTACTATTAATGGGTAATAATGTGAGAGGTTTGTAAATGTGTAAAATGGACACTAAAACCGTCCTCGAAGTGTGGCGAAATTACTTCTCCTCGCTTTTAAATAAACAGGCACCACATTCCGAGCAACAACCTCTCTTGCTTCAACGCGATATTAACGTCGAGATGACACCACCACCTCCTCCATCATATGATGAAGTGCGGAACGTGATATCGCAAATGAAAAATTACAAGACACCCGGTGAGGATGGTATCTGCAACGAAATGCTCAAATATGGCGGTGATTATCTGTACTGCCGCATGTTTGAGCTAATATCAACAATTTGGTCTAGAGAAGAAATCCCAGTAGAGTGGAAGACGGCTCTTATATGTCCACTTCATAAAAAGGGAGATCGATTGAACTGCAACAACTATCGCGGTATAGCTTTGCTGAACACAGGCTACAAGGTTTTGGCCAACGTAGTTGCAGTAAAGTTATCAACTTACAGCGAGAGGATCTTGGGTGATTATCAATGTGGTTTTCGTCCAAATAGATCAACGACCGATCAAACTTTTACGCTGAGGATTTTGCTGGAGAAATGCTATGAAAAGGACATCCCTGTACACAGTCTATTCATAGACTTTCAACAGGCGTACGACAGCATTAAGAGGAATACGTTATGGAACGTATTGTCCTACCTGGGCATACCGTCAAAATTGGTTTCAATGTGCCAGCTTTTAATGGATGGCTCACTATGTAAGGTGCTAATAGAAGGGAAAATTTCGGATGCCTTTGAGATAACATCTGGAGTGCGGCAAGGAGACCCAATAGCTCAAACTCTTTTCAACCTGTCATTAGAGTATGTCATTCGTCAGCTCAATATGGCGCAGCGTAGCTGCCTGTATTATAAATCAACCCAGCTATTAGCATACGCTGACGATATTTGCATTCTGGGTCGCAACATCATATCCCTAAAAGAAGTCCTCCTCCCATTGGAATTAACAGCCCAACAAATAGGCCTTCAGATCAACGAAGCGAAGACCAAATACATGGTGACCGCGAGAAGGCAGACTCGTGGGGACTTCATTTCAGGAGACACTCAATATGAAAATGTGAATGAGTTCAAATATCTAGGATCGCTGATCACTGAGCATAACTCCGTTTCTGTGGACATTTCATCGAGGATCGCAGCAGGCTACCGAGCATTTTACGCCAATATAAAAATTTTCAAGTCTCCTCATATATCGCGCAAAATAAAATTGGACATCTACAAGGCGCTGATAAGACCAGTTATCACCTTTGGTTGTGAGTCTTGGACGCTGACAGCACAAAACATCCAGAAAATCGCTGTAACTGAGCGTAAGATCATAAGAAGAATTCTCGGTCCTATTAAAGAAGGAGCCACGTACAGAATGCGAATGAATCACGAGATCAGAAATGATCTCGATAAAGTTGACATCATTGGATTCATAAAATCATCAAGGCTAAGATGGCTTGGGCACGTACTTCGTTCACAAAATCGGACCACCAAACAGGCCTTGGAGTCGGCACCAACGAAAGTAGGACCTCGTGGGAGACCACCTACCCGATGGATGGACGACGTTGAAAGGGACCTAAACACACTCGGTCACCGTGTCTGGCGTTCTCTTGTGGCGGATCGAATTATTTGGAGGAGCATCGTTGAGGCGGCCAAATCCCTTCATGGGATGTAGCGCCAGCGGAAGAAGAAGAAAAAGTTTGTAAATGTCCGACGGCGCTAACCCGACGACTTTTCACCAACGGAGGATATTATACGATACCCATTAGTAACACAAGTCGGATACTTTATTTTATATCATTTTTGACTATAATGGCACTTTACCAACAAACAAAAAATTTTAACTCTAGATACAAACGCAACTTTTTGTCTGACATTTTTCTGAAGCTATATCAATAAAGGCGGTTTTTGATAACTCTACCATTAAGAATTTAATTGTCGAGGCACTCGGTCTACGATGTAATAAAGATAGCTTATAAATCTTTTTCCTTTAATGTCAAACGCAGTGTCTTAGCCGAAATATCTGTGCGCCGCCAAACATATGACATTTTTTTTAAATTAAATTATAACAATAAAGCTAAATAAATTAAATTATTAATTACATTAATTTGTTTATGTTCTATTTGAACATATCCCGATTACCATAAATTGAGAAATAGTACCGTATGCGAACACAGCTAAGTATCGGTATGACCCTGGATGCTAAGCTAAACGACAGAAAGCACACGTCAAGAAGAAAAGTCAAGAACTAAGACTTAAATTTACAAATAGATTAGTATTGGCTGTATATTGTATTCAATTTCGGGGTTGTGCCAAACAGAGCAACTTAAATAGCATCCATAGATTTTAGAGTACGGTATTAAGGTCTAAGGATCATCGTTGATGCACCTTGGCATGTCAGGAACAATGACCTCCATAGGGTCCTTATAGTAAACCTCATCGTAAATGAAATTCATCAAAAAGTGCGGAGAAATGAAGAAAGGCTCCGGCAACAGGTAAACATTGAGGTAACTCAGCTTCTAAGCATCACGAATTTAGTACCCAGACTTAAAAGAATTAACCAAACCTTTTGAGCTGGTGCAATTGTTAGCTTAAGCAGCATTGTGCTGATATCTACTACATACTACAAAATGTGGTTTAGCCTGGCGATTTATTGTCATCAAACATTTATCTCGAATCTCGAAATATTTAGTTGGAAATTTACAATAACAGTTGCACTAGGCAGAGAAATTAGTGTTGGTTAATTTTTTTATTGACGGCGTATACGTACAAAACCAATATTAAGACCAGAATGCGATTTGTACCCTTAAATTTTGTATAGTTTGTCTTTGAATTATAGATGTTTTTGGGTTTTAAAGTTTGTATGTATTTGTGTTTGTGTGCTTTACCTCTTTTGAGTGTTCAGCAAATCTGTGTGTGAATATTCTTCCTGTTTGCGCGACATAGAACATTGAGCAATCATTGCAAGTCAATTTATATATGCCACTGTCACACACACGGTTACGTTGTGCTGACCATTTGTGTTGTAGATTTTGTGATGTTTTGTGTGTAGTGCAATTTGATATTGACTTTACAATGTTTTGATAATTTGAATTTTTTAACAATAGAACCATCTCGAATTGCTTTCCTGACCGTTTTAATGGAGGTTTTCAATGGCCATTATATTATACCAGATTTAAACCCTTGTGACTTTTTTCTAAGGGGTTATTTAAAAGATCCGGTGTACGTTGTTAATTCACGAAATGCGAGCGAATTGGAAAACGCGATTCGAACGAACGTAAGTGAAAGGCTACAAAAGATCAATAATGAAAATGGGGGACATTTCATATTGTAACCTTAGTACACCACTTAGTACATGCTTTTTGTAAAATAAAAATATTTTTAAAATTTTCAAATGGTTGCATTATATTGTTTGTAAAAACATAGAGTCGCGTTTTGAATAGGACATCCTGTATTAAAATGCAATAATCACTATCTAAATACCGATAAAATGATGAAAAGCTATTTTTTAATTCATTTTATAAAATCAAGGAAAAAATTGAGCATCCACACAGAATGACATTTCCCTATCAACCCCATTACCATTACTCGAGATAGAGACAAAAAATGATTTCACGATTTTAACGTTAATTGAAAAAACAAAAATGAGTTCAATTCATCAATGACATCGTTCGATTAAGAAATAATTTTTCGATTGAAAACTTATAAATTATTAAAGGTAATATAAAAATAAAAAATGCAATTCTTTAAAATGCAGGCTGACCTACGAAGTCAAATAATTTACAAATTGTGAACCCATTTTACCCAATACAAAATTGAGGTCAATGTCGTTAAGATAACGCAAGAAAAATAAATCGCACACATAAAAGAATCGCAAAGAGAATCCATAAGACATTTTCAATTTGAGGTGATATTGTTATATTTGCTGAAAATATGTAAATAAAATTAAAATAAATCAAATGACGAATTAATATTGTCGATAATTAATGGTGATGATATTGATTATGGGTTGGCTTTAATTGGTATAATCAACATTTTTATGTCTTCTTAAATGTTTTCCCAACATTTTTTCTTGGTTGCTTTGTTTCCAATTTGGCTTGTCTTTTGCCTTCGTTTCCGTTTTTATGTAAGTTTCCAAATATGGTGAATTAATTTCAATAAAAATCATCCAAAACATTTTACATATAAAATTATAAATACAATAACAAATTGTTCTCTAGTTGTTATTATTGTATTTTATTATAACAATTATTTTCCAATAAAAAATAAAATTAAAATGTACACGCCTCAAATAATTATAAATTGCTTATGGTAGGTAAACAATAAAATGCATTGTTGAAGGTGTTTGGTGGTGGTGGAGGCGATGAATGCCCAAATATATAATATTTTATTAACATATACATTTAGTAGAATTCATCAAATTATTTTTTGTCACATTTTTGTTTAACACAATCGGCACGCAGCGTTACTTATAATTATAAAGTGACATTCTCCCATTCATGATTTTGGTCATGTCACACATTTGTGACATTAACAAATTATACGAAGTGTAATATATTTAGGTATAACTTGCAGTAATTCTTGTTACGATTATTTGCAATATGGTTAAGTTTCTAGGAGTATCTAGCACATATTTGTGTCGAGAATATTCACTATGGCAGCCTAGGTTCTTAACGGCATTAGCCCAATTAGACGAAAAAAAAAATATCGATTTATAAAAACGTCGAACTTTTATTTTTCATCGAAACTAAAATTATCGAAAATAAAATAATCGAAAATTTTTTCATCGAGAAAGAATTTACACCAACAAAAAATGTCGAATAGATTTTTCATCGATTTTTTGAACTGAAAATCCACATCAAAATATGAAAACTTGTCAATTGTATAAAAGGCATATGAGGAGAAACGATAAGACCATTTCACGTGAACTGATCGATTTCTCGAATGATATACATATGTATATAATTCTACATTTATTTAATTTTCAATCATTAGGGAATTGTGTAATTTTAAAACAATATCCATATTGACTGCAACTCCCTTAAGGACATTATTTCTCTTAATCTATCTTCCTTATTAATAAGACATCTTTTTCTTTTCCTAGCATGTTCAGACATAATCTTTTCGACACTTGTCATACTCATATGATATACTCTTTTTTTATTTCGCCTATCAAACTCTACAAACCAATATGACTTTATCCAATTATTACTTGTAAACGTCTATGCTAAGCTTCAACATGATTTGTCGTTCGAGGTAAGTTTTCGTTGAATAAATCATGGTCGTCCATAGAGCTGGAGGAAATTTAGGTTTGGAGTCCTTTCCATTATTTTTTTAAGTTTTTTCTCCATATAAATAATTTTTTCCAAACCAGATATCGACAAATAATAAAGATATTGACAAATTTCTTGCTCTTGCTACATAATTGTCTTTTTAAAGATTTATAATATTCTGCCACTTCATTTTCTGGTACAAAAGCAAGAAATTTAAGCATTCTCTTATTCAGAGAGAATTGTTCATCCGTTCCATAGTCCTTCTTCATTTTCTCCAACTGTATTCTTCGCCAAATAATTTGGGAAAAATGAAAAAAAACCATAGTTTAAAAAGACGATGGAAATATGCTTTTCAATATTAAAATACATACAACTAAATAGGGTTATGCAACTCTATTTACTATATGTAAATATATTATGTTAGGAACTCATTCATCATTACATATTTCGAGATTTATATTTTGAATTATGAATGATTTTGTATTTATGGTCGAATTTCGACTAAGATGTGATCATTTCAAATCGGGCGCCCGATTTGAAATGATCACATCTTAGTCGAAATTCGACCATAAATTCGATTAAAAAAAAATCGATGTTATTTCTTTCGGCTATATTTTTTCGACATTTTTATTTTCGACATTTTTACTTTCGTTATTTTTTTTTTCGATATTTTATCATTCGATAATTTTGTTTCGATGTCTTCGGAAACGGTCAAATGACCCTAACCCGTTCTTAACCTTTCATATTAGCACCTCAAAACTTGCCAATAGGGTGCTCTCGGCTAGGGCATGGTTAAATTAATCGCTTAATAGATCGTTTAAACTTGTTCGATTAATCGGAGACTATTAATCGATGAATTGAAAATTTATTTTTTCGAAAAAAGTGTGAACTGAATCGCCCAAAAATTTGGAATTGTGACCTAAAATTTGTTCGTAAATTATTTCTGTTCCCTTTTCGGCAAAAATTGGAAAATTAGTGAAAAAAACTAAGTTTATTTTGTTGAAATTGAATTTTTGTAATTTTTTTTTTAAAAATTTTGACATAAAATGTTTTCGGTTTTTTATAGACAACATACTATTTGTAATGACATACTCATTATTTTCGATTTGGCAAATCAGAAAAATAATGGAGTCATACTCCTAATATATCTACCAGCAAAAGTAGTAAAAAACCGAAAATATTTTATATTAAATCAGACAATTTTTAACATCGTAATTCGTAAAGATTAGTGCGGGCATTATACGCACACAAATGAGATTTCTGCTTGCGATTTTGAGTTCGAGTTAGTGAATATAATTCGCTAACTCTATACCCTCTAGTTAAATACTTAATGTATTTTGCGAGAGTTGAATTTTTGTAGTTCGGTCGTAGCTACCTGATGAGAATGAGTAGACCTTACTTTTCTGTACGAAACCGAATTACCATTTACCAACACAAAATCTCAAAGAGATTTCTCATTTTTGAGAGTTGATACACTTTTTATTGACTCTGCGGGAAAGAAAAGGGGGAGGGGATGAATATTTTCTACTTTTGCTGGTAGATATATTAGGAGTAGTATGACTCCATTATTTTTCTGATTTGCCAAATCGAAAATAATGAGTATGTCATTACAAATAGTATGTTGTCTATAAAAAACCGTAAACATTTTATATTAAATCAGACAATTTTTAACATCGTAATTCGTAAAGATTAGTGCGGGCATTATACGCACACAAATGAGATTTCTATTTCTGCTTGGGATTTTGAGTTCGAGTTAGTGAATATAATTCGCTAACTCTTATACCCTCTAGTTAAATACTTAATGTATTTTGCGAGAGTTGAATTTTTGTAGTTCGGTCGTAGCTACCTGATGAGAATGAGTAGACCTTACTTTTCTGTACGAAACCGAATTACCATTTACCAACACAAAATCTCAAAGAGATTTCTCATTTTTGAGAGTTGATACACTTTGTATTGACTCTGCGGGAAAGAAAAGGGGGAGGGGATGAATATTTTCTACTTTTGCTGGTAGATTTATTAGGAGTATGACTCCATTATTTTTCTGATTTGCCAAATCGAAAATAATGAGTATGTCATTACAAATAGCATGTTGTCTATTGGCGACTCCCACCAACTGTAGTCGGCGTTGGTTTCTATGTAAGCAAAGGGGACGAGTATTGTCAAATTCAACTATTTGACAGTTCTAATCCCCCTTGTTGTATGGTTAAATTTTGTTCATATTGTTTTCACCAGATGTCAGCTACTTTGTTGCAAGTCGCGAATAAAAAACCGAAAACATTTTATATTAAATCAGACAATTTTTAACATCGTAATTCGTAAACATTTTGACGTAAATAAACTTTTCTCTAATCGGTTCATCGTTACTAAAAAATTCCGATTAATCGTTAATCGAAATTTGGGCAAATCGATTAATCACCCATACCCTATTCCCACTCTCATAACAAGCCGTAAAAAATGCCACATTTTAATCGCATTCCATGCCTCCGAATTTCATAAATAAAATAATATTTAAACTTTTGTATTTATTAAATTAAAATTAAACCAGCTTTTTCCTTTTAAAAGCTATCTCAATGACCGAAAAATCAGCGTCGTGCTTAATGGGAGATCATCATCGACGCACTCCCCAAATGCCGGAGTCCCTCAGGGGTCACCTTTGTCACCGACCCTGTTTTTGCTATACATCAACGATTTGATGGATAGCACTGTAAACCCTATCCATAGCTTTGCGGATGATGCCACATTGCATTCTTCTATTTCATTCGAGGCGGAGCCTAGCATTACAGATCTAAATAATAAACGGTCAGAAGTCGTAACTTCTCTTAATTCCGATTTAAGTACAATATTTGAGTGGGGTAACAACAACTTAGTACAATTTAACGAGAAAAAGACACAAATATGCACATTCTCACGTAAAAAAAGTCGCAACGACTACCCATTTGTGGTAAAAAACCATATCCTTATGGGTTGCCACTCAATTCGACTGCTTGGTGTTCAAATAAGTAACAAACTCAAATGGAATGAACACATTGTTGCATTGGCTAAATCAGCTTCAAAAAAACTCGGGTTCCTGAATCGATGCAGAAGGTTTTTCAAATCGCATCAATTTCTCCAGATATATAAAACCTTCATCCGACCATGTATAGAGTATTGCTGTCAAATTTGGGGAGGTACGTCTGGTACCACCCTCCACTTATTGGACAGGGTTCAACGCCGCGCTATCAGAATAATACGGAATCCCAGACTTACTGAAGAACTAGACAGCTTACAGCATCGCAGAGATGTTGCAGAACTCTGCGTCTTCTACAGATGCTTACATGGTAAATGTTCTCCAGAACTATCGGAGGAAATACCACCATTCGTTACAACAACAAGAGTAACAAGAGGAACAACCAATGCACATAGGTTTACGGTGAAGCTCCCGCACTCAGAGAAAAAATATGATAAATGAATGATTGCAATTATTGTATTATGATCCAGGCAATCATATTCAACTAAACTAGATATATCCTAATATATTATAATAGTAAATATCATTTATCTAATTACTAGAATTATGTATGATAGATTTTATTAAATTATGATAATTGCAATAATTTTCAACTTTAATGATTGCAACAATCATGCGATATGATTTAATATGATCGCCTCAATCATTGTATGGTTTTATAATATGATCAGTAAAATCTAAATATGATAAAAGCAATCATAATTCAATTGGGTCTATCATATTGGAATTAAGTTTATCATAACAAAATAACGGTTTATTGGAATTCATGTATATCTCCTCGTGTTTGCTACGGTCATATTGAATTGAATTTTTTTTCTAACAAGGTGCAATTATTATAATCTCCTGAGATATTTTAAATAAAAATATTTTAACAATTTAAAAATAAATAATTTTATTGAATTACTCTTAATTAAAGTAAGTAGTTATAAAGTTTGTGGTATCAGGATTTTATACCCTAGTTCTAGCGTGACTTTTTAGTGGATAAATACTAATAAAACCTTATAAGTGGGTAATTTTTCTCGCAATGGAAAACTGAACACGTAAGTACATTTTATTTTATACTACAGAGCATTAAACAATGTATTGATTATTTATCAGTTTTGCTAAATATTTGCTCATTCAGTGTTTTTAATTATTAAAATAAAGGGTATTTTCAATTATTTGATACGTGTAGATATAAAAATTTCAACGAAATAATTGTACAAAAATATTTTTCGAAAGTTACTGTAATACGTTATAACGGTTTAATGGTAATGAATTGAATTTGTTCTTAACATTTTTGTCTCGGTTGTTATTTTTTACACGCTTGTTAAGTAAAATACCCATAATTGGGAACCCACAAAAACTACACTGAAAAAAATATTGTGCATTTTATTTACGAATGGTATTCGTTAACCATAATTCGTACTATTAACGTAAAAGTTTCTTCTATTCGTACTATTAACACTGAGTACTCAGTGCTATTAATGTAAAAATATAAAATTTTGAAAAGATTCATAAAAATGTGTGCGATAATATGTATTACGAATCACCGTTCATAAACTTAAAAATGGTTAGTTTATTGTAACACATTGATATGTTGTTTGCGTATTAGTGCAACTTGCATGATTTTATTAAAAAAATGAAAATTATGAAGAATTTATAATATTTGTGAATAATATAAATTAAGATTATGTATATTATAGAAATTAAGAATAGATTGGATGAATCTATTCGTAGCACGAATGAAAATTCGTTAAGTCTACAATTACATTCGTGCCATGTACGAATAATTTCACTTTAATCATTTTCGGGACAACGAAAGTAAATAAATTGCATTACTTCAATTTAAGCGTCCGGCGTGGAAATTTAGAAAAAAGTTAATTTGAATTTAAATAAATTTTAATAAAATAATAAATTTGTGTGTATTGAAATCAGGTAAGTATGGTGTTTTAAACAAAGAAATAACAAAAAATATTGTATATCGATGGGATAATTTGCAATTACCCAAGCGCCACCTACTTTTCTGCCTACAAAAAAAACCGAAAGGAATTTCAATAATCCACCAGTATTTAATGAATCAAATTTAGAAAACTTCTTTCTGCTTTTTTAGCGGCAAGAAAACTGGGTAACACAAAGGTAATTGCAAAAAAAAAATCGTTTTAAAGTTGTGCCTGTTTTTTCACCATCGATATACATATAGTATGTATATAATTCAGAAACGAACGCTTCCTTTAACCTTCACTCCGTGCAATATTAAAAGTCACACTAACCGTGTAGTGGGGTCAGATTGACCCCATTTTTTTCCCATAGGATTTATATGAAAACAAACTAACAAAAGAAAATACAAAAAATAAAATACAAGAAAAAGAAAATCATAGCATCAATAACCGTTTTTGTTCATAAACCACTTCGTTTTTGTTGCGTAATATTGGGCCCGATTCAATGTAAATCTTCTATAAATATTCTATAAATCTTTTCTTCTATTCTTCTATTATTGCTATGAAAATAAATTTTTGATTAAAAATTGATTTCTAAATAGAAAATGCATTAAATTGTATAAGGGGTCAAAATGACCCCACTACACGGTTATCAGCATAATTTCATTTATTTGATGTAAAATACCCTAAAATTAACCGATTTTGATGAATTTTTCTTCTAAATCTATTTAACTGATGTCTGTTTAGGCATATCTAAAAGGAATTATCTAAATATTTGATAAATAATTTTTTATTCAGCTTCAAACAGCTCTGGGGTCATTTAGATCCCACTACACGAAGTGAAGGTTAAAGGAATTAACCCGGATCGTATTTTTGAACTTATGAGTTATTTTATAATCAAATTTTGTTTAATTATTTATTTTCTTTTTGTTTAATTATAATTATGGTGCCTACACGGATTTTTAGTAGTCATCCAAATAATTGTGAAGAAGGACAACGCTGGTAAAAAGACAACCACAAAGTCACAATAAAAGACTTGCAAGATGCATTGGGGAAATGTCCAACATATTGATAACTGCATCGATAAGATATTCTTCTCTCTTTGATAGAAATTTAAAAATTGGGAAAATGAAAGTGTTTTAATAGAAAATTAAACAGAAAATGTGCAAAGTTGATTAGGGCATTATTCGACTTGTCCCTTTCTCATTTTTGTGCACAGATTTGTTTCAAGTGTTTTTTTTTAAATTTAAAATATCCCAACGAGGAAAAGCTTTTTTGCCACTTTATCGAAAATTATTTTTATAATACCAGTTTTAAAATAAAAAAAAAATTCATCTAAACTGAGTTTTATGCTCAAAGAGCTAATAATACAGCCAATTTAAATTAATAATTATAATTAGTATAATATCTAATATATCGATAAATATACAATAAATAAAATAATTCAAAAATAAAATTTAAAGTTTTTTATTTCTTAAATTCTTAAAATATGGTATATATTTTACGAATTTATTCATCAAACTCCCTAAAAATTTTCATTCCTAATCCTATTATGAACCACTACATAAATATTACGTAATTTTGCTTGCCAATTATGAAGCCGTTCCTACATTTTATAAATTATTTTCATTATATTTTTGTAAATAATCGTCATATTTGTGAATTATTGCCACTGAATATTGCCTTCTTCCTATATACGAATAATTTTGTAAATAATATTAGCGTGTACATACATAAAATGAATTTCTGTACTATATATATGAATTTATTCGTTTATTCAATTTATCATTTTGTAAGTATGTATTATGAAAAAGTTCGTTAACTCAACAATTCTTTACGTTAATAATATGAATTTGTTCATCGGCAAATGCTTTAAATGCGTTAAAATTATAACATTTTTCGTAAATCATATGAATCAAATCATAAATACTACAACGTAAGTAGTCAAGTTTAATATAATCAAATTGATGTGTTTCACTATATTAGTGTTGGCTCTGTTTTAACGAATTTTTCTTACTATTAATGCAGTTTTTGTCTGTATTGATGTAGGATTTTTTTCTGGGTACGCCACGCAATAGCTGCATTTCTTACGTTTGTTCTGATCTGGATCAAATCGTATTTCAAGAAATGATAAAAGAATGCAAAGAGCTGCTGGGATCTAAATGTTGATCCAAAAACAAAATTGGTTCAATTTTTGTTGCTATTTTTAATGTAGATAAACTTTGCGTCAAGAAATGTGGCATAATTAAAATTGCATATTATACCCATTGTATTTACTTAAATGAATTTCACATTCCTCAAACCCTATTTTTCGTCCTATATTTGGGTATACATACTGGTATAATAGCTCTGTCATCTGTTCTGTAAATACCTAAACAAGTAGAAAGGTTTATTGATTTACATAAATTATATTTATTTAGCACGGCTGGAATTTGGATTATTCGAAGACGATATTGAAATATAAACGACGGAAAAACTAATTATGCAATACCCTTAAATTTATTAGTACTGCCACAAACTCCAAGAAATCGGTATCTTACATTTTAGTGTTACCAGAGTAAATGAACCTCAAAAGGCGTTTAAAAAACTATCCAGCTATTTCGAGTAAAATCGACAAACCAATTACGATTACGACAAAGGAACGGAACAACGCACAGTGGGGCCGATTACCAAAAAGCTGGCCAAAATTTGTAAAATCAAGTTATGGATTTGAAGTTACCTACTCGGGGGTTTTTGGGGTCGCTGCTCATGTTACTGCAGGCAGACTTGGAAAATGTCACCCCTTTCCCGCCTTATTGACAACCCCCTATGCGTAAAATACCGTATATATCATATTACAGTCAAGATGCATGTCATTTTAATGGTTTTTGGGACACCGATTACCAATTTCCTGTCATATTTACGAAACTGCACCCCTTCATCCCTTATTAGCAACCCTTATTTTTCAAATAACCGATATTTTATGAAATTTTGATTATCGGATTGAAATTTTGTTTGTGAAACTATAAATAAATATTTACAATACATATAATTAAAAGAAACATTTAGTAATCAATTCACGTGTATTGGTCGCTACGAAAAACCATTTTAAAAACATTCAAGTAAATATATTCCTCATGATGACCTTGCGAGGTCATGGAAAATACATATTCGGACGTAAAATTTCCCATTCTTTCAGAATGCGGATCAAAAATAGGGATTTCTATTTAAATAATTCGATTTGACATCAAATGACCTTGAAGGGCAAAGTCAAGGTCACCATCCGATTCCTCCTTCCATACCCAATAATTTTTGTAAATATTATTTTTGGATTAGCGCTTCCCCTGACGAAATATTCAGGTGCGTGAATTAAATGTCACCCTGTATATATATTTATACGTAGATATATGTTCTTTTCTCTCTCTCTCTCTCTCTCTCTCTCTCTCTCTCTCTCTCTATGTTTCTCTCTCTTTCTCTCGCTTATTCATCTTTGGCATCGTGTGAGTAAATTTTTTCCTTATTAAGAGGCTAGGTTGACGAAAATAATAGGAATAAAGCCAACAATTGTTTATTTTTAAATATCTATAAAATATCAAGGGGCAGCTAGGGGCAGCTGATTTTTATTTTATTTTATAGATAATACTTTTAACTGCAACCTCTTATGCATTTGATGACCGAACACTACAGAACAATATACATAACTTATTCATTAAAAACTTGCTTTATTTTAAAATATCAAGTTTAAAAAACATAAAAAATACTAATATTTTAAAACATATTATTGTATTCTACATACCTCCAGGAGTTGACTCCATTTTATTTGATTAAAATTAGTTGTATTTTTAAACTTCTACGTATGTTTTTACACTAGTGTCTTTTATCAGAACCATCTTGAAGTGAATAGAGCCGGCATGTGAAAAATGAACTTAAAATAAGGGATATAGAAACACTAAAAATTCATTTATTTTCATAGTGTTTATATGAAAAAACGCGATTTCGATTGACTATAAAATATGAATTAAAAGTTAAACCCACTTAAATAATTTTTTAAGAAATCGCTAACAAACATCTCAATGTCTTACTCATTTAAAACACAGATTCTCAAATTTCCATATTTTCCAGCAATAATCAAAAGAAAATAAGGGAAATTAAATTAAAAAACATTCTACAACAACAACAATGTGTATTAAAAAGAGAAAATTCAGTTTAATGACGACATCATATCTCCACATCTAAAACTAATGGTAAGAAAAAAGACAACACGTCTCCGCTCAACAATTAAACTAAAATAAATCAGAAAGAGCAAACGGAAAAAAATAAATCAATACAATGAGTGCGAAGAAAACAAAAAATCAAAACAATCTAGCATGCTTTGCAAATTCAAAAAAACTATAGAAACATATTCGAATTCAAATTTGAATGGAGGCAATGAAAGAGATGATTATTATATTTTTTATAAACGAGTTATGTTGATGACGTAGTATATTACAAAAACAACAATATTTAAAATTTCAAAAGTACCTTATTTTTCATGACGATTTTCACTTAGAAATAAACATTTTCAAGACTCGATTTTTCAATCAAATAATATTACATGTTTTATGAACATTTTTATATAAAAACAAAACAAAAGCTCACATTTCTAATAAACTAAAACTGTAAATGAAAATAACCGTTTTCCCATATAGTTTCATAGTAAAGGAAAAATTGTTTGTACCTTATTTTAAGCTTAGTAAAAAATACAGTCGATACTGGAGGCTCTTATTTATACAGTAGGCTCTGCTTTTATTAAGTAATTTAACATAACGACTGCAGCTTGAGTAAAGGTACTTTGCAACCAAAATTCTAGAGCAGGTTAATGTATTTCGACCCTCTTATGAGTGTTTTAAGACGCCTTGGGTATTATTAAAGCCAACCTAACTTTAAAAAAAACCTAAATAAATTTTTTTTTTTTTTAATTTTGGCCAGCTTTTTGGTAATCGGCCCCACTGTGCAACGTATCTACGGTGATAATTAAATATAGGGTCGTCCATTTTGGAAGAGAGAAAGAAGGCCCAATTCCTTAATTGCTTTACTATTCTTTTATTAAGGTGACGAATTTTACCAAATTTTCAAAAATACTCATGTACTTTTTGGTAAAATATTACTATTCATAATAATCTTAAACATTAAAATATCACTAATATATTATTTTGACATGACTCACAGGTTTTATATTTTGAAGGATATACTTGAAGGATATTTCTTCTTGTGCCAAGCTGAATTTTTCACAGATTAAAGTGTCATTATTAGCAAGTAATTTAACGTTAATTTAAAAAATTATTAAAAAATATTTTTTTTGTTATCGAGATACTAAGAAATAAAGATTTCAAAAAACACCAAAATTCCAAAATTAAAATTTATTAAAAACAAATTATTTCATAATTTTACATATTCTACTACATAGCTGTCAAAAACCGTTGAGGAAACCAAAATCGGTCAACCCGTTCCGAAAATATGATCAAAAACGTAGTACATATACCCAAAACTCCTAGAAAATGAGAAAACTTTGAGAGAGTGTAAACTCGAGAGTGAAAAAGCCAAAAAAATGTTTCTATTTTTTTGTTCTTATAAATCGAATAAATATAGTTTGAACAATTTTTGAAACATCGCGTCCAACTCATGTACGATTTCATATGGAATGACCCTATATTTATTTTATGATGCCTTGAAACCTACCAATTCTCTAGGCTCTCGATCTGGATACAAGAAAATAAGTGGGATATACGTCAAATTTGCCACACTTCCTAAATTTTTAATTTCAAAATTGTCTTCCATTATTCTTGCTGGGTTGGTGTACACAGAGGACAAAAAACAATTTGGAAATGAATGCATTTTCAAACCTATACTAGAACAATTGGAAGCACTGAGAGAAAATAGCATGTTTATTAGCAAAAATAATCTTACGGTTAAATTTATATATATTAAGCGGTGTCATAAGAGACAATTTAAGGCTCAACTCTGTGTTAGATTTCACAGAGAGCTTTATGGGAACGTTTTATTGCCGTTTATGTAAACATTCGAAATATAGAAAATTACCGCTCCGACGTACACTTAAATAATTCAAAGCTAACGGCCATTAAAGAATTCTGTGTTTTTAATTCATTAAGAACTCTTCATGTGGCCGAGAATTGGAGTGTAGATATCATGCATGACTTACTTGAAGGCGTCTTCCATTACAATTTTATGGTAATATTAAAGTATTATGTCGTTGATAAAAGGGTTTTCACAATTGAAGGATTGAACTTTCGTCTTCAAAATTTTAATTATGGTAATTTCAATGTAAATAAGCCACCACTATTGCAGGCTTCTGACCTTTTAAATAAAGAAAAATTTAAAATGAGTGCAAGTGAAATGAAAACGTTCACTAAAATTTTTGGAATTCTTTTAGGTGACCTGATTCCACAAAACTGTCTAGCCTGGAATAATACATTTCATTACGAGAATTAATTTCAATAACATTTTCAAATTCGGTTCATCCTCGTGAATACATTTATTTGAAAACTGTAGTCCAAGAGCATAATTTGCAATTTATTAAAATATCTAAATCACACTTACGTCCAAAACATTACTTTCTAACACACTATCCCAGAGATATGGAAAAATAGGTCTTTTAAAACAGTTTTCAGCTAGTCGATTCAAATCTTTCCATCAGATTTTAAAAAATATCGCGTATACATCGAAAAATAAAATTAATACTATTTACACAATATCATCAAAAAATCAAATTGTGTTAGGTAACGAACTAATGAATTTGGCTCACGATACTGGTTTTGTGTTTGGCAGTCTAACGGAACAAAAAAATTAAATTTCACAGAAATACATATAAGTTTACGTGCTAAGAAAAGTGGTCTCGCAATAATTTCATAGAGTTCGGAAATATTATTCTAAAGAAAGGATCAGTAATCCAAACAGCTACTGAAATATAAAACGGGGATATTTTAGTTGTGTTCAACATTTGAAAAATTTAGGTTTCAATTATCATTAATTGATACAACATAAAAAGTTCGTTCTGAGCTTAAATTGCTCGTATAAGCATATGCTTTCGAAATTTGGCTGGCCTTTTGGATAATTTAAGATGGCGGATCTAAAATGGCGCCAAAACGAGCGAAGCCTCCGGTTAATCGAATAATGTCATCTAACAATTCTCATTTCGTATGTTCTCAAGGTCGCTGATGGGGAGTTTAGAGTCATATATGCTTCAATACCTTATAGTCCTTTAACTGATGCTTTAAAAGCACATAGCCCCTTGACCTAACCTCCAAAAACCTAAGACACCCTCTAACATAAGCTTTAAAACTGAAAAGCCCAAATAACAAAACCTTCGAAATGTAATACCCCCGTAACATAAACTAATAAGCCCCATAGCCTAAGCCTAAATTTCTTAGTCACAGAACCCCTCAATCTAACCTCAAAAATCCCTCTAACTCCATAACTTAAGAATTGCTAGATGATATTATTCGATTAACTGGAGGTTTCGCTCGTTTTGGCGCCATTTTGAATCCGCCATCTTGAATAATCCAAAAGGTCAGTTTAATTTCGTATCCATATGCTTATATGAACAGTTTAAGCCCAGAACGAATTTTTTATGTTGTGTCAATTTTTGGACAGAAGGATGGCCTGTAGCGTGCCAAAATTAATAATTTTATTTAATACGCAGAAGAAAAAAATTAATAAAAATAAATTTCGGGAAATTCAGTTTAACAAAAGTTTATTAATAATATTAAATATAGTTAATGTAAATAACAAAAAAAAATAAATTGATACCCAAAAAAAATCAAATAATTTTGTTTCTTAAAAATACAATGAAATAAATGTAAAGGAACAACTATAATTACAAAAGAGAACTTAATTACTACAAATAGCTAGTACATTATACATAAATAGCTCAAAACTAAAAAAATTGAAAAGAAATAATAATTAAATGTTCTCCCAGAAAATTTAGTTTAACAGTGGTTTTCTGGTCACCCCCGAATGTCCGCTAAATGCAAAACTAGTAACAGAGAAGAAAAGAAAAACAAAAGAAGATTTAGTAATCATAAATATTGAGCAAAATTAAACCAATATTTAAAAAAAAAAATTGTTATAAATATTGAACATTCATCCAAATAATATACCTCGGAAACAATTGTTCCAAATTCCATTTATGGTAGATATCGATATGTGATGATAGGTTATGTTGGGCGCCAGATATCTCGCACGCTTTCCTGTGTAAGCTCAGTCCGCATTCCACTCCTGCGTGAGTTCGCGAATTGAAATTGGAACTAATTTCATTACCGAGGTCCAAAAATATTCAACAAAATATCCTAATATAGGAACAATATAATATGTATACAAGTATACATTTATTAAAATTTAAACGTTACGAAAAATTTAGAAAAGAAAAAAATAAATCCCGAATGCACCAAAAGATAAAAAAAATTAAACCTCAACTCACCAAAAAAAATTACTACATCCGTGGCCATCCCTCAATTCATGTGGTTTGCGTACATTATCATCGCTAATAATGGTGGACGAGACAGCCGAAATTTATAAAAATCCACTCAATTAGTCCTCTTGTTTTGATGGCACTCTATGTATCACTTCTTATATTAATTATTTTTAAAGATTTTACGTATTATTAACTATTATTATTAATTATTCAACATTAATTTTTTTTTTTTATTTAATCTTATTATTCATTTTTATTATTACAACAAAATGGCCAACCAAATCCCATACAACACAAAATTTGGCCATTCATAAAATTACACTTAAAGTTTAGAACTTGATTAATTCACTCCATTTTTTTTTTATTATTTAATTCTATAACTAATTATTGTTTTTTTTTTTTTTTTTTGTAAATTTTATTTACTTATATAAAAAAAAATCGATTAAAAAAAACTATTCTTAATTATTACAAAAAAAAATTGAACTCTCCGTCAAGCACTGGTTTCGACGTTTCCTCCAAAAAAAAAATATCAACCACAAAAAAAAATCGTCAAAATACGACTTAATAAAATATCTGATACACGACTTGTCTTCTTCCGTGCCAAAAAAAAAACTCCTCTCATCTTCACATTGTTTCAGTTTATATAACCAACCAAAACCAACATGCCGGATGTTGTCCTCCAATTCGACATGCCGGATGTATCCATGTTCGTCTCAATTACTCGGCCATTGCATTGTCCCCCATCCATTGAAGCTTAATTTTTGTTTATTAACTACTGATACATTCAGTGCAATTACCGATTTAATTATTTAAAAAAAAAATATCCAAGTTTAATCTCTCCGGTAGTAAATTCGGACTGAGCTTTTACTATTTACTACGAACGACATCTATTCAAAAACAAAATCACCAAATTTAACAAATTACCGGGAAATCTTCATGAATGGAATTTAATTTTGATTCAAATGTTCCCCATTATTTGGATAGAAAATGATCAACTCGTTTTATTATTTTTCAAAACAACGATCATAAAAATTTAAATTGATGCGATACTTATTGCTCAACTCCATAAAACACTATGACCACCAATATCCTCTTATCGTTCTTATAAAAACCTTACAGGCCAAGTTGACGTGAAACGTCCCATATATGATAGCTACTAACAAAACCTGTAGTGATGGAGTACACTAATTGATATGGTAACAACTATCACAACATCTGATTGACTCTATCATATAAGCATAGTAAATTCAATTAATTTATTGGTAACAACTATCATAACATCTGATTGTCTTTATCAGTTTCATATAATAAATTCAATTAGTTTGTTGATGCTTCCCATCATAATAACGATATCTGTAATCATAGTTATGGTTAATTCAATAATATTTTGCATGATAACACGCATTATTTATTTGTAGATACAATCATTATAAATAATGGTATACATCAAGGCATGATTCTCTTAATCATTGCACCTAATCATAAATATGATGGTCACTTTTATGATTAGCTCAATCATATTTTTTCTCTGAGTGCGAAACCTCGAACTGAAGAAATCAAGCGCGAATTTATATACCGAACATCAAAAAAATGGAATTCGCTAATACATTTCAAATTTCCGAAGGAATATAAAATGAATAAATTTAAGGTAGCTATTAATCTTTACTTGCAGGATCGTGCATTGGGTGCAGAAGCTCTGACAGTTACAAGGAGCTAGGACCGTTAATAAGTCCGCTCTGCACCCAATTAAAAAAAATTGATAAAAAAAAAAAAAAAAAAAAAATCCTTGGCATGCAAAAGGAAAAAAAGTTAATAAGTTTAGCAATAAGCAAAATAAGTAAATAATAAATTAATTAGGAAAGATTGTAAGAGAATTTAATCCAGTTTCGAATAGATGAGCTTATGATTATAAAAAAATCAGTCTTTTTATCAGGCCGTGGCGACTGGACTGATTATACTACAATTTATATTCTATACTCGTATATGGGGAATTTCATATTAGTCATCGGGGCATTTCTAAATATTCACATTTTTCATTTAATTAATTTAATCCATAAAGAATTTTTTGTTTTGAAAAGTGTCTAGCCAGTAAGTAAGATTGATACCTCTTACATCATTTAGAAATATTTTCAACTTACAATAATCGATTCGCCGCCCCGGATGCACAGTTATTAGCATGCTTGCTTTAAGCTCCGGAGGTCCCGGGTTCGATTCCCGGCGGGTGATGAAAATATCACGACTGGTTAATATAAGGATCAATTAATTAATCACTCATACAAAACGCTGTTAGTCATCGGTACCATACAATCTGAATTATTTGACATCCACTGAAAAGTTTTAGGGTACTTTGCTAAATTTTTGTTTAGTAGAACAAAAAATATGTATGATAGGGATCGGGACAAAAAAAAGTTAGTTACTCGTCTGTTACACATAGTATGAAATAATAGTATATTATTCAACGAGCATATAATGATAGCTGTTATTCACGAAGATGAAGTTTGCCGACACGAGCCGATAGGCGAGTGTCGTAAATCATCTGAGTGAATAACAGCCATTATATGCGAGTAGAATACGATACTTTGTCCACGACCGACAAATATCATTATGTTTTATAATCAAATCCTCTAAATACTCTTCAAATAATTTTCGCCGACATTTTGACGTCACAGTTTAATAATAAGCGCCTTCCATTGGCAAAAGCAAACTACTCGCAAGTACTTGTATCTACTCACAACTACCCATGCTCATACGATGGTGTAGAAAACAGAAGTAGTTACGCATAAAATTTGCGCTAGTGGAGTTTAGTTGCGAAAATTCCAATAGATGGCTTTTACACCTTTTTTCGATATTTTTCGAGAGTTTTTTATTACGTTCGAGTCTTATTATTTTTTGATGATGTAAAATGTCAAAATTAATACAAAATTATTTTGTTGTTGATGATACATTTTTAAGAAAAATGTGTTTAAATATCAATGCGGTAAATATCAATGCTTTCCTTTTATTACATGTCCATTTTTTTTGGTCATATTTTTAATCTAATTTTAAATATCGCCATTACTATAATAAACAACTTTACAAAAGACAAAAAAACAACTAAACAGAAGGCTGTGTTTTACTTGTGTTACTCAATTTCTCGTTCCATTGGGTATCTACTCGCAAGTACTTCCAAGTAGCAAATTTTGCCCATTGGAAGACGGCTAATATGAAAATAGCAAGAGACTATTAGATAAAATTTCAAAAATCAAAAATTTACTTGGAAGTATTGAATAATGAAAGAGGAGACTACTAGACAAACTAGCAGTGAATAATGGATATCATTATAAGTGATGAAACAAACGTATAATGAACATATTATACGTTAGTCGTGGACAAATTTTTATTAAAACCGACTTTTCATGGAAACGCACAGCTATGTAATTTTCGAAAAAAAAAATTGCTAAATCGCTTTCATGTAAAAAAGGTTGTACATTTGAATAAAAATAAAATTGCATGAGGCAAATAACAATTTAGATGAACAAATCATATAAGTTGCCAATATAAGCATAATCTTCAACGACATTGATTGAATTGGTACTTGATTTAATGTGTAACATTTCCAAAATCGATCTTTTTCTAAAAAAATTTTGTTTCTCGAGAATTTTTCTAAACTGATTTGATGGTTCGTATTTTTCAGATGTCGCGTAAGTGCACTAATGCTTAAATTTTGATCTTTATTTATATCACTTTTGTGTTGGTAAAATCTTTTCTCTAGAAATTGTTTCGTCTGTCCTGTGTAGGTATAGCGTTGCAACTACATTGTACCTGATAAACAACCTTTGATTGCTTCTTTAAAGGTGTGTTATCTTTAATTTTAGAAAGCAAGTTGTTGTTTAAGCTTGTGGCTGCACGTCCTATAATTTTAAAGTTATAATTTTTGGGAAGATTTTTGATTTTTGACGTGATAACGTTTTACACCGCATGTTCAGAAAACTGACCCGAAATTTAGCCCTTGGTCGGGGGCAATTACTCATCAACTATAAGCATTACCTTCAATTTAAAGATATGATTGCTTAGATTGGTCCTTCGGCTTTATGTGCCACGCATAATATTATCGCAATGACGTTATTCGGTGGCAAAGGAACCCGCGCCGCGAACCTCTGATTTCGACCGATTTAAATGCTTGAACCAGTGTAGCGAGAGAATGGCCCATCCGATCGGAGATCCGATGATGTCAATTTTTGCGTAAAAAACCAGTCGTGGTTAATTTATTTTAAATTAAATTAATTAATCATCACATAAATTTTAATTAAAAATTCAAACTAGAAAATAGCGATTGTAGCTTAGCCCTTGGTCGTGGGCAATTACTCATCAACTATAAGAACTACTTTTAATTTAAAGATATGGTTGCTTAGATTGGTCCTTCGGCTTTATGTGTCACGCATAATATTATTACACTGACGTCAACGGGCGGCACAGCAACCCGCGCCGCGAACCCCTGATTTCGGCCGATTTAAATGCTTGAACCAGTGTAGCGAGAGAACGGCTCATCCGATCGGAGATCCAATGGTGTCAATTTTTGCGTAAAGACCAGTAGTAGCTAATTAATTTTAAATTAAATTAATTAATCTCCACATAAATTTTAATTAAAAATTCAAACTACAAAATAGGGATTTATAGAGATTGAGGGCACTATAGCAAGAGAATGCCTCATCAGATCGGGGCAATTCGGTTATTAATTTGTGCTTAATAATAATGTGGCAGATAACTTATTTTAAATTCAAATAATTAATCTCTACATTAATTTTAATTAAACTTACAAAGTACAAAACAGCGATTTACAACCAACCATGAGAATCACTATCTGACCGGAGTAATTCTGGTGTCAATTTGTGCGTACAGATACTGTGGCAGATAACTTATTGTTAATTAAAAAAATTCATTTCCACATACATTTTAATTATAATTACAAACTACAAAATAGCGATTTACAATGCTTGAGATCACTGTAGCGAGAGAATCCCTCATGCCTCATCTGATCGGAGCAATTGTAGTGCTAATTTGTGCGTAAAGAAACTGTGGCAGATAATTTATTCTAAATTAAAATAATTAATTTTCACATAAATTTTAATTAAAATTTAGATCTACAAAGTGGCGATTTACAATGCTAGCGAGCACTATAAAGGGGGAATGCCTGATCTGATAGGTCATATGTCAGTGTGGACTCTGATATATATTTCACGTAGACTGCGTGTCCACTGTCCACCACACTAGCCTCGGCGACTTTGGCAAGCTCTTGTCTGGAACTCAGATTAATCAGGCACATCTCCCCTGAGACCCTGAGCTTCATATCGTACTTGTCATACCATCGCCCAGTACTTAAGCATTTACAAACAATCACTGTACTCTCATTTCATGGTGCTAATAATAAAGAAATTTATTTTAACAAACCCATACATCGTGCCATTTCTCACACCTCTTATAAACGATATCACGGAAAACACCTACGGCCGTGTAGAAGACACAGCCTACCCCGAATTTTTTTTCGTAAAGATTTTTAACGTAGGGAATGGCCAAATAATTAGTGAGTTCATTTATTGATCGAGAAATAAAATTTGTATGGACATTTTTTTGTTTCCAAATTATGTGGTTTACCAATTTTTTCGGATAATGATTGCGAAATATTGTATCTTTTAGAATTTTTAAATTTTTATTGTAAAATTAGTATCGGAAAGTTTCAGAATTTTCTGGGTCAGAATTTTAATGGTGTTAATTTTATAATTGTTGGGAAGCCAAGAATGAAAATTTAAATATCTGCCAGACCAAGTATTTTTATGGTACCAATCACACGAAATTTTGCCATTTGGTTCATGGATTAGCAATTCAGCAGAATGTCCAAAAATGAAATTTTGTTATCTACTTCTTTTTCTAAGGTAAATTTTATTCTGTCGTTTTTCGAATTAAATTTTTCCAAAAATGAATCAATTTTATTTATTGGACTTATTGGTGAGCCCATAATAAATATTTTTTTTTACAGGTTTTTACAGGTTTTTTTGAAAAATAATATGCGTTAAGGGGTTAAACAATAATTGGCCGATAAATTAAATCGTTCGCAAAATTTTAACTATTTGCTTGCTTGCTAGCTACAGCAAAAATATCGAGTATACCATTTTTTGCAATTCAGCAATATTGGTTTGCTTATTAGCATCGAGTATACTATTTGCCGCAATCTAACAAATATTTTTGTTTGATGACAGAATCGAAAAGAGCGATCAATTGTAAGTCCGAATATGTATTTTCCATCACCTCTCAAGGTCATCTGAAGGAATTTATATTGCGAGGAAAAAGTATGGAAACCCCTAAAAATCTCGCTTAGTATGTCAAAAAGAAAAATGAGCAAGGCTTATTCTGAGGTAACTTTCACCAAGCAATTTAATGGTGAGCTTGGTTGTGACCTTGGCTGTCATCTTCAAGGTCATTTTTTTATAGGGAAACCCCTGTTTTTGACATCGGATTCGAAAAAAGCAATCAATTGTACGTCCGAATATGTATTTTCCATGACCTCCCAAGGTCACCTGAAGGAATAATGATTTGCTATGAAAATTTAAAATAAAATTTACAAAAAATCATAAATACTGCTCTTAAATGTTATAAAATGAAAAACAAATTATGCCTCTGCTATTGGCTTCCAAGTCGAATCGAAAATTTTTATAATGGAGCACCTCTCACCAGCTAAGAAACAATTGTTGTATGAATTCAAACAACTGGTTGAAAATAAGAGTGCAATCAGTCCTTCAAATATGTTTGGACGTCGCACAGTGGGCCGAACATGAAAATAAATTGTAATGTATTAATTTTGAAAGTATCAAATATCAAAAAAACAGTAATTGTAGTCGACTCTTATCTCTTGCCAATCTTTAATATACGATATGTTATTATCAAAAACTTGTGTTGTTCTGTCGTGTTCGATTGCAAAACTTATCAGAGGTGAAAGTATTATCTTTCAAATAAAAAAAAATTGGCTGCTTTAAGCTGCTTATTTAGATTTTATTGAAGTTTTTGAAAAACAGGTTGGGGAAAGTATTGAGAGATGTTTTGTCATTTTTTCATTAAATTTTTTTTGTTTTCAAAAAGAGTCTTATTTTAGAACATATTGGCCATTATTATCTATGACCTTTTGCTCATTTTCGGGAAGTTTCATAATTTTATCGGTGTAGAACTTCTGGGGTTTATCGGCGAAAAACTTGGCCAAGTGATTTTCACGGTACTTTTTCAAGCTAACTTTAGACCATCAAGGGAGGTTTGCAGAGATCGAAACAAATGGTAGTTAGAGAGTACAAGGGCCAGGCTATACGGTGGATGTTGCAAAACTTCCCAGCCGAGCTCTCTCAATTTTTGCCGAGTCATCAAAAATGGGTGTGGTCTGGCGTTGTCATGATCGAAGACAACAAGCTTTATATTGATCAATTCTGACTGTTTTTTTTATGTGCTTGCTGCAGCCTGGTTAATTGTTGACAGCAGGGATTAGAATCAATAGTACCAGATTTTAGAACCTCATAATGTACGATTCCCTTCTAATCCCACCATACACACAGCATGACTTTATGGGGCGTGAATCCTGGCTTTGAAGGCGCTTGTGGTTGTTCACCTTTCTTTGACCATGATCTTTTTCAAACGACTTTCTCGTATTGTAGCCATTTTTCATCGCCAGTAATAACTTGCTTCAAAAATGGGTTGATTTCGTTGCGTTTCAATAGCAACTCACTGATGGAAGTTTGGTCAACCAAATTTTTAATCGAAAATTCTTGCGGCACCCAAACATCGAGCTTTTCTGTGTATCCGGCCTTACGCAAATGGTCTAAAACACCACCAGAGCGAGAAGCATTTTGACATCGAAATTTCAAGAATTTTTCCAATTTCCAATAAGTGGTATTTTGTCGAGAAAAATGTACATAAATAAATTTAGATTTGATTAATTTTTCCCCTTTTCTTTCGGCTGGCAATAAACCGGCACACAAAAAATTAATATTTGAGATACAAAAAAATAATAAAACGGCACAAATTAATGAGCAACAAACAAAAATTTCTTGGCATCACAATAATAATTTGGCAACATTTATAATTTTTTGGCACTATTGGAAGGGTACACAAAAATTATTTTTTGGCATCGAAATAAACATTTTGGGCGACAAAAATAATTAACTGGCAACAAATTTATAAATAAAAAAATTAAATTAGTTTTAAAATGTTCTGGAAAATGGAGATCCCTAATTTAACTTAGGAGCCAGGATAAGCAAACATGTCGCACTGCGTGCCGCACGTAGGAGCGGATTATATAGAATCTATTAATAATGACACTGTAATATTTTATATCGATCCCCCATCAAATATTAAATAATACAAAATCGATTAAATTTAATTTTTTGTCTCGATTTTTTTTTTTTTTTTACTACAAAAATTATTTTTTTCTGTTCCAAAATATTATATTTGTTGCCAATTTATTAATTTTGATGTCAATGCTTGTCGCCACAGTATTTAATAATGTCCTTCAAAAATATTTGTTTGTTTTTTCATATGTGGTGCCAAAATATTATTTATGATGCCAATTTATTATTTTTGATGCTAATGTTTGTCGCCAAAAAATTTTTCTTGTATGCCCGTTTAAATTGTCCCTTTTCTTTCATATCTGCTATACTTTGATTATAATAAAGACATTTTTTTGTGCAATTGTTGTTGTAACTTTGTCAAAGAAATACGGTTATTATTGCATTTTACGCATAATTCGTTTTTATTATTTAATTTTGCAACTCTTACTTCAGATTAGTAATCAACGACCCAAACATGCATGAACATGATTTGCATCTTGACCGTGACATGATGTACAGATTGTTTCACGAATAGGGGTTGTTAATAGGGGTTGAAGAGGGCTAAATTTTGCAACTCTGAATTCAGATTCATAATCAGCGACCCAAACAACCATGAAAATGATATGCATCTTGATTATAATATGACATACAGGCTATTTCATGAATAGGAATTTTCAATAGGGGTTGCAGGGGTTAAATTTTGGAGCACTGACTTCAGATTCGTAATCAGCGACCCAAAAAACCTTTGGGTGCAGATTTTTAGATACTTTACTTGAGTTTTTAACTTTTGGCCAACTTTTTTTGGTATCGCCACACTTTGCGTCGCACGATAATATTTATTGCAAAAAATCTGATTCAGACAATCCAAATATCATCTCATGCAGATTTATTGAATCTTCAATAATCTTTTATTATTTTTTTTTTACATATACATAATTATTAAAGTTAACTAATTTACATTTTCTATTTCTATTCGTTTTTTCTTCGTTTTATAGATTATCTCATTGTTTTGTTAACTAATTTGTTGATTATGGGGTTTTACTACCAAAATATCAGGAGTCTGAAGACGAAGCTTAAATCGCTCTGTACTGCTGTACAGTCTAGCAACCTTCATGTTATCTCTCTGACCGAGACATGGTTAAATGAGTCAAACAATTCCGCAGAAGTTTTCGATGAAAGATACCAAGAAAGTTGTGGTTAATACATCAAATACAGGCACCAATTTAATGGCATACACATAATCCCTTGAACATATTTGCGTCGAAATATGAAGGGCGCACTGCTGCTTATCTAATTGATACTCTAGAACTAACATTGTTGGCACAATTCAACCATGTGAAAAATGTTCAGAATTGAATTTTAGATCTATTTCTTTCGAATATTGATGCACAAGACGTGGACTGTTTTACGACAACAGTCATCAACTTCTTTTTCAGGAATTAATTTTCATAAAGTAGACTACCAAAAACTGTCCATTGAACTAGGAGTTATTGATTGGTCTTCATCATTTCAGAACTTGGCTCCTAATGATGCTATTACATTATTTTATAATAAAATTTTCTCTTTAATCGTTCGTTCTGACCGTGTTACTATGTAGTAAACAGGTCCACTACCCTAAGTGGTACTCAAGCTATCTAGTGTGCTTGATAAAGACTAAAGAAAAATATCGAAAGCGTTTTAAATCTTATAATAATCTACTTGATTATTTGATGTTTTCAAAATACAGGACTAAAGTAAAAACTGAAATAATAAATTGTAGAAACTTGTATGTATATGCTTATTGAAACGAACATAAAGAATAATCCAAAATCTTTTTGGAATTACCATAGATCACTTAGGACTAATAAGTCTGACTATCCCAGCTCAATGTTTCTTCAATCTAGAATATCGAATATTCAAACAGAGATATGCAAGCTTTTAATAGCTATATGTACCGGTTTCTAATGTTTCTATCATTTATTCATTTTGTAATGCCGTTGATATGATGTCTATATGGTTTCTGAAGTTGAGGTTCTGACCATATTTAATACATTGGACATTAATAAACGTACAGGTTGTTACCTACCCACAAAAGTGGTGACATAGCGTATATAGAAAGTTACAAACCAATTTCCATTCTAAACCAATTTAGTAGAATTTTTTAACATTGCTGCTAATACTTTGGACAGAGGTGGACAATTGGACTGCATTTACACCGATTTTTCTAAAGCCTTTGACAAAATTTCGCACCTATTTACCGGTAGGAAGTTAGCACGAAATTATCAAAAAATTTAATCTGGTACTACTGTACTAAAAAATTTATTAAAAATTAATCCTGGAACTAAACCATTAAAAATTGTATTCCATTAAATTTAAATAACTATTAAGAAAAACGAAATTAGCTTAAATTAGTATCAATTTAAAATGTTAATCTTTTTCAAACGATGTTTGAAAAGACCCGATAATAATAATCTGGGAATATAATACTAGAAAGAGCAGTTAATTCCCCATTTTCCAAAATATTTTTATAGAACTTCTCTCAATTTTTTCCAGAATATGTCTCGGCTTTTTTCCAGAATATAATACTAGGGAAGAGCAGTAAGTTCCGTCTTTTTCAAAATATTTATATAGAACTTCTCTCAATTTTTTTCCAGAATATGTCTCGGCTCTTTTCCAGAATATAATACTAGAAAGAGCAGTAAATTTCCCCTTTTCCAAAATATTTTTAAAGAACTCCTCTCAATTTTTCCAGAATATGTCTCGGCTCTTTTCCAGAATATAATACTAGAGCGAGCAGTAAGTTCCGTCTTTTTCAAAATATTTATATAGAACTTCTCTCAATTTTTTTCCAGAATATGTCTCGGCTCTTTTCCAGAATATAATACTAGAAAGAGCAGTAAATTTCCCCTTTTCCAAAATATTTTTAAAGAACTCCTCTCAATTTTTTCCAGAATATGTCTCGGCTCTTTTCCAGAATATAATACTAGAAAGAGCAGTAAATTTCCCCTTTTCCAAAATATTTTGATAGAACTTCCCTCAATTTTTTTCCAGAATATGTCTCGGCTCTTTTCCAGAATATAATACTAGAAAGAGCAGTAAATTTCCCCTTTTCCAAAATATTTTTATAGAACTTCTCTCAATTTTTTCTCAGAATAGTCACGGCTCTTTCACAGAATTAATACTAAATGGTTTATAACTTTTGAGGGGGTTATACGAAATTTCTGAATTTTGCCACGGAACATCGTATATGGCCGGCCTATATAAAGAAATAACAGCTGAGGTTGACAAAATTAATGGTTCAATAATTCAAAAGCAATTAGTACTTATAGTTGAACATTCATATGAAATGTTTGAAAGTTGAAGTTAATGAAATCTGTTTGAAACTTTTCAAGGGGTCATACGAAATGGAACATTGTAAATGATCGGCCTAAACTATGAAATAATAAATGAGATTGACAAATTAACGGTTCAATAATTCAAAAGCGATTAGTCCTATCTACTATATACTAGCTACTAGAATGAACGTTCATTTGGAATGTTTGAAATGTTGATGAAATCTGTCTATAACTTTTGAAGGGGTCATACAAAGTTTATGAATTTTGCCATGGAACATGGTAAATGATCGGCCTATATAATGAATTGACAACTTAGGTTGACAAATTAACGGTTCAATAATTCAAATGCAATTATTGCTTATGGTTGAATGCTGATATGAATGTGTTTGAAAGTTGAAGTTAATGAAATCTGTCTATAACTTTTGAAGGGGTCATACGAAATTTCTGAATTTTGCCATGGAACATGGTAAATGATCGGCCTATATAATGAATTGACAAATTAACTGTTCATTAATTCGAAAGCAATTAGTACTTATGGTTGAACATTCATATGAATGTGTTTGAAAGTTGAAGTTAATGCAATCTGTCTATAACTTTTGAATGGGTCATACGAAATTTCTGAATTTTGCCATGGAACATGATAAATGTTCGTCCTATAGAATGAAATAACAACTGAGGTTGACAAATTAACGGTTCAATAATTCAAATGCAATTATTGCTTATGGTTGAACGCTCATATGAAATGTTTTAAAGTTGAAGTTAATGAAATCTGTTTATAACTTTTGAAGGGGTCATACGAAATTTCTGAATTTTGCCATGGAACATGGTAAATGATCGGCCTATATAATGAAATAACAAATGAGGTTGACAAATTAACGGTTCATTAATTCGAAAGCAATTAGTACTTATGGTTGAAGATTCATATGAATGTGTTTGAAAGTTGAAGTTAATGAAATCTGTCTATAACTTTTGAAGGGGTCATACGAAATTTCTGAATTTTGCCATGGAACATGGTAAATGATCGGCCTATATAATGAATTGACAAATTAACTGTTCATTAATTCGAAAGCAATTAGTACTTATGGTTGAACATTCATATGAATGTGTTTGAAAGTTGAAGTTAATGCAATCTGTCTATAACTTTTGAATGGGTCATACGAAATTTCTGAATTTTGCCATGGAACATGATAAATGTTCGTCCTATAGAATGAAATAACAACTGAGGTTGACAAATTAACGGTTCAATAATTCAAATGCAATTATTGCTTATGGTTGAACGTTCATATGAAATGTTTGAAAGTTGAAGTTAATGAAATCTGTTTATAACTTTTGAAGGGGTCATACGAAATTTCTGAATTTTGCCATGGAACATGGTAAATGATCGGCCTATATAATGAAATAACAAATGAGGTTGACAAATTAACGGTTCATTAATTCGAAAGCAATTAGTACTTATGGTTGAAGATTCATATGAATGTGTTTGAAAGTTGAAGTTAATGAAATCTGTCTATAACTTTTGAATGGGTCATACGAAATTTCTGAATTTTGCCATGGAACATGATAAATGTTCGTCCTATAGAATGAAATAACAACTGAGGTTGACAAATTAACGGTTCAATAATTCAAATGCAATTATTGCTTATTGGTTCATTAATTCGAAAGCAATTAGTACTTATGGTTGAAGATTCATATGAATGTGTTTGAAAGTTGAAGTTAATGAAATCTGTCTATAACTTTTGAAGGGGTCATACGAAATTTCTGAATTTTGCCATGGAACATGGTAAATGATCGGCCTATATAATGAATTGACAAATTAACTGTTCATTAATTCGAAAGCAATTAGTACTTATGGTTGAACATTCATATGAATGTGTTTGAAAGTTGAAGTTAATGCAATCTGTCTATAACTTTTGAATGGGTCATACGAAATTTCTGAATTTTGCCATGGAACATGATAAATGTTCGTCCTATAGAATGAAATAACAACTGAGGTTGACAAATTAACGGTTCAATAATTCAAATGCAATTATTGCTTATGGTTGAACGCTCATATGAAATGTTTTAAAGTTGAAGTTAATGAAATCTGTTTATAACTTTTGAAGGGGTCATACGAAATTTCTGAATTTTGCCATGGAACATGGTAAATGATCGGCCTATATAATGAAATAACAAATGAGGTTGACAAATTAACGGTTCATTAATTCGAAAGCAATTAGTACTTATGGTTGAAGATTCATATGAATATGTTTGAAAGTTGAAGTTAATGAAATCTGTCTATAACTTTTGAAGGGGTCATACGAAATTTCTGAATTTTGCCATGGAACATGGTAAATGATCGGCCTATATAATGAATTGACAAATTAACTGTTCATTAATTCGAAAGCAATTAGTACTTATGGTTGAACATTCATATGAATGTGTTTGAAAGTTGAAGTTAATGCAGTCTGTCTATAACTTTTGAATGGGTCATACGAAATTTCTGAATTTTGCCATGGAACATGATAAATGTTCGTCCTATAGAATGAAATAACAACTGAGGTTGACAAATTAACGGTTCAATAATTCAAATGCAATTATTGCTTATGGTTGAAGATTCATATGAATGTGTTTGAAAGTTGAAGTTAATGAAATCTGTTTATAACTTTTGAAGGGGTCATACGAAATTTCTGAATTTTGCCATGGAACATGGTAAATGATATAATGAAATAACAAATGAGGTTGACAAATTAACGGTTCATTAATTCGAAAGCAATTAGTACTTATGGTTGAACATTCATATGAATGTGTTTGAAAGATGAAGTTAATGAAATCTGTCTATAACTTTTGAAGGGGTCATACGAAATTTCTGAATTTTGCCATCATTATAATTTTATGATAAATGTTCGTCCTATAGAATAAAATAACAACTGAGGTTGACAAATTAACAGTTCAATAATTCAAATGCAATTATTGCTTATGGTTGAATGCTCATATGAAATATTTGAAAGTTGAAGTTAATGAAATCTGTTTATAACTTTTGAAGGGGTCATACGAAATTTCTGAATTTTGCCATGGAACATGATAAATTTTCGTCCTATAGAATGAAATAACAACTGAAGTTGACAAATTAACGGTTCAATAATTCAAATGCAATTATTGCTTATGGTTGAACGCTCATATGAAATGTTTGAAAGTTGAAGTTAATGAAATCTGTTTATAACTTTTGAAGGGGTCATATGAAATTTCTGAATTTTGCCATGGAAGATGGTAAATCATCGGCCTATACAATGAAATAACAACTGAGGTTGACAAATTAACGGTTCAATAATTCAAAAGACCTTAGTAATTATTGATTAATCATCTGAAAAAATTTTAATTTGAAGTATCGCACACCAACCCATTTTGAATGGGTCATTAGATAATTCTAAATATTCCTTTGTAACATTTTTAATAGAATGTTCTATAAGAGGAAATCAAATCTGTGGTAAAAAATTACTGGTTGGAATATTAGAATGGCTTTAGCTAAAACAAAAAAAACCTGTTTTTAAAGGAATATATTATTTGGATCGGATGATTCTGGGTTATGAAATGTTTTTCAAAATTGAAAAGTTTTTCTGTTTTATTTTTCAAATATTTAAACTTATATTTAAAAACGTATTTGTGTTGTTCCTTTATGTCATATAAAATTTTACCATTTAGCTAATTCTTAAACCATTTTCGTGCTGACTTGTACTAAAAGTAGAACATTAAAGATGTAAACCATTGGTGTTGCCATTGCGTTTTTCGTGCTAACTTTTCGTGCTAACTTCACAGACATGTAAAATTTAATAGCATCTTATCAAATGGTTTTGAAACTACCTCAGGAGTTCCCCAGCGGTCCATTTTGGATTCTTTGTTGTGTATTCTTTATTACACCTACTAATGATATTTCAGAAGTTATAACATCAGGCCAGTTACTGTATACAGATGATCTGAAGCTCTTCAGAAATATACACACTACTAATGACACTGAAGCTTTGCAAACGGATCTTACCGCCATCAATCAAAATCAATTACCACTGTTGAATATCAAGAAATGTGTTACTATGACGTTTACTAAGAAATTAATAAACTTGATTTCATTTACAGCTTTGATCCAGAACCTTTAACTAAACAGGATACAATCAAAGATTTGGGGGTTACTTTTGACCAGAAAATACATTTTGATAAACATATCGATTTAATTCATCGAACTTCTTTCAAAACATTACGGTATATCTTCAGAAGAGGTAAAGATTTCAGCTATCCTTAAACTCTCTCGATACTATACTCTAGTTTTGTTAGAACTAACCTTAAATATTTATCTCAGGTCTGGAATCCATTTTATGCCGATAATAACTACACGATTGAAAGCGTTCAAATAAGACTCACAAGGATTATGTGTTTTAAGTTTATTCCCTCCACTGGCTATATGACATAAAAGCGACCCAGACAGAAGTTCAGTCTGATCTCACTAGAAGATAGAAGAACTTTAATTAATGAATACTCTCATTTTAAAATAGTCAACAATTTATTAGACTCTAGCTTGCTAGCGAAAATCAATTTTTATGTACCGGCTTATCGGCACACGATATCGGCAGTTGTTCCAGCCATCGGCTTTCAGTCTTAATTGGCTTATGTCTAACCATGCAATTTAATTTAACGACTTGGACTTGTTCAACATGTCACTGCCAGGATTTAGAACAAGGTGTTATAGCAGTTATTTTTATAATGTTATAGCAGTTACATTTTTATTTTCTAAAGTGATTTCCTTAAATTCCTATGATTGAAATGCCATATTAGAATTACATACTTTATAAAAGTTTAGCACACTTGTTAAAGTAAAAGTTTTGTGTCAATCTTAATTAGTCATACCAATTGCTTTTAGTTTTTCAAATTATCTAATTAAACAAGATACTTACGTAGTATATTCTCATATTGTCATTAAAAAATTCCGATGTTCATTAAATATGTAATGAATCTCGTTCACTAAACAAAGCAACATTGTATTTATAAGATATTGCATAACTTCTGCTTATACTAACTTAACTTTCTTTGTGCACCGTGCAAACCTCTTTGTGTTGTTTACGCTAATCTTAAAATATGCGGCTATTTAAAGTGTGAAATTGAATTTTTAAATTATAATACTTTTATACATAGATGTTGGCATTGAAGATTGCTCGTTCGCTATTTGTTTCGTTCTCAAATCAGAAATTTTTATTAAAGTTTACTTACGATTATTTTCGCGTAGACTGTTTGAATGTAACAGAGGTTTTACTCATTATATAAACAATATTTGAAAAATAAATTAAACTCTTGTAATTAACTATACTCATTATGTCCATGTTAATTTAAAGATTAACCGTAGTGTATAGGTAAGAAAAGGTAAAATCGAATCTACTTGGTAAGCTCGCGGCCATTGGTTTAGAGCCGTTCATTTTTATATACAAGATTACATCGAATAACGTATTGCCACTTAAATTAGTATATTGTGAAATTTTTGGACCTTTTATAATAAGTAAACATTTAAAATCATAGAGTTAATTAGTATGGTTTGTTCGCACAACGTAGTTTAAGCAAATAGATAGCGTTATACGAGGAATTCAAGTTCAAATAATTTCAAATAAAAGAAACTAAATTTGTTTATGCTGTTACTAGACATTCATTTGTATGCGTAGGTGAATATAAAAGTCCAACTGTCGATAGTAATCTTTTCGATTTCTTAAAATTTTGAAATAGTTTTAGTTCAATTACGTCTTATGCCAATCATGTAATAATCATAATACACACACACACAAACACATATGTATGCATTTCTAAAATCATAAATGAGAAATCATAAATCCAAGTCACGTATAAAAAAAAGAAAATTAAAAAATGTTTCTGTTGCTTATTTTCTGTTGAAACGGCCTTGAGAAAGTAATTAATTTTTATTTATTTATTATACACGGTCCAAAATAATTATTTTCGAATAAATAGACCTTGATAAATACGCATAGTTCCCTCTATTTCGGAAGTTCTAGAATTAGCGCATTAAATTTATTATATTTATTCCAAGAACAGAACAACAGTATTATTTTGAGGGCTACGACGTTTCTCAAAATATTTACCACACACATCTTGATTGGCAATAACACCGTATAGCAAACTTTATACGATCGATATTAATGCCATTACTGATAACATCATTACCTTCAAAGCTTTTGCGTCATAACACCTTCATTATTTTCAGACAATAACAATCATTTCTATGTCAGTTAAAATTATTGTGTATACGTTTGAAAAATAATGAAGGAGTAATAACGCAAGAGTTTTGGAAGTAATAATGTCATCGGTAATGATTTTAATATAGCGCTAAGAGTAAGGTGGATTTATATTATCCGTTCCTTTCAGTTCCTACACTTATCGTGTTAGACAAAAAAAAAACATTGTTACATGTATTTTCTATATTATTGAAACTCATTTTTTAAAAAAATTACTTTTCAATTGAATATGAAATTTCGAAAAGGGCACATCTCATATATATTGAAAACATCGTTATTTTACATAAATGTGATGGAAATATATCCCCACACCTATTTTGTTTAAAATAGGCACATCTGTTGAAATATTATTATTACCAGGGTCGTTGTGTATAACAATAATTTCGAAAAGATCACAACTCTTGGAGATGTGGCTTTTTCAAATTTAATGCATTTTATTTAATATTTGAGAGATGTGCCCTTTTCGAAATTGCATATTCAATTGTTGTGGCTATTTCGCTTTTATTATATATATATAAAAATAATTAAAAGGCAACTTTTATATTATTTTTAATTTATATATTTTAAATAAGTATATTCCTTATTGTGAAATTTTATTATTTTAATTTTCGATTCAAAATCGATTTCGATGCCAACAAACATCATCTTCAGTTGAAGCAATACTTATTGAATTGAAACGTTTTTCGTCACTTTTTATATACCCAAAATTTTTTTCCAGTGGTTGCGTTGAATATTTTCAAAATTAACAAAAACCTACGCTTACGTTGATTAACCGTTGGAAATCAGTTCGTACATTTTATTTGTAGCAGTGTTTATTTTGCTGTTCAACATAAATTGTTTTTCCTTGTTCTTAAATATTTCCAATTCCTCTACACGATCCATCATATCTCCTTTTTCATCCTATACAGCACCTCTAAATTTGTTTCAAAATTCACGTAGTTATGCAGCGTGTGGTTTATATGTTGCGCGAATTTAGATTATGTATTCATTCTCCCGATTCCTCTGATATGTTCTCTAAATCTCTCTCTAAATGAACGTCCTGTTTGGCCTATGTAAAAAGCGGGGCAATTTGAACATGTTAATTTATACCCGTGTCTAAAGTGGAATTAATTTTGGTTTTAACAAAACTTTCTAATTCAATCGAACGTTTCAATTCAATAAGTATTGCTTCAACTGAAGATGATGTTTGTTGGCATCGAAATCGATTTTGAATCGAAAATTAAAATAATAAAACTTCACTATAAGGAATATACTTATTTAAAATATAAAAATTAAAAATAATATAAAAGTTGCCTTTTAATTATTTTTATATATGTAATATATTTTCTATAGGAGTATTTATATTATCCATTCCTTTCCGTTCCTACAGTACCGACACAGACAAATATTGTTGAAAAGAATGTTTTGTCTCATGATTCAATAAAACCAAGGTTAGCTCGAAATATGTAAACAAATGGCCATCTTTTTTTTTTTGACGTCACTCAATTCTCAATACGTATATAAATTACAACAACAAATAAAAAAACGAAAAGTAAAAAAGAATTGCATGACGTCACGAACACGTGTTTTGAAAAATCGAGCTAACCTGGGATTTATAGAATCATGGTTTTGTCTGATATCTGAAAGCGAAAAAATACGAAAGAATAGCGAAACAAATAAAAATTATTTTTCAAACCAATTCGAATTCATATAATATCCCAAGTATAACAAAAATTGAACTCATTCATAAGTTCCAAGTTTTTTTTCCATTTATCAAAATTATCGATGGAACTTAGGTAACTCACATATATCAAGTTCCATCGGTTTAGTATTTTTGTTCCACTTTTCATAGGAAATCTTATAATATAATGGAACTCAAACTTGTACTCAGTTCCATAAAAATGAATCATTTATTTGAAGTAGTGATACTTGGGACGCCGTCTTACTTTGGTAAAAGTTATTCCTAAACGGATAGGAATGAAATTTTGCCCAAAATAAGAGCAATTCTTCTTCAGAATAATTTTTTTTTTTTACTTTCAACAGTTGGTACCAAGCTTTAACATAATTTATTATTTAGAATTTTAACAAATATAAAATAGTAATGACAAATTATTGAATAAAGTATAATAATTCAAAATGATAATTAACAAAATTTAAAATTCTGATTTATCGAAAAATTGTTAATTAATACCAACTCATAAAACTAAATATATGTAATATATTTACTCTAGTGGTAAACACTAAAACTACGTGAAGAAGAGAATTTTTCTATAGATCGAGTTTTTATTTCGAGTGTCTGCTGTATGGTGCATCGTTGTCCTGGGATAAAACTGCAAATGTCAAACATTTACATAGGAATTCCTATGCAAGACAAGCGCAAATAAATTGTTATTTATGAATGATATTTCTTGATTTATTGGAATTTTGTAAGAGATTTCTATTTATAAAGTGTTAATAAATATATTTTAACTTTAACTGGAAAATATTTTTCTATTTTATTTAAAATAACTTTAGAGTTGTATTTCTAAGTAAAACATGTCAAGATACGAATATTGTTCTTTTATAAAGATAATTTATTAGTTTTTATGATGAGACGTTTCAATCTGCATTTTTACAAATTAGTCCTATTAATATTTATTTAATTTGTTTAATACTAAATCCCAGGCACACCATCTATATGCGAACTCTCTTACTAATTGAACAATCCTCCTAAAGGGGGTGTTTTTACTTTGAGTGTTTTACGCATGGTGCAGGTCAAGTCGGGGTTAAAAACTCAAATGTCAAACATTTACACAGGAATCCTATCTAATGCAAGCCGTAATAAATTTAAAACAATCAATGGTTTTATTTAATTTATTAAATTTATGTAGGTGATTGTCTTTTACAAAGTGGTAATAAATACATTTTAACTTGAATTTGTAAATATTTTTCTATTTTAGATAAAAATAAATTTAACTCTAAATATCAAGCAAAAGGTATGAAGATATTATTTGTGTTGTTTTATAAAGGCAATTTATTGGTTTTTATGAAGTAGGACAAAGTCAAAAAGTGCCAGCAATTATACAAATTAATTCTACTAAGATTTATAAAAAATTATTTATATGAAATCCCTTACACACCATCTGAGGGTGATCACTGAACTAAACGAAAACACGTCCTATACCTGCTTCATAGCGGAATGAAATATATATGTATCATTCCGGAATGAAAATACGCGGCATTGTTGTTGTAAAATTGCCAAAGTAAGAGTACAATATTGTAGTCTTACTTTGGCAATTTTACAACAACAATGCCGTGTATCTTCATTTCGGAATGAAGAGTTTCATTCCACTGAGAAGTAGGTATAGAGCGAGTTTTTATTTCGAGTGTTTACCACTAGAGTAAATATATTACATATATTTAGTTTTATTATTACTCTTGTTCGTTGGTCTTCTTGTATTTATTAAATTAATTTCTTTCGGCTAATGGAGAAATATGTATGGAGAAGAAACTTTGACAAAAACCAAGAATTATTTATACACAAATAACAAATTAATTGCAATGATGGAGCGTCAACAATTTTTTCAACAGTGTAAACGAGAAAACATTTTACCTAATTTTATTTTACATAAAGGGAAGTGTTTCGAGTCGTTTGGGAAACAGGACCATCCGTACAAGAAACAAACTCAACGTATGAAAATGTGTTATCTTAACAAGATGTTAAACTTAGAGATGAAAATTTGTAATTTCTCTTTACAAAAATTGAAAAATGAGGTAAGCAATTTATTTTCAATATTAAGACGTTTACGCGTATATAGACAATTTGAGGTATTAGTAAATAAACAATCGGAAATTATTTGTAAAAATAAAAGAGACATTTTCGAATAAAATAAAAGAGAGAAAATCGAATTTGTATATGACAAATCAAACGTAATAAATTTAACCAGTAGTAATATACCAGAAGATTGTTGTATGGTTTGGAGCTTTGGGCCAAATTTTAGTTTTCCAATTAGATATAACAAAATTCCAATTATTGATATGTTGGCGGGGGAACCGTTCATAATGCCGCGTTTTAAAATGTCGCGTTTTAAAATACCGCGTTTCAAAATGCCGCGTGGTACAAAATGTCGCGTTTTAAAATGTCGCGTTACAAAATGCCGCGAGGTACAAAATGTCGCGTGGTACAAAATGTCGCGGTTTAAAATGTCGCGTTTCAAAATGCAGCGAGGTACATAATGTCGCGTGGTACAAAATGACGCGTTTTAAAATGATGCGTTTTAAAATGACGCGTTTTGAAAAATCCCTTATAAATCAACACAATATGATGTGAAATAATAAATAATTTAATAAAAATTATTGGAAACAAGCAAATTGTGTTTAAACATATAGTAAAATTTTCCTTCACTGAATGGAAATTATTTATAAATGTATTTTATGTAATTATAAAGTGGGTCTAAGAAAAAGAACGCAAATGTTGAAATTTATTAGAATATTCCTTCACTAAAATGTTAAAGTTAAGTCCTTATATATCGGAAGTTGATATCAGATAAACAATTTAATCCAAATTGAACATTTTCTACGTCGCGGCATTGTGAAACGCGACATTTTAAAACGCGTCTTTTTGTACCACGCGAAATTTTGTACCTCGCGGCATTTTGAAACGCGACATTTTAAGACGCGACATTTTAAGACGCGACATTTTGTACCACGCGAAATTTTGTACCTCATTTTGTACTCTGCATTTTGAAACGCGACATTTTAAGACGCGACACTTTGTACCTCGCGGCATTTTGAAACGCGACATTTTAAGACGCGATATTTTAAAACGCGACATTTTAAAACGCGGCATTTTGACCCGGACCCGTTGGCGGATATAGAAAATATTTTATCACTAGATGATAAAAATCTCATTGATGAAAAACGAGCCAAAATTACAAACGAAATAACCCAAGCTTTAAAGAAACCGCCGACATTTTCGAAAACAAATAAAATTTTAATGAACGCTCAAAAGGTAGCGAAACAATTTCTAAAAGATAATCAGAATATATGTTTAACCAAATCTGACAAAGGCAACAAGACAGTTTTAATGTACTTAACAGATTACAAAAATAAAATGACTGAACTTTTGGATGACGTAGACACTTACGAAATTTTAGATAATGACCCGACTAAAAAAATTAACAAAAAATGTTTCAAAATTATCGAGAATCTAAAAAATCAAAATCTAATAAATAATCAACAAAAATTGCATTTAAAAATTAATAACCCATTACCGCCCAGAATATATGGATTGCCAAAGATACATAAACAGAATATTCCATTAAGACCAATAGTTTCAACGATAAATTCTCCGGCTTACAATTTATCAAAATTTTGTTGTAATATTTTGAAACCTTTAACAAAAAGTAGTAAATACAATATAAAAAATTCGTTTGTATTTAAAGATATAATTAAAAATGTAACAATTGATAATAACGATGTGTTAGCATCTTTGGATGTGGTTTCATTGTTTACTAATGTACCATTAGACGTTGCAAAATTGGCAATTAGTGAAAGGTGGAATGAAATTGAGACGGACTGTAATTTGACGAAAGAAGAATTTTTGAATATTTTGGACACATGCGTTTCGGACAATAACTATTTTAAATATCAAGACGTCTTTTATAAACAAAAATTTGGCCTAGCGATGGGTAATCCATTGTCCCCAATTTTAGCAGACATTGTATTAGAAAAACTATTTAGTCAAAAATTACCATTACTTAATAAACAACCAACATTCATTTTTAAATACGTTGACGACATTATTTTGGCCACTACACAAACAAATATTGACAATATCAAAATTCTATTTAATTCATTTCATAATAAACTTAAATTCACTGTTGAAAATGAAGACAATAATAATTCCCTTTCGTTCTTGGACTTAAAATTATATAGACACAATCAAATTATAAAAACAGAATGGTATAAAAAAGAAATTGCGGCAAATTCATTATTGAATTTTATATCGGTTCATCCGTATAAAATGAAAATAAATGTGGCACATTCATTTATAAAAAGAGGAGTTTACCTGACGTACATCGATTTTAGGCATACTATTTTGGCAAAAATAAAAAAGATTTTAATAAATAATAATTATCCTGTACATTTAATTAATAAATTGATTACAAAAACATTGTACACGTACCAAATTAAAAAATCTACCAGTGAACAAATTAAATTCGGATCAATTACATATGTATATACCTCATTTGACGGAAAAAATTACAAAAACATTGAAACAAAATTCGGAACAACTGGTTATGGCTAACAAAATCATAAATAAAGCAAGTGACGATTACACTAAATTAAAGGATAAAATTCCAAGTGAACAAAAAAACGGACTAATTTACAAAATTGCATGTAAAAATTGCGACTCATGTTACGTTGGAGAAACAGGTAAGACCAAAATTGAAAGAGTAAATTAGCACAAAAAAGACGTGGACAATATTAAAAAATACCCGGACAGAACACATTCACAGTACAGAACAGCTTTGGTTAAACATACTTTTGAAAAGAAGCATGATTTCGATTTTGAAAATTCGGTCACATTGGAATATGAAAATAAGAAAAGTAAAAGATGGTTCAAAGAGGCTTGCCATATATGGACATCAAAAAACCCGGTAAATTATAAAGTAGATATAAATAGGTTGCAAGCAAATTATAAAAATATTATTCAAAATTATGTGTGATTTGGTATATATACGTGTTTCTAAATTTTTTTTGGTTTCATTTTGATTTCCATCAATTAAAAAATCTACGTAGTTTTTGGACGGTTTATTTACTATAATCAGCTGTGTATAGAAAATAATAAATTAAGTAGACAGGTCAAGGACGTTTGTAAAATAAAATGTTTTTTCCATTCGACAATTGAAAAAAATTTTTGAAGTTTTTTTTTTGTAAAGGAGAAAATTAGTGTGTTACAAAAAAATAAGAATAATTTTATAAAATATTGTATGTATGAATTGTATATAATTTGATTGTTTTTGTTTGTAAATAATTTTTATGTGTAAATAATTTTATGAAATTTGTCATTTAGTATAATTACTAGGGCAACCAAAAATATGCAATAACATATTTTTTTCCAGTGCACGAATTTTGAAAAGAGCAAGATAAAAATCCGTTTCATGAAAAACCAAGCATTTTAAGCCCTACTTGTTAGTGCATATTTTTGCATATTTTACTAAAATGGCATATTTTTGCATATTTCGCCCAAAATTTCACCCAAAAGAACATATTTTGTGTCATATAAGCATATTTTGTCAAAATCATTTATATAATTTCCAAATTTTATAAATAAAAATTTCGCAGACAATTTTTATTTATTTAAATTTTTAAATTTCCCTTTTGCCGCAACTAGCGCTGTTACTACCAGTAAATATCAAAATTAGTTTGTCTTTAGGGTGTATGTTATACGAATTTCTGATTCAGGTATTCCTCGATGGTGGCTAGTTTATACCAATAGTAATTTTTTCACTCATAGTGGTTCCATAGTTTGTCCACGATTGGTCGGCTTTTTGAAGATTCGATTATAATTTTAGGGGATAGTTTTGAGAAAGATAAAATTTTGCTGTTTATATCAGATGCAGCACCGTACATGATGAAAGCGGCCCGGGCAATACAAACTTTTTACCCCAAAATTACACATCTAAATTTCTTGCCTTTCTCACGGTCTTCATCGTGTATATAAATTTATAAGAGGGTTTTGTCCTAAGGTCCGGTCCGCCTTATCTCGAATATCAAAAAAATATTTTTAAAAGCTCCGTCGAGATTCAAGATTCTTAAAAACTACAGCCCGGGCTCGCATTTTCTCCATAGCCAACAACCACAAGATGGAGAACTTGCCTAGCTGCTGTTAAGTTGTACGCCAATAATTTTGAAGCGATTATTGGTGTATTTGATGCATTGGGCGATGAGGAGGCAGCCTCAATCAAAATATCAAAACAGCTGTTATGTGACATAAAAAAGTAAAGGCAGAATTATTTTTATTGCAGCAAATTATGGTTTTCTCGACGGGTCCATTACTAAATTGGAAAATTCTGGGCTGCAGTTTGCTTTCATATATTTTGCTGTCGTAAAGTGTTTTTTAGTCGTTTTTATCAAATTTGAAGGGACAATTATTTTGAACACATATTTTCAGTTTTTTAAAGCATATTTTGAATGCATATTTCAACATTTTTAAAGCATATTTTAAGAGCTTAAAAACGATTTTTTAGTGCATTTTTTTGGTTGCCCTAATAATTACCCTTGAAAATGATGTGAACCATCGAAAATTTGGGAAAATAAATAAAACTTTAATTTTTAAAAAAAGTTAAAAATTGGTCTATAATTAGCTGAAAGAAATTAATTTAATTTAGTTTTATGAGTTGGTATTAAATAACAATTTTCAATTTTTCGATAAATTAGAATTTTAAATTTTGTTAAATATCATTTAGAATTATTATACTTTATTCAGTAATTTGTCATCATTATTTTATATTTGTTAAAATTCTAAATAATAAATTATATTTTAGAGCTTGGTACCAACTGTTGAAAGTAAAAAAAAAATTATTCTGAAGAAGAATTGCTCTTACTTAGGGCAAAATTTCATTCCTATCCGGATAGCAATAACTTTTACCAAAGTGAGACGGCAAATATTTTCTATACAGAGAATTAGAGCATCCTCAGCGGTTATACGATGAGCATAGTATGTATAAAATTATTTTATTATTTATTTTTTATTCTAATAATCTAATGTGGTTTTCGATTCACCAAAAAAGAGCAAGTCTGCTTGCTCTTTCTGCTGTCAAACTGTTCGATTCATCAAGAAAAACGCTCGGTCGAGCAAAATTGTTGTTGTTTTACGAATCTCGATTTTTTGGCAGATTTACAAACACAAACACAAATAGAACTGTCATTTTGAATGACATTTTATTCGATTTGAGTTTATTGAAAGCGTCATTTGTGTTTTTTTGTGTTTCTGTTTATTTTTATATAAATATTTTATATTAAAGAATTAATTTGTGTTTAATTAATATACAAATATGGATTTAATAAAAATTATAGGTTATGTTTATACAAACGTCATACACACACATATATATTAAGGAGCATAACTGTTCGATTCACCAGCAGTAGAGAGTGATCTTTTAAAGATTTGGTAAAAGGTGAATCGAAATCGACATAAAATATGTATATAAAAAAAGTCTGGATTGTATTATCTGCAGAACTGTGCAATAAAACATTTGGTCATATTTTCTGTTGCTCTCATTTTAAAAAATGTTATTGTCATTTAAGTTTTATTATATAAATGTCATCATATGAATTATTATAAATAATAAAGGTTTTAAACCCTCTAGAGTATTAAGCAAAAACAAATATTTTTTTATTGCATTGTCCGTTAGATAATCAAATTAAGAATATTCCCCTACTTTGACAATATTTTATTTAAGGACAATTGAAGTAGCAACAATTGAACTAAAATGATGTACTCGTAAACAAATATAAGGCCTTAAGGTCCTTATTTTAAGGATGATGTTTATTTATGTATCTCTGAACGTTATTCTTTTACAGAATAATTTTCTCGAATTCAAAATTAAATTTTATTAAAGTTTTTATTCCAAAAATAAGTTGTGTTTCTTAAATTAATTAATTAATTGGACAACGAAAAATAAATCGAGTGGAGAATTGCGGCATTCTGAAATACTGGTAGAATTTTTGGGAATGGGTACGAAGAGCCGAATTTCAAAGGGCCGAATGGGTCGAAGGGCCGAATTTTTTTGTTTATTGTTTTTTGGTTTTTAGAAATATAGGGCCGATTATTTTTTTTTCGGCCCTTCGACCCATTTCGGCGCTTCGACATTCGGCCTTTTAATATCATTCCAATTTTTGCTCGTCGTCCATTAATCATGGATAAATTGTCCAAAATTCATCTTCGGTTTTTCTTTTTTTTAAGCATTTTGTGCACCATAAATCGACGATGATGATGCTTTAGGTTTTGAATTCTTCATCCAGCAAAATAGCTATCAAATCGCCCAATTTCAAATGTGAAAACATTTTCTGTTATTATGAATTGATACAAACTTTATTTCAAAAAAATACGTACAGTACCTGACAATTAAATTAGTTTTTAACCAAATTATTTGTACACGCAAATTTTTTTGTGCAACATGGAAACAAAACGGTAAATCAATTAAATTTAAAATTATTTTTGGGTAATTAAGTTGTAATTTAGTCACTTATGTTTTGGGGTGTACTTGGTCCGTTTTTGTTGCGCCTTGGTAACATCTCGCAAGTCATTCCAAAATTGGTTGATAAAATCACCTAGAAACTTATACCACTCGGTTTTCTTGGCACTCTGCTACAGATCGTAAATATGTTCCACTTTAATTTAAACCTCCGCAAGATTAAATCGAAACCATGCCCTGGCCGAGACCACTAATTATATTCGAGATTTTTGAATGTAGTGGTCTCGGCCAGGGCATGGTTTCGCTTTAATCTTGCGAAAGTTTAAATTAAAGTGGAACATATTCACCAAAAATTTGAAGCAAGAGTGCCAAGAAAATCGAGTGGGATACGTTTCTAGGTGATTTTATCAACCAATTTTTGAACGACTTGCGAGTTGTTACCAAGGCGCAACAAAAATGGGCCAAGTACACACAAAACCTAAGTGTCTAAATTACAACTTAATTAAAACCAAAAATAATTTTAAATTTAATTGATTTACCGTTTTGTTTCCATATTGCACAAAAAAATTTGCGTGCTTAAATAATTTGGTTATACCTAAACTAAATTAACAGTAATTTTTCTAAGAATTAAAATTTTAAACATTTTTTTGCTTGGTCCAATTATAACAAAACATTATATTATAAGGTTTATTTGATAAATTTGAAAAAAAATATCAAAAATCAAAAGGTTGTTGCTATACGGACCTTTTTGTGTCTATGCCTGGTCTTACTGGACCGCCACCTAAACCTAACCTAAAATCAAAAGGAGGGTCTAATTCAATTGCCAGGTCAGGTACAGTGTTACATAAACAAAAAGCAAATTACTACTAGAACATTTTTTTGTGTTAACTTTACTCTATTGACGATTGTAAAAGTAAAGAAAGTGCCTCTCGAGGACAATAGTTAAAATGATGCACCTGATAAAATGACATTTGTCACAAATGCGACGAAATAAAATTTAGCAATGCGGTAATTAAAAATTGTTTTTATAGTCCAAAATTGGAATTATTTACAATTACAGTCCAACCTGTTAAGTTGGACACCTTTTTATCTTGGACACCTGACTAACTTGGACGCTTTTGCATTGCACCGACACAAATATATTACAAAAATACCTTTTTAACTTGGGCACCTGCTAACTTATAAGTTGGACACTATTTTGTTGCACCAAAATTCAATTTCCTTATAAAAATACCTACATAAGTTGGACAAAAAAGAATCGTTTACATACCTAAATTTACTTTTTTCGAGTTTTCACTGTTATTCTCTATTCTCTTCAAGTTATTATAGTGATTATGTATGAATGTGTGCGGGTAAGTTAAAGTTTAGTTCATTAATACATAATACATTCGCAGCCGGGAACAAATTTACGAACAAAAAATTTCAAATTCAGTGCGCTTGTTTTACAAAGTGTTAAATTTTTCGGTGAGTTTTAGTTTTGTTTTCTGTATCCTATTTTAACCGTATATTGTGTGCATTTCGATAGGAGAAAATTCGTTAGATTTAGTGCAACGTTTAAATGGTTACGATTACGATACATTTTTAAGGTAAGTAATGAAACATAAATAAATAAATATGTCCATATGTTTCGCTTAATTTTTTTTTTACATTTTTTAAATCTAGTAACACGAGCCGTAAAGGTAAAAAATTAACGGAGCTTTCAATAGACCTAAAAAAACAGGTCGTTGATGAGGTAGCCAAAGGAACTTCGCATAGGGAAATTGCAGCGAAATTTAAAATAGGAAAGTCCACAGTTTCCAACATTTATAAGCGTAAAGAGTTTATATTAGATACATGGGCGAATAATGTTTCAGGTTCAAGAAAACGGAAACTGAAAAATACAGCAAATGAACAAATTAATGAAGGTATGTGGCCGTTTGTAAAAAAATGTAGATCAAAAAATATTCCTCTTAGTAGCCCGATAATACAAACTCAAGTAAAACAAATGGCGACAGAGTTTAAAATTAGCGATTTTCAAGCAAGCAACGGCTTGAATCATTTAAAAACCGACATAATATTGTATTTCGATCTTTGTCGGGTGAGTCGGCCGATATAAATTATGACGTTGCGGACTCTTGGTTACAAAAACTTCCGGAAATTTTAAAGGATTATTCGCCAGAAAATCAGTTCAATGCTGATGAAACGGGTCTATTTTACCGACAATTACCTACTAAATCCTATGTCGTTAAAGGAGAAAAATGCAAGGGTGGGAAGCTGGCCAAAGAGCGTATAAGCGTACTATTATGTTGCAGCGCGACAGGCGAAAAATGGAAACCACTAGTAATTGGCCATTCAAAAAATCCAAGAGTGTTTAAAAAAAATAACATACGGGTAGATCATTTGCCAGTTGACTATTTTCACAATCCAAAGGCATGGATGACAACAAAAATATTTCAAGAATGGCTTGTGGGAATTAATCGAAAGATGAAAATTGCAAACAGAAAGGTAATTTTGTTTGTCGATAATGCCTCAAGTCATCAGAATATGCAACTGTCACATATCCGCATACAATTTTTACCACCGAATTTAACGTGTGCTGTTCAACCCCTTGACCAAGGAATTATTCGTTCTGTCAAAGCGAGTTACAGGAAACATTACCTGCAATATGTTGTGCTCAACCTAGACAAATGCGAGTCATCAAAACAGTTTTCCAAATTAGTCAATGTCCTTGATGCTATTAGATGGATTACAAATGCTTGGAATGATGTATCAACACAAACAATTGAAAAGTGTTTTAGACGATGTAGTTTTACAAATGTTCCAATAAACGAACAGGATATCGAGAGTGAAACTAATAACCAGGCCTTTATTGGCTTAGAACGCTGTTACGATACACTACCGCCACAAATTAAAGAAAATATCGCAACCCCAACTCATATTTTAGATTGCGATGACAACATCATCCATCATGAAGAGGTCGAAGAAAACCTGGGGCAAATTACGAGCAATATCATAGCATCTAGTTTAAGTACCACCGAAGCTGTAGTGATTGATTGTTTGACCAGCGATGATGGGGCACAAGTTGATGAAATAGATCCTGTTCTTACATTAAAAGAAGCTATTGTTTGTGCAGAAAAATTAATTAAATTTACTTCAACTCACAATATAGAGGTGGTAAACGATTTACTTGACATCGTTACCAAAATAGAAGCTACAGGAGCCCAGTTGGCAAATAAACAAAAACAAACAACTATTTGTGATTATTTTACGCAAACATAATCTGATGAATGAAGATAGTAAAGATTTGCGTAAGTTTACACTTTGCATTACAATTGAATTATTGTACGTTACGTACATACATATATTTTATTTTTTTGTGTTTGTATTTACATAACTATGTACATAGATTGAAATATACATACAAATTGGATTCTTTTTTATTAATTCCTATGAAATTTCTTTAAAAAAAACTGCATTTTTAATCATTACATTTTTCGATTTTCCGCAAAACCTTTTGAAGTTGGTCACCTTTATAAGTTGGTCAATTTTTTCGGAACCACGAGTGTCCAACTTAGACAGTTTTGACTGTATTAGCAATCCGATAAGTAAAAATTGTGTTTACAGATCAAAATTGGAATTATTTACCACAATTTCGAACGTCAAATTATCAGGTATCTCAGTTTAAAAATGTTCCATTAGGTGGAATCCGTGATGCTCCAATCGTCAATAGTCTATTATTTATACCTATCCACTGATATGTAACTCATGCATACAGCACAAAACTAAATTACCATAGAAAACAACAACAAACTATGGTACAACTTTTTCTATATGTCACTCCCTTGAATTGTATATACCTCTTACTTTAAAATCTTTTTACAAATTATTGTTTTTACCGGAATTTGTTTCTCCGTTTTTAAGACGTGCTGTGTTTTAGGGAAAAATACTCTTCCTTATTTATGGAGAGTTTATTGATTTTACCATATGAATTTAGCATATCCATTTCTGTGTGCCTACTTTACCTTGCTGTCAAACGAACGTCAAACACATTATTAATTTTACAGTTAATTTTGTGTGTTTGCGTTTGATCCGCCACAGACCTACTCCGAATGAAGGTTGATTTACATATGCGACGTGCGACGTGTGACAAGTTTTTTTTTTTTGGTGGTTTGGCGTCTATTGGAAGGGGCTCCGTAAACTTCCAATAGGCGCAGGTGTACGTACTGCCTCCTCGTGGCAACCACCGGTAACTGTAACCAATAGGCTGAATGTGGCCTTTGGTGACAGGCTAAAGTACGACGCTAAAGGAGAAAACCTTGACAAGAAATCCCTAATCTAAGGTGAAACAGCATATGCCGATGGATGAATGGCTGATAGGTTAATCAGTCTATATATGCGGACTCTGGATACCAGGCACCCTCCAGTTTTATTTAGCCTTCCTGTAGTAAACCTGGGTGACCTACAGGCGACTTTTTATTCCCAGCAACTCGCAAGAGTTAAATCAAAACGGTAGACGAGGCACGGGAAGGAATACACGGGAGTGGGTTTGCCCTCTCAAAGTCCTTGAGTCCCAATGCTACCGCTTTTCTAGCAGAAGTAAATGTTATTACATCTAGGAGGGAGAGCAATGAGCCCAGATAGTATGTAACGCGTGTAGAAGTACTTCCTACAGTAAACATTTAGGAGGGAGAGCAATGAGCCCAGATAATATGTATCGCGTGTAGAAGTACTTCCAACAGTAAACATCTAGGAGGGAGAGCAATGAGCCCAGATAGTATGTCCCAGCAACTCGCAAGAGTAATATCAAAACGGTAGACGAGGCATGGATAGGAATATACGGGAGTGGGTCTGCCCTCTCGATGTCCTTGAGTCCCAATGCTACCGCTCTTCTAGCAGAAGTAAATGTTATTACATCTAGGAGGGAGAGCAATGAGCCCAGATAGTATGTATCACACACCGGTCGGCAGTATTATCAGGTTCTTTAAGGGCCTGAATATTGGCTGGACGGATAATTAAAACATCTAGGAGGGAGAGCAATGAGCCCAGATAGTATGTATCACGTACCGTTAGGCAGTATTATCAGGTTCATTAAGAGCTTGAATATTGACTGGACGGATAATTAAGTAGGGCTTAATGCACAAAAGATCTTTTAGGTCGCAGTGCGGGGTGGCTTGAGCCCCCACATGGCCCTCAAGTAATAATAATAATAATACAGTTAATTTTGTGTGTTTGCGTTTGATCCGCCACAGACCTACTCCGAATGAAGGTTGATTTACATATGCGACGTGCGACGTGTGACAAGTGGAAATAAACGTGACGCTTTTTTGTCAACAATTTACATTTGTGACGAGTTCCGCCACGCACACTTTATAAAATTTTTTATATATTAATTTTTGTTCTTCAAAAAAGCTTCGTCAAAGCCTACTATTTCGTTTTATACATACAAAAAAATGGTATGTGTTTGTGCGACCGTGACGGAAAATATAAAATTAAACCATCTCTCGACGTGTGGCGTGTGCTGTGTGACGAATGTCAAAATATTCGTCTCTGATTGGCTAGAAGCTCCCGTCATACGTCGCACATGTAAATCAACCTTGAAGCCGTGTTTACGTGAATTTATACGTTTATTAATATGAGTTTCAATTATTGATTTTACCAACGATTCAAAAAGTTTAGGTATAGCCGAGTGATTCGAGATACCTCTGTAGAATGCAATATCACTCTTTCTACCATATTTAAATACATTAACTATAAATGATTTTTTGCCAAATATCAAGAAACACTTCTCTTGAAAGATTCTCGTTTAACAAATAAAGTAATGGTGCAGGCAAAGAAAGCGCACACTTATTCAAAATCAATGGGGCAATGTTTAAACATTCCAGTCCAATCATAATTTCTGCGAGTTGGATTGTATGATATGAATTTTAGCAACCACCAATGATACCTGAAAAATTAGATCCATCAGAGTTACCAAAAGGGGCCTGAAAAAATTGGCAAACGCGTCACATATTTCTGTGGCAATAACCCAAAACGACATAACTCGAGTTATGTATTTTTTTCAAATTTTTTAAAATTTAGAATAACTGCATCAAAAGGAATAGTTTGATATAGGGGAAACAATCTTAACGAGACTGTTAGTTATCATTAAAATCGGTTCGCCTATATTAAACTGATCCTTTTGATTCAGTTATTATAAATTTGAAAAAATACATAACTCGAGTTATGTCGTTTTGGGTTATTTCAACAGATTTCATGAAAACACAACAGCCAGTTTGAAGTTTTTTGGGCGAAGCATAGACTCTCTGACCAATGCTCCGGCAGGCCTTATATGTAATTAAAGGAGTTTGCTGAAATGGACTGGAATAAAATAGATCTTCTTAACCGTAAACGATTTGTCATGAGGTTGGATTTTTAGCTAAGCCTATTTTTTCCCAGCTCAAAATCAAAATCAATGAAATCACAATTTTTAATTATTTTAGTAATTAATGGCAAAAATTGTCCTTGGGTAAAAACCGAGCTCGTGAATCCACCATTAAAAAAAATCAAATCCCTAATATTTAACGCAAAAAGGCAGATAATTCAATTTATTGATTTCTATTCTTTCATTATCTCATTTCAAATAAGGACTTGCACCACTTTTAAAATAAAGGGCTTTATTGTTATTTAAATGAGCTGTATCCCTAATGAAAATTATAATTTGATTTGCAAAAATATTTAATTTCAAATGTAAATTAATCACATATTGAAACATAAAAAATTGAATTAATTTTTTAATATTTTGAATTACATAGTTATACAAATCATTGAAAGTAATTTGAAAAAGTATGAATTTGATTTGTAAAACAAATAAATAATTTTGCAAAAACGTGAGCTATATACATCACTTGCAAAGAAATTAAATTACTTTGCGATATCGTTAATTTGGGCTGCAAAACCTTGACAAACATTTAAGTTTTTCTTAAATACAAAAATATAGATATACAGAAATGATTTATTGTTGCACGGTAAATGTTTGGATATGGCCTAAGTATTTGTTTGCTGCTATAAAATAATCTCGTAACAATAAAGCAGTGTTTTCATCTTTGTAGCATTTGTTAAAAAGGATAAACATTGTGATTTTTCTCTTATGAAATCGTATTCATCTATATCTTATAATTTAACAGAACTTCTGCACGTATGTTTCCGACATAAAGCACTAATTCCAGTGCAGATCGCAAAGATGGATGGCTATGGCAAACCTTAAGCAATGCGCGAATACCCGGTAAAACTAAAACTAATAAATTAAATATTCACAATGTGTGTACATAATTTTATTTAAATATGTATACTTAAATGGACAATGGACAGGACAAATGACATAATTTATAAATGATGTTGTTACAGCCTGCAGCAACAATATCTTCCTCTTGTCTTAAAGTTTCCATATTGAACCTTAGCTTGACCGTGAAAAAATGATTACAATAATTTACTTATTAATTTACTTGTTTATTTCTAAATAAAGCAAAAAATGAAAAGTTATAGAAAAAACTAAAGTACAATCAATCCATTCACTTTAAATTATCATTGCATGGGTACATGTAGCTTTGGTTGTTTGTTGCTGTGTTTATTGATAAATGAGTAAAAATTATAGTGTACAGCAATAAGAATGTAATTTGTAATAACACAAAAACAACTTGGCGAATTCATTTCCCAGCTCATCCATAAACATCTCTAATTTTATAACCAGCGTTCGGGCAACCATTAAATACAATCCATACAATAATAAATGGCTTTTAGCCCAAGACTGAAAAATTTGCAAAGATTTTCTCTAGAGATTATATTGAAATATTAATTAATCTCTTATATGTACCTACATATAAGCATTTTATAAGAACATGGCCAGATATATAATTTTATAGTATTCAGACATTTTCCAATTCACAATGCACGATTTCTGATAAGCCGCATGATAAATTACACAAACCTTGAAATTTAAACTCTATACGAAGTTCACGTTAATTTACAATGACGAATTCAAAATGTTTTTTACTTATTTAGGTAAACATTATTAAATTGCATAAAACAAATCTTTTGTAGATTTTGAGCTCTTATTTTAAACTTTAGCGTTCGAATCCTCATTCTCAAAAGAACAAGGAAATTTTTGTCCAAAAACTATTTCTTTTAAGAAATGTGCACACCAAGCGAGGCACGTCACATTCCACACAATCCTCTTGTAACTGAATTTCTTTTAATCGAATTATTTGTAATTAACTAATTACAAATGTATTTTATGTTTACTGCCTTTTACACCAAAATCAAAAATAAAACAATAACAAAAGTTTAACAAAAGCTCTTCCTGGATGGTATATATGTATATGTATATATATAATATGTCATTCCATCACCTAGACAATTCAAATCTTTCTTAAAATGTTAATTATTTTGACATTTTGAATTGGGGTGCAGTTTTTATTACGCATTTTTTCATTCGTAAATATGTAAAGTCATTTAAATATCTGAGCTTTGCGTGTTTTTGGCGCCGGCGCATGCGTAGTTCACCCGTTATAACTTTGAAATCGCTTTTATTGTTTATAATAAAACCCTATAAATAATCGAAAATCTAAAGGTGGCTCAATTTTTTTTAAAAAAGGTTCAGTTTTTATCACCGAAGGGATAAACGGATAAACCTTTATTTTTTAAGATATAGGCTTGTTAAAATGACGTAACTTTGGTAAGTTTTTATAGAAAACTGGGAGGGGTTCAATTCTTTTAAGTTTGCACAAATGAATGGTGCAGATCTTTTCCTTAGTTTTTTTTAATTGACCTACTTTGTCGGGCTGTGAGAGAGTGGGTAATTTTTTCCGTTTTGTTGTTTTAATTTTATTCAAAGATTATTTGTTCAATATTGAAAAATTAAAAAGAAAATAATAAATCAATAAAATTTAAAATTATTTTTGGCAACAGCCTTCAACTGTGAATCGAGTCGTTATACGATGACGAAATTCTTCGTCTAGAGAATTTATTGCATAAATTAAAAAATCCGTGACAATAATAATCGATGAGAGACCGTCTAAGTAGGTCCTAAAAATTGTTTGCTTTGGAAAATATCTATAATTTAATTAGAAATGGTTCGAAGATACGCACATAATACTCGTACATAGTGCTAATTCACTCGTAAAGGTTCATATAATCACATAAAAATTTTATTGGAAATATATTCAAAATACCATAACATAACGTATACTGAATTTCCGAATCATATCAATTCTATTTTTTACTGTTTTTTCTTACATCACTAGCAAATTCAAATAACACCAGAATTTGTAGACATCTTTCGTAGGCAGTACAATTGTCAGTGTTGTTTTGATCATTACTTTCCAAAGTAACATTATGCTCTTCTTCCATTACATTTTCATACATTATGGCATAAACAATTGTAATAACTATGAAACCAACAATTCTGTGGCCACAAACCATAGTGACTTAAGTTGAGATACGCTCTGTCACGTATTATTTCAAATTCTAAATCTTCATATTCGATTTCATATCATATACATTTTTGATATGCTATAGCTACGACAAACAACCGTAATAAGCGTTCATGAAATCTTCTATACGCATAATTTCAAAAATATTTTCTTGATAAACGCGAATTTGAGGCTTAAGCGATTATGATTTGTGACCATAAAATTATACATATGAGCCGCGATGACACACCTTAATTAATTCCAATTATTAAATATTGCTGTCGTTTTTGTTGATATTTAAACAAAGAAGTTTAGTTGTTTCAAATTCTATTTGCGTTTTCAAGTTTTCATTAAAGAGAGTACTTACTGCTGTACTATACAGTAACGCTATACATAAAGTATTTAGTTGTTTACCGTTTATGAATGCAATGTAGGTTTATGGTTTTTTATTTTTAAATTATTACTAATAGCTGTCCAAAATGTAATCTACGTATGCATATGTGCTACCGTTTCCATAAAAAAAGTTACTTGAATTTTTTCGTTTTTGATCGTAGTTCATTATGCTTTAATAGTCAATAATTTACAATAGACTACAGTGTGTTACAAATACTATTTTATATTTGTCCGTCAAAATGCAGTGGACAAATTATAAAAATTAAACAAAGTGCTTCGTGGCGCCATAATTACTCTTTATCATAGGGGGAAATCAAATGAAGAAGTGAGAACTGCAACAAGCGTTGCGCGAAATTATAAAATTAGTAATAAAACTGCGCTTGCGTAGACTCATCGGGATACAAATTTCAGCAACGTTTTATTCTCAGGCGAAAAAGTATTACAGTCGGACGTGGACCAAAAGCTCAACTTATACCGACCCAAAAACTCAAGGTTTATCCAAAAGTTTGTGCACACGGCTCAAAAAGCAATCGAATCAGTTGGGGGATGGGGGGGGGGGGGGGGTGGATTAGTGGAGAAGTAATTCTCGAATTATGTCAAATAACTGGCCGATTGAATAACATAGAATACGCAACAATTTTTAATGATGTGATGTTACCGAGCGCAAAAATACTTTTTCGTCATAGCAGGCTGTTATTTGATCATATCCGTAGTGTTTCCATGGTTGTTATGCCAACAGCCGTGGCCCTTATTAAATATTTTTTGTTTATAAACAAACCGGTACTATGATAAGAAATTAAGACTGCCTGATTAGTTTCTTGAATTTGTATTTTTGATTTTTTCAATTAACATTAACCAGTTTTTGGGTATGACGAAAAATAGTGAACAACATACGGCCGATAAAAGCAATAACAGTTTCGGATCAGCCGAGGCTGTGTTACGGTACATTGGAGGACTTACACGTTTTAATATTTTTTTCTTAGGATTAGCAAATCAGTGGATATGGGGGGTTATTTTCTCCAATCATTAGTGACCGAACAAACAAATACGTGTAACTCATGAACATAGAATAATCATCACTTAGGTTAACAACAACAATTATTGATAATCATCACCATACAAATAAAAAAATTTATCTTTGCATTTTTTCTTTTAATTTAATTAAGTAAACAAATTTTTATTAATTAATGGCATTAACTATAAACTAATTAAAACATTAAATACTACACTAAACTAGAAGACTTGTGGTAACATAGAGATTTTCTTTTGTAATTTTTTTTTTTTTTTATTTTATTGTGTACGATTATGATTCACTCGTAAATTTTTAGCACAAAAACATAAATAAAGATTTTTAAAATGAAAATTCAAGCAGGAAATGGGCTGCCTTAGGCACCCAAGTAGAGACCGTATTTAAAAAAAAATAAAACTCACCTGTCATCTCCCGTAGAGCGCTCCAAGGTCGAACAAGGCTGTAAAATAAAAATTATCTTTGCCCTACTAATTAAACCGCAATTGAATTTTCACTTAGACACCGTACACGTATAACTAATTTTGATCTAACACGATCATACACAATATGTATAAAAATTATTATTATTTTAATTTAACTTATTTGATCTTAATAACATTTTTTTTAAGGAAATTAAATTTTCCGTTGGAAATTATCGATTGGAAACCTTAACCGGTTTTCCTAACTGTACGCACTATTTGACTAAAAAAAAAACACTTAAACTAATAACACTTTGTTTGTTCTTGTTGGTAAGATCTCGAACATGCGCGGCTCTGCATCCACAGCTGATATCACGCTGTGATTTATTTTGTTGTGAGGATATTTGGATCGACACCGCAAAGCCGCGCCTCTGTTGATTTGTTTCTCCAAAATCTTTGCAAAATTGTTAATGCAATAAATTGGTCAGTTTTACTGACTCTTCTGATATGTGTTAAGTAAGTTAATGTACAATATTAATAGGTGTACAATACTATTCCAAGGTTTTATTTGAATTTTTATTCCTTTTAGTCAATTTGGTAAAACAAAAATTAGAGATTCCGTTGTAGCACTGATATTACAAGCAAAATTCTGCAATGCAATTATTTTTGAACTTTTCACTACAGTTGTTTGAACGTTAATGCTCAGATAACAAATTTCAATTGCATCTCAACTGCATTGTAATTTGGTAATTGGTAGTGGTGAGAATCAAATTTTCATACCATTACGCGGGCGAATGGTTATCTTCGTGATGAGATAAATGATAAACCGATACACAGTCAGATATGTATATTATTTTTGGTATAGTCTATGCTTTCCATCACCCAAGCATTTGTAGTATTACAATGACATATTTTTTTTTTGTTCAAATTCATTTTAAAAAAAACGTAAAGCATATATAGAATCAAAATTAAGATGTGGATTCTTATTTAAATGCCAGTAAACATTATTTTAGGTCAGTCATTATTCGTTTATTAGGAAATACAAAAAAGTGAGTTGTAACAGCTGATAAATTAGAAACCACTAGCTCGTCTGAGCAAAGACAATTTATTGTTTTGAAATGTGGGAGGCACTGCGCGGTGATAACGATTTTTTGTCCATATTAATAAATTCAACGCCTAGAAGGCTAGCGGTAGGCGTTTTTATAGTTCGAGCGCATCACATTTCAATTAAATTAAATTTTTGATTAAATGAGACACCCGGTGTTGATAATTAAAATATATATTTTGACTAACTGCTATGATTTCGATAAAATGAGTGCCGTAACTCTTTTTATGGTAACGACTGTACATAATTAGAAATCATTGCGTCGCTAATAGTCTCTATCATTATATTAATACATAATATTTGTTTCTAATGCGGCAGATTACCGATATCTATTGTTGTAAGCTACCTAAATAGCTATAAATAGTATTTCGATTCGTTGATTGATTATTATATTGGTTTTGTTTCATTTTCCTTAAACGTCTAACAAACTATTGGTGTATTGTAATTAGGGTTCCCAATACCGATATCGATAGTATCGAAATATCGATACTATCGGGTAAAAATTAGTTTATATAGTTTCGGAAAATCGAATGACAAATATCGATATTTCGGTTTTTACACCATGGGCCCTTCGTGACATTGAGTGCGGAACCTCGGTTGGTTCCAATCAATTTTTGATAATTGTGTAGGTGAGACGTAAGAGTATATTTTTTCCACACCAAGAACATTTATATAAATATTTATGTAACAAAAGAAATGAGTTATGTTATCTTCTAAACGTATAAGCAATTTAAGCAACGCGACACGCTTTACAATACAGAAGCAAGCGAGAAACAAAAATCACCTGAAATTGCGAGGTATTTAAATTTAAATGCCCACTCAGGTGAAAGCTTCTGGAATGTTAGTGTATCATGTACAATGTTCCGTTGTATCATATGTACAATCCACAGATGGTGCCTCTGTAATACGGAAAGTAGGACGATTAATAAATTCTTTTCAACAAATTTGTTTGGCCCACGGCATTCGATTGGCTGTACTAGAAGAGTTATACAAAAAGGCATAAATTGAGATAGATATTCCTGAATTTCAAATCAGTGTTCCCGTAGAACATAATGGGGGAGAAGCAAATGATAATTGACAAAATCTGAAAAGCCATCAACGTTTTTCAACGATCTCCAACAAAAAATGATAGGTTTTTACAGAAACCTTTAAAATAGAATTTGGAAAAGAGCTAAAGCTCCTACTAGATTGTAAAACAAGGTGGAATAATATTTTAAGTATATTGGACCAATTTTTGGTGTGAAAACATCTTTAGCGGGGGTGACTCAAAAATGTTATGTAAAAAAAGGAACGGAAAATCCGGTACGACCAAAATTGCAAATTACATACGAGAAAAACGAACACAAAATCCACCGAGCTTGCATAAATTCGAATTACAATTTCCGTCAGATTAAAATGAAAAGGCACAAAAATTATGCATTTGTAGTGTAAGTCATTCAAAAAACTGAAATGGAAGTACGTTAAACAAAAACTAATGCACCCATACTTTAAATATTAAGTATTATACATCTAACCAGGTTCAGTGATGATTTTTTCAGTACAATCAATTTTCAAAAAGTACATTAGTATACGCCAAATTCAGTATAATTCAACCGAAATTCAGTTTTATTAGAGAACACTAAACAAATATCGGATATTAAAAAAAGTTCTATCATCTTATAATTTGGAACTCAATTTTTAATACATTTCCCACATCCACATTTCAAACTTAAATTTAAATCAAAATAAAATTCCGGTACAAGATATTTATTGTGGTTGAACGTTATTTTAATCAAGAAAATTTGCCAAAACAGGATATAGTCGAATTTAAAACAAACGTTCAAAAATTGTATATTACCTTTTGTGAAGATTTACGAAAGCGGATTAATTTTGAAGATGTAATTTTGAATTTGTTGCCTCTATTTTCCCCAGAAAATATTATTTTGGGAAAAGTCAATAACATATTGCCAATAATTTTAAAATTATTTGATGATAGTGAATTAAAAAATAAAGAGAAATAATGAATATCGAGCGTTGGCTGAGTATAATGCAATTAAAAAAAACAAAAATTTGCTCATAAACCAATTTTGGGCAAATGTTAGCGCGATCAAAAATCAATGGAATGAGCCAATGTTTGGAAATGTTTACCGGATTGTGCAAGGCATTTGATCTATTCCTCATTCTTCGGCAAATGTAGATCGTATCTTTTCCATACAAAATTTAATAAAAACGAAATGCCGAAATCGACTTCACTTTGGTACGTTCATCTTTAATGCAATCGAAAGATTTGAAGAATGAGTTTTGTCATAGCTTTAAAATTCCAAACCATTTCCGAAAATCCCAAAAATAATTTTAAAAAATTAAAAAAAAAAAGATAATTCGAACCATTAGGCAGAATGTGGCCTGTTGGGACAGGCTAAAGTACGGCACTAAAGGATAGAAAACCTTGACAAAAAACCCTAATCTAAGGTGGAACAGCATATGCCGAAGGATAAATGGCTGATAGGTTAATCATACCATATAAGCGGACTCTGAATACCAGTGACTCTCGAGTTTTATTTAGCCTTCCTGCAGTAAAGCTGGGTGACCTATAGGCGACTTTCTATTCCCAGCAACTCGCAAGAGTAAAATCAAAACGGTAGACGAGGCACGGGTAGGAATATACGGGAGTGGGACTGCCCTGTCGAAGTCCTTGAGTCCCAATGCTACCGCTCTTCTAGCAGAAGTAAAAGATATAGTATACATCTAGGAGAGAGAGCAATGAGCACAGATAGTATGTATCGCGTGTAGAGGTACTGCCAACAGGAAACATCTAGGAGGGAGAGCAATGAGCCCAAATAGAATAAGATTCATTATTAGGTTTACTAAGAACCTGAATATTGACTGGATGGATAATTAAGCAGGGCTTGGAGCACAAAAAATCTTTTAGGTCGCACTGCGAGGTGGCTAAACGCCCACATGGCCCTACAAAACTAATTCTAATTCTAAATTGAGAACTTATTTTTTGCCACAGTATCCAAGTCATTGTATATGGAATGACTTTCGTTCCTCATACATACTTAAAATATTGATGTCCCTCAGGGATCCGTCCTATTCTCTGTACTTTTCTTATTTTCATTAATTATCTTTTATCTGATGCTCTCAGTCCAATAATTCATATTTTATGCAGATGACAGCACTTTACATTTTTTTACTTTGTCTACTTCTTCATCGTGATTCAGTACTCTCGCAGAGAGATTTGCTAAAGTTTTGTTCGTGTACTTTCACCAGCAGAAATTAAATTTGATCCATCTTTTGGAATACGTGACTACAGTGATAAGCTCGATAAAATAAATAAGTGGTGGTAATTGAATGAATTAATGGGAAACAAACAGAAATAGAATATAATTCACCTATTTCGGCTGGCGCACCAAAGACCCACCTAGCTGCAAAACCGAGTTCAACATCGAGTTTGCCGAATGATTTCGGATTCTAAAACCTCCTCTACCCTTGATTTTTTTCCACAGACGGAATGTGGGAGTTTTATGTGTCTTCTACTAACATGTGATTGTCTGAGCCTTATTAACTTGTGCCTGGTCTGTCCACATAGAAGTACAAACTCAATATCAAAAATATAATTCTTAAAGATTGAACTCCCAATCCCTTATTCCTCTCGAGCTGTCACTATTCCTTTGGTAATGCTGTGCTGTTCTGCGTATTTGTGCGTAAACAATAAGCGTAACAATATTCTTTAATTTAAGTTTTGTGGGAGGCTTAGAATATAGGTAAATGTTAAATTCAATTAAATCGTAGAACGCAAAATGAAATAATTAATTATGATAAAATTAACTGTTTAAATGAAATATAGTCTTGTTCAACTCTAATTAATTAAGAGACATCTAAATTTTTCAAACAGTTGTAGAATTGAATAGCCTCTAAATCACTGAAGTTAGAAGCTTCAAACAAAGACTAGGAATAAGTTCTGTTCAATCTCTTTCAAAAGACAGAATGTTTTTACCCAGACTTGATCAGTTTTAGACGCACCACCTACGTACCCCCTTTCGCTGCCGGAAAACCAAAATAATAAGATAAAGAGAGTTTAAGGCAATTATATTAAACGTGTTTGGTTTAGCCTGTAAGACCGGCCGGCAATGTTGGCGCCACCACTGAATACACGACCGGTGCAAGGCCTGGTGGCGAACACATCAAAGTAACCAATTTCCCTTCGTCAGGCAACACCAAAACAAAAACGGCATAAGGTACAGTACGGCATATTTAAAAATGGCATATTTCAAAACGGCATATGGTACACTACGGCATATGGTACACTATGGCATATTTCAAAACGACATATGTTACATAACGGCATAGGGTTGGCCACGTTTTATTTTTTTTTTTTGCAAAAGACTGTTTCTAAATTCGTTTCTCCAAAATCTTGTTTTACAAAATATTGTCACCAGAAACTTGTTTACTTTTATGTTTATTTTTATATATGGATAATAGTTATTTATGGTACTATAGTGAGTGAAACGAGATATTATCCACAAGGGATAAGTTTGTCCCACGAGGCGATAGCCGAGTAAAAATTCATCACGTCGATTATAGAATCCGCGGGTGCGGATCAATCGCGGACGGAAAACTACATATAAAAAAAATTGAAAACAATAATTTCATTGAAATCCCTTAGGATATTTTTACAATTCGTCAACAAAAGACTGTTTTAGAAACGCAATAAAATTATTACGTTTATACGGGGAATCAAAAAATCTAAATTGCATGTTAAGGGGGTTTTATACGATACTACATGTTGTACGACATGTTCAATCAGACGGAAAGTTCGATCGTGTAAAAGCTAAAAACTACGGTCTAATGGACATGTCCTATGAAAATCAAATTTATTTGATTTTTTTGACGGTTGGTGGGGTATGTTGGGACCATGTAAACGAATGTATATCGGACTCGGTGAATTTTGTCAATAATTTTGTTTGACATATGTTCACCTTCGCATCGCAAGGCATAATTAAAAACAAACAAACATTTTTACTAATGGCGAGCATTTCAAATGTTGTGTTTTGGAAAGAGTTTATTGAACTATATGTATAAACAATTTCCAGAGACATGGAAAATAAAAAGTGATGTTTATAAAGATAAAAATTTAAAAGATAAGGCATATCAGTGTCTTTTGGAAAAATTAAAAACTATAGATGCTGATGCCACATTGGAAATATTAAAAAAAAATTAACAATATGCGAGGATGCTATAGGAGGGAATTAAAAACAGTGATAAAAAGTGAAAAATCTGGAGCCGGTAGAGACGAATTATTCTCTCCATCTTTGTGGTATTTTCATGATATATCATTTTTAAAAGATCAAGAAATTCAAAAGGAGGGAATAACACCAATAGGAATTGAACTTGATGACAGCTTTGATTATACGGAACAGGTAATTCAAATTTTTAATTAAAAGTTAATAAAAGTAATTTAATACATTTATTCAAATGATAATATTTATTCAATTAATCAATTTTTGTCCCATGGAAGCTTATCAATGGTATTAAAATACTCACAAAAATTATTGCGAGTTTCCTTTGCAATATTCGATGAGTTGTTGTTTTTTCCACCATGTAAATTGCTCAATGAGGCCCGACTGGATTCATTAGTCGTACTATTTTCAACATCTGTGCTACTGATATAGGATGTAGGGCTTTCCTTTTTTCAGAAATTGTACAAGTAGCAATTGCTAGCACTATTTGAGTTGTCTTTTCCGGGCTTAAAAGAATTGTTGTCAAAAGCACTCTAAATCGGGAAGCTATGATGCCAAATGTATTCTCTACGACGCGTCTCGCCCGTGAAAGGCGATAATTAAAATACTGTTGCTCTTTACTTAATCCAGTTTGACTATAAGGCTTCATAAAATTTTCGGTCAATGAAAACGCGTCATCAATGTCATAAACATACGGCAATTTTTTGTTAAAACCCGCAACTTTAATTGGCATAGGTATCCTAAGCTGACCTTGTTCGTACATATAACAAAATTTTGTCCCTGAATAAACTCCACCGTCGGAAACTCTATACCATTGGCTTCAACTTCAACCATTGTAAATTAATATTTGGCGTTAACTAGCACCATTGACACAATACTATATGCTTTTTTATAGTTAAAATAATATGACCCGGATCCCGGCGGCTTAATTATATTGATGTGTTTCCCGTCGAGGGCTCCAATGCAATTCCGAAAATTCAACATCTCTTTAAGCTGACACATCACTTTAAAAAAAAACAATATTCAAGCGCAAAGGAATGAACTTCTCTTCAAACCAGTGCAACACTTAGAGGATTCAAAAAAAAAACCAGATGAAGCCAACATATACAGCACCGCCTGGGAAACGATGTTTCGAAAATTAGAGCTACGCCAGCAACTGTTCGCTAATAAGATTATAATGGAGGTTCTTTATCAAGGACAATTAGGTAACCTTCATGAATGGTCATATAAAGCATTTGAAATGCCGAACAAGCATAGAAGTTTTCCAATACCAAGTATACTCCGTCAACAACTTCCATCGATGAAAGCTTCATACTACCGACCATCCATTCTACAACTCCAAACCCAGTTACCTTCACAAATTTATTACATACAAACACATTTATTACCAAACCTCAACCGAACATACTCACACGTTTTAATTATCAGGTTTCGAAATCGGAAAACCAACATGGGAATATACCCTCAACTTCCATGGATGAAACCACCAATTTGGTACCCAAAAACACATTTGTTACCAAACCTCAACCGAAGATAATCAAACTTACTAATTATCTGGTTTCGAAAGCAGGAAACCAATATGGGAATGTACCAAGTTCTCGTACTTCATCCCCAATTTCCATAAATGAAAGCAGATATATACTACCAACTATCCATTCTCCAGCTTCAAACCCAGTTACATTTACAAATTATGTACCAACAAACACATTTGTTACCAAATCTCAACCGAAGATACTCAAACGTATTAATTATCAGGTTTCGAAACCAGAAAATCAATATGGGAAGATTGCATCAACTATATTCCATCAGAAATAATCGAAAATGATCCTGATACAAATCAAGATTCAGAAAGCCAGTGTAACTCTTTCGAAGAACTTTTATCTGACATAAATTATTCATAAACAAGTATTGTTCCACTGTGGATTCTTAACTACTCATAATTTTATTCATATCTATATATGTATATTTAGTTTTGTGGTAACTATATGATAAATTTGAATATGATAAATAAATTATAATGTTACTTACACATTACACTAATATATCCTTTTAACACTTTTATTATAACTCCGCAAGTTTCAATTACTATATTACTTAAAGTGGGAGTCGCTATATACTTATCAAATTTTAACGCCGAAAAACTTTGTCCAGTTGCCAGATATCGAAGTGTGGCAGATAGTCTTTCATTGGATGAAATGGCATCCCTCATATTCGTATTTCGTCTTTCAATATAAGGTGTAACTTTTGTCAACAATTCGTCATATACCGCTGGATCCATTCTCAAGAAATTTTTGTAATCTTCTGGACAAGTTAATTCTAGCTTTCTAATAAGACGAGTATGTGTAAATACTGGCCTTTCTTTTCTCCACTCTTTCATCCAAATTCGCTTGCGTTTTATTGTTCTTCCTGTTGTTTCTTCTTCCTCATCATGTAAAATTGCATCGATTATAATAGCTGCAACCAATGCGTCAGTCATTGTTCGGGCATTTGATTTTTTCCCTTGGTATCGTTTACTGTTTGACGAATAATGAATAATGAAGTCTATCCAACATGTTATACAATGGGCTCTTTCAAGTTTTCCAACATGTTGGCTTAGAAAATTTACTGATGGAAATAATGACATTCGATCTATCACATTACCAGGAGATTTTTCATAAATCGCTTGCATTCAGAAAACAACATGTTTATTTTACTCAACATGTTGCCAACAGTTGGCAGACCTGAAAGCGCCCAATGTAAAAGCATTCAAAATTTACGGTTAGTTTGTCATCGAACTTTGTCTTACGACATGTAGTATCGTATAAAACCCCTTTAAATGAATAGAATTTTTCCAGGATACTTTGATTTACACCAATTGTTTTCTATTTTTTGTATATGCAGTTTTGGATCCGCGATTGATCCACACCCGCGGATTCTATAATCGACGTGAATATTATGAGTTTTTTATGAGCTATTCCAAATTGCTTGTTCTCACTCCATTAATTTACTTCCTACAAAAATTATTTCAGATTTCGAACTAGATTCAGTTTCTGCACTAAACAATTTCCTGCCGGATGTAAATTTTAAGGGTTAGTGCAGAAAGAAAAATTGGCTTCCAGATATGGTAACGACGCGACGTAGATTTTAGTATTAAGATTCGAATGCTGGCTGCCCTAGCATTCGTTCCACCTGATAAAATTTGTTATTATTTATCTAAATTAGAGAATATTTTGGATGAAGATGGAAGAATTATTGCATCATGGATAAATACAAATTATATTTCGGGTGGTGCTAATAAAAACATTAAACTGCCACGATATGTCTCAATTTTTGGTCTATTGCTGACTCTTTTGAGAATAACTTTCCACGAACTCAAAACAATTTAGAGGCTCGGCATAGGAGGCTACAAGTTGTTGTTGGAAAATTGCATGTTGGACTTTATAATCTAATAGATGAATTAGGCAAAGAACAAATATTTATTAAAAACCGAATCGAAAAAATGAGACCTGGTGAACAATTATTTCCAAATAAAATATCTAGAAAAAGAAAAAACGCTGAAATATATCATGATAAATTGACGGCCTAAAGAGGAAACGTCTTCCCCTAAAGGCATCGCAAATAATATAGTTCTTTATTGATTTGTTGCAATAATCCATCCATTAAATTTAGTTTAATTTTTATTATATTTTTTCAAACATCTCAAGAAGAGAAACTAACTTGTGAAATTATGTATTATAAATTTAGATTTTTCAATAAGAGATCGGAGTAAAATTCACAAGCTCTGAGGCCGAATTCCGGTTTTATGACAAATGAGTATGACTAATAACTTTATTATTTTTTAGACTAGTCAGTTATCATGCTCATAATATTTTCGATTCTGATATGACTAATGAGTTTTGACGTGCTATAAACTTTATAGCATGAGTGTTTTGGGTTATATAATTGACATTTGGGGAAGTACAAAATATAGTATTCAAACCGTTTTATGCACAACGCCTAATAAAATAAAATAAATAAAATCCACAAGGTATCCACTTTATTTTAAGAATTCTTAGGCGCCGAATTTCTAACCAAAGGTAAAGTAGTATTAGATTTCTCAAATTTGATTCAATATCTATTATACGAATTTTAGATCTAGTCTCTAAAAATTCAGCAGGAATTTAAGAGATTTAGGTGATCCATTTGAAGCAACCACGGACGCCGAATTCATAAGGCTGTTTAGATTTAATAAAACAATTTGTAGGCTACTTATCAGCTTCATTCAACCGCATATGCAAAGGCGAGTCGAATTCACGGATTGAACTAGGATTTAAGAACTCTATGCGCTGTGTTGATGAAGATTGTTAAATAATTGAAAACAAATTGGCAAAAGATTTCGTGAAATTCCAATGCTCTCCACAAGTTGTTGAAATTAAACGACAATTTTTTAATGTGTATGGATGTCCGGGTATCAAAGGGCTAATCGACGGAACATATATTTCAATAAGATCTAAATATTAAATTAAGTATGTTTTTTGTTCCTCGCTAGCCTTCCGTCTTTACTTGCTCTACTGACACTTCACTTTAAAAAATCTTAATATGTATTTTGTTTTTATTTATAATAATTCAAAAATCTCAGTAGCAGTTAATTTTATCACAGATAAAATATACTGAGTCTTTTTGATACATAGATATTATGAGTTTGTTTTTCTCAGTCATCATACGGGAATCGGTTTTATGATTTTATTATACCAGTTTGAATTTTTATACCAACTAAACTCATTGGTGACTTTAGTCATCGAACCGGAATTCGCCCCCTGTGGCATTATTCTGGTTTTCCCGGGGAATTGCGAATTGGGAATTGTTTTATTGTCAGTTTTTAGTGTATTTTGGTTTTCTTTTTTCCAAAGCATACTAGATTTTGGGGAAACATATTTCGATTTCATAGCAATTTTGTTGTTTATTTTTCTCAAAGTTTAATTAATTTTTAATTAAAAACATTAGCGAAACTTTCCTTATAGTGATATTATATTATTTATTTTATTTTTTCTTCCAAAAACATGTTTCGAGCATTCGCTCTTTGTCAATTTTCTCTACGACTACTATTTTTACAAAAGACTCTCCGCTTATAAACACTTAAGGCTGGTAGCGTCATCTATAATTGGATGCAATGAAATCATATAATTGGTTGGTTTTGGTGTTTAATTTGTCGTTCAGAAGTTGTGGATTGTTGCGTTGTAAATGAATTTCGAGTTCTTCCAACCTGTCCATTGTATTCGTGTGTTTATCATCAGATAAATGTTGCGCGTAATTTGATTTAAATAAAGATTTATTGTATGTGTTTGTGTTGTTTAACTCATCCGTATGTTCATTAAATCTGATCTGGAAGGTTCTCCCCGTCTGACCCAAATAAAATTTTTGGCAATCATTACACGTCAACTTGTATACACCACTTTCTTTTTGTTGTTTATTGGGCTGCATTTTAACAAACCGTTGTATTTTATTATTCGTGATGAAAGAGAAAGTGTAACCATAATTATGCAGGACCTTTTTCATGATATTACAGGTTGTACTATTATAATCAATCGTAACGTATTTTTTCGTGATGACATCGCATTGTAAAGTTGATAAATTCCCCAAATACACACATTTTAAAAAAATTTAAAAACACTTGTTAAATATTTCGCAAAATTTTGCGAAATATTTAACAAGTGTTTTTAAAAATTTTAAAAATGTGTGTATTAAGTGTATTTCGCCAAGTGCCTACGGCAGAAAGTGTAAAAAATTCCCCAAATTAATTTTATTTTTTATCTTTGTGTTAATCTTGTCAATAATGCTATAGGGGTAGCCATTACAATGAGCTATGTACATGATGGTATTAAATTCATCATCGAAATCTTTTTGGCCAAAGGAACATTGAGTAATCTGTTAATCAAGTGGTGGAAAGCGGCGATCTTGTATTGAAAAGGGTGATGTGAAGTGCTATGAATGGTGTGACTGGTTTGAGTGGATTTCCTGTGAATCTTGAAGTTGTGTTTATTATTGAAGTGATTGTGAGATTCAGAAAATCGATGGATTTGTCCGATTCTATTTCAATTGTGAATTTAATGTTACTGTGAATGTTGTTGATGTATTTGTGTAATTGATCAAGCTGCCTGATAGAACCTTTAAATAATAATATGATGTCATCCACATTAGAGAATACAATCCCGGTATTATTTATAAGGCAATACTTGGGAATTTTGGGATTGACAAAAAGACCGGGATCTCGGGACTTAACAAAAAGACCGGAATCCCAAGATTTCAACGAGATCTCGGGATTTCGGGATTGACAAAAAGACCGAGATCAAGGGATTTTACAAAAATCCCGGATCCCGGGTTTGCACACCCTAATCCACATATCTATGCCAGTAAATTATATTGCTGAAGTGCTTGTTCTTAGAATTTAAAATATAAGTGGTTTCGATGTGATTCAGATAAATGTTTGCTAAAGTACCTGATAACGGGCTTCCCATGGGTAAGCCGTCACATTGAGTAAAAAATTCATTGTCATGTATGAAATAATTCTGTTTACTAATTATCTTAAGTAAATCTATGACTTCAGCTATATATTTTGGTTCAACATTGTTCTTCTTTAAGAGATCATCAATTATGTTGATTGTTTCACTAACAGGAATGTTGGAATACATATTGGTGACGTCGAACGAGACAAGTTTCGCGCCACTTGGAATATGTATCGATTGGATTTTATTAATCAGCTCCATATTATTTATTACCGAATGATTCTGGCTTAAAATTATATTATTATTTAACCAACTATTGAGATGTTTTGCAATTCGGTATGATGGCGAAGTAGTGAAGTTAATCAACGGCCTGATGGGTAAAAAATGGGAATATTTTGATAATTGAAGAAAAATTCTAATAGGTGAAGGAAAATTTAAGTAAATAAAGGATAATTCTACTAATTGAAGGATAATTCTGTTAGGGAAAAGTTTAAAGGAAAATCCGTTAAGTAAAGGAAAATTCTATCAAGAGAATGGATTTCAGCATAATCGGTTAAAAAATCGCCAAGTTCCAGATTATTTTATCTTATTCCAGAGCTTCATCTACAAATTATTTTAAGATCCCATTTCCATTGCATTTGTCGAATTTCATAATAATCGGTTAAAAAATAGCCTAGTTTCATCCTAATTGACAACATTCTAGAGTTTTATCACAGAGAATTAAGAAGAAAATTCTCTATGGTTTTATCTAAAAACCATTTTAGAACCCTATTTTCGTCTTATAAACGAGTTCATACTAGTGATTCAAAAAAGTCATTATTAAAATAATAAAAATTCCTTGAATAAATGCGATAGTATCCAATTACGTTGCTAAATTTTGATGTTGGTATAAAATTAGTTCCGTCTTTGAAAATAATTTCAATGAATAAGAATAAACCGAAAGGACCAATATACATATTTTTACTTTTCAAATTAGATTTAAATAAAAATGAAAAATTATAGATATTAATAAGCACTTCCCGATTATATCTTTATTACCAATATTTTTATTTCCGATGGGAGAATAAATTTAATTGCATTAAATAAAGGAAAATTATATTAAGCGAAATAAAATTCCAATAGGTAGAGGGCAATTTTAGTAAGTACATATAGGTGTATTTGGTATAGTGTAACTTTATAAGTTGATGATTAAAACCATTTTAGAATCCCATTTCTATCGCACTGTTGAGTTTCATCATAATCGGTTAAGAAATACCCGATTTTCATTCGAATTGGCCATATTCCAGAACTTTATCTAGAAACCATTTAACAATCCCATTTCCATCACTCCCGAATTTCATCATAATCGGCCAATAAATAGACAAATTCTATCAAAATTAACCATATTCCAGAACTTCTACTATAACTCATTTTAGGATCCCATTTCCATCACACTTGTCGAATTTCATCATAATCGTTTAAGAAATACCCAAGTTCCATCATAATTGTCCATGTTCTAGAAATTCATCTAAAATTCTTTTTAGAAGACCATTTCTAACGGATATGTTGAATTTCATCATATTCGGTTAATTAATAGGTAAGTTCCACCCTAGTTGGCCATATTGCAGAACTTCGTCTAAAATCCGGTTTAGTATTCCAATTTCATTGCACTTGCCAAATTTAATCATACTCGGCTAAGAAATAGCCAAATTTTAGAAAATGCCATGTTATACCATATGCCATATAGAAATATGCCGTCGTTGTGGGCGTTTTGAGATATGCCATAGTGTACCATATGCCGTAGCGTACCATATGCCGGTTTGAAATATGCCGTTTTGAAATATGCTGTGTACCTTATGCCGTAGTGTCCCGTATGTCATTTTTAAATATGCCATTTTAAAATATGCCATAGTGTACCATATGTCATATTTTCATATTCCATTTTGAAATATTCCGTTTTGAAATATGCCATGTTGAACGAATTCGATAATACGTAATAGTTATATTCCATTGACATGAGCAAAGTAGTCACAAGAATCGCATCAACTCAGACTAAATCGGTGGTACAGATGTTTTTATATGTGTTATTCAAATTTCATTCCATTTGGATGCCACTCAAAAGTATTTGAAAGTAGGACATTCACCCCATTGGAAGACATTCTATTGTGTTAGAGAAGAGTAGGCTAGGGTTCGTATTCTTGAAATTAAACAAAAAAAAGTTGCCAGTGAGTTCAATATTAAGCAATTTAAGTTTTCGACTGTAATTATGTATTTCAACAATAGGACCCAGGGGATGTTTAACTAACCTCGAATACATTTATCCAATTACCAAAGTTGTGTACTTTGTATTTAAATGCGATCGACGCGACATCTGAAACTTAATCGATTTCTGTGGTAACAAGGTAAAACGTAATAACTCGTTTTTCTGACTTTTTCAGAAAAACGTTTTTAAAATTAAGAGATACTCAAAATCGTATGAGTTTTCTGAATTCTTGCTTTTTTAATTGATTATTACGGTTGTTTGTAGTTGCTGGATTATCACAAAAAATTGATATGATATGAATTCGAAAATGGAGATTTCGAATTTGAAATAATACGTGAAAGGGTACAACCCAAGTTATTCCCTTATGTCATATTGCACCAGATATATTTTTTCGAATGATGACACATACTACTATAATATGTATTCATACTACTATAATAAGAATGTTTTATTTATGATCATTACAGACTTATATCAAATCATTGCCATCCATCGCGTTAAATGAGACTCAATTCTCACAACTTGTTAACAAAATAAAATAAAAAGTTTTCTTTCATCATTCCATACCATTAATAATTGTAATTTTTGCCTGCAAGACAACGCACGCAAATCGATCGATCGCGTTACGTCGTCGTCATCGTTTTAAGCTCGCCAATATTCGTTTCGTTTCTTTTCTTAATTTTTAATCCAATTTTTTTTTCTTGCTTTAGAAACAACGATCGTGTTAGTAATCGTGCGAGTTTTTAGTGATGATGTTGTGCTTTCTGGTTAATAAAAAATCAAAAGAAAAAAAAACTTACCTTTGAAAAATTTATAAACTTAAAATGGTGAAATAACAAGAAGAGAAAATTAATTTCATAAAAAGTTACTTAAGTGTTTTTCTTATTGTTTTTAAGTGTGTTATATATTCTTGTAGTTGTTTACGAAGTTCATTAAAAAATATTCTTGTGTAATTAAGTTAAATTTAAAAAATGAATATTTCGTACTTCAAAAGCAATTAATTTTTAATTTAATTAGGAAAAGTAAAAATTTTATAAATAAAATGATTCAAAAAGGGTATAATATTGTGTTTGGTTTGACGTGTGAAGTGTGCGTTCATTTAAGTTAGAATGTAGCAAAGTTTGGTCTTAAGAAGTGTTAATCTTTGTGAAAAATTACAAGTGCAGCATCAAATTCATACATAGTTATTTAATGTGAATAAAATACTTAATAAATTTTGTCATTTTAACCTTATGGAATATATACAGTACACATTTGATTGAGATGTAAGTGAACTTTCAATATATTTCTAGTATGTATGCGTGTAAAAATAGGTGGAAAAGAATTAAGCTGATTCACGAAACATGATTTGGTGTTGTTAAAAACAAGGTTGCTTGGTCAAAAAATATTAGAACTCTTAACCATTCTTAGTCCCCTTAAGTCTCAAATCTCTCACACACACATACACACACACATATATTTTTTTAATGACCATGGCAACCAGTTTTTTCGGAACACTCTTATATATAAAAATGGTTAGCTATTTTATTGCATTGTTGAACGAACCAATGTACCGGTATAATTTGTGTGTTGTAATTTGGCATGAGGTTGCAAAAATATTTTTCCTGGTTCGTTTTGTGTTGCGCATTATGACGTAATATTTTTTTGCATATTTCATTTTAATTTTATTTTGTATTCTCTCGAAAATTTATGATGAAAATGTTTGTGACTAAAAGTTTAAAAATTTTGCAGTAGTCTCTAGCTTTACTTCTTACTCATTATGTAATTTGCTTTTGGAATTCCGATACTTAAAGTGTTCTGAATTTTTTTTGGCTTATATGTGAAATTCGGTAAAATAATTTTAAACCCGTTACAACTTTCGTATACTTTGCAGATATTTTATTAGGTGAAATTTTTTAAATGGTTTATCTTAGATGATGGTGGTAATTTGCAATAATAATTCTTAGACGTGTATTTTTTCATTCGTTAAGCTTCATAGATACAATATACTATCCGATGCAAAGTATTTGTGATATTAAAAATTTGCGCTGATGCAGAAGTAATTGTGATACATAATTATTTTCGATTCATATTTCATAAGTATTTGTGGTATGTCCAAAAATGTAAAATTAATTAATAAATCAGTTAAATTTAAAATTATTTTTCAATAATTAAATATTGGTTTAATTCACTTACATTTTGTAGATCACTGTGATCTCGCCAGTAGTCCATACATTTTTTCGATGTGATCTCTTGGAATCTTACCCCAAACTATTTTATTAGTAACTTAAAATAGAATTTTTGATCTTACCAGGTTTCTGTAGGCTCTGCGCTGGCCGAAGTGACTAATCTTTCGTTACTTAACTAATTATTACGTAATGATAAAACAGGACCCCCAAAAAATGAGTGGAGGGTTCCTTAAATCAGACCAAGTGGATTTTATATGTTTTTTGGGTCGCTGAAACCGAATCCGAAACCTGTTTTGCCCCATCATATCAGCGTTTTTTCCTAACCTCAAAAAACACCTTGAAACTATAAAACCCAACAATATCAACCCTTAAACCTTATAACCCTATGCCTTCATAGCTCAATAACCTTGATATTGATAACTTATAACCCTAAAACTAATAAACTCAAAATCTATAACCTCACAACTCACAAACCAAAAATGCAGCAAAAAAACAAAAAAAACTTACACGCAAAACTCACACCTCAATCTCGGAGAGTTTTAGCTTTATAATTCCATACGTCCATCACTTCATAACCTCATAACCTCAAAACCCATAGACCCCACAATCCTGAAGTGTAACATAAGAAAATTGCATGTTACAATATAACTCCGAATCATGTAGAATTAAATTTCTTAACTCCACATTTCCATAACTCCATACAACCTAATTCCTCATAACTCCATAACTCCAAAAGCCCATAATCCTATAACCCCATAGCCCTATAACCCAGAAATTCCATAACCTTATAGCCCCATAACCATAATAACAAAAAGGCTTACAAGTGAGCCTTGAAGAGCCTTTAATCTCAGAAAGCTACAATCAAAACTTATGCTCGAGACTTAATTCTTGTTTTGCAGAAAGTTTGAACCAGATATTTAATCTTATTTCTCATAAACTTTGGGTCTCCAAAACTATAATTCGAATACACAATAAGGTCAAGATTTCCTACATTGTAATAACCTACATTTAGCGATACCCAGGTACAACGACGTGGACGTAGCAGGCTTCTGTTACCTTTGGGGTGCTTCATTTATGTGAGTCCTCTCGCCTCTCACGATTCTCAAAGAGCTTTACGACTTTGTAAGTAGCCATTTCATGTGTTTTCAGTTTTAGAGTGATAACCCGTTCATTTATTTGTAAATGACCTCCGTAGTGCTTTTCTTTTGTGTTGTCCAACAGTAGTCTGCCAACATCTGGCTATTCCAAACACCTTTATATCTCTTTTCAATATCTTTTAAATCCTGGTGGAATCTTTCACATTGCTCTTCACTAAAATCGCCTAAATTTTCAGGAAAGTAGTCAATATGACAATGGAGAAAGTGCAGCTTTAGATTCATTAGGCATCTCATATTTTTAAAATTGTTTACCATATTTTCAACTATAGTCACGTAATTAGGATCTATCCTATTTGCTATAAATTTTTTCGTAACGTCTCTAAAACTTTACCAAGCTGCTTTCTCCACCTTAGTCATTCTTTTTTTGGTATTCATTGTCTTTCAAAAGTTCTCTAATTTGTGGTCCATCACACCATCTATTATTTTTGCATCAGACAGTTTAGGAAACTTTTCAGATATGTAAAAAAAACCTTTACTCTCCGACGTTTTCATTGCTTTGATATTGCTTTGAATTGTTTTACAAGTTGCAGCTTTATATGTAATGGTGGAAGGATTACTTTATCTGTTGGTATTATACTCTGTTTTATGATATTTTTAGATCATGAAGTTAAGTTATTTCTAGTTGGCCAATCCTTTTTCACATAATGTTCGGCACAAGCTCGGCTGTCCCATTCACATAGAAAACATGGATGTTTAGTGAAACCACTTTGTTGACCTAATAAAATTGTCATTATTTTTAAATCTTCATATATTTTCGACTTGTGTTTAGCGTAACCTAGTTTTCCGAGTAGGAAGCAAAGGTTGCGATACTCCTTATTTAACACAACCGAATGACCAACAGGTAGCGGAGCAAGATGGTTGCTATTAAGTAGCACGACTGTTTTTAAAATACGTGTTGAAGAATCTATGAATAGACGCCAGTCATTAGCTTCATAAGAAACATTATACCCATTTATTAGTCCTTTAATATTGTTACAGTAAACTAAATTTTTTACGTCTGTAAAATATTTTCTAAATTGGATATCTCTTTCGCGATAAAAATGTATACGAGTTCCTGGAGCTAGGCAATTTTTCTCTTTTAATTTTTCTCTTTTTCTCTTTTAATGGTTTACCTAAAATCCATAAAGAAGGCATTCCAATTAGACCAATAGTAGCGTATTGCAATGCACCTGCCTACAAGCTATGTAAGGGTTTCATAAACTTTTTCAACAGTCATACCAATTTCGTTTCGGCTTTCTCGGTTAAGAACTCGGTAGAATTGATTAGCAAAATTCAAGATGTTGATATTCCACTACACTCAAAATTAGTTTCGTTTGACGTTGCTAGTCTTTTCACTTCTATTCCAATTAACATTTTGTCTCAAATAATTTATACTTACTTAGATAGGGATGTTGCAGATGGAAGCCTTCGGAATGAACTGAAGCTGATATTTGAAACTTGTATTAAACAAAATTAGTTTTGCTTTGATAAGAAGTATTTTAAATTTACTGATGGTCTACCGATGGGCTCCCCTCTGTCACCTTTGTTAGCAGAAATTTTCATGAATTTCTTCGAACAAACGATTATATCAAGCAATAATCCTTATTTTCGTCATATGATCTTTTAGTACAGATATGTTGATGACATACTATGTCTATATAATGGAACTGATAGGCTATTAACCTCTTTTCTCACTTGGTTAAATTCTCAATATCCCACCATTAATTTTACGGTAGAAAAAGAAGAAAACAAATCTATTAACTTTCTAGATATAACAATAACCAGAATTAATTCTTCATTAGAGTTCAAAATTTATAGAAAACCCACGTATACAGACGCCATTATACCTAACTCGTCAAACCATCCCCATAATATTAAAATGTCAGCTTTCCACTCATTCTTAGATAGATTAATAAACATTCCTTTGACCATATCCAATTATAACAAAGAGCTTAATATAATTTTAGAAATAGCAGCGAATAACGGTTATGCAGCTAAGACTATATTAAAGCTATTAAACAGAAAACTGCAACATAAAGCTTTAGCTAACATTTATCCACCTGATAGTCCAATGCCGAAAAATTGGCGCCGCTTAGAGTATATAGGAAAAACTAGTCAACGGATTAGTAACATCCTGACACAATATACAGATATTAGCTTTGCTTTTTATAACAATAATACAATTAAGAAAATGATTTTTAACAACAAACCAAGAATTGATCGCCTTTCCAAGTCTGGCGTTTATAAGATCAATTGCAATGATTGTAGTTCCTCTTATATCGGACAGACTGGGCGCAATTTTGAAGTTAGAGTTAAAGAACATTTATCTGGTAGCCATGAATCATCCCTTTATAATCATTTAACGTTAGAAAATCACACATCCAGTTTGCACAATTTAGAAATATTGCATGTACAACCAAAAAGCAGACGTTTAGACAACTTAGAATCTTACGAAATCCGAAAAGCTATATTTCTTAACCAAAATATCCTCAACGAACAGAGAGAAATCCGTTTCTCACCAATTACCGACCCCGCATTGTTTTATTTACATACTCATTCCATACCATAAAATTACTAATTCGTCGGGTTATAAAAAAATAAAAATAAAAAAAATAAAAAAATCAACATCTGGAATTTTGTTATTCGACCGTTGACCAATCAATAATCATATACCTGTGTTTAACTCACCCCCTTTTAATTTTTATTTTTTTAATGTTTATTGCTCTCACCAATTTTACCTGTGTTTAACTCACCCCTTTTTTAATTTTTTTTTTTTTTTTAATTTTTAATTTTTAATGTTTATTGCTGTCACCAATTTTATTGTTTACCACTCCCACATTTTTTTATTGGTATATTTTGGTTTCACTTTTTGCTTTTTCCAACTATATATATATATATATATAACTACATTTTTATTTTTACAGTTTAGTAGATACTCCTGATGATGGCCTAATAAGCCGAAATCGATCGAGTGATTTTTTAAACCTTTTGTAATTTTGCGAAATATTTAACAAGTGTTTTTAAAAAATTTTAAAAATGTGTGTATTACGTGTGTTTCGCCAAGTGCCTACGGCAGAAAGTGTAAGAAGTATCTCTTTTAATCTTGACGCCATTAGTTCAGAAATTTCTTTTGAAAGTCCAACATCTCGGAACAAGTTATTAAGCTTTTCTTGAGAGAACCCATTGGGATTTTTATTAGTTTCGTCTTCTGATGCTTCTGATGTTTCATCGTTCATATAATTCTTAAATTTTTCGACAAATCACAAATCCTTCCAAACATTTTTATATGAAATTTATATAAAATAAAACATTATTTAAAACTGAATTAAATAAAAATAATGAAATTACTAAAAACTAAGCTAATAAATAGAAATTGGATCGCACATTTTTGCTATCACAAATAATTCTGCAACGCATAGTACCTATGTATGTAGGTATTAGCTTACCGATTCAATAAAGTTCTTTTGTTTTGTTCAATACAACTCACACATCTATGAATATTTGTGGCCTTTGTTAGTGAAGAATTTAAAATCAAACAATTTGCTTTCAAACTCCAAGATTGTATTTTGAAATTCGCTACCATTCGAACTTTGACGGAAATCAATCATTTACCTTCAAACCGGCTCATGGACGGCTTAATTGAGGTCAGTTAATATTCGTTTGTCACAGAAAAATAGATATTATTTTAACAAAACACATAATTTAATAAATGAGACTTTCACAATTGAAATTGTCTGCATGCACCAGAAAAGAATAACAAGAAACATTACACAATTACAAAAAATTAATATTTTCTTCATTTCTGACCAAAATCATTGTACAAGTGTGAACTAATTTGAGCTTCACTCCCGAATTGTAATATCGGACATGTAACTTTTGTAATAGTTGTACCGAAACAAACAATTGTTTGAAATTTGGCGGAAAACTTTACCTAAATCTGCGCGAAATTAACAACAACTTATTGGCTGATACAGTCAGAAAAAGTATTTTTATTCTGATAATAAATCAAAACGAACTCAAATGGCTATACAAGCCACAATGTGCCGATACGCAAGATGTAAAGATGAACACTGAGGTAGATACATCAGTATTAGTGATATGTCACCGTGTACAAACCCGGCATAAAATGATATTCATATTTCATATTGAAATATTATATAAAACTCACTAACACACACTGACACACGCCATTGAACATTTGTTCTACGATATCTGTATATGAGAGAATAGAGTAGCTTACTACTGTGCCCAAAAAGTAAAAGCAGTTTTCAATTTAAATCGCGCGGGTAAACTGCACGTCATAAATATTTTTTTCTAAGTTGGCAGCATTGTGATAGACATCTGTAACAAATTTTATGTCAAAACATTCATTAGTTTTTGCTTTACGCTAAAAGTGCATTCGGTGATTTTTACAAAGTCTAATTATATTGAGCAAAGAAGTTAAATTTTGCATTAAATTTTGTGTACGGAATGAAATTTCGGGTGCAGAAAGGTTAGGGATGTTACAGATAGCCTTCGGGGGCCATGCTTTGTCGGAAACTAATATTTACAAGTGGTATAAACAGTTCAAAGAAGGTCGTGGAAGTGTTAAAGACGAAAAGCTTTCCGGGCGGACATCAACCTCTACCGACGAACAACACGTCAATAAAATCGAAGATCCGTCAACAAACAGTATTATTTGAGTGTTATGCATCGTTTGCGTGAAGCTATTCGAATGAAGAGGCCAGAATTGTGGGCAGACAATTCTTGGTATTTGCACCACAATAATGCACCTTATCACACTGCATTCGTTCTTCGTGATTTTTTCGCTAAAAATTCGATCCATATCGTTCCAAAACCATCGTATTCGCCTGATTTAGCACCGTGTGATTTCTGGCTATTCCCGAAACTCAAAAGGCCACTGCGGGGAAATCGTTTTGAGACGATAGAAGAATAAAACTTTTTACTACTTTTTGGGCACAGTAGTATATATAAATTTGTTTTGGTTTTAGCTAAACCAAAACCTGTGAGAATTCTTTCTTTAGAAATCCTTCTTGTTTTGCTAGCACGCAGATACATATTTAAAAATTTCAACCGTTTTTCAATGATAATTCTTAAGAATTTTGGTATCCTTAAATAGCAATGTCGCTAGATAGATTACGCATTATTATGATCTATTTTAAAGATGGTTCCGAATGTTACATCCACAATCAGAATGCACCACCAATTTAGTCAAGTCCTATATGTAAGCTGTTTACGAGTACGGCCCGAACAGAAAAAATTTCACCGCATTTTTAAAAATAAACTTAATTTAATCCGTTCTTACAAAAACTATACTACTTAACTAACAGGACCCAAACCATAAAGTTTTTTTTTTTATCTACATGATAAACAAGTTTACACATCTCATTATCATTAACCCGCTACGAGACCGCAGCGTGCTTGAAGCTTCAGGCTGCTGAGCGAGGATTGATACGCACTTCCGAAAACCCAAAAACAGAATTAATCAATAATATCCCACTGTTATACTTAAACTAAACTAACTAAATAAATATTCAACCCTCTTAACAAATGTAATGTAATGTATTATTTGGCCTGTTGATTCAGATGAACATCTAAGCATTTTGGCAGGAAAACCCTGATCCCCGTTCACCCATCGTACGGCCTTATACAAATAAACAAAACCTAATGATGGAATATGAGGCATCTTTTGGGATCAGCCGATGTGTTTGGAAATCCCTGTGGATCCTCGTTGCATTATAATTGGTTTGCGTAAAAAGTTACTATACAAATTATTTGTTTAGTAGCTTATAATTTCTTGTCTATTTTAAGTTAAATGCTTTTAATATTGAAATAAATAAGGTTAGTTTTGACTATTTAAAATTTTTGTATATAGAACCTCGAAAAATGCGTTTATGTTAGGAAAATTTAATCTTATGATGGATTCACGAGGTCAGTTTTATCTTAGGTATATTTATGTCCTTGCTGCTCGTTAACCTTTAAACTAACTAAAAAAAGTTTGTTTTGATTGGTTTAGGAGCTCGGAAAAAATACCATATTACCTTTTTTCCACCGTTAAAGTAAATTTAGTCAAGACACAATAAAAAAAATGGGGCTAACTTCACATTCACATATTACATGAGTGTGTTGCTGTTTCCGAAATCGATATTATGCTTATTTCATACTATAGGCTTGCTTTTAAATGGGAATTTTTGTATTTTCGCCTAATCAATTCGTATAATTATAAAAAATTAATGGTCCAGTCTAAAGCTAAACATAAACTACATACTTAATACTGCGGGCCTAACTATAGAATTCGACGACTATTTTCGACGGCGAGGTTTGGAATGGAAGGAAAGCAATAACTATTGTTTTCTTTTTTCTTCCTGTACCTTCTAATATAAAACGCTCGTCGTCGAAAATTGTCATCGAATTCCATGGTTAGGCCTCTGTTTTCTATTTCGCTACCCTCGATTTGAGAAAGGGGAACACAATTAAAGAAATTAGTGTATTTACTCTGAGTACTCGCAACAAATTTTAAAAACAATAATTTCAGTAAGAACATTCTTTGCTAAAAGCATAATAATTTATTGAACTAAAAATTATAACTGGAATATTTAAACCATTTGTTTTAATCTATTAAGATACATACATTTTTAATCACATTTGTGAAAAGACAATCTTGTTTGTCTTTTTTAAGCGATGTACGAAATATAATAAATGGCTTTAATTATAAACCAACAATAACTTTAAAAATTTGTTTATTAAGTTCTCGCCAATATTTCGGTATTGTATACCATTATCAAGGCTTTTAAAATATTTTCTGCTAATAATAAACTTTTATGTTACAAAATATTTGAATGAATTTGAATTTTTCCTTCCAATATTTTGTAACGTGAAAGTTTGTTATTAGGAGAAAATATTTTAAAAGTCTTGATAATGGTGCACAATACCGAAATATATTGGCGAGAATTTAATAAACAAATTTAGAAAGCTATTGTTAGCCATTAAAGAAGTCATTTTTTACAAATAATAAAAACAAACTAAATTTTTACAATATACACCTTGCGCCATTGAAATGTTCGGTTTCGATTATTTACTATTTCATGCAGTTCTCTCATAAATTTTACCTCATTCACTATTTTTGTTTTTGTTGTTTTCTTTTGTTTTTTATTTTTTCTGTATATTTCACATCTTATGACGTATTTAAAACCAAAGTAAGGATGACTTATTCGTTTGGTTTCAATTAAGTAGTCAAAGAGTTAATTTTAAAATGGGCCGCTCTCAATTAAATGTTGACGAAAAAGCCAAAATTTTCCAACTAAAGGCAAAAAAGTACACACATTCACAAATTGCAAGAGTAATTTAGTGTAGCCAAACAGCAATTAGAAAGTTTTAAGGCATTATTCCGAAAATCAAACGGTTGCGGGATAAGTCGTCTCTACGGCTTTGGAGCTGAGAATTTAGCTTCTAAATTCTAATAGCAACAACCGACACTATTTCAATTCCTACTATTAAAAGAAGACTAAAGGAACTTGGTCTCTATGCTTGACGACCTGCGAGAAAATCATTACTGAGAGCAAAAATGGGAGCTGCAAAATCGGTATTCCACTCTTCCACGACGATTCAGCTCCGTATATTACAAGGCGCGCATTGTAAGTTATTGAAGTTATTTGTGACGTAAGAATGCTTAATTTTAACGTCTATTTTTTGTAGGTATCCGAATTTAATAATAGCTTGGGGATTGAGTCGTTACCCTGGACAGGAAATAGTTACCTCAATATTGTTGAAAATATTTGGCCTTTCATGGGAAAGAAGATCAAATAATGCAAGCTGAAAAGTGTCAAAGAACGGAAAAAACTTATAGAAAAAATTTAGTTTGAAGAAATAACAATATATTATTTAACCAAACTTTACAATTCAGTGCCGATCCGGGTTAAGGCCATCATAAAAGCCAAGGGGGTTCATTAATTATTGATTTTAAAAAGTGCAATTTCTCTTAAATTATTTTGGTTGAGATGAATTATTTTATTTCTGTTAATCTTTATTTTGAATAAAAATTACAATTATCAACAACAAACTATTTTGCAATTGAAATAACTTGGTTAAAAACACTGTAAAGACCTACCAAATTGTTACGAGGTAGAACGGAAATATTCCTTATCCGCAGTTAAGTAGGTCTAAAATGGCGGATCACCGTTCTGTGTATTTGAATATATTTGGAATAGTGTAAAAATTGTGTTGATAATCAGAATCTATCATTTTTGCCATATACTTTTGGAGCAAACGGCGGTATTTCCAAAATTTATTAAAAAATTCAAACCAAACATTTCAATGGCGCAGGGTGTACCCCAATTCTCTTTTTACACGGTCTATTTTGCACGGTTTTTTGTTTTTAAATGATCACAGTTGCAAAGGAAATAAGGAAAGGATAAAAGTAATTCCGTTATTTTGCATTGTTTTTAGATGCTAATAATTGAGTACATCTAAAACTGTTTTTACATGGTCCTTTTCACAAAAAAAAATTTCACACGGTGGGAACGAATCACCATATAAAAATGGAAATCGGGTGTATATCAAATAAAATAAAACACAAAGTATAAATGGACACCATTATTTTATGCCAGAACAATTTTTATGTTTTCAGTTTTCACAGATGCATTCCATTAAATTGCTCTAGATATTGCTTTCTAGAAGCCGTGTACTACTGCTTTAAACAAAAATTATGTTTTCACTTCCCTTATTGTAAATCGATAATATGTACTTGTACATTTCTAAAACTTATAGGCTGTAATGGAAACCAAAATACAATAAATTCGTAGCAATAATTATTAAGGACAAGAAATAAATTATTTTCGTTGCAGGCTTTCCGCGCTCGATCTATGATACAGAATTAAATTACTTGCATGCCAAGGTTCGTGATTATTTAATGAAAAATAGTGTCGATAGTGAAACAATTTTTCGTAATTTTGTTTACTAATAAATGCTACGAATGTCCTAAATCCAAGATTTTTCTGATTTTATCGAAAAGTAACCGGAATTTTTAAAAACCGGGTTGAAGGTTTTCAGATTATTGGGAAACCGGTTAATCGGTTAAAAACCGACTTAAATTTTATAAACTAATAAATTTCGTAATAAAACAAACCGCAAAAGATTTTGGTGGCTAAAATATTTCATTAAATAAAAATATAATTATATATTCAAAATTATAATATGTTTTGTATATCGATACTAAGTCCTAGACAGAGTATGGTTTAATAAATCCGATTTAGTAAATTTTCGAGATTAGCCATAATTAGATTTACGGTATTTATGCTTTATTTTGGGTTTAGGGATAAAACGATGTAATGGGAGTTTATTAGTTTGACAAATATTATGAAAACAATAACAGTTTAAATGTATTAACCGTAATTTAAAACGAGTTTAGCTAAAACAGATTTAATAAATCGCAGTCTGTCAAGGGCTTTAGGCTCTTTTCCAATTGCCGACTTATTTGTTTTCACCGACTTATTTAAAAAAGTCTGCTGATGAGGTGACTTATTTTCTATCTCTTTCTTTCATAAAAAACTTATTTGGCTTCATATAAACTATACAGTTCTGTTACATGTAAACATTAAAATTCTGACATTCATAATATTTTGTCTTGTCTTTCATACGTAAATTGTAAAATGAAAAGAAAGCAGTATAATACGCGATGAAATGGAGCAATATTTCAACCCCTGATATAAGTAGATAAAAGTAATATTTTAAATTAAAGACATAAACACAGACACAAATTTTTGTCATCATCAGCTGTCAAAATAAGTTAGCAAAATGAATTGGAATGACTTTACCGACTTATTCAAGATGACGTCAAATAAGTCAATAAGTTTGAAATAAGTCGGTAATTGGAAAAGGGCCTTTGTATCATAATTAATTGCTTATTACTTTGACATTCAAGTACATATTTGAAAAGTAGCTTTAGAAACACTAGACGGTTTCGAATTTTCGTTGCGAATGTGCCAGCTATTGAAAATACCCGGTCACTTTCGGCAGAAGTGAGTTTAACTGAATTTATTGCGTTCTGCAGATTTTTTAAGGTTTCCGTTTTCTTTCCAGTTGCCTCATAATTGAAATTCCTTTTTTACTGACGATAATGTTATTGAAGAAATACCATTATTTAGTTCTTCGGCTAGACTTGATGATTCACCCAAAATTAGAATATTTTCTTCTAAAGCAGTGTTGTCCGGTTCATCATTCTTTAATTTAAGTTATTTGTTGGAAAAAGCCTCAACATCAAACTACTAGCAAAACTGGTAATAGATGTTAAGTAGTTAAACAAGATGTTTTGATTATCCGTTCGAATCGAATCAATTGTTTGTTCCTTTTCTTTTCTAGTCTTGCTTTTAAATAATCTAGCAGCTCCCTGCTGAGTTGCGATTCTTGTTTTTCTAATTTTTCAAACATGAAATTCAGAATAGCTTGTTCAGCAAATTTGCGGCATAATGTAGCGGTTGTAAGCATTTTTCGGCCTCCCCTAATTTGAGGATATGTACTTATAAATTCTTTGTATTTGGCAGATTTATTTTGTTTAAAATTTTTTTTTTTTATTAACAAAACAGTCCACCACTTTAGACAAAACTGTTTCCTTGTCGTTCTCAAAAAAAAGATGGCCATTTAGCAATTGGAGGTAGTACACAGTGAACAGTTTCAACTTTTATCCAAAAATATTCGCTGAGGAGATCGCAGGAGACTTCATAACTGAGCACTTCGTCTTCGATAGGCACCGCCTACAGGAGATCTCTGAAATAAGAAAAGAAAACTTGAAAGGTAATTACAAAAGAATTCCATCGTGTTTGTACAGGCAGCTTAAGCGTAATGTACTGGGATTTGCGATCGCGCTCTATGCGCGCTCGATTGTAGCATGCATAATGTTAGAGATTTTTATTTCCGAAACTATCCGTACGACTGAACATTTCAATCTGTTAATATTAACTGAATCTTAAAGATATTGACAATGAGCATGTTAAGTCCATGGCAAATGCATTCATACTCGGTATTATGGGCATAGCTTTTCATAACGATTTTTTCGGGCCGCTTTTATGTTCGCTGCATGGTCAGTAATAAGTCCAATAAATGTATACATGTCAACGTCGTTCAAGCAACTTAAAAAGGAAGATTGAGTCCAATTAGTATTCTCAAGGTGGGTGATGACACCGTGTTTGTATTTTGTGTACGCAGTTTGCTGGGAAGGATCATAATCAACACAATTAACCCTAGACTCTAACTTTTCTAATTTCATTTGAAAGGCCGTATCGACGTACGCCCCTGATCACGTAGTGGTATATTTTGATCTGAGTTCATGTGGAAAATGTATTTGTCTCGCTGGTAAAGTAGTTCAGCTTCCGAAGTCTATAAAAGATGATAGCCATATTCGAGAATTCTTGAAATCGAGATATATATAACTACTGAAAGTAACTTATTTTTAATAGGAAACTGAAATGTACCAGAGCTTATATCGTCGACTGTATTGTTTCGTAACCCACAAGTTGTTTGGCGGCCGATGGCGTAGAAAGTGACCGTGAGTTTTACTTAAAAGTTTAGATATTGCTACCAGGGTAGGAATGATTTAAATCAACTGATTTAAATCATTTTTTTTTTTTGCTAACAAATTTTAAATGAAATAATGTTATATTTATATTGAATTAAAAGATTTTTATTAAAAGTAATAAAATTTACTATAAGGAGCGGAGCGTCTCAAAATCTCGGTTTTCGAAATCTCGTTTTTAAAAAATCTCTGTTTTTATTTATATTTATTTTAAAATTAAATTCCCCATTTCCAGAATTTAATATTTTTTGATATTTTTATTTTAAAATTAAATTCACTATTTTCCAGAATTTATAATTTTAGATTATTTCCGTTTTAAAATGAAAATCACCATTTTCCAAAATTTGTAAAAACCGAGATTTTGTAGCACCGAGATTTTGTAACCAACCCATTTTACTAAAATAATAAAATTTATAATTATTTTAGTGGCAAATACAGTTTAAAATTCTATCATACTAAATTCTTATTAAGCAAATGAATGGACCAAAAATGACGCCATATGGTCAAATTACACAGAAATTCGTAATGAAGACAGTGAACACTTAAAAGCGCAATGTGGGAAGATTAAGCAAGGCATTGTGCAATGGATCAAAGCACATTTTGGAAATTATAAAATTATTGACGAAGAAACGGAAACAAATAATATGGTATACCGGCTACGGCTACATTATGCAGCATCTCATCACAAACTATAGTTGATTCAGCAAAAAAAATTCCAATTTCCTGTTCAAGTAAATTGTCACATTTTGTTGTTAGAACAACAGCAGCACAAAAAGAAAATTTGGATCACAAAGATGCTTGCTTTATTTTAGCGAAAAATATTTCATTCAGAACGATCGAGAATGTTTATAAATGATTTAGAAATGCTTGTAAGGAGCTACGACCGGGTTTTCATCCGCCAAACCGCAAACTATAGGTGGTCAACTTTGAAGATGAACACATCGATTTGCGAGAAAAGTACTCTTCTGCTCTAAGATTATTAGGCATTAAAAATGGGACTTTGGCGTTTGACGGATGGTCAAATATTCGAAATTAACCAATTGTGTGTTCCTGTATAATTACAGATAATGACGAAGTCATTTTAGTTAGCGCCCTTGGTACGTCGGGCGTGCCTCACACAAGCGATAATCAAAGAAATTTGGTACAAGGTTGCTTACGCAAAACTGAACATTATTTCAATGTTTCAATTGCCAGTTTCGTAACCGAAAATGCTAGTGACATGAAGAAGATGAGGAAACAAATTTGTGAAGCTGATAAAAATGAAAGTATTATTACATACGGATTTGCCGCTCATATGTTAAACTTATTTGCTTTAGACGTAATTGCCTAATTGGTGAAGCTGGCTGCAAAATAATTTTAGATAAAATGTCATGTATGTTAGTTAGTCTGCTCTTGCGCAGCCTCCGAAAGTCCGAGGGAATACTTATTGCGACACATCAAAACCTTATTTACAGAATTGGTCTTATTAGCGGAAGCAAAACCGAAAACAAGCTTTGATGCAAATATTGGTAATTGGTCATAAATATAAGCATCAAGAGAGGAGGGGAAGACTTGGTCACGCTTTTAAAATCCTTTTCCAAAGCTATTGGCACTTGCAAAAGCAATAAAGCAAAGTTATAACACATCAATGGTTTAATTTTATTGTTTTATTAATAAAAAGTCTTTAAATTATTCAAAATTTATATTTCTTTACCAAATCTAAAAAATTTAAAAAAAAAAATCTAATTTAATACAAAAAATTGATTTACATAAATCAAAAAAATCTGATTTAAATAAAAAATTCAAATGATTTGTATTTTTTTAAAAAATACATGAATTTTTCCCACCCTGATTGCTACACCAGCAGCTCACTGAACATCTGCCTCGAACTGGAAAGAGCATTAGAATTAGGATTATTAACATGGCGTTCGTTGCGGAAGGCTCTATTGCTTGAATTTTAATAATGAGACGCCTGTGCTAATACAAACAAACTAAAGTCTTTGTTCTAAACTCGTTAAGTGATAAAGCAACATACACAAGTTGTTAATTTTTTTTTATCGTAAAATAAAATTTCTTTATTAGTACCAAATAACATAATAATCAACATTACTGAAGAAAAACAATAAGAAACTGAGTATAGATATTAAACTGAAAAATTAAAATTTTGAAAATCAAGTATTTATAAACTACAGAAATACCAAATATGTATCTTAATTCCGATCTAATCGATCTGACCGATCTGAGTACTAAAAAGTTACGTAATACAGATTTTTAGTACTCAGATCGATTAGATCCGAAATAAGAAACACATCATAAAAATACCTCAAAAGTGTGTCTCTATACGTTTCCAAAGTTTCCATGACAACCGTACACTAGCAATGTAGATACCGCACAGTGTAGTGTATTGCACGACAATCCACTTGTGTTGCATAACAATACAATTGCTTCATATTTTTAATCACCCTATTAAATTACCCCACCTAAATGCATTTATTTTTTGGATAGACAAAATTGCATTTAAGTGATAAAAAATACAATTTCGATCTCTTACATTTTTGAACGTCGGACGCGGAACACATAAACATAAAAATAAAGTCTTTATATAAATTATAAAAATTAAATTCTAATTTATAATAAAATATTAATACAAACTAAATTACCATTAATAAATAAACTTAATAAATAAATACAAATTAAAATCATGAGTATGTATATTATTTCATTTAATTTTCCATGGTGTTGGAAAACACCACATTGGTGACAGCGGCAAAAAAAAGGTACAAAAACTAGTGCTAATAACTAATCAGAAAAAATAATAATGAAAATAATTTAAAATTAAATGTGAAAGTTTTGACCGTACACGTGTTAAAAAAAAAATCTATAAAATCCATAAAATTAAACAAAAACAAAAAAATGGCCGAAAAGTCTTACAAACATTTTTTTTTCTAATGTAACATGAAAATGAATTCATACTATAGTATTACAAAAAAGAAATACTATGAGTAAAACAAAGCATATAATAAAATCAAGTGAAAATTATTCAAAAATTCTAAATAAAATAAAAAATTATAAAAATTATAATTAAATAGTGAAAAAAAAATAGAAAACGTGGTAAAAAAAAAAGTCTTAAAATTACACAAAATTAAACAAGAACTAAAAATGGCCGAAGAGTCTAAAAAAAAAAATTATTCAAAAGTTCTAAATAAAATAAAAAAATTATAAAAATTAAACTAAAATAATTAAACTAATATGTACTAATTAGAAACTAAATAAAAATTAAACAAGAAACAAAATGAGAAATAAATCTAAGAAAATCTTTGTGATGTGATGTGAAAATTCAAAATATAAAGTAAAATATAATCACTAAAACAATCAAGTGGAAAGTTACAAAATATAATGATATGTGAAAAGTTGTAACAGGACAAGTGAAAAATTGCAAAAAAAATTATAAATAAAGTAAAAAATCATAAAAATTATAATAAAATAGTGAAAAAAAACCATTTCTATCATGGTTTCAGTGAGTCGTTTTGTACATTGATACAATTTAAATATTTTTATGTAATCATGATTACTCGTACATAAAAAATTCATATCTTCAGTGGAGTTAATTTATCGCACGCACATAATTATTACTTATTGAAGTGTGTTTTCTCATCTGTAACTCTATGTACATCATCATCAATAAAATTTACATCTATAAAATATATAAAATATGTAAAATATACTTCTGAACCAGTCATCATCAACAATCAATACGTCATCATTTGTCTGGATTTCAATCGATGTCATAATTATACAACAATCATCATCCTCAGCCGGACAACAAAACATTTTTATCGGTAAATTTTTTTTATTAATTATATAAACAAACAAACAAAAAAAAAAAAAAACCTTTATAGATTATATTAATTAAATTAAGTTGCAAACAATAAAATATAAATTAATTCTAACAAGTTCAAAAAACAAAAAAAAAAAAACATCTAGTATACAAAATTTTTATAAAATTTCCTATTTTACAAATTTAAAAAAAAAAATATATTAAAAAACTAGCAAGAAATTCTAGAAAATTAACACATATTATGTATTTACATATACATTTTTAATACTATTTATACTGAGAAATATTGAATTATTCCTTTAATTGTTTAATTAATGATTAAAATATTTTTATGAATCCTGATAGTTGTATTTCCTTGAGGTATAGAACTATTTCTAAAATACAAAATAAAAAAATATTAAGACGATCTAAATCTTTGGATTTTGGTAAAAAAAAAATCAACAATCAGTTAATGTTTTTTAAGTCACAAGACGATTTAAATAACACCATATATATTATTGACGATTCTGATTCGGACGAAAATAATCAGATTGAGACAGATAATTTCAAGTTAAATACCAAACCACAACCGTTTGAGTTACCTGACAATTCTAAACCAGTTAATAATAAAGTAAAACAAACTGTAACGGTCGATAAAAATCCAAAAATTGAAAATACAATGCCTTTAAATATTGGACATACCTTAAAAATTATACCAGCTTTCTCTGGTAATGTAAATGAATTACACAAATTTTGCGCATGTTGCGAAATAGTGTGGAAACCTTTGATTGCTATAGATGACAAAGCACTTTTTATTAGTCTAGTGAAAACTAAATTATCTGAAAGTGCTTATGAAATCGTTCGCTACAGAGATTTTGATACGTGGGAATCATTAAAATTGGCTTTGGAAGCCAAATTCATTAAAAGAAGATCTCAAGGGACAGTTTCTTCGGAATTAATTAGTCTAGTTCAATTCAAATCGGAGAGCGTCAGGTCATTTGCAGACAGAATCGAAAAATTGTTATTTGAATTGGATGAAATTTGTATAGCAAAACAAGGAGTAGCTTCAGCGGAAATAATTAAAAAATTAAATGAAGCAACTGCTCTAAATTCATTTCAAGATGGATTAAGCGATAATCTAAAAATCATTATAAAATCTCATCATTTTAGCGATCTATCATCCGCGATAGCTCAAGCTGTAGAAGAAGAAGTATCGCATAAACCCTCAAATTCTAATAATTCTCCTAAAACTAATTTCAACAAAACAAATTCCGTTGTTTGCACTTATTGTAAAAAATTAGGTCATTCGATTGATATGTGCTACACTAGGAAAAATGTAAACAGAAATAAATTGTCAAATTTTAATAATAACTCTAATGTTCGACAAACACCTCATTATAACAGTTTTAATAATTATCATAACAGTCAAAAATATGGGCAGAGTTCTATCTCACCCAATAATTCAAATTTCCAGAGCAATAATTTTCAAAAACAAAATTCTCATCAAGGACAAAACTTTAATAATAATTACAACAGAACATTTCAAAACAGTGCTTTCAAAACAACATCTCAAATGTTCTGTAACTATTGTAAAGACAATACACACACAATTAATGACTGCAATAAAAGAAGATATAATAACTCAGTAAAATCAATAACTCATTTACATACAAATAATATAACCGAACATCAACCACAAGCATCAAGTTCAGATAATTCGGGAAACTATCAAAGACCCGTGCAGATTCAGGACACATCTATTCGGGTCCAAAAATTATAAATTCGTGTTCCACACCTAATAAAAATCCTATAGAAAATCAAAATTTACTGTCAAATTATTTTATTCCAATTTCAAATTCAGCTAATATTAATCTTAATTCAAAAATTTTTTCAACTACAAATACAATTTCAAATACACATGATTATAAATACGTTTGTCTCAATTTAGATATTTTAAACAATGAAAAATCATATTTTTTAATTGATACCGGTGCGGACGTCAGTTTAATAAAAAAACAATTTATTAAATTTGATACTGAATGCTATCCCGGTAGAAAATGTATTTTGAAAGGAATCACCGATCAAAACATTAACACACTTGCTCAAGTTAATGCCAACATAATTTTACCATTTAATAATAAAATCAATTACCAATTTCAAATAGTTTCAAATGAATTTCCTCTCATTTGTAGCGGTATCATTGGTAAAGATTTCTTGGAGCAGTACAAATGCAAGATTGACTACTCAAATAAATGTTTGGAAATTATTCTGAATGAATATTTGTTTTCTGTTCCGCTATGTTATTGTCCAGATTTTAATAATGTAGAAATTCCGGCAAGAGCTGAAAGTATTGTAAAATTACAAGTCAAAGTTGAAAATAATTTCGATTACATATGTCCATCTCAACAAATTTTAGCTGGTGTTTTTCTAGCAAGTTCTTTAATCAAACCAATCAATAATTTCGCCACATTCAGCGTCCTAAACAATAACAATTATCCTGTACAGTTAAGCAACTTAGATATTAAAATAGAAAAAATAGAAAATTATGAAATTTATAATTTAAATTCGTGGTCTGATAAATTAGAAAGTCGTTTCGATTCTCTTAATTCCGAAATGGATTTATCTCATTTAAATGACAATGAAAGACAATCAATCATAAAAATTTGTCGTGATTTCAACGATGTTTTTCATTTAGCCGGCGATGTTCTTTCCACCACAAATGCAATATTTCACAAAATTCCTCTCATACCGAATAGTCAACCAATCAATAAGAAACCTTACAGATTACCAGAAGCGTCAAAGGCCGAAATTAATACTCAAGTTAATAAAATGCTGGAAGATTCGATTATTGAACCCAGTTTGAGTCCTTGGAACTCACCTTTATTAATAGTTCCGAAAAAATCTGCTACCGACGAAAAGAAATGGCGCCTCGTAATCGATTTTCGTAAATTAAACGAAATCTCAATAAATAATGTCTTCCCACTGCCCAATATAACTGAGATATTGGACCAATTAGGTCAATCAAGCTACTTTTCGACACTTGATCTTGCGAACGGGTATCACCAAGTTTTGTTGGACCCCCAAGACAAAGAAAAGACTGCTTTTAGTACTAATATGGGTCACTTTCATTTTAATCGCATGCCCTTTGGCTTAAAAGGAGCTCCTAGTACATTTCAGAGACTTATGAATCATGTTCTCTCTGGATTAAATGGAGTCAAATGTTTTGTCTATTTAGACGACGTAGTCATCTACGGGTATGATCTCGAAGATCATAACCGAAAATTAATCGAAGTTTTTTCTTGTTTCAGAAAGTTTAATCTTAAATTACAACCATCTAAATGCAAATTTTTAAAAACAGAAATAAAATATTTAGGGCACATTATTACAAGTACTGGAATAAAACCAGATCCTCAAATTGTAGAGGCAATATTAAAATATCCTCGACCAAAAAATAGAAAGGAAATTTTAACATTTTTAGGCCTATCCGGCTATTATCGGCAATTTATACAAAATTACGCTGACATAGCTGAGCCTTTAACAAACCTTAAAAAGAAAAACATAAATTTTGAATGGAATGCTTTCACTGAAGAGGCTTTCCAAAATTTAAAAAAAAAATTAATTAATCAACCAATTTTACAATATCCAAATTTTTCCGAACACTTTTATTTAACAACAGATGCGTCAGATGTAGCAATTGGAGCAATTTTATCACAGGTAACAGAGTCAAAAGACCTTCCAATCGCTTATGCGAGTCGTGTTCTTAACACTGCTGAACATAATATGTATTGTATATTAAACGAAATACGTCATTTCTTAGGCGCGTTTGGTAGGCGCGAGTATAAATGATTACACATCAAAAGCCATATGACTATTTACCTTAGTGTGAGTTTATAGAGAATGGGTTTGGGTGGACTGATGCAAAACTAACAAAAATGTTTATTCAAGCCATAACGTTCGCTCGTGAGATTCACAAGTCAAGAATGCACAAAAAATAGAATATAAAACCAGTTTTTTAATAAAATTTAGTTAGTGTTGTTTAAAAATTTGACAAAAGAGTTACATCCGAATATAAAATTTTTATAGTCATATTACACACGAATAAACAACAAAAGTGTAAAATTGTTACATTTATGTTTTTATTTTTATTTTTTTGTTTAAATTTTTTAAATAAACATTTGTTGACATGATATAAGAAATGTGTCTCATTCGATGACATCTTTATCTGCGCAAAATCGTATATTCTCTTCTTGTATCATGCCTGAAGATAACAATCAGTGCTGTCCCTGTCGTATCCAAAAATGTTAGAGGGATATCGCTCTTACTAATAAAGAAGTAAGTTCAGCCTTTTATTTCAAAAACGCTTTACAACTTATCATTTAAAATTGTATTACCAAATTCTTTCATATAAGGCCAACGAAGACCACCGTTAATCTATTAATTAGAACCATTAACAGCGGCCTCCATTAATTACATGTAACCATTAGTTGCATGCCTTTGTATAGTAAAATAGTAACACACATTTTAATTAGTTAGTTGTTTTGCGCACAAGAGAAAAATTTTAACGCACTATTTATTGCATACATTTATTTATTACATAATTTAAATTAAGTTACATAAAAAATTGAAATAAATTTCATTTGAAATTAATTAAAATCTTTAAGTTGTATTACGATTATTTGTTGCGGAACTAATTGAATTAAAACTTTCAAATTAATGTTTGTTTGTTTGTATTTGATTCCCGGCTCTTACACAGTTTTTTACTTAAGTTCGGCCTTCCGCAGAAGCCAAACCGACGACTTTCGACTTTAACTCTGTTTTCTGTACACCATCTGTTCCTGTTGATATACGAATAGATCAAAATCGTAAACAATTCCTCTTGTTTATTTTTGATGTTTGCTATCTTTTGATATCCGAAGTATTTTTAGTTTTTAGGCGTTTTCACAATCTCTTAGATTACAATACTATAATCTTAAGTTAGACTTTTACTAATCGTTTGGGAAATTCGGCTGTCAATTCTTTCCGAAACAAAGTTCATAATTAAATGCGGAATCAAACTGAGCTGATTTATTGCATTTTATGGTGTGTTTTACGTCAAAAACTACAGTGAGGAAATTATTACCACAGTGTTCGAGCAGGCCCTTAGTCGGAATTTGTTGAATTCCTGCTAAATTGATTAAATTCAAATTGCAATCCCTCGTTTAGTTTGCCTACCTTACGCTGGGTGCGCTGCTTCATATTTGGATTTGTTCTATAGATGGTGTGATTAGTATGTCTACCTCTGCCAGAGTATATGAACGTGGTGTTTAAACATCAAATTCATGTAAACCAAAGGCTTTTCTATTTATTTGAGTCGCTCAGAAGCCAATGCGGTTAGGTCCATTTTTTGAAATTTTCTGATTTTTGTAAATTTTAATTGAATAAATTTTATTCAATTAAAATTTACAAAAATCAGAAAATTTCAAAAAATGGACTTAACCGCATTGGCTTCTGAGCCACTCATTTTATGTTAAAAATTTAATAATTATTCTTTTGTTAATCAATTGTTTTATTTTGCATTTCGTATCAAAGTAATTTTCTTTGATTATTTTTCAATTTAATAGAGCTGATTTTGATCAAACTCCATATAAAAAAAAGTGTAAACAAAACTCATTAACCCCACGTTCATATACTCTGGTGGTAAGTAGACATACTAATCACATAATCTATACTAGGTTGGATTTTTTGTGAAATTTATTATTATTTTAACTATTTTTTGGCATTTATAAATAAAAAAAATTATTGTTACATGCGCTACATGTAAACAAACCCACACGCCATCATTTTATTCACGTAAAAAATGTATTTTTTGTTAATTTTTTGTTTTTTAATCCATGAACTTCATCTAAAAATCTTTTAATAGCAATTTGAATTTGTTGAATTTCATTAAAATCGGCTAAGAAACAGCCAACTTATATCCAATTGGCCCATTTCCAGAACTTCATCTAAAAATAATTTTAAAATCCCATCCCATAACCACTTGTTGAATTTCACGAAAATAAAAATGAAATTCTCATCATTCTCAAAGAAACCCGTTTCTAAAAATACATGTGGAATTTCATCATAATCGGTTTAGAAGTATTCTCCAGCTAAATCCTATTTGGCCTTATTTGCACTTAATTTATATTATTAAACACTTTTAAAAAATACCCAAGTTTCATCTTAGCTGGCCAAATTCCCGAATTTTAGCAAAAAATCTTTTTAACATCCTGTTTCCACCATACATAGGAAATTTCGTCATTAGCTGTCATAAAAAGCCAAAACCATCCTAATTGGCGTAATTCCCGAACTTCATCTAAAAATGATTTCCCATGTGAATTATGAAATACCATTCCCATTGTACATCTATATCTACATATTGAATGAGTTAAGAAAGCCAAATATCGTCCTAATTGGCTATATTTCAGGGGCTTGATTCTGATGAGATGACAATTTTTTGTGGCATTTTTTATTAGAACAAAAGAATGTCGTTGGAAAATTTAAATTTTTAGTGATATTGGTTTTCGTTAATAAAAATGGTTAATTCGTCAATATCTACCAATTAGGGTGTTTACACCATGTATACGGCGCATCTCAATACTGCCTCGTTTTATACCTCTTTGCCTACAAACTTTGTTGGAGGTGTAATATTTATGTTGCATCGTTTCAACAAAAAATGTATGTGGTGAACGAATTGCAACTCTCTAAAGGTATAAACAGAACAAGAGCGTCGACGACGAGCGAAGACGTCTGTCAAATTAAAATATACAGAAACCATACGATGCTAACAGAACCAATGCTGCTGGCGACGACGACAATATAGCCGAACTTTTTTTAGAATCAATTTTTAATTTTATCACTGGCGATACAATGTTGCCAACTGTTTTTTATATTTTTAAGTAGGCTATACGATAGCTGTCATATTATTAACCATTTTTTAATCAATTTTTATTCCTTTTGCAATATTTTGATGACATCATATAAAATAAAAATATTTAGGTTTTTTAGGCGCATTAGGTTTTTCTTCAATGGAAATGCAGCGTCGCCCACTAAATAAAACGGAAAATCTATACTCACCAACGGCTACTTTGGCAATATTAAATTATAATATGCATGTGCCAAAACTACAAGATTTAGGTTATGTCGTTTGTTGTTATTTTTTTATCGCCATGCCCTGACGCTCTTGCTATGTTAACTACTGCGACATTGCGGCGATATTTTTGTTTTATTCGTCCACTCCAAAATTACAACAACAATTGCATTGGATATAAAGCGCCGCAGATTTAAATAAAGCCAACAAAAATGTTTCTTTATTTAAATCGTACTAGGTTTATAGGAAAGAATAGGACAAAAAATAAATCAAAACTAGATTTGTTTAAATTTTTCTCAACAAAATACAGCTATAGGTAAATAACTACAGTTGATTATAGTGTGAACGCGCGACTGTTGTAGTGTTGCGTAGCAATGCATAAAGGTGTAATTGCCTTTATTAGATTTGCACGACTTACTTGGCGCGACGTTAGATGGCGCGTACTTCAAAACTGTCAACAGTAACTTTTTGGTAATTTTGCACCAGAATAACTTGACGGTGAAAAATTGTCTAGTTTTTTCCATGAAGGAAAATTAATTCTGTCAAGTTCTTCTGTTACAAAATTACCAAACAAGAAACTACCGACTGTTTTGACGTATGTGTCATAAAGGAGATATGCATACGCAATGCAATTGTCACACAGTACTATTTGGTTTCACTTTAATTTTCTTTCGTTTTATTTTTTGTACTGTACTTAAATTTGGCAAGGCTTTTTCAGGTAGGTGTCGCTCTGTTCTCTCCGACAAATTATCTCTCTGATGTCTCCGATTATTAAAACAAGGAATTTGTAGTTCGAAGAAATGATGTTTAACCTTTACAATGATAGTAAGCTTTCATAACATAAACTAGATAATAGAAGAGTTTCTGAGACTCTTTATATAGAATTGTACTATGATAGAATTGTTGTAAAATAAATAATTACAAAATATTTTATATTTTTTAATTAATAATTTATTAAAAATAAGGAAACATTACTGAAAAATCAACTTCATAATTATATTTTTACCAACTGAAATCATTATAAAATAAAAAATCGAGATGTGGCCAACGCCCACGTAAAACCAAAGAATTAAGCTTGGAATTTGAAGGATCTATAATTTGTTTACCACTATAGATTTCTAAAATTAAAGACATCCGTTTGGGTCACAAAGCTCGCAAAACTTAATCCTATACTTCGATATTTTATTTTTTATGTATACTCTGAAATGTAGTTTGCCTCTGAAAAATGGCAATGACACATCCAATGAAAGATTTTGTTTAGCCCAATTTGCTTCCTGGCATTTTTGAATTTATTTTATTTAAATGCATGTCACTTAATTCAGGATTTACGTTGAAGCATCTAAGTATTTGTTCAAATCTTCGTCCTGTCATTGTTTGGGAGAAAACCGGGTGGTGATATAAAGGATGTGTTGAGAAAAGGTGTCGAATTGTAGGTGGTTTAAGTTGGCCTTGTAAAAGGCAAAGGCCGATTGCTGATCTCGAATAACGAGTTTTGTGACCTTCATTGCAAAGTCTTTCACCGTACACTTTAGTAGCATTAATAATTAAATTTAGCAAATAGCAACTCACCACCAAAAAAACGATCGAACACCTCCCTTGGCGAGTTTTCACAAATTCGGCATCCTGCTGTATTTTCATCGAAATTGAAATTCGGCATATCCGCTATGGTTGACGTCCAAAGTTCTTCAATAATATTCTCTTCCTGCTGATCATTATTGCTACTATTACCATCATTATCACTATCATTAATCAAGTATTCTGGATCATAGACAGTATTATCTGGAGAGAAGTCAATTTCTTTTTCTTCACCGCTGTCCATTTCCTCAAATAGAGCCAACAATCGCTTCTGTTTTTCTTCGTAGCTATCCATTACAAAAAAAACAAATTTGTAACTAAAGTCTGCTCCCTGTGATAATTTTTTTACTCTAATGTGTTTTGTATGGAAATGCTACTGCATTTGCAGTTGTGCCGTTATTTCTCTAGAGTGCAACACAATTTTCTATACAATTCTATGTTGTAATAGTCTCTGCTAATACTAAAGCGAGACAGTATAACTACCATATTATTATATTAAACAGAGCATACACCAAAATTATGAGAAGAGATAATTTTACAATACAAGGCAACATAGTAAAAACAATGAGTAGAATATAATACTGTAATTGCTGTGAAGTCCCACTAGAAAGCTACGGGATACTGCAATTGCAGTGGTTGTCCACGAATGTGTCAAAACACGTGTCAGGTCTAAATAATAGCCGCATTTCTTGACGCATTAGTGATCCGGATCAGATCAAAGTTTACATTGAAAACAACAACAAAAATTGTAAAACAATCACAGCGGAGAAGTGTTGTGACGAACTGGGCACGATGCACGAGAAACTTTACAAACTTTAGCCTGCATTGTCCAAACAAAGGAGGCCGATTCTGCTGCATGACAACCCCCGATCGCATTATCCACCATACTACTCCGCCTTATCCACCATACACCCCAGACAAATGACCGACATATTACCACTTTTTCAAATTCCTGAATCAGTTCATCAAGGAGAAACACTTCTATGATCAGACCCTTGCCGAAGATTGTAATGGTGCTTACTTCGATTAAAACTGCTCATTATTAGGTGAGTTACAGTTTTGTGATCGAATTCGGACATTTATTTTGGAACAGCCTAATACTTACTATGTAATAGCTGTAAGTAACGATACAACAAGGAATCATTTTCAAAATTAGTATTCTTTTGTACCTAAATTCTGATTTTTTTTTTTTTTTTTTTTGAAAAGGTCGGTACTGAAGTGGGAGAAAAAGGAAAACCCGTTTTTTCTTGTTTTCTGCACATTTTTATTTACAACTCGCCAACGGATGAACGGTAATGACCGGTTTAAAAACTGGAATACACTGGGACATAGAACTGGGACATTTTCTAACTGGTTACATATTTATGTAACATTTACTTTATTTACTTTACTTTTATTTATGTAGTTATGTATTAAATATTATATTTCTTTATTTAATTTTCATTTCAGATACAAGAATTTGATTAAAGCACCAAATAGAGGATCTGTATTTATTTTAAATACATAAGTAAATAGAGTAATGACGGATGCTATCAAAATGGGTGACACGCAACGAGCCAACATTGAATTTGAACGACAGCGTCATTTAGCAAATTGGTTAATAAAATCTAGTGCTCACATGGCAAAGCCATCGTCACAGCAGCAACAAATTTTAAGCGCACCCCTACCACAACAAAAATTAAATGTATCGTCAATAACCTCAAGCAATAATAAAAATTCATCGATTTCGATTAAAAATGGCACAATAACACAGAATCCAATGTTTTTTGGACAAAAAACATCACTTAGTAAACCGAGTATCTTCACGTCACAAACAAATTTACCGCTACAAATTGTAACACAATCACCGGATGGACACAAATCAAAATTAAGACGATTTAATTCGCACGATACTAGCGCGAACATGTTTTCTGTTGTGGATTTTGAAAATGCGCGACTTGCGCGGCGTAACGAAATTGAAAGACAAAAGTATAAAATGAATTCATTAAGTTCTGGTGGTGATTGTTCGACTGGTGATAGTAAAGGTTCAAAATTTAGTAATGATTCAAATCCGGAGCCAATGTCCGTCAACTTATTCCTGGAACGATATTCATTACCACGCGTGATTCAATTGAAATATTCCGATAAATTTAATACACTCCTGTCGTCGAGTTCAAACGACTCGGGGCTTTCGACCGATCAAAAGAAACTGGATAAAAGCGGAGAACCAAATGGGGAGTATTTTTTTTTGTATCGACATTTAAAGAGTCGAAACATTTACCATGGATACAATACAAAAAATGGAGCTAACAAGAAGAAAGGGATTAAAATACCACAAGATTATCAAGGTAAGAAATTTAATCTTCTCTTTATTCCACAATATTGTTCTTCTATACTGGAAATAGCACGAAAACGTTTTTTATGCAACCCGACATACCGCAATTAGGCTGTGCAATTTGTAGATATATAATGATTTGTAACCTTAATGATACATGGTAGAAAATTAAACTACAATCAATATCAACAAAATATTCAATCCCCCTGCGCTTCTTTCACAATATAAATAGTGATGTGGCCAACATACGAATTTCTTTTACGAACGGGATAAAATCTTCAGTAAAATTGTATCATTTAGGTGCATTTATCATCGGCCACTGAATTTCTCAATTGCACAGCACAACTGTATTACTTTTACTCCTCTTGTTTGTTTATTTTTAATTCCAAAAAAGACATTACAGTTTTTTCGTAAAAAATGATTTAACCAAAATTATTTTTCTACTGGCATGATACTAATTATTGTAATCTGTTAAAATACCAAAAAATTTATTTTATTAAATTTGCTTCTCTTCTGCGTATCCCGCGGAGCCACGGACACGGAATTTAAAATAAACAACCATATACAACAAAAACAGGGGCTAAGAATACCCTGGTTCGCCAATCCACAATCCCTATTTCCATCAAACATTTTAACAAAATTACATCGTAATCGGTTAAAAGATAGTCATGTTCCGTTTAGGTTTGGCCATATTAAAGAACTTCATCAGAAAATATCGGTTTTTACCTAAATCAGCTAAGAAATAGTCAAGTTTCATTTTAACTGGCCAAATTCAAGAACTTTATTCAAAATTCACGTTAAAATTCCAGTTACATCGTACATTATAATCGGTTAAAAAATGGCGATACGTTGGAAAGTTACAAAAAAATAATGTTAGAATCCCTTTTCCATCGTATACATTTCGTATGTTATCATAAACGATTAATGCCCGTTTGCATGAAAAAGGGCCTGCCGCCAGTTAAATAATATTTTCACTCTTTCTTCTTTTATGATATTGAGGGTTGTTTCATAAAACAAAATCATTGCAAGTTAATTTTATTTTATTATTATACAGAAGTATTTGTCGTTCAGTTAAATGTTTAGGTAGACGAAATCGGGCAGTCAAGTAACTCTCTTATTACAAAAAAAGAAATATAATCAATATTCTTGTAGGAAAGAAATATGGTATAATCAACTTGCATGGATTTTGTATTATGAAACAAACCGCACTTTCGCTTTCTATTTAACTGGCGGTTGGCTCATTTTTTATGCAATCAAAACTTTAACTAAAATCATTTCAGAAGCCAACGGTTAATCCATTTTTTCATACACATCTTATAGGCCGGGATGGCCTTTAATTCCTTCTAGGAATTTTTTTATGGTTTCAATCGACTCAAGGCGCGTTCCCCGGAGCGGATATTTGAGTTTCGGAAACAGGAAAAAGTCACACGAAGCCAAATCTGGCGAGTACGGTGGCTGAGCGATGACTTTTGTTTCGTGTTTGGCCAAAAATTCAATCATAATCAGGCTGGAATGTGACGGCGCATTATCGTGGTGAAAAATTATTGAATTGTTTTCCTACAAATTCGGCGGTTTACGACGAATTGCTTCACGTAGTTGCCTCAAAACGGCCAAGTAGTATGCTTTATTGACCGTTTGACTCTCTGGAACGAATTCATGGTGAACCACACCATGTTAATCGAAGAAAACGATGAGCATCCTTGATTTTCGACCGACTTTGACGTGTTTTTTTCGGTTTTAGTTCATTTTGGGTGCGCCATTTGCTAGATATATTCATAAACCCACGTCTCGTCACCAGTAAGAATTCGTTTATATCTCACAGAGTACTACAACTTAGAATAGGTTTATAATTTTTTGTTAGATTATTTAGAACTGACACGTGTTTTTATCTCGAGCTTTAACAATTAGATCCAGTTATACATCTCCAGTATTGACGATTGGAGCCGTGATTTTAGACAACACATTTATAGCCTCTTCATTTTAAAAAATTTCCGCTATACCATATTTTAGTCGTTCTGCGAGCGCTGAAGCTAGTTTTTTATTTTCAAATAATTCATCGATCAATATATCGTTGAAATTTCAATCATTGACATGTCACAAAATGTCAATGAAACGTCAGGGAAATGTCAATGTCACAGAAATGAGAATGTCTTGCTATTAATAAACGCTTACTAGATATAATTTATTTTTAAATATTAACGATTCAAATGACGTGCTAAATCAAATTAGTTTCCGGTCACTTGGAAACTTTGAAGTCCCATAACTCGCCAACCTAAACATTTTTCGGCCTGATCTTTGCGACTATACATTTTTCTAGGATTGCATGGGTTATACAGCATATAAATTCAAAAAAAATGTACTCAATATTTTACATAATGAAAATAAAAAAATGTTTAACTTTTTATTTTCATTTTATACATAGGTTTAAATCAATAAATCAATATGGCGTGCGGCATGTCTGATCTAGTTCATTACTTTTTAATTAAAATTGAAATTTAAATACATAAATACTTTGTTGTTTTTTCTCAATCCACAAATTTTTATTTAATTTGGTTTGACTTTTACAGATTTTAAAACATTACATTTATATTTATCCAGAGACTAAAGTAATGTCCAAATAAATCTTGTAAATACGTCAATACCGTGACGCGCGTCATCATGTATACCGGGTGATTCTTTTAACCTGATACACTCAAATATCTTGGAAAATAAGCACTCTACGAAAAAAATGGTAGAGATCAAAATTTAATTATTACGCGGGGGAAATACATTAGTGTTAAAATTAGTAGCCCTCCCCCCTCCTTGTAGGTGGGGTGGAGAGTAACTTTGAAACTAAGATAGAAACCTCTATTTGTTATTACAGATTCGGATTCTACGGCTTTAAATACGTAGGATTTGACTAAAACATTATTTTCAATTCATGATAGATGGCACTGTAATTGACGATATTCAATTTTTCGGATTTCTCCTACTGAGAACCTACGCAAACGATTCTGCAATACGTCTGCAATAAAAATACCATGGTTTAGTTGTAAATACTCCAAGTTAGTCTTAAACAATTTGTATTTCTTAAATTTTCAATTACTGAAAAATGGCTTGTCATTATCGTAACCCAGGAACATGCGATTAAATCGGCTTTCAAATTAATGAAATTGTTTGTATTTTGTTTTAAAAATACCGATTCAGCCCGAAGATTATTTCGAAAACAACAATACCTGTGTAAAGCTATCAATAATAATAAGCTTTTTTTTTTTTTTTTTTTTTTTTTTTTTTTTTTTTTTTTTTTTTTTTTTTTGCTCCAAATTAAAATTTACATAAACGCTCGAGCCATGCAGATATATCATCCCGAAAGCGAATAGAAAAGGTGATGTCAGATGAATATATCCCTTTCTAAATTTATTATTTCTGAAGATTTTGGTGCAGTTTGCGGAAGAGCAATGCTCTAGTGAAACCAAAAAAAAAAACTGATGCCCATACATGTTTTAAGCAAAGATATAAGTGAGGCTGGGAATTGGGGATGTTACTTGGTGAAAGTATTGTTTTTGTTATTTTTTTTTTTTGTTAAGCTATCCAGCTCTTTGGTACACTCTATTATGAATGAGCTGATGCTCAAAATAGAGTGTGCCGAAAACTATATGTAAATTAGAAAGTGTACAATAAATAAATAAATAAATAAATAAATAAATAATACTTCAGAATGGTGTGTTTAACTGTACAAGAGAAAATTGAAATGATTCTGGTTTATGGAGAAGCTGGCCGGAGTCTTGATAATGATGTCACTCTCTATGCTTCGCGTTTTCCGGATAGGATTCGGTCACGTGCGCCATTTCAGCGTACTATGAAACAATTTATTACTGATGGAAGTGTTCAACCGAAAAAAGGACTCGTCCAGCAACATAGTCACCGAAGAAAATAATAAAATTGATATATTGGCTGCAGTAGCTCATAATCCTCATACTAGCACACGAGAAATAGCTAGCAATTCCGGATTGTCCCAGACCAGTGTTTGGCAAATTTTGAAACGTCATAAGTATCATCCAAATCATGTGTCTTTACACCAAAATCTTCATGGAGTTGATTTCCAAAATCGGGTAACTTTTTGTCAGTAGGCAAGTGAACAAATACAGCAAAACCCAAATTTTTTTCGTTATGTATTGTTCTCCAACGAGTCGTCTTTTACAAACCATCGCTACAACATGCATTACTGGAGTGTTGAATATCTGCACTGGCTTCGCCAAGTTGAACATTAGCATCCTTGGACTGTCAATGTGTGGTGTGGAATAATTGGCAACACACTCATCGGCCCCCACATTATAGAAGGCAACTTGAATGGTCAAATGTACCGAGATATTTTGGAAAATAAACTGCCAACATTATTTTAAGACTTGAGCTTAGAAGTGCAACGGAACATGTGGTTTCAACATAATGGTTCTCCCGCACACCATTCGTTGGTAGCACGTGTAGTACTTGATCGTGATTTCAATGGTCGCTGGATCGGGAGAGCTGGTCCGGTCAATTGGCCTGCCAGATCACCAGATCTTATTTCGCCAGATTTCTTTTTGTGGGGCTATCTCAAAGACCAAGTTTACAAACAAAAACCAACAACACGTGATAATATGATTGAGCGAATCAGAAATGCTTGTGCTGAAATTCACTTCTCAGTTTTATACAGTCATTTGAAATGCGGATTAATAAGTGCATTGAAGTCGAAGACCATCATTTTGAGCACTTACATAATTTAATTGAAAGATGAAGAGGCGAGGGGACTCATGTAAATCAAGCACCCTTTTCCCAGCTATTCGAAATTTGCAAAACGAATAAATTATTTAAGACTTATTTCGTGTATTTACAACGAAACCGTGGTATTTTTATTGCAGACGTATTGCAGAATCGTTTGCGTAGATTTTCAGTAGAAGAAATCGAAAAAAATTGAATATCGTAGCGCCATCTATCATGAATCGAAAAATATGTTTTAGTCAAATTCCTACGTATTTTTAGCCGTAAAATCCGAATCTGCAATAAAAAATAGGAGTTCCTATCTTAGTTTCAAAGTTACCCCCCCCCCCCGGGCCCCACCTAGAGGGCTACTAATTTTAACACTAATGTATTTCCCCGCGGAATAATAAAATTTTGATCTCTACCATTTTTTTCGTAGAGTGCTTATTTTCCGAGATATTTGAGTATATCAGGTTTAAAAAATCACCCGGTATAATGAAAACAAAGGCGTAGTCCTACTTCAAAAATTAAGTTCTACATCGAGTTAATGTTTTTTTATTTTTGCTAAAATTTGCGTTTGATTCCTGTTTCCTGATTCTTTAAAAATTATGATATTGAGCAAATCCAGCGCAGATAAATCTCACTAATAAAATAGACCTCACAAATTCTATGCGCTGGATCTAAGTAAAAAATGTAGATTAATCTCACTGTTTTAGTGAGATTAAAAATTCTTGTCTACATTTGAAAAACATCTCATTTGTAGATCTAACTGCGCTGGATACGCCCAATGTGTAAACCTGAAAACTTGTAAAAAGCAAAGCTTACGTGGTAGTCTTATCGAAAACTGCCAAACTCATAAATATAAAAGTAAGCTTTGATTTTTACAAGTTTTCGCGTTTACACATTATCCTAATTATTAGAGAATCAGCACCCTGCACTGACTTATTGCTTTGATCGAATATTAAAACAAAATATATCATATGTATATAGGCAGAGTGCAGGGTATATAGAAATAATGGTGTCATTCCCTTGTTTAATATTCGTCTTTTTTGCTCATAACGTCATTCATTTCATTTTTATTGCAATAAAACATGTTTACGATGTGAGTGACGTATTAAAAAGAGAGTGCAATGTCATACCATGTTTTCTATATACTTTGGACATAGTATATTATATGACCATATGGTAGTTGCTGAGTTTTTAATACAGCTCTGCTAAATGTTCTCGCAACATATTGGCATTTTACTAATTTAGCTCTGGTGAAATGCAGCAAAACCTGATTTAGCGATACACGAGTATTAACCAAAAACCAATTTAGTCATCCAACAATTTTTTTTAGACAATTAAAAATCATTCCTTAGAATCGATGTCATCAAAATTTTAAAAATTACCCAAGAAATTCAAAAGATTATTAACTAGAATTATGTATATTCATATTAAATTACCTCACTTAGCTACGGTATAATGAATTTAGTATTTCTATTGGGCATTTTTCGAAAGAATTAGGGGCGGCAAAATAAATATCGAACAACCTACTAGGAGTTGGTAGTGCGTTGAGAAAATACTGCAAAGAAGAAATAAACAAACAAACAGAATAACTTCGATTGATGAATGCTTACATTTTGGCGAACAGCTTCTACTTTCAAATGAGAAAAAAATATTTATGGGTTGCACCATGGGATGGCGGAGGAATTTGATATTTTATATCCAAATATTGTTTCAACATTATACATTAAGAATAATTTTGACTATACAATCGCAAATTATTTGGCTGAAACACCGTTCTGATGTCTAATGCCTAGTTGCACAACGGCCAAATTAAGTAGTACATATTTCTTCTTTTTCTATGAAAATGCGACTTGTTTCAAAATACTAGAAATATTTGTCATTCGGGTAGCCAATCGGGCGCCAGCGAAAAAAAATGTTTAAATATGATTTCGGCCATGTGGCGCGTACAAAGCGATGTATATAAAGTTAGTTAGCCCAGGATTCATCCCAGAAAAAAGATATGGTAACACCATAACTATCGCGACACAAACTGTCATCCCAGGAAATTACTATCAGCCCAGGAAATCTCTATCATCCCAGGAAATCATTATTCATTATATAAGTTATAGTATATTATGTCAGCCCAGAAAATAACTATCACGATACTAGATATTTTGCATCAGCCCAGAAAATATACTCAATATTTATAACATGAAAATGTTGAAAATGTTTACAATGTATTTTTTTATGAAATTGATTAAAATTGAATTTTCTTAATTTTATTATGCAAATGTAAATATTTTGACATAATTTAATTTTAACTTATAAAATTCTTCGAAAAAAAACTAAATAAATCCTTCCAACAATGCGATTAAAAGCCGAATTTCACATATCTTATAACATTTTATCTTGTACTGATTATATTCAATAGAAAAGGGTTTAATTAGTCTTTCTAAATGTATGTGTATGTCTCATTTAATAAGAAAGAGTTGGGCTCGGTTGACGATTTTCCCAATATTTATAAAATTGTCAAAAATTGTATGTGGAACCGCTCTGATACAAAATCGAATCTCATGAATCTCAGAGATTTCCTCGTATAGTGACTATATACAATAGAAAGGGGTATAATGGGGCTTCGTGAATATGTTTGTCCTATTCGATAAAAAAGAGTTGGGCTCGGTTGACGATTTTCCCAATATTTATAAAAATGTCAAAAATTGTATGTGGAACCGCTTTGATACAAAATCGAATCTCATGAATCTCAGAGATTTCCTCGTATAGTGACTATATACAATAGAAAGGGGTATAATGGGGCTTCGTGAATATGTTTGTCCCATTCGATAAAAAAGAGTTGGGCTCGGTTGACGATTTTCCCAATATTTATAAAATTGTCAAAAATTGTATGTGGAACCGCTTTGATAGAAAATCGAATCTCAAGAATCTCAGAGATTTCCTCGTATAGTGAATATATACAATAGAAAGGGGTTTAATGGAGCTTCGTGAATATGTTTGTCTCATTCGATGAAAAAGAGTTGGGCTCGGTTGACGATTTTCCCAATATTTATAAAATTGTCAAAAATTGTATGTGGAACCGCTCTGATACAAAATCGAATCTCATGAATCTCAGAGATTTCCTCGTATAGTGACTATATACAATAGAAAGGGGTATAATGGGGCTTCGTGAATATGTTTGTCCCATTCGATAAAAAAGAGTTGGGCTCGGTTGACGATTTTCCCAATATTTATAAAATTGTCAAAAATTGTATGTATGTATGTGGAACCGCTTTGATAGAAAATAGAATCTCAAGAATCTCAGAGATTTCCTCGTATACTGACTATATACAATAGAAAGGGGTTTAATGGAGCTTCGTGATTTTCCCAATATTTATAAAATTGTCAAAAATTGTATGTGGAACCGCTTTGATAGAAAATCGAATCTCAAGAATCTCAGAGATTTCCTCGTATACTGACTATATACAATAGAAAGGGGTTTAATGGAGCTTCGTGAATATGTTTGTCCCATTCGATAAAAAAGAGTTGGGCTCGGTTGACGATTTTCCCAATATTTATAAAATTGTCAAAAATTGTATGTGGAACCGCTTTGATAGAAAATCGAATCTCAAGAATCTCAGAGATTTCCTCGTATAGTGAATATATACAATAGAAAGGGGTTTAATGGAGCTTCGTGAATATGTTTGTCTCATTCGATGAAAAAGAGTTGGGCTCGGTTGACGATTTTCCCAATATTTATAAAATTGTCAAAAATTGTATGTGGAACCGCTCTGATACAAAATCGAATCTCATGAATCTCAGAGATTTCCTCGTATAGTGACTATATACAATAGAAAGGGGTATAATGGGGCTTCGTGAATATGTTTGTCCTATTCGATAAAAAAGAGTTGGGCTCGGTTGACGATTTTCCCAATATTTATAAAAATGTCAAAAATTGTATGTGGAACCGCTCTGATACAAAATCGAATCTCATGAATCTCAGAGATTTCCTCGTATAGTGACTATATACAATAGAAAGGGGTATAATGGGGCTTCGTGAATATGTTTGTCCCATTCGATAAAAAAGAGTTGGGCTCGGTTGACGATTTTCCCAATATTTATAAAATTGTCAAAAATTGTATGTGGAACCGCTTTGATAGAAAATCGAATCTCAAGAATCTCAGAGATTTCCTCGTATACTGACTATATACAATAGAAAGGGGTATAATGGGGCTTCGTGAATATGTTTGTCCCATTCGATAAAAAAGAGTTGGGCTCGGTTGACGATTTTCCCAATATTTATAAAAATGTCAAAAATTGTATGTGGAACCGCTCTGATACAAAATCGAATCTCATGAATCTCAGAGATTTCCTCGTATAGTGACTATATACAATAGAAAGGGGTATAATGGGGCTTCGTGAATATGTTTGTCCCATTCGATAAAAAAGAGTTGGGCTCGGTTGACGATTTTCCCAATATTTATAAAATTGTCAAAAATTGTATGTGGAACCGCTTTGATAGAAAATCGAATCTCAAGAATCTCAGAGATTTCCTCGTATAGTGAATATATACAATAGAAAGGGGTTTAATGGAGCTTCGTGAATATGTTTGTCTCATTCGATGAAAAAGAGTTGGGCTCGGTTGACGATTTTCCCAATATTTATAAAATTGTCAAAAATTGTATGTGGAACCGCTCTGATACAAAATCGAATCTCATGAATCTCAGAGATTTCCTCGTATAGTGACTATATACAATAGAAAGGGGTATAATGGGGCTTCGTGAATATGTTTGTCCCATTCGATAAAAAAGAGTTGGGCGCGGTTGACGATTTTCCCAATATTTATAAAATTGTCAAAAATTGTAAGTGGAACCGCTCTGATACAAAATCGAATCTCATGAATCTCAGAGATTTCCTCGTATAGTGACTATATACAATAGAAAGGGGTATAATGGGGCTTCGTGAATATGTTTGTCCCATTCGATAAAAAAGAGTTGGGCTCGGTTGACGATTTTCCCAATATTTATAAAATTGTCAAAAATTGTATGTGGAACCGCTTTGATAGAAAATCGAATCTCAAGAATCTCAGAGATTTCCTCGTATAGTGACTATATACAATAGAAAGGGGTTTAATGGAAATTCGTGAATATGTTTGTCTCATTCGATGAAAAAGAGTTGGGCTCGGTTGACGATTTTCCCAATATTTATAAAATTGTCAAAAATTGTATGTGGAACCGCTCTGATACAAAATCGAATCTCATGAATCTCAGAGATTTCCTCGTATAGTGACTATATACAATAGAAAGGGGTATAATGGGGCTTCGTGAATATGTTTGTCCCATTCGATAAAAAAGAGTTGGGCTCGGTTGACGATTTTCCCAATATTTATAAAATTGTCAAAAATTGTATGTGGAACCGCTCTGATACAAAATCGAATCTCATGAATCTCAGAGATTTCCTCGTATAGTGACTATATACAATAGAAAGGGGTTTAATAGGGCTTCGTGAATATGTTTGTCCCATTCGATAGAAAAGAGTTGGGCTCGGTTGACGATTTTCCCAATATTTATAAAATTGTCAAAAATTGTATGTATATTCACGAAGCCCCATTAAACCCCTTTCTATTGTATATAGTCACTATACGAGGAAATCTCTGAGATTCATGAGATTCGATTTTGTATCAGAGCGGTTCCACATACAATTTTTGACAATTTTATAAATATTGGGAAAATCGTCAACCGAGCCCAACTCTTTCTTATTAAATGAGACATACACATACATTTAGAAAGACTAATTAAACCCTTTTCTATTGAATATAATCAGTACAAGATAAAATGTTATAAGATATGTGAAATTCGGCTTTTAATCGCATTGTTGGAAGGATTTATTTAGTTTTTTTTCGAAGAATTTTATAAGTTAAAATTAAATTATGTCAAAATATTTACATTTGCATAATAAAATTAAGAAAATTCAATTTTAATCAATTTCATAAAAAAATACATTGTAAACATTTTCAACATTTTCATGTTATAAATATTGAGTATATTTTTCTGGGCTGATGCAAAATATCTAGTATCGTGATAGTTATTTTCTGGGCTGACATAATTTACTATAATATTAATGATTTCCCGAGATATTGATATTCAATAATTTTTAATATGTATAAATCGGAACCAAATCTTTTCAAATTGTGTAGTATTCACTAATTTTTACATTTAATAAATATTGCGTCTGTGTAAGATTTTTATGAAAGTGATAAAATTCTTATTAATTCTAAAATAATATTTAAGTCACTTGTAAATTATAACTTATTTTATCTACTTATTTTTTTGAATATATGTCATGATAGTATCGTAGTGTTGCTTGATGTATATTTTCGATTTTTCTGGGATGAAAGTCTGGGCTAACTTTTTTTACGTTACAAAGCGCAATCTGGAACACCAATTTTCACAAACTTTTCGCAGCATTTGCGACCGTATTTCGCCAATAACTCTTCGAATGTTGATTTCCAGGTGTTCAATTGTCTCTGGTTTATCGACGTAGACAAGCGACTTTACATAACCCCAAATAAAATAATCCAGTGGGGTTAAATCACACGATCTTGGTGGCCAATTAATTGGACCATTCCAGCCGGTTGGAAGCAAATCGAGGTACGATAAAATTTCTAATCATGTCCCTATACCGCTCACCATTGACAGTAATATTCTGACCATCATTGTTTTTGAAGACATATGGACCAATGATCCCGCCAGCTCATAAAGCGCACCAAACAGTAATTTTCTGTGGATGTAATGGTCTCACTCCAAATCTAACAATTCTGCTTATTTACGTACCCATTCAACCAAAAATGGGCTTCATTGGAGAACAAAATTTTGAATGGAAATTCAACATCAATATAAATTTGTGCTTCAGCCCATTCGGCGAATTGGCAATGCATACGATGGTCGTTTGGCTTTCCATAATGAAATGTCGAACCAAACTAAACAAAAGGCAACTATCAGCTGTTAAATGGGTTGTCAAATAAAGCAGTGTTGGCAACTCAAAGTTGTGAACCTATAAAAAAAACACCCTTTATTTAATTCTCCGTTATTGTTATAAGTGAATAAAAACTGAGTGTTCACTCTGATTGAACTCTCTTGAGTGGAGTGAGCTTGTTTGAGTGAACACTCTTTTTGGTGTGAATAAAAAAATACTTATATGTATTTCATTCACTCATATGAAATTTACATTTTAGAGTGCAGAAATGTCAAATGTGTTGTGCAATAAAACACGCTAAATTTATAAACACGATTTTTTTAAGCAAAATAAAATTTAAAAAATATTTTCAAATATGTTTATAAATATTCAAGCTCGCAAGGAAAAACAAAATATAATCTTCGGCGTTTTGGTGATACAGGTGAAAATTTTAAATCGTTATATCGCTTTGAATTGGAAAATGTTGAGTGGTTAACAAATGTTTTTTTACAAGAAAACGTGGAAACTCGTGGTGGTTCTATTCCTAATCTAGAAAAAGTGAAAACATTTCTAAGATATGTTGGAGACCCCGCGGGTTCCAAGTTGGTGTTGGTGAAGATATAAGTATTCATAGAACTACTGTATGCAAAGTTATTTGGCAGGTGTGCTGTTCTATATGTGAAAAAAGAAATGAGTTGATAAAATTTCCAGCATCAGCTGATGAAATGAGAAATGCCAAACGAGATTGGCAGCCTAAATATAAATTTCCAACTGCTATTGGTGCCATTGATTGTACTCACGTTGAAATAATGAAGCTGAGGCAACATGGTGATGAATATTTAAATCGTAAAGGGTATTTTTCTATAAATGTACAAGCGACCGGAAATGCTAAAGAATGTTTCACAAGCATTGATGTACAGTGGCCAGGATCTGTACACGACTCAAGAATTTGGCGTAAATCAGTAATTTGCAATATTTTAAATGAAAATGAAGCTGGTGCTACTTATTTTGCTTCTTAACATTTTCAATAAATTCTTCGTCGCTGTTATCAGTAAATAAATCTTCTGATTAATCCATTTTAACATGTAAACTTTACTTCAATATATTCGTTTTTATGTATTGAAAAATGTTGAGGCTGATAAAAGGCACACTCAAATGTATATGAGCGTTCTCTCAAAATTTAAACGTCAAATTATTTTTATTCACATCAAAATTGAGTATTCTCTCCATTACGTAAAATGTTGAGTGTTTTATTTAACGAAACTTAACGAAGAGATTTTTTTATTCACATGAAAGTGAGTGTTCACTTGAAAATATTGAGTGAACACTCACACTCAGTTTTTATTCACTCCCCCCATTGTTATTCTCTTCGTCTGTAGTTTCTGATGGATATGGTTGAAATACACGTTCATAATGGTCAAACGTCTGCAAATATTTCAGAATTTTCTTCAATATTTCTTACCCAGTGACCGTAGTCACTTTTTTTTACATATCGGTGGAATATGTTTTTGTGGTTGTTTCAATTGTGTAATCGCTTTCCAGTCATTTTTTCGTTTTCCTTCAAATACAAATTACGTTCGCTATAGAAGTCTTTTACTTCAAAGACCAAAAACAAAATAACGACAACATTTTTGATCACTGCTCAGCACTCTCATCAGATATGAGAATAGTATAAGGCGGTCCTTGCACTCAAATGCGAACTTAAAACGTTGATATCTCAATTAATTTTCACCTAGAGAAATAACAAAATATTCTGCAAGAAAAATCTAATTTTTTTTTTCAGTTCAAACTTCTAGAACCTATTGATAGTACCTAAATAAAGTACATTGTATATGGATTCCGTTTAATTTCAATTCTTGCTGTTAAGCCATTTGTTTCATTGCTGATTTTTTCTCCGGAAAAACGAGACAACCATTTTTATTTATCAAACTCCGAGACTTTTTATGCTAATGACTTTTATTAAACTTTATTTTAAAGGTTGTTTTCAAGTACTTTAAGAAAGGTCTGAAAGGTGTTCCTCCAAAAATTCGTCGTTTTCCCGTTATTTAACGTTGAAAGGTTAGAATTCAATTTTCGAACCATCAGTCACCTTCAACAAGCCACAACTCGGTTCGTATTGCATCTACAGAAATAATAAAAAAAAAACAATCGATTTGTTATCTTATAGTATAAGCTTTATTTTTTGCTGCTCATGATTTTTTTGATAAAACGTAAGATTTTCGAGTTATTCATGAAAAATCGCTCTAAAACATGCATTTTTTAAATAAAAAATCAACATTTTCAATCACGAATAACTCGAAAAATATTGATTTATCGAAAAACTTCATACAACATTTTTTGCTTAGAATTCATTTGAGTGTACTAATTGAGGAAGGGTCGCATCCATCCCCAGGGTAAAAGCACACATCGGCACTACATAAGTTTTGTTCCTACTTACTGTACAAATTTCACATCAATCGGTTTTGTACGAAAGAATTCTGAACGAAAAACCGTCAAACACTGAGCTAAATCAACAAACTTCAAACTACTCATCAACTCAGTAATAATCAATCCACTTACATAATTGCTTTTTGTTTTAATTGACGATCAGGAAAATTTTTTTTTTTGTTTAGGCACAATTTAGGTATACAAATTTTGCTTTGGTTTTTTAATGTCGTCGTTTATAACAACAATATGTAGATGTAGATATAAAAATATGAATTCTTCATGTTAAAAGAAAGAGAGAATAACTCAAGGCGAGCATAATCTTAAGCACCAAAAATTTGAACCGATTTCGCCCGATTCACCTATTTTTGATATTTACTATCACGAGAAACTACGCTAATACTAATACAACAAAAATATATGCCACACACAATAGCAAAATGTATATTATGTCAAAACCAACACTAATGTACAACAAGCCTGTCCGTAAATTTTGTTCACAAACCGAGAATTGAGAGTAGAATAACCGCAAATTCTAAGTAGTGGTAGATGTGTGTATATTAGTGGCCACGTGATTGTTGTTTATTTTTTTATGAAATTGACGTCATTTAATTTTCATTCATTCATTTTGTCATTTAAAAGTGCTTTTATGTTAAAAATTATTAAACAACCGAAAATATTTTATTTAAAAGTTTTTTTTAATAACAAGCACAAAAATAATTTATTCCTTTAACTAAAAAAAAACAGAATATAAAAAAATGTTACTCCGAGTCCATAATCAAAAACAATAAAAAGTCTATACGTAAATTTTGTTCACAAACCGAGAATTGAGAGTAGAATAACCGCAAATTTTTAGTAGTGGTAGATGTGTGTATATTAGTGGCCACGTGAGTGTTGTTTAGTTTTTTATGAAATTGACGTCATTTAATTTTCTTCTGTCTATCAAAAGTGCTTGTATGTTAAAAATCATCAATCAATCACCGAAAATATTTTATTTAAAAGTTTTTTTTAGTAACAAACTTGAAAAATAATTTATCCTTTATCCAAAAAAAAAATATGTTACTCCATAATCAAAAACAACAACAAATCAAGTCTCTCAAAAATTATTTTGTTTGTAGAATGACAAATCTCAACTCAAAAGCAAGAGAGAAGTATAAAATACGAGAAGAGAAAGGAACATAAGCACCAAAAAATTCAACCGATTCACCCGATTTAATTATTTTTGATGCTCACTGTCCTAAAAAACGCACAAATACCCAAGTATTTTTATATCCGACAATTTTTGGATTTTTCTGACACTTTGCTGATTTCATCACCGATTTTTTTCCGAAATAATGTCCGACTTATTCTAAGATTTACTATGAAAGTTGGCCACAAAAATCGGAAAATGATGACAAAAAAAGTGAGGTTATGTCGCACAAAAATGGGCGGGGCTTACAATATAAAATTTGGCGGGGAAATTTCGCTTTTACATACATACATACATACAAACAATCAAACATGGCTACTTAAATAAAAACAATTTTTTTTTTTTATTTTAAAATTTTATTAACACAATATTTTTTTTTTTTTTATTTACACAATATTTTTATTTTTTTTATTTTTTTAAATAATCCAATTCGCGTTCATCTATAAATAAAAATCGATTTTATTATTATTATTAATTCGTACACACAAAAATAAAAATTCTACAAACCCAAAAATAATCGCAAAACACAAAAAATAAAATTTAAGTTAAAGTAAAAACAAAACACAACCATTCATAATGGCGTCTCACACAAAACTAAAGTTGTAAAATTTGTAAACACAAAATAAAAAATACACACCAACGCCAGCATCTTTGCTGTGTCAAAAGTTGGAATTTGGAAACCCAACCCAATTTCATCATTTTCCGATTTTTTGTACCAATATGCTGAAAATAATTCATGTTTTCAGCTTTGTTATACTTGGGTATAATAAACAAAAAGTAATACAACACAACCATAAAAATGTATACTATACATATACTAAAGATACATGTTAAACCGAAAGTGATCTGACTGAAAACGTCCGAGTTAAATTCAACATGTAAACGGTGACTTGACTGAAAGTGATCTGAAAGTAGTCTGAGTTCGGTCAACTTAAATTTGGTTGGTTGAGTCAGTTTGTATATTGAGTTAAACATTTAAACTTTAATTTTGTTGAACTGACAGATTTTTTCATACTGTTAAGAGGCAAAAGGTTTTATACATTTTCGAAATGATTTTTAAATTATTTTAAATAATTTTTTAATAATTTAAATGTAATTTTAGAACAAAGTGACATTTAAAATGTCAATTCAGATCAAATAAAAAAAATCCCATGTAACCACCAACCCAAAGTTTCAGTCAGATCACTTTCAGTCATAACTCAGTCAATCACTTTTGGGTTTAACATGTATCTTTAGTAATAGTGTACGAATACAAAATTCTCAATAGACCTTTTTCCTTAATTGTCAAACATAGTGAATCAGCAGAAATATCTGTAGGTGTTGCATAATATTGGAATCTTGTTTTCAGTGTTTTAACTAAATAAATTAAATTTTACATTTAATTTAACTTTAGAAACGCTTTTGCGGAATTGTGAAGTTGTTTCCCGAAATATAATTCATTAATTATATTTCTACATCATTAATTTTTAGTTCGGACCACCTACGGATCGTCGATCTTACTTGTCAAATTTTTTTAAGGAAAAAGGTCAATTCTCGTGTCTCGGTTTGCGAACAAAATTTACGTACTGATTCCGTGATGAGGTACACAGATACCTTCTTACATTAAATCGCTTATACTTGGAAGTATTGGTGCGAAAATTCATATGTTTTGTTTTGTCTACAATTTATATAGTGTATCCGATCACCAATACTTTCATTTATAAGCGAAAAACAAAATATTGTGAATCACCCCTATTATGATTGGCGAGTCGATCGACAGTCGACACGACTCTGTGTTGCGTTCTCATTTTTTCATTTGATATTAACAATATGAAAAACGAAAAGGCAACAGGGAGTCGTGTCGATTGTCGATCGACTCGACAATCATAATAGGGGTGATTGACAGTCAGGCTTGTATTACATTAATGTTGGTTTTGATTATGTGCATATAGTATACCTATACAATTTTCATGACTCAGTTCTTATTTGGCGACCAAAATCTATGTCCTTGAAACTGATTGAATGAATGGAATTTGGAAAACACAGAAAATCGAAACGTATACTGTTGATGACAAAACCTCAATTCTTGCCAAACGAGCGAATGACTAAATTTCAAAATAATGCTACTGACGAAATATAAGGACGTCACACTAATTAATTCTTCGACTGCAATAAAAACAAAGCAACAAAAAAACCGTTGTCTCTACTTACTCTCTACTAAAATTCAATTTGTTACGTTCCTATTCAATGAATGTTTGGAAAAGATAAATTGAATATAAACATTTACATAATTTATGTAATGAATGTACAATGAAACTATTGTACTATATATGTATGTGTAAGTGTTATCTGTGGTACTCGTATTTGCGTATGAGCACATAGAAACATATTACAGCATTTTAAGCTGTCGGGCTAATTGTTTATTTGATTTAAACTTTAACGAAACCATTTTTGTTGTTGTTCTTCTTGCAAAAAATGTCAAAGCAAACTTATGTGAATCGAAATAAATTTTGGTATTTAAATCGTTTTTTATCTGTTTTTTGAGATGTATCGAGCTTCAAAAATGCGTTAGGTTTATAACAAAAATTTGTTTCATGTTATTTGTTATGTGTTTTGATTACTTGCTATAAGTATGTATAGGCGAATTTCCATTAATTTGCGGTTATTTTCTCCACATCATAATTTTAATTTTTTAATGCGCACTAAATATGCATTTTGGATTAATTAATTCGGGCTACACTTAATTCGGGGTGTAGCGAATAAGACAAAGACATGCGCCTATTTAAAAAAATTCAAACAAATTTAACCAAATTTTTTATTTGTGACAAGCATTACCGTGACCTTCAAATGTTTTTTATCCAATAATACCACGTTTACACCATAGGTACTTTCAATAGTTTAATACTTATTTGCTAATATACTATAATTCACTTTCAGTATCCACCACAAAATATTATTTTAATATTTGCGGTGTAACTCCATATTATATTTTATTTGTTTTGACAGATAATATACAACTACATTATTTATTTGATGTACATATAAATAATTTCGAGATTTAGAATTAATTTATTTTATTGTGCGCTGAAATTATTTTGATTTCCATTATTTCTTTGTTCTTATTTGGTTCTGTTTACACGAAAAATCTCGATAAAAATGAACAAAGAAATGACATTTCAGGTTTTTATTTTTTTTTTGTTTTGTTTTACGTGGCATACTTTTTTGATACCTATTATAATGAAATAGCAAAAAAATAAGCGATAAAGTATTAAGGTATTATACTTTGCGTTTCCCAAGTATTTTTATATCCGACAATTTTTGAATTTTTCTGACACTTTGCTGATTTCATCACCGACTTTTTTCCGAAATAATGTCCGACTTATTCTAAGATTTACTATGAAAATTGGCCACAAAAATCGGAAAATGATGACAAAAAAAGTGAGGTTATGTCGCACAAAAATGGGCGGGGCTTACAATATAAAATTTGGCGGGGAAATTTCGCTTTTACATACATACATACAAACAATCAAACATGGCTACTTAAATAAAAACAATTTTTTTTTTTATTTTAAAATTTTATTAACACAATATTTTTTTTATTTTTATTTACAATTTTTTAAATTAAATCATAGTAAAAAAAACGAAACGAAACGAACAAAATAATCCAATTCGCGTTCATCTATAAATAAAAATCGATTTTATTATTATTATTAATTGGTACACACAAAAATAAAAATTCTACAAACCCAAAAATAATCGCACAACACAAAAAATAAAATTTAAGTTAGAGCAAAAACAAAACACAACCATTCATAATGGCGTCTCACACAAAACTAAAGTTGTAAAATTTGTAAACACAAAATAAAAAAGTACACACCAACGCCAGCATCTTTGCTGTGTTAAAAGTTGGAATTTGGAAACCCAACCCAATTTCATCATTTTCCGATTTTTTGTACCAATATGCTGAAAAAAAAATTCATGTTTTCAGCTTTGTTATACTTGGGTTACATCATGGTATTTTTTGCTACATACTTTTATACTACTGGTGTAAACGTGGTATGAATACTTGCAAACACACGATCATAAAGAAAGAATCTTAAAAAATTCAAATAAAAGTAGCTAAATAGAAAACTACTAAATAAAAGTAGAAAATTAAATTTGAAACCTATAATATTCTGGAAAAGGTAAAGAAAGCCCAGGTAGCGCTGTACTCAAAAATGCATGGGAAAGGATGGGGCTGGAGCCCAGCATCTAACATTGGCTTTATACCGCAGTAGTCAGACCCACACTTTAGTACGGGTTAACATTCTGGTGGCCTGCTTTGGACAAAACTGTCAACCAAAAGCTGTTGACAAAAGTTCAAAAAACAATCTCTCTGTAGATCAGTGGTGCACTGAGGAGCACATCCACTCTCACGCAGTATTTTTAGTGGATGAGTTGGAAAGAAATCGAATAGTAACCGAAAATTATAATATTACGAATAGTTGTTTTTTCTCACCTGTTTCTCCAGGGGAACTGTATAATATTATTAATTCGGGATCGGTACGTAATTCTGTTTTAAAAAATTCTGTTTTATAAAATTCTGTTTTACAAAATTCTGTTTTTTTAAACATAATTTTTATCATTAACTAATCCATCAATTGTCTACTCAGTTAACGTAAATAATTATTCTTCGGTGCTGAGCTGGATCCATTGTTAAAAAGGCGAGAAACCATTTGGATGACAATGGGTTAATTCTAAGATATGAGAAATGTGTACGCAGTATACCGACGGTGTGCACTAAGAGTGATCCGTATATTTCGCCTGGACAAAAACTCTCAAGTAGTAGGCTTAGACAGCGCCCGACTCCACAGGACATCATCTTACGTATGGTGGACTCAACTGATTACTGGTCTACTGTTTGCAGCTTTGCAGCAGAAACTTTGGTTAAGTTACGGTATCTTGAGCGCGAAAGGAAAACCAATAATGGTTCATAGCATTATAATTGGATGAAGAGTAGATAAATAAAATAAAGATGGTCTGATCTTGCTAAACTCACTTCCCGAAGTAATACCTAACGGTGTTTTCGGGGACCAATGGTTAATGAAGGAAAAGTGTTTTTTAGCCGGTCAAAAACGGCACTAATATTTGCACGGGTAGTGTATCTCGAAGATTTTCACCCACTTGCAGGTAGAAAGGCACACACACACAAACTTTTATCTTCTCATTTTCATCTACTCACTTTCGCACACACACATACACACACACACACACACACACACACACACACACACACACACACACACACACACACACACACACACACACACACACACACACACACACACACACACACACACACACACACACACACACACACACACACACACACACACACACACACACACACACACTCACTCTCCCACACAGGGCCGTCTTATCCATTGTGCTAACTGTGCTAAGCACAGGGGCGCTAGCTTAAAGGGGCGCCTTTCGTTTCCAAAACAGAATGTAAAAAAATTCTAAAAAAAAATATTTTACATGTTAAAAAAAAATTCGAAAACATTTTTGTTTTTAATTTTTTTAGTTTTAATTATAGTTGGACATGTATTCTGCAATGGCGCCCTTTTCACGTTTAATGTGATATATTTTCAACTTTTTAATATCACTGCTTATGAAAAATCAACTATCGGTTATTTGACCATCCTTAGGTCGAATATCGAGGATTTAATTGTTTTTCGAACCCTGCGAAATAGAACTTAACCTAAAAAACATTCGTAATTGAAGGACTGGATCAGTTTTGAATAAACTTTCTTATTTATTTAATTACTGACTTTCCCAAACATAAATGCAACGCTTGCTGACTGGCGGCTAAAATATTTCATATGTAGTTTTATATGGTCAAAATGTGTCTTGAATGTTTCATTAAATTATTAATTTCGACTAAATTAACTTTAAAATTTGTTATTTATTATTAATCACAACATATTGAATTTTATTAATCAGAAAAAAAAAAAGTAGGGGGACATCCACTAATTTAGACAGGAAACTTGTATTTGTAAACATGATTTTACTTGTTTTTGCATGTAAAAAAAAAAAAAAAGTAGTCAGCGCTGCCCAAGCGAGGGGACAAATGAACTAAAATCGATATTGGGCAAATGGCTAATTGATCTGAAAACATTTTTTTAGGGCGCCTTATAAATTTAGCACAGGGGCGCATAATTTCATAAGACGGCCCTGCTCCCACATACACAAACCCACACTTAAACAGACAGACGCTTACATACATATACATACACAGTTGCACACATACACAGACACATCACGAAACCTTAGATTTTATAATTCTTCAAAAAATGAATTCTGCAATTAGTTTTTTTGCGGCAAAAAAATTAATTACAGAATTCATTTTTTGAAGAATTATGTAAAATAGAATTTTGTGAAACGGAATTATAAAAAACAGAATTTTGTAAAAACAGAATTGTGAAAAACAGAATTTGTTTCTTCGAACCAATTTGGATTTCGTAACAATAAAAATACTGAACAAGCGATTTTAGAATTTCTGGATCGAGGACTTAAGGCTTCAGCAATGTTTGTTGATCTAACCAAAGCCTTTTATAGAGTTGATCATTCGATTAAGGAGCGTTATATTAGGGTTGGAGTTCCTCAAGGTTCGGTGTTGCGGCCCTTACTCTTTCTTGTTTACATAAATGGAATCTTCAACCAGCATTTTTGTGGTACAATCACTGCGTATGCGGATGATCTTTCATTTGTTTACGCTGGCATCAACCATAATGCGAACCTAACTGATATTGACCATGACTTGAGTATGTTAGCGATTTGTTTGGGAGCCCATAATTTGATTTTGAGCGACAAGACTAAAGTTATGCATTTTAGGGAAAGCCAGAAATCCCAAATACTGATTATCTATCATGCATTTGGCTGTAATAAGAGTACAATTTGTACCTCTAATGGTTGCTTCACCATAAGTTCGGTTAATGAAATTAGATATTTGGGAGTTATGATCGATAATAAACTAAACTGGAGGGTGCATACTGAAGGCCTGAAGTCGAGAATTCTTTTGGTTTCCAGGAAAATGTACGTTTGATGATTATACTGTCCGTTATATCTACTGAAATTAGTTTACTTTGCCCTAGTTGATTCTATCCTCCTGTATGGTTTATCATGCTGGCGCGGTGCTTGTAAAACTCTCTTACATCCTCTGTACGTGCGACAGAAGCATGTATTGCGGCTAATGACTTTTAAATCTTTGCAAACTCCATCATGGTCTATATCTCAGGAACTGGATATAATGCCTTTACAACACATGTATGTTTTCAAGGTGTTAAAACTTTTTTATATCATCAGCGGAAACACCGTTGTCAATTATTCAGGCTATAATCTTCGTTTGAATTTTAAACGTATAAAATATGTCCCCAATGTTAATTTAGAGTTTCGTAAACGTTTCTTCAGTGTGGCTCCACCTATTATCTTTAACAACTGTGCAGCAGCTTCTCCGCTTTCTCCAAAGCCCTCAAAATATGGTTGAAACTAAACAAAGCAATTGAGCATCTATTTTTTGTATTATTATAGTTTTGTCTTTTATTTTTGTTTTATTATTTTTACTTGTATAATGTTTAAAAAAAAAAAGTTTTGTAAATTATTATTGTGTTAACTTTGAGTTTTAGATATTAAATTATTGTAATATTATTTTAGAGCCCATTGTACCTGACACACATTTCTTTGAAACTAAAGGTGCAATTATCTTACCAATAACATGTTAGTTTGTACAATTTTTTGATTATGTCAACCGATTGCCATGCACATACACGTATTTTAACAATACTTATGCAACAACAATGTTGAAAGTTCTTAAATAACGAAGATATCTGCAGATGCCTTAAAATTGGAAATTTTAGTTTTTGTGCTATTGACGAATGCCCAAAACGAAAAATAAGTATGTATATGTACTTGTTATTTCCTCTTTCAAAATGTACCATGTGGCCCGGTTTAAACATTTAAGTCAATTATGGGTTACCCGGGTAACCTTACGCGAAATATGTATAAAGAAGAAAATAGAAAATTTTTTAAATAAAATCAAACAAAAAATACATTTATTCGGAACCCAACACACATTTTGTATAGAGTATTCATCAAAATTCGCAAGATTGCACGTCGTACAGCTTTTTCAAGTTTTTCATTCTCTCTTGGGTGCAATTCGACCCGAAGCGTCCCTTAGAGGGCTTGGCGTTTCCAACCGCTGATTAGGAATTTATTTACTCTATCTCCGATTTTGTTGAAAATCCCTTGATACAATTTGGAATGTTTGATCTACTATAAAATAGAGTGCGTCGCCAACTGTTTTCCAAGGTCATGTAGAAAAAAATTTCGCATGTGGGTTACGGCCTGAGATTGAGGTTATTTTCTTGGTAAATTATTTTCTATACGGCGATTGTCATGTGAAGGGCCGGTCAAAAATCAAGGCAGTCCTGATTTGTTTTAAATTTTTTTTTCCTGTAAACAGAAAAATTTTATTGTTTGATCGCATAAGTAGTGAAAAATGGTGGTTTTCTTTTCTCATCCTACCTGAAAATGTAGAGAGATTTTTTTCTACGATTTTTCAATCATTAATTCTAAACGTATTGAGGACGCAAATTATCGAATAATTATTCAATTCGAGTGAATTTTAGTTCATAAATATTTAAGTCAAAATGGTCAAATTTGCATTAGTTCTTATGGGAAATTGAAAGAAGTAATATTTACGTCCGTATTACGGGCTTTTCCTTCTAGTTTACTATAAGCAGCTAATGATGTTGCAATTTCAACTGTATTGGAAAAAATAGAACATCTTTGGGTTTTCTTTTTTACTGTGTAATTCTACACCAACTTGTCCATGTTATCGACCTCTCCCTTAGTGCTATTATAATAATGTATAACATCTAGTTTATTGACACAATACAGAAGACACCTCTAAACGCAAATTAAATGTGAGTAATTCTTTAGGTAAAAAAGCCTTGCTCTTAGAATACCGATAGACATAAGGATCAGAGGGACTGCTTTATTTTCTTTCCATAAACAGTAAACCAGTATTTAATTAAATTCATTTTTTCGTTCCCTTCTTTTATCTTTTTTTTCTCTCTTTGTGAAAGAAAACAAAAAATATTTTTGTTTGTTTCTTTCCCCGTAAACAAAATCGAAAAAAGTTGAGGAATCTCTCCTCATATAAAACACAAAAGATAGGAGAGGAGAGATATTTTATTTTGTTGGATTTCGTTTCGGAGGAAAGAAACAAAATATTTTTTCTCTTCTTTCGCAAAAAGAGAATAAATAAAGGAACGAAATTTAAATTTAAACACTGCAGTAAACACAAAATGCATCAGCAAAAAGAATTTAAAAATAAAATTGGAAAGAATAGTTACATTTTTAAATTTTAAGTAATATTCGAATAAATCTGATGAAGTTACCTGGGTAATCCTTAATTGATTAATGTAAAAAAAATATGCATATATACAAGGATTAAGTATTTCTAATATAAAAAGTGTAAGACGTTCCGAATGACGAAGCGGGTGTACTCCGCTAGTTTAAATCATTATTTTACAAATAATTTTATTGTTTTTAATTTACGCAAAGAATACTGGTTAAATACCCTCAGAATATTCCAAAGAAAATGTAAAAATTAATTGGAATAAATAGAACACAATAGTGGCAGCTTGCTAAGACATATCAACTAAGACATATCAACTAAGACATATCAACTAAGACATATCAACTAATTTTACAATTTCTGAGCCTTCATTTAAGAATCATATGCAGATCATTTGATTGATTGATTGATTGATTGAAGTGTTCGACCAAGCTTTAAGCAAGATCTCCCGGAGTTATTAATGGCCGGGCCTCACCGAATACCTTGTTACATACAACATAAAGAGGATTTGGATAGGTTTAATTAGTATGAAAGAAATTGACCCGGTTACAGACACACTTTGGCCAATAATTAGTAACACAATGTCGATACATTTCTAAACTACTTTTATATTTATTAAAATTAAGATTAACACTGCACTGTGAAATATTATTTATTAGTTTGCTGAATCAGCTTCCTGAGCCCTTCTGAAAATCAAAATCGTAATTAATAAATATATACTTAATAAATATATAATACTCATAAATTTATTTAAAATTGACTTAAAGCTAATAAATATAATCGAAATCAACTGATCATTTACATGATTCCCTTCATACTGGTCCCTGTCGCTTTATATAACTATAATTTAGTTCACACTATAATACATAAGGAGTTTTAGGAAGATCAGCCACTAAATTCTATGAGTTTGATTTGTAAAGGCGCTGTCCTGTAATGAATTAATGTTATCAGTAACCAAATTAAAATTATTTATTTATTTATTTATTTATTTAAATTATTACCTACAGTAAATATTTATACAATTGGTAAGTAAACATACAAAAAACAAAATTTAACAATTACTGGAGAGACATTTAAACAATTCGTTTGTAAACGAACTTCTTGTCATATTAAAGTCGAAAACATCGTAAAACGAATTAAAAAGCCGCGACATTCTCAAGACTGGTTCCGAAAGTGCAAAGTTCGTGGAGACAGGATCAATATGTAGCAAAGGGCGACCGCGCAAACAGCGCATGGGAGCGTAGATATTGAAACGAGCAAGTAATTCGTCACAATCTATTCGGGAAGTCAGAACATCGTGAACGAATATAGCAGATGCAACGTCTCGTCGGTGATCCAAACGTTGTAGTTTTAATAAATTACAACGATCAATATAAGGCGGGAGAATGTATTGATGCGCTCTCTCAGTGGGTAATCCCCGGAGGGCATACAGAACAAATTGCTTCTGAACACTCTCAATTCTATCTGAATGGCACTTATAAAATGGGGACCAGATCTGAGAAGCGTATTCTAGAACTGAACGAACAAAGCATATATATAGAGTTTTCAGTGTGCGCGGGTCGCAAAAGTCCTTACAATTGCGCTTAATGAAACCTAGCATAATGTAAGCTTTCGTAATGATACAATCAATGTGTTTAGTAAAAGATAGATCAGAAGAAAACATTATACCTAAGTCGGACATGAACTCAACTCTGTCAACAGCAATATTATATAAAAAATATTGCTGGAATATTGGCGATCGCATCCGAGAGAATGATAAAATCCTGCATTTACCCACATTCAGCAACAATTTGTTATTGATCGACCAACTGCAAAATTTAATCAAGTCAGCTTGCAGTTTCACACAATCAGCAACCTCATTAATTGGAGCAAATATTTTCATATCATCTGCGTAAAGCAGACAATGTGCAAATTCAAAACACTCAACAACATCATTTACAAATAATGAAAATAAAAGCGGACCAATGTGACTTCCTTGAGGAACTCCTGAGGTAACACGAAATGAACGAGAGCTAAAATCGTTAACCTTAACAAATTGGTAACGATCAGACAGATATGAATGCAACCACTTAATAGGGATGAACTGACAATCTAGTTTATCCAGCTCATCGATAAGAATCGAATGGTCAATTTTATCGAAAGCCTTTGAAAAATCGGTGTATACTACATCTACTTGTTGCCTATGTTCTAGTCTACTATATAAATGTCCACAAAAAGAGACTAGATTAGTCGCCGTAGACCTACCCGGATAAAATCCGTGTTGAGCAGGAGAAATAAACCTTTTTACATGAAAAAACAAAAATTTCTGTACCATGGATTCGAATAGTTTTGGTATAGCAGAAAGAATAGCGATTCCGCGATAGTTGATGACTTCACTTCTTTTGCCAGATTTGAAAATCGGACGGATGAAAGATAATTTCCAGAGATCAGGAAAAATCCCTGTACGTAGGCTATTATTAAAGATAATAGTCAGTGGAGGGGCTAGACTCACTGCACAATTCTTAATAAGGATGGGTGGAAAGCCATCCTGTCCTGCTCCCTTATTAACTTCCAGTTGAGATAACCCATCATAGACTTCTGCTTCCGTAAATTTTAAAAAGATAAAATCAGAAAGACAGCGGTTAGTAAAAGGCTTGTTATATGATACCGCAGGTTCTTCATAGACAGACTCAAAAAAATTGGCAAACAAATTTGATATATCAGAGGGCTGACTGGCGAAAGAGTTCTTAAAAGTCATTGGGGTAGGAAACCCAGCAACCTTCTTTTTACCATTTATGAAATTCCAGAATTTCTTAGGATAGGAAGTTAATTCATCTTCGATTTGCAAAATGTAGTTATTGTAAAGGAACCAGTTTAAAGTTTTAAACTCCTTACGAGCAGTGTTGAAGCTAGGATAAAACTCAACACCGTGCAACTTATATAAAGAATGAAACTTATTACGGCGTTTCTCAATACGAATTAGCTGTTTATTATACCACGGCTCTCGATACCGAGGTTCGTTTTTCACTGAAGGAACATATCTTTCAATACCAGACTTGAGAAGCTCGTTGAACAAAAATACACTATCATTCAAGTCTCCTCCTCGTTCTAGAAATACCCAGTCCGAATCGACAAGAAATTTGTTTAAAGAAACGTAGTCAGCATGTCTAAAATCGAAATGAAAAGAATTACTAGAAGAACACATAGTATTACAATTCTCATGGAAAATGTATATCATAATTGGGGTATGATATATGCTCGTACATCCAGTGAAGTCCTCACACGGCGAGAGCTCCAAATACATAACATCAGTTGAAAACACCAAATCGAGGAATTTCCCTCGACTATTGCCTATTCGGTTCACCTGCATCAATGCTGTGCTAGCAAAATAATCAGTGACTGCTAATCCTTTTTGGTCATTGGAACAGGCCGTGAAAACTCCATCAACATCAATCCAAGTAATATCAGGAAGATTGAAGTCACCAGTAACAATTAGTTGTTCACCATCACGAACCAATGGCGCAACAGCAGAATCGATGAAATTAATAATTCCCAGATAATATTCCAGGGTAGATCCGCAGGGAACATATGCAGCTACTACGAGGATGGAGGCACTGGCTACATTAATACGTACAGCAATAACATCATAAGTTGGATGACATGCAATGAGCCCGTTTGAAATCGAACATTTAACAGCGACCAACACACCTCCCCCCTTCAGGCTGGTACAAAAATCATGCCGATCATTCCTGTGAACGACGTAGTTAGGTGGAAAATATTCCGCCGAATTGAAACTTTTAGTAAGCCATGTTTCCGAGATAATGATCACATCGTAATCATTGTCAAGCACGCCAAGCAAGAATAATTTAGCTTTACCTCGAATGCTAGAGGCATTATGGTAGTACAGCGAGGTAAAAGAGGTTTGTCCAGAACTTATAGGCTGAAGCACCCTGCCCGAGACTACATCGCTTACATTACTGGAGAGTTGACTGGTACAGCTGGTATCCGAAATTTCACACTGTAGGTTATTACTTGGGACAAATTTACTACTTAGTAAGCTATTATAATTTATTCTGCTGACATGTTGAGAGCAGCAGTTGTTCGAAATTTCACCCGTGGAGGCAAAGTTGGCCGAAAATTTTTATCGTAAAACTCCCGAATGTGTACACCGGTTGGCCAAGTATTAGGGTCTAGGGCCTTAATACGTACATCAGCTTTTATGCCCAATTTGAAGCAAACAAACTCCAGAGATTCGATGCTTCTTTGTTTAGGGACTAGTTTGAATGCCTTACAGTCTTCGATCTCCAAACAAGTTTTTGCCATGGACGCAATTTCATTTTCGGAAGTATCCGCATCAAATTTTGAGACGTGTAGCCATATCGTCGGTACAATGACTTTTACCCCAAAATTTTTCGGAAATTGTCTGGTACCACAAATAGTTTTCGTGCCCAGATTTTGAATATGCTTGTTCCCAACTTCACTCACGACAACACTGGAACTCATAGATGACGAAGTCACCACATCAGAAAAGGTTCTTGTAGAGGCCGGAGGATTTTGCATGGCTGGTTGTATGACCGCAGGACTAATAGGCATAACAGCAGGCAATTTATTACTAGGTATACCTTTTACGCTTTTATCAGAAGTAATCAGAGAAGCGTCGGATATAATCCTTGAAGTCGAATCCTTAGTTGCTCTCGCAGAAGAACTTGGCACAAACGATGTGGTAGTCGTGGCTGACAACTCAGGTAGTCGATCGAGGATCATGCCAAGTTGTTGTTTGAGACTAGTAATCTCATCAAGCAGCTTCTCAACAAAGGGCTGCTGGGCAGTATTCGCACTAGAATTGCAGTCCCTCATTACCTTGAGGAATGATTGATTTTTCATGAGATCTCTGCAGTCAGAGCAGAACCACATAATATTCGAACATTTCCGCGTTTGATTATAAGCCACACGGTCCACTTCAGCACAACCATAGTGGAATATTTTACCACAAAAACCAGAGCAGCTGATGGTCTGATTATTTGCAATTGTCAAGCTGCATTTGCCGCAGTCCATATTATATATTTATCTTTTTATTTTATTTAAACAAACGTAAAATAATATATACAAACACTTACTATTATGTAATTATATTTTTAGTAATTACAAATTTTTAATATTTTAGTTTTTTCTTTTTAACTATCCATCAAAATACACAAAACACGGAAAAAAAACAAACGTCACTACCATTCAAGGCCCACTTACAATTAGAAATACATATGTTTTATATTTACATACAATATTTACAAGCACATAATTACAAACATATTAATTAGTAATTATATTTTTAGTAATTACAAATTTTTAATATTTTAGTTTTTTCTTTTTAACTATCCATCAAAATACACAAAACACGGAAAAAAAACAAACGTCACTACCATTCAAGGCCCACTTACAATTAGAAATACATATGTTTTATATTTACATACAATATTTACAAGCACATAATTACAAACATATTAATTAGTAATTATATTTTTAGTAATTACAAATTTTTAATATTTTAGTTTTTTCTTTTTAATTATCCATCAAAATACACAAAACACTTATATACATAAGGCACTGTTACTAGATATGATTGATCGCTACAGCCACCCACTCGATCGATATTTAGTAAAAATTGTTAGTAATTATATAATCGAATAGTTAGCACAGAACAACACAATTTCTTAACTAAAACTTATTCACTACTTTTTGTTCCTGTAGGGTTTTTTTTTTTTTTTTTTTTTTTTGTCTCTATCTCTGCAATCTTTTTCTGGGGCTCTAGGCACTCCCAACTCTTTCGCAGTTCCCTTTTAACGTCCTACCTTACGCCGTTGCCAGCCAACTCGAGGACGTACGGCTATAGACCCGCTTTTGTTTAAACCACCTGCACATTGCATTGCTTCATGCCAGCCTATAGTACTGACATGAAAGGTGGGTCGGCCCATGGATTCCGCACTCTCAACAGGGGGTCATAGATGTGTTCATCGTCATCACCGATCGTAATCAGATGATGAAAAATCCCTTTTGCATCCCGCCCCTATAGGGATTCGAACCCGGTACCTCCCGATCCAACCGCCGTAGCTTTAACCACTGCGCCGTTTGGTCGGTTCCTGTAGGGTTGATCCAATTTAAAATTCAATTCTGAAAATCCGGATTAATTTTAATCCCTATAATGATGATTCATACTGTAACTATATTATATTCTGAAAATTAATTAACCATACAATTAACCTAATTAACAATAGCCCACCTATCTTGGAAAAAGGAAATTAACCAAAAATAACCGTAGATAATGTCTAAATACTACTATTAAGAAATAAACTAAATATTATTAAAGCATTATGAGATCCTCATGGTTTAGTTGTTAAATTTCTCTAGTATAAGTAATTATTTAATTCATCATCAATCATCATGATCCTTAATATCTCTGAAAGATTTAATTTATTGATTAGAGACTCGACCGGTTCCAGCCACCTTTGTATTTGTTAGTTAATAAAATTGTTAGTAATAAATATAGTAATCCTTAAAAAATTGTTATTTCTGGAATTATGCTGCATTCTGAAAATTAATTTATTTATCAGTAAACCAAGGAAGAAACTCCGTTAAACACTCTTCACACTTATATTAATAAATAATAACTGATGAATGCAATAAATAAGATGCCGCGCCTGGTTTCTTTATTCTGAAATCTTAATGTATCCAATCCAATCCAGTCCTAAAACTAAAGATTAGCTCAACCTAATATTATACATGAAGCATTTTCGCTAACCTGCCACTCAAATTATAGAAGTTTGATCTGTGATGCACGCTGTACTGTAAAGAATTACAATTAATGTCACCAGTAACTAAGACTTAAATGGTAAGACACTAATTAGTTTCTGAAGTATTCCGAGCTAAAGTTCCTGCTAATTAGGGGACAAAAATCAAAACAGCAGAATTTCTAAAACTACCTGTCCACTGAATACTTAAAGTTTCTGGAAATCTGCGTTGGGTCTGCCCGAATATTTCTGAAAATTAAAATAGAAATTAGTTAATTATCACTAAATACTACTATTAAAAATAAACTAGAATTATTAAAGCTCAATTTCTAATCTACTTTTATGTTTATTAAAATTAAAACTACACTCTGAAATAATATTTATTAGTTTGCTGAATCAGATTCCTGAGCACTTCGGAAAATCATAATCATAATTAATAAATATATACTTAATAAATATATAAATATACAATAATCATAAATTGGCTTAAAGCTAATAATAATAAATATAATCGAAATAAACTGTTCATTCACATGATTTCCTCCCTACTGGTCCCTGTCGCTACTTACAACTATAGTTTAGTTCAAGCTATAATACATATAAGTAGAGTTTCAGCAAAATCTGCCACTAAGATTCTAGGAGTTTGACCTGTAATGGGTACTGTCCTGTAATGAATTACAATATAATTAATGTTATCAGTAACCAAAATTAAAATTATAATTATAAGGCGCTAATATACTCATTTAAGAATCATATGCAGATCATGTAGATAAATTGGTACATTTTTGTTCGTTTTCCAATGTTACGTAATTAAAACTAAAAAGAAAAAGATTTTCTTAGTTTTGTATAGACTCATTCAGAATTATTTTTTTCGAATATTTTCTGTCACAAAATTAAATCAATCTCTGCCAGAAAAATGCCATAACTATTAGTGTGTTGAGAAATATTTTCATCGGCATAGGTATACAATATTTTTGTACATGTGTTGGTGGACTGCCATAAAATGTTCTCGATTTGATACTTTTTGCAAATTATTATCGCAGTCTACTAACACAGACTTACCTTTTTTGTAAGTAAAATCTAAACTGACTACTTTGGGTGTTTCGTTCACACAACCTCCGATTTTATATTTTTATCTCATTTTATTTTGACTGACACACTTTTATTCGCAACGGGATTGGACCATAATAAACAAAACCTTAAAGGGTTTAAAGAATTGTTGACATTTATTTGTATGGCTGCGAATGATTCATTGAAAATGACGGTGACAGAAAATATAATAATTATTGCTATGAAATATGTAATATTAATTTTGCAAATGATTCATTTAATGACGATTTTTATCTAATTAAAAAAATGTATTTTAAAATAAGGAAACAAAAATAACAAACAAATAGGGTTGGCTACAAAAGTAATTGTTTTTCAGGAACATGAACAATTCTTAAATGGGGATATGGGGTAGAATGTTCTGGTTAATCCAAGTTCATGTTCACCTCATCGATTATCGAGCATGTTTCTTTCATTGGTGGTAGTTCAGGGATATCTTAGTGGCGAGGGTTCTATCCTCTGGTTCTGAATCACTATCAACACTAGATGGATCTTGTTTTTCGTTTTGTTTTTGGCATTTTAACGAAAATCTCTTTGTTATATTAATGTTTTAAAGTATTTAAAACTGATACGTTATCACCTAATCAATTTACTTCATAACAAGATATTTATTTTAATTGTTTTGCTCCTTTCCAGGATATTTTTCGTTGGTAAACGAACGTGGTCAACCCACTGCTACAATGTACACAACAATAATTCAATTAGTGCGCGAACGTGTTTACAAATTTATAACGGTTGAAAGTATGCCTACATATACCGAACAAAAAACCGAAACCTTTCCAACAAAATCACATTATGTGAAAAGTACGGCAAAAGCAGGACAAATTTTTCGGCTGCTGGCAGTATTTCAAGATGGTGGGATCAATTCATCTGGTACACTTCATCATCATAACCATCCGCATCAAGATAATAGTAATAGTAGTTTGGCTAGTAAAGATGGCGCGACCGTTATAGGTAGCACCGGTCGAGATAAAGAACGAGGACGTTACGCCCAGCTTCTTGGTGATAATAGACAAGTAAGTTTACGACCTTTCATATAAATTTCAAAATTACTAACGTTTTTTAATTAATATTTGCACAGATTGTTTACGTTTTATTATCAGTGAAGGGAAAATTTTATGAAATTGAACAAATTATACCACAAATACTGCAGCGAACCAGTAGCCTTGGTAAACCTTCTGTTCCAAAGAAACTAAATAACGAGTGTATTCATCAAATAAGTAGTATTGTTACATCTGAGACTGAACTGCCGATTTCGTTAAAATTTATATCGGGACCGTCAGGCTGTGGAAATCCAGTTCCAGGTAAATATGAATTAACATGCACTAATATTTTTCTAATACCAGGTTTAAATTAAAGTTGTTCAGGCTATGCTGGCTAGTTTTTCTATATTTCTACTGATAGATCCTAAAAATGCATACTTTTATGCATCAATTTCTTAAAGTTAATTGAAAAGAATTGCTAAAAATGTACGAATCAAGTAGCTTTAAGCAACTCTGTTATTCCAAGTGTCTGCCTACAAACTAAAATCAATTTTGGCGTGCTAAGGTTCCCAGATATTTTCAGAAATATGTACCAAATCCGATCTATACAAGGATCAGCTCAGTAAGGTGGGTTTTTTCAAATTTTAACTACTCTTTGTTGAAAAGAGCTGTTTAAATAATACAGCGGAAAAGCTCCCGTTATGATTCTGTAAGATTTTGTGGAAATTTTGTCACGTTCGGAACAAAAATTGTTACATATTATTAAGTAACGTATAATAGCTTAAACCAACCCGAGGCGTGTCTGGCCGTTGTGATGAAATTAAATATAACATGGGCCATAGTTAAGTAAACGATTAAAAAGTGGCGCCATTTTCGTATTTCTTGACGAAGTGGAATGTGGACGTTTACAATTTGTTATAAAGCGATAAATGGCAAAAGAGCGAGCAGGAATGTTTAGATTGTTTTACGAAAATAAATCTTCGATTATTTGGAATCAAAGGAAGAAAACTTGAGGTGGAGGGCCTCTGTTTCCAACAGGATGGTGCTACACACCACAAACGAATACGATGATTTTGCGTCAAATGTTACGTAGTCGTATTATATCAAATTCGTCAATATCACATGGCCATCCAGATCACCCGATTTGACACCACCAGGTGGTTTTAGTGGGCATATCTAAAAAGCAAGTTGAATACCAATCGTCTACAGTTCGTTGCCGATCTATAGCCAACATTCGACAGTGAAATAAACAATTAAAACACAGTGTGTAGCATCTGTGTACGACAGAACTGAAACGTTTTAAGCTATTAATTTGAAGTTATTATCGTTTATCATATACTTATGAGATCGTGTAGCTCATTAATATAAAATTAAAAAATTGTAATTTCATAATTTATAATTATTTTATATAGTTCTATGTGTTGAAATATATCCATTCTTATTTCTATTAAATGCTTATTTAGATGTTTTTGTTTTGACTATTTACAATTCTGCAGTCTACGTTGTATTAGTATTTATCGTATAATCATTCTTTTATGTTAATGTTGCATCTTTTATGTTCTTGCTATGAGAACTGTTATCTATACAATTCTCAGAAATAGTTGGGCTGATGTTTTATCTGTTATGATGTTGTTGGTATAATGCTTGTTATGCTTACAACTCATGTAATCATAACTATTTATATTGGTTTATGCTGGTATAAACGTATAGGAAAATGAGCAGCATTACCACAACAAGCCTTGAATAAAAATTCAAGTGAGCCTTAGGCTGTTTTCCAAACGAGACTTATTTGGATACTTATTTGTGGGACCTAACTTATTCCATACGAAATTACATTGAATAAGTTAGGTTCCACAAATAAGTAGTCGTTTGGAAAACAGCCTAAATGCTGAAATAAGCAGAATTCTGTAAGCAGCAAAATTATGCTGGAAACACATGAGCAGAATTTCTGCTAGCAGCACTGCCGGCAGAAATTTGGTTGAATTACAAGAGCGTCTTTTTTGGCAAGCAGAATTTTAATTTGAGGTATTTATTTCATACATATTTAATTTTAATGTACAAATTTTTAAATGAATTATGCATTATTTTGTCACAAATTAATTAATTTGTATCCTCCATTCTGGCACTTGTCACACAAAACTTATTTTCTGTCAACAAATTAAAAAAATTCTTGAAAAAAATAAAAAGTATACAAATTGTACTAGATTTGTTATCTTTTACGTAATGTAGCCTACTGATTCGCAGCAAAATTAGAAATAGATACATTACCGATCGGCCATTAGGCCGATATTACACTATCATATTTCTACATCATAGAAATAATTTGATATTTAATGTGATAGTCTAATAAAGATATATCAAAATATTTTTCTGTTGTAGTATTTTTCTTATGATAGTTAGCTTCATGAAGCTAAATACTACAATATTTGTCTGACAGCTGTTCAAAATAGACAAAAAATATGTTTTGTGCAGGGGAATTGTCAAAAAATGTAATGGAATATGAAAACTAGGAAATGTTAAACAATTTGGTTTAACCACTTTTTTGTGCAGTCGAGAAACCCAAGGTTTCATCCAGATTCAGTTTCTTGTTGTTTTTTTTTATTTAAGACCCACAAAAGTGATAGCAGATAGTGCTGCTGCAAAGGCATACACATATTTTTCTTCAAAATTTTTCACGTTTTCTAAATATTTTCCCCGTGTACTAGATATTTGACGTTTACCCAACTATGGAATATAACAAAAATGTGTGATACTGTAATAAGCAAAATAAATTATAGTATATTTATTTTGTCATAAAAATACTAAATTATTTCTACGTTGTAGAAATATGATAGTGTAATATCGGCCTGTCCCGAAAGAACAGACTCACATTTTCTTGAAAGAAAGTTTCTTTAACAGTGAATAATTTAATTTAATAAACCCGTTTTTAATAGATAGTTTCACATACATAAGCCTCAACGAACAGAGAGAAATCCGTTTCTCACCAATTACCGACCCCGCATTGTTTTATTCACATACTCATTGATACATTTTTATTTTTACAGTTTAGTAGATACTCCTGATGATGGCCTAATAAGCCGAAATCGATCGAGTGATTTTTTAAACCTTTTGTAATTTTGCGAAATATTTAACAAGTGTTTTTAAAAAAATTTTAAAAATGTGTATATTAAGTGTGTTTCGCCTAGTGCCTACGGCAGAAAGTGTAAAAAGTACATACATAAGCGTTACGCGGAAACCTTTTTTTAATTTAAAATATGTTGAGGAGCACCAGATGGATTTAACGTTTCCAAAAATTTTGTTGGGATATGATATACTTGCAAATTAGTGTCCTCAGTACCACGCCCATTTTTAACGGAATCTACTGAGAAAAATGATACTTCTTCGGCATAATTAACTTTCCAATACTGCATCACTTCAGAATCGCTCTCTGAGATATAGATGCCAGATCGCCAAACATTTTGCCCAATATATCGGTGAAAATGATCACTTCTGATAGACATTCATTTGATATGTTCAGTCAATATTGAATTTTTTAATTGATTAATCGTTGGTCCGGTCACGATCGAGTTTAAATATTTGAAAATGTTTCCAAAGTGGTGACTATTTTATTGTAGCTTTTACAATAAACGCACGGTTTCCTCGTCGGATAACAGGAAGAATTTGCCGAAAATATCCACCTAAACTAATAAGTTTCCACTAAGTTTCCATAAGAAAACTAAGTCAATAATTTATATAGTATGCTATATTAAGGTTAGAATATCACAAATCACTTATAATATATTACGCCTTCGTGGATTTCGTTTTCGTAGTTTACTGCGCATTACATCAACTGAGAGTTTTTAGTAAGATATTGCAAAGGAAATGTATGAAAAAAAGCATTTTGGCTAATAAATGTATAATATATGGATGTATTATGGTTGAATATTTCTTTCCTCTTAGAAAATAGGATCCATGCTTTTAACAATCTCTTTTGTTGGAAAAGAATGAACACTATATGGACAATTATTTATATTGTTATTACAACAATTAAATACGGCGCACCACATTATTTATTTAATTTAATTTAATTTTTGAATTCAATTACATACAACAATATTGTGAAACAAATCTGTTCACTCTCATTTGACGTCATTATTTTATGCCGTTTATTTTATGATTCAAATAGGCAAAGTGCGCAAGGCGTAATCTATTATAATGATTTGTGTTAGAATATATAGTATTTCTGAATTGGGTTTTGATAATATAGAAAAAAGATCAAACTCAACATCTTTATCCGAATCTCGGAGCAAGGACTTTGGAAGCATATTATTCGAGTGTTCCGAAAGGCAAGAATATCAATGCAGAATGGTTTCTGATTTTTATAACGGAAAATTTGTTTTTAAAACCGTCAAACCCAATTTTTGGCTAAATTGCCTTACTTTACAATATGAAAATTATTAACAAATAGTTCGAATCTATAAGTTCTGCCCATTTATTCAAAAGACCCCAATTTTATGTTTAGCTGGCCGTCAAGCAAAAATCCGTCCGTCAAAATATAAAATTGTGGTTTTTTGAATGAAATTAAATTAATTTTAATAAAATTTTCTACGAATAGGGCGGAACTTACAGATTCTTTAATACTATTTTTTAATACTTTTGATATTGAAATAAAACAATTTGTCAAAAATCGATTTGACGTTTTGAAATGTCACCCCAAAATCTTAAGTAAATTTCCAGGTTGGTATGGATGTAACCTAACAGAAAAACAGTCACTTGAAAAGTTAGAGAGGTTTTACGTGTTTAGTAAGCAAAAAAACAATACCATAACAAGTTTTTTGCTTACTAAATACCCAAAGCCCTTCTAACTTTTCAAGTGATATGTTTTTCTGTTAGGTTACATCCATTACCAACCTGGAAATATGCTTCGAATTTTGAGCCGGCGTTTCTAAAAATCGGAAAACGTTCAGAAAATCCACGTATGCTATTGAAGATTAACATAACAGGTTTTTTTGCATACTAAACACCCAAAACGCATCATACGACCGATTTTAGTTATTTAGAGAATAATGGTTTTATAGATGTTAACACGTTCGCCACTCATCTGTTTTTTGGAGTACAAAAAAACTCACGTGTTAAAATAAAATGCCACGAATATGGGCAACGACTGGGCTACCAGTGAAACTACTTGGCACAAGTATGTGTTAAATACTTCTAGAAACACAGCCGCATCGCCAATAATTGTAACAAAAATTACTACAAAATTATTCTTTTTTTTTTCTCTACCTCTGCACTCTTTTCTGTGGCTCAAGGCACTCCCAACTCTTTCGCAGTTCCCTTTTAACGTCCTACCTTACGCCGTTGCCAGCCAACTCGATGTACGGCCAGTGGCGTAGCCAGAAATTCGTCGACGAGGGTTTTTTTTAAAAAATAATTTCTATAAGGAAATAATGCATTCGAATTTATTTGAATTCAATTTTTTATTAGTTTTTTGGCCAATTCATCGAGGATACAGTCTATTTACATAACCATATCTCTGTGAATATTTAATGATGCCATTCCATTTAGTCGCTTCCACCGGTTGTGTTTCTTAGGTAATTCTTAAGGCGCCTGAACGTCTTAGAACTCTTCAATTGGAGAGGTTATCCAGGTTAAGAGTACTACTAAAAATCTAACAAATATTTTGTGCTAATTTTGTTATTAAAGGTAGAAGCATTCAACCAGTAAATCCCTGACGTGTCTTTTAAACATTTTAATTAACCAAGCTTATGTAATCTAATTTCGACTTAATCTGGAAAAAAGATCTACACAGATCTGTAAAAGTCACATCTAATATTATGCCGCTTTATTTCTTTTATGTGAAGAATCAAAAATAGGTTACATGCATATTAGAACTGGTAATGAACCTTATTCGAATTATAAATTATTTTGTGTGGATCGACATATCACTATGTAATGATTTTAGGTAAATATGTGAAACTCACGGGGGGGGGGGTCAACCCCGCAACCCCTTCCCTACGCTGCTGCGTACGGCTATAGACCCGCTTTTGTTAAACCGCCTGCATATTGCATTGCTTCATGCCAGCCTATAGTACTGACAATTGACATGAAAGGTGGGTCGGCCCATGGATTCCGCACTCTCAACAAGGGGTCATAGATGTGTTCATCGTTATCACCGCCGTACACTGAAAAAAAAGATTTGCGATATTTGAAAAAAAGCGTGGTAAATATTGATAAAAAAACGGTAAGTTTTGCGCCACCTAAGCGCTTTTCAAATACTGAATATATAGCTTATCAAATGTTACATTGCGCTTTGTAACTTCCATATATTTTTAATTTTTCAGATTTGCTATATTTGCTAAAAATAAATGATATTTACTTTGCATTTGTGCTGGGCAATAGCAAATACAGAATGGGGCTCAGTAAAAGTTACGTGTAAAATTTGCACTGCTCAGTAAATTTTACTATTGCAGTTTACGTAAATTAAGAATAATTTAGTAAGCGCTTGGCGATAATCAGAAAGCAATTCATTCGAAAATTTGGAGCATGGTGCAGTTTACTAAACGATGAATAATATTCACGATGGGAAATTTACTAAGCTTATGCAATTCGTACTAAGCAATTGTAATTATACATATATCCATATATATATAAATATATATATATATATATATATATATATATATATATATATATATATATATATATATATATATATATATATATATATATATATATATATATATATATATATATACAGGGCCAATCAGAGGGTGGGCCAGCCGGGCCATACGGCACGGGCCCCCGATTTTTAGGGGCCCCCGAATTTTTTGTTACTATAGATTTCTCATTTGCGGTTGCTCTTCGATAGTATTTTGTCTTTGTAACAAGAACAAGATGTGTGACAATTTAAAATTTGACATTGAAGAGCGTTTTATTTGCTTCGATTCATTCTCTGGAAAAACCGGAGAAGAAATGGTGTGCCAGATTTCTTGAAATTTTGTCGGATATGGAATTAAATTTTAATTTATGTATTGCCCAAGCATATGATAATGGTGCAAATATGGCTGGCAAGCTAAACGGTGTGCAAGCCATTCTTACGAAGCGTAATGCTAATTGTATTTTTTCCAGCTGTGGGAACCACACATTAAATCTTATTGGAGTTGATTCAGCTGAATCGTGTAAAGAAGCTGTACAATTTTTTGGAGTTATACAACAAATGTATAATTTTTTTAGGAGTAGTCCGCGGAGATTGGAGGTTTTAAAGAAACATATCCGTATGTCTCTTCACTCGATTTCCAAAACTAGATGGTCTGCTAGAATAGATGCAGTAAATCCAATAGCCAAATGTCTATTATCTATTCGAGATGCTTTAAATGAAATACATTCCTTTAATTTACCACCACACGCAATCGTTGAATTACACTCAATTGAGAAATATTTAAATAAATTTGAATGTGTTTTGCTCTCTATCATATGGCTCGAAATTTTGACAGATTTGCATCAGACAAATTTGGTAATTGAAGCTCGAAGCTACACTTGATATTGAGCAAAATAATATTGAAAGTCTAGTAATGAGATTTCGCAATTTAAGCAGAATGTGGAATGAAATATTTGCGAAAGCAAAAGCTAAAGCACGTAAATATGGAGTTACATGTGATTTTGCCATTAATAGAACGATACGGACACAATCGGATACTGAAAAATACTACAGGATAAATGTGTTCAACGTAATAGTTAATTCGTAATAGCTGGCTTACAAAGGCGATTTCAATCTTTACAAAAAATCTGCAATCTTTTCGGTTTTCTTTGGTAATTTCCAAATTTGACTGCTGAACAAATTGAAGCTGCAGTAAACCGTTTGCATTCAAAATACACGAGTGAGTTATCAAACGAGATACTAGATGAGGTAAAATTCCTTAAAAAAATGTATGCAGCTAATTTCAATGCAGATCCGACACCAACAAATTTATTAGAAAATATTCTCAGTAAAACTTAGCTGGTTTATTTCCGAATCTTATCATTGTCTTAAGAATATTTTTAAGTATTCCTGCATCTGTGTCTTCAGCCGAGAGGAGTTTCAGTGTTCTTAAAAGAATGAAAAATTTTCATCGCTCAACAATGGCAGAACAACGGTTAAATGGATTGGCAATGTTAAACATTAACCACGACATGGCAAGAAAAATTAATTTTGAGCAAATCATTAGAGAATTTTCTAATAATAAAGCGAGAAAAGCTTCAATCTAATAATTTCTAATAAATTCTAATAAATACTAAAATGAATTCATGTGATATAAACTTATGATTGTTTTATTTTATTTTTATGGGGTCGCATTTTAATAATTTGGCCCAGGCCCCCTGCTAGCTCTGAAAGGCCCTGTATATATATATATATATATATATATATATATGTATGTATATAATACATCAAATAATATATATTTATTTACATTGTTCATGTATTGTTACTTAGATTAGCATAATCATCCATATATCTATATATAAATTCACTTGAAATAAAACTATTCACACATTTTGAAGATATAATAAATAAAGCGATTTTATTTTAATTCTATTATATACAGCGGCTTACACAATATAAATTATATAATGTATTTTGTATATTTTTGTGGTCACTGCAGCTACTTCTGTAAACAAGACAAAGCTACCCTTGATGTTCATCATGGTTTTGTGCTAAAAGAATCTGCTACAAAAAAATAAGAATTGTTTATTAGACTCAATAAGCACTTTTTGAGGCAATAATATTTAATTTACCTAGATAAACCGCGGTTTTTTCAAGCATAATAGTTTTCCAATTGAATCTTTCTCCAGGCTGTGTTAGTCAGGCGTTGAATAGTGCTATTACATTTTCCCCAAAGCTACACCAAGTCAACATCAATCTGTAGATAATAAAATTTATTTATAAAAATTTGAATTCTATAAGAAAAAAGTTTACATAATTGTACATGGATAATAATTGAAAATATGTACACTATGTACACAGCTTGTGTACATTAATAGTTATAATTTTATAGTATACTATAACATACACAAAAATATAACACCGGAATGTTCATAGCTGCTAATAACAATTTACACTGCGCAGTGTAAGTCTTAAAATGCCGTAGTTAATTTTACTCAACATAAACCAAAACTCGTGCAGTTTTGCAATTACTTGTACGTTATGTACGCGCCATGTGTATGAAATATATAATATCCTCGTAAAGGGGTCGCTTTGATTCAAGAAAATGTGTTGAGAAACTACTAAAAATTTGAATAATTTTAATTTTAACAACAAAATCTTGGATTAACATTTCGAATATTTATAATTTCACATTAGAAAGTTGAAATGATATGTGCTTCACCGCCAGGACGTGGCGAAACTTAAAATAAACAAAAATGAAAAATACGGGAATAATATGCACTCAAGATAATACCGATCACTTTTATTAATCACTTAACTATTGATAAATATTATTGAAATCGAACTTACCTTTGAATTGACAAAAACTTAGTAGAATAAGTAGAACATTTCTACAAACTCCTGTAGTGGAGTATTCAATCTCAACTATTTTATTAAACTTTTTATATTGTATAAAATATCACCGTACAGATTTAAGTTCACAAACAGAATGATGCCTATTCATTTTTAATGATTTAGACACTCAAAATAAAACCAGACGCTAAATCATACAAATTTTCATAAGATTGTCATATAATTTACGTAATATGATTGGTTCATTTCTCTTACTGCCAATAACAGTTCACAAAGCCCAGCGTAAGACTTAAAAAGCATTTATAAATTTAAATAAACCTTAGTAATTTACTATGAAAAAAAACTGAAATTAAACTCGTCCTGCATTTCATTTATTGAGATATAACGTGTTAATGTGTAAATATTGAGCTTGCTTACTAATCCTAATAAGTGTATTACCAACAACAAATTATTATTGTACTTACATACAGTACTTTCATGTACTTATAGTATTAAATATACTCTGCCAAAATACATTTTACACAGCTCAGAGTGTATAATAAAAAGCATTTCAAATTTAACATAAGTTTTGTGAATTTCATTTCAAAAGAAATTTAACACCTGCGATATTTGTATGTGATCTAAAAAAACTAAGTTGCAGCATGTTGTATTAACATTCAGTTTATTGAAATTTACTAAGCTATATTGTAATACCATTATTTCAAATCATTTAAAAAATTACTCGGCATGGTTTTTTATGATCAACAATGAATTGTAAATAATACTCTGCAAATTTTTACACTGCAGTGTGTCCTTTAAAATTGATTTGTGATACTTAAAAATTTCGTTTTACTCAGCCGAAATAGTAAATAACGCAAAGCTTTTTTTTTCAGTGTAGCACCACTGCAAACTTATTCTTTTATTTCGTAAAATTTTGCGTCACATATTTGTGACATGGAGTTTTTTTTTAAACTAGCATGATGTGACGTTGAGTGGCGAACATGTTAAAATTTAAAACAATTTTTTAAAAATCAAAATAATTTAAAATCAATTTTAAAAACAAAACTTTATTGTTACACAAGTTACAACAAATGTTTTTCCTTTCTTTTATCATGATATGAGCCATTTATTTTGAAAGTGGAATAAGTCAATGTTTTGTTGAAATGAGATAATGAAAGAATAGAAAAACAATAAATGAAAAATTTTGAATTTTCTTATTTTTTGCACAAATGTTAACGACTCATTTTTTTTTGTTTTGACAATAAATTATTTACCGTTAGAAAGATTATACTGTCATTTATCTATTGTTACCATTAACTTGATCTTTTGAAAAAGTGACTTATTCCACTTTCAAAATAAACAGTTCATATACTATGTGAAAAATTATAAACAATATTTTTTTACAATAACTCTCAAATTGAAAAAAACTGCTTGATTTTGACAAAAAATACGTTATCGCATTAATAATAACAACATATAATAAAAATACATAACAGTAAAATAACAAGAATATACACATTTTTTAGATAACAATAAAAAAATATTTTAAGTTTTTTGTGATGATGAAGGCAAAGCATTGATCAATGCATATACCTATATGCCAGTAGGAAAGAGGAGTATTTTAAGACCAGAAACAGAAAATATGCCTGGTAAAATAGTTTGACAAGCATATTTCCTTCACAAAGTTACAGCAACAAGTGCATTGGATATAAAGTCCCGCTCGATTTAAAAAAAGCAAAATAAATGTTTTCTTTAGTTTAATCATAGAAAAGATAGGAAAGAAAAGGACAAAAAATAAATTAAAATTAAATTTATTTAAATTTTTCTCAACAAAATACCGCTAATGACAAACAAAAAATTTTTTACAAAATGGCATTCACATAACGAAAATTGGTAAAAGGCCATCCTAATAGAATTTTTTAAATGCAAATCCCCCTGCCCTTAATATTATAAGTAACTGCTTCTAATAAGCGTGTTCCGTTGGCGTGAGCAAACTACTCACAAGTACAACTCACATTCTCAAATGAGTTATGCCGTTTTCGATTGATCAAAAAAAAACTAAACTCAGTGCAAAAATAAAACTAAACTCCCCAAAGTAAAAAATGTTCGAGTTTAGTTTTTTTGGTCAATCGAAAACGACATTAACTAAGCATTGCCGCATCGAGATATGGAAACGAACGAATCGCTCATTTTACATGCCTACCTTGCCACATGAACAAAACAGAAACAAACGATATTTACGTCATAAACAAAAAAAAATTGGTTTGTTTACAAATTAGAACCATCGTGCAACAAAATATCGTACTTTCCTCCCATAAAAAACAAACGACTTAAACCAAACTACGACAATAAGAAAAAATAAAACCAAACAACAAGAAATGAGGTTAAATCAGAAAGAAAGAAAAAAATCGCGGAGTATTTGAGGGTGAAAGCGGAATTCGCTGAAATGAAGGAACCATTCGGTAGCGTAAAAAAATATACCATCTATCACCACATCGTGAGGAAAAACGACAGATTTAAAAAATGAATATTTTCAATTAAATTTGTAAAATTACAGAAGTTTTTGTAGTTTAATTATTAATTGATGTTACTTTGTACCGTTTCTGTATAATTTGAATTTAAAAAAATCTCTCTTTTAATCACAAAAGGGAAATTCGTTACCAGTACAGGGATTTTGGTCGCAAAATGAGGATTGAGAATTTTGTATATGTACACGGTGTATAATATACATTTTGCTATTGTGTGCCGTCAAATATTTGTATTGTATTAGTGTATTTTCTCATGCGTTTCCTCATGGGGTAAGTATCAAAAACAAGCCAAGCGGGTGAATCGGTTCAAATTTTTGGTGCTTACGCTCGCCTTGAGTTATTTTTCCCGTTCTTCTTACTAGTGGAATTCACTCGTTAATAAAAAACCAAAACAAAATACATAAACGTAACCAAAACAATTTCTTCGCAAAAAAAACAAAAAGCAACATGAATGATTTTAAATTTATGTAATCTTCGTCGGCTCCATTCGTAATATTTTTAATTTTTAAATTTTGAACAAAGGAACCAAAACAGAAAGTAAGAAAATAAAATGATTTTTTTTATTTTTTTAGTATTGTGTTGCCTTGCAGCTCGTGAGGGTTGTTCCTTTACGATGTTATGTAGAAGTGTGGGGACATTTTATTCTAAACAAAAAAAAAATTGTATATAAAAAAAGGTTACGCAACTTAAAAAGGAAAGTAATAAAATAAACCATCTCCCTTTTTTATTTGCTGGGTATATGCTAGAATAAAATTTCTCCAACCTCGGACATAACATCGTATAGGAGCAACCGACCATCATGAGTTGCAACACAATACCATAGACATTCATACTAGATTTCTCATTTCATTATAACTAAAGGAAAAAACAAAACTCCTGATAATTCCAATGTTATCGTTGTATTGTGTATTTTTTAAGGCAATGATTTTAGAATGCGTTGCAAATATAATACGTATATGCAATACACCGATAACATTTGAATGGAAATTTTTTATTTTTATTTTGTGGTTTTAGTCAAATGAGAAATCTATTATGATTGCCTATGACAATACTAAACAAAATAAACAAAATCGTTTTGTTTTCTAGCTTTTCTGTTTTTTTTAGTTAATATTTTTTATTTTGAGTCTCTCTCGCTTCGTAATATTTTTAATTTTTTTTTCTTCGGAATTTGTTGTTCTGTCTCAGTCTCTCTTAATACATCCTCTCAATCGTTCTCTTCTGAGCTTATTCCTCTTATTTGTATCATGTTAGCCCTATTACTCGCGTCATTTTATCTCGTTTATTTGCATCATATTAAACGAAAAACTGAAAGAAAAAATGCATATTCAACACCAATACAATTTACCAATACTATTGCCTTCCGGTAATCCTCAAATCAATCCTCATTTTGCGACCAAAATTGCTGTCCAGAAGGTTTTTCAAATATGTGCTGTATGGTTAATGCCTTTCAGGTATTTTCACAAATATGTAATAAATGGTCTGTGTTCTCGTCATCAGAACACGAAATCAAGATTTTGTTACCTAATCAAAAATAACGTGATATGTGATATTGCTAGCAAAAACATTGTTATTAACTTTATTATTCGAAACACTGAACATTGTCATTTAGATATTTTTGGAATTGATTCAGCATTTTTTAGCAATATTTTCATTTACATTTCTTTATCAACATTTTCCATAACAAATTAAATAAATGATAACAATGCATTTGAGGTTGACTTATTTGCTATCAACATATGCTTTGTTACTTTATCATGATGAATTTTGTTTTAAACTACATTATGATGTGTAATAATAATAATAAGCAATAGTCAAAAGAGCAATCTACTTCTCTAATATATCCACTGAATTATCTAATTTATATATAAAGTAATATTTATATCCCACACGAGCCAGGAATTTACATAAAATTGTCTAACAATAGATAGATTTGGTGTTCGTAACTTAGTTATTAGGTTAATCTTGGATCTTGTTGAGGACGTCAACCGAAAACTCTAATAAAAATTATTTAATTAACTATTTTTTTTTTTTCAGAACATTTAATAATTCATCATGTTTCAACGGAGAATTCATTAATCGTCTGCCCAATAGAAGAGGCCGATGGTCGATCACCACTTTATTTACGCAAAATTCAAATTCATCCGGACATCCTGTTAACAAAATGCTATTTAGGATTTGAAAACGAACACCGCATGTTTAGTAATCAAAATATACAGAATCTACTAAAATTTTGCCAGTACAATTGTGAAAATTTTCAGCGATTAATTGAAATCGAGCATAATAGTGGGTATCGTAGTGGACATCATCATGATAATGGGTTGAAAATATTGCGGCCGCTTAACTTTACGAAATTCTTGAGCCGTGATAAAATTGGGCATGAGAAAGAGGATTCCATTATTTTCTTGAATAAAAATGATTTAGATAATTTGGAAATTCATCAACAACAGAAACAGCTACGCAAAGAAGAAGAGAAAGAAATTGAAATAGCAATCAAAACGGATAGAGATGACCAAGAAAACCAAACAACTATTTCAGATAAAATGAAAGTGTTCCAGACAAACTCGCATAAGAAAAAGTGGTTTAAAAATTTTAATAGCAGGAATAGCACGACTAACTCTTCGAGAATCGCGGCAAGTTCATTTTCAAGTCTTGATGATTTTATAGACTTGGAACAAAAACGGCGTAGTATGGATCGATATCAGGATATGTCTCGATTGCTTCAAGAGCGATTTGGTGGAAATATTGAGTTTGATTCGATTTATCATGAGAGTTTGAAAGATGGAAGTAGTCGGCCAAGTAGTGAAATCGGGATTACTACCACAGAAATTTCAAATCAAGCCAAGTTGACGAAGAAAAGCATGTCACTACAAGATATTGTAGATCGTAATTTATCGTTAGGTCATTCAAATGTCTTTAACACGGATTCACTTCCTGACACACCTGACCTGTTAAAACTCGAACGAGCAATTTCAACCAGTAACATTTTTAACGATAGTGAAAAGGAATTAAAATCCCTCACAAATTATCAACAGTCGTTCATAAGTGAGAAGCTGTATAATGAATTTCATGTAAAAACAAAAAATCACAGCAAATCATCTTTGAACTTACATCAGTTACTTCATTTTGCGATACCGCAAAAAATGGCAAGCAATGAAATGTCAAAAAAAAAATTGAATAAGTCTAAAACTGGTACTTTACAATCTCCTTCATTATTGAATAAAGCCAATCCGGTTGAATCGTTAATTGTAGCCGCAGGTCCACGAACTTTAACCGTTGAGGATGATCTACCGTACAGTAACGTACGTGATTCACTTTTAGTCGATAAATCAAATAAAACTGTCAACGGCGATTACTCTCGGGTGGAAAATACAACCGATATATTAATCGATGGCGCAGCAGAAATTCAAAGCGAAAATATTTATGCTGAAATATGTACCGACACCTCATTCTCATTACTGTCGAGCTATTCAAATGAAATAGTTTCGGATCGCAGAGTAGGCAGTCTTGCCGCTGGCAGCGACAGTATTCCAATATCGATTCCGACATCGCGTCCTGACCATAACATCGATAATATTTATAATACAATAAAATAAAACAATTTTGAAAATTAAATTATTTGTGCCTTATAATTAATTATTATTATTACACTAAATTGTGTGTCTTAAATAAATTTAAATATTGGATTATTATATAAATTAATTATTTAAATTTAATAAAAATAAAAAAAATACAACCAAAGTAATACCGGAATATGTGATAAGAATTTAACTAAAAAAATATTTTTGATTCTTCGCAATTAACTTAATTATTATTATTAGTACATAGACATTAAATTTATTTTTTTTGTCTTCGCGATGTCGTAAACGAGCTTTTCAAACAATATTAAATAGATTTGTTGAATAAATATGTAAATGATAAGAATATTTTGAGTGCAGCTACATAAATAAATAGTAATAAATTTTAAAATAATAGATAAAAACGTTTAATGTAAATTGAATTATTAAATAATAAATGAAATAAAAATTATATATATAAAATTTCTTATTAATAATTATACCACCGTGCTTAGCCAGAAAGCGGTGGGTATCTTAAAAAATATAATTTTATTTTTTGTTGTTTATGACTTTGGATAGTTCGAAGCAAGGGGAATCTTTTAAATTTCTCAGAAAAGCGGTAAACTCATTAAAAGGACATAGAACAAATCGGATATCTTAACTTTGAAACATATGTATACCTGAACAAATACAGTGTAACTACTATGTATAGTCACGTACGCCGTACATCAATTAATGCATATTTTCCTAAAGACATCCACCAAACCATCTCAACGGTTAAATAAAAAAATATAAACCTCAAATAATTATTAAGCCATTTTTTTATAAAAGTAACTGATTATAGCGATGCGAATATCTAAAGTCTCTAAGCTTAGATACCCTTTTTGCTAAACGCGGCAGTAAAGGACTGTCCAGCCTCGGAAATGAAGTCTAAATGACTTAAAATTAGTTTTATCAATGGCACTAGTTTAAAAAATATTCATAACTCAGTTTGATTAGATTACCAATCGTTTTCTGGCTGGGATGACAGAAGAAACTACATATATCTTTATGATCATTAGTATCATTGAGATAGTTTACACCACGAAATATTTAGTGGACTGACCTAAATGGCGATCTATTTTAGTCCACTTACCGACCGTTTACATCACAAGAAACTTACGTCGCATTTGGGCCATATGTCAAAAATTAAAATATTTCAATAAATGTATGTACATATTTATATTTAATATTATATCACTTTGCAATTTATTGATTTTAATTCTAATATTTTTATTTTTATTCATTATTTGTCCTGTAAAAATGATTATTAACAAATGGCATCTATTGAAAAATTCGAAATTCCTTAGGTTGAACCGTATACACCATATTTCTAGTTCACCTAATTTAGGTCAGGTCGTTTTAAAGTTTTGTTTCTATTCCCTCCGCTGTTTCTATTCACTCCAATTTACGGTACATAAACCACCATAATTAAGGGGAGGTACCGTCCTATCTTTTCTAAATATATTAAAACTTTTTATGGCAAAAGCTGATAATTAGGGATATTTGGATTTAGAAAAGTCTCAGAGAAGGAAAGTATGTCCACTGAAGCGCCATTAAAAATATGACGAATCTCGTCAATATTTGGGGCTAGACTTTGGACGTTCAAACTGACTACATTCAATAACGACCTATCAACTAACATGGATTTCAGGACTAGATTGGGATAATTAAGCGACATAACCAAACTAAAAATCAAAATTTAGCGTACACACAACGTGGGCGTGATTGATACGCAATACTTACCAATACAATTAAGAAACGCTTCGTCCAGCTTCGAAATAAACCTCAACGACTGGAAATCTAAAACGAGAAGAAACAAAAAAAACAATCCAAAGTAACAAATGCCAAGAAAAAGTAATCAAAGGAACAATACTTAACCGTAAGCCCCAATTTACGCCCCAAAAATCGATTGAAAAATTTAATTTAATTTTTATTTTCCGAAAATAAAATAAAAAACGCGACACTTCTGACTAAGGCTATTTTGATGTGGAAAAGCGTAAACAAACAGCGTTCATTTTGTAAACAACATTTCAACCTGGTATTGATATCTGGAAAATTATTATTGTTTTTCATAAATAAATACAAATTATAGTTCTTAATGTCAAATTCAGTACATTTACAAAATATTCCTTAAAACAAGAAATTTAAAAAATGATATTTCTAAAAACAAAACAAAACAATTCGGCCCTTCGACATTCGGCCCTTCGACATTCGGCCCTTCGACATTCGGCCCTTCGACCCATTCGGCCCTTCGAAATTCGGCCCTTCGGCATTCGGCCCTTTGATATCATTCCCTAAATTTTACGTCAAATTTATATGGAAATTTTAGCTTAGCTCGAGCTGCGTACCGGCCCAAGTATAACAAGGCGAAACTAAAAATTGAGCTACCGTATTTTCCTTCGACTTTTGAGAAAATAATCGAAAGATAACTTCATTGTACTTATGATTAGTATTGGTGTGTATAAACAACTACCTACTATAGTATATGATTATTATTGGTGTGTATAAACAACTACTATCGTGAATTTGGTTTGACATAGAATATTTTAGTAAAGTGTTTTCAGCTGTGTTCTAATGTAGTTAAACGATTTACGTTTGTAATTCACGTTTTCTTATTGACGATTGGAGCATCACGGATTCCACCTAGTGGTACATTTCTAAACTGAGCTGCCTGATAATTTGACGTTCGAAATTATTGTAAACAATTCCAATTTTGAACTGTAAACACAATTTTTACTTACCGGATTGCTAATAATTGTAAATAATTCCAATTTTGAACTATAAAAACAATTTTTAACTACCCAATTGCTAAATTTTCTTTCGTCGCATTTGTGACGAATGTCATTTTATCAGGTGCATCATTTTAGCTATTGTCCTCGAGAGGCGTTTTCTTTACTTTTACAATCGTCAATAAATTCTAATTTTTTGTGTTAAAAAAATAATGATGTTGATGCCAATAAATTATATTGTGTTTGATTTGAAATAAAAAACAATAAAGTTATGTTGATTCAGTTTACTTTGGACTTTATGTGTTCTGTGCATCTTCAAAGGAGGACTTCTCTTCTACGCCATTTTCTTTGTCTATATATCATACGTACTTATGTAATTAGGAAAATTCCAGCTTCAATTTATTTTAACTTATTAAATGTTTTTTGGCTTTCTTAAATAAATAATTTTTTTAGATTTATTTACGAATATATGTAGTAGCTTTGTACATAAAATAACAATATTTTAATAAAATTAATTTCAAATTGGAATTTGTCGTTTGTTTCATTATAAAAAAAAAAATTACAGCCGTATTTCTAATTTGACATTTACACATACACATATGCATACAATTTTTTTAGTTTGAGTTTCGCCCAGTTCCGACTTATCGCGACAAGACTCATACGCTTTCTTAGCTTAAGTCGAAACTTAAACTTAGTTAAAGTCGAAACTAAGTTTAGTTTAAACTTCGAAATATAACAAAAAAGTCGAAAGTAAAAATACTTGGGGGCCTTATATGAAAAATTTCATTTCATTTCAGCAGCGTACCAGTCTGTCAAACAAAAATAGTATTCGGACAGCGAGAACAGCCAAGAAGAATGTTAAAGTGTCAAAAACTACGAGAAAATAATTACCACAGTATTCGAGCAGGGTAGGTATGATGGAAGCGATTTAAATTTCTATCGCTTTCTCTTTCGTTAAAAAATGACGTAAGCTGGTGACAAAATGCGATTATATTTATTTACATAATTTATATATTAATTATTAACCTGGTGTTGTGTGTAGAACATTCCAATAATCAAAATTATAAAAAAAAATTGAACGCAAAATGTCGTACTAATCAAAATAAAACGTTTTTTTATTATTTGCATTTAGTGAAATCTAGAAGTATTGGAATGGTTTTTGGCATTATCAGGTTCATAGTTGGATTACTTGACAATCCAACGTCACCACAGAATGATACAATTTATTCAAATGTCGATCATTTAAGCGGTTTAATTTATTATTTTCATTCCATGCTGGTGACAAAAGCAATGTTGCCACATATTATTTCTTGATATGAAAAATTTACATATGTATGTGTATGTTTTTGGTTTTATTGTTATGGCAACATTGCTTTTGTCACCAGCGTAGAGTGAATACGAAATTTAAATCGCTATCCATCATACCTCTTGTAGTTAAAGTACCCAGGGGTGGGATGGGGTCCCAGTCGATACGGCATATTTCATTACGGAATATGAAAAAACGGCATATGGTACACTACGGCATATGATACATTATGGCATATTTCAAAACGGCATATTTCAAATCGACATATGGTACACTACGGCATACGGTACACTACGGCATATTTCAAAATAGCATATTTCAAAACATCATATGGTACACTACGGCATATGATACACTATGGCATATTTCAAAACGGCATATTTCAAAATGGCATATTTTAAAACGTCATATGTTATACGTAATGGCAAAGGGTTGGCCACGTATTACTATTTTTCAAAAGATTGTTTACAAAAGACGTTTCTAAAATCTTTTATCCAAAATCTTGTTTTACAAAATCTTGTCAGCAAAAGCTTGTTTACTTTAAAGTTTACTTTTATCAATATGATCCTTTCGGCTTTTTTATAGACAAATATATTATTTTTTAAGCTAATGCTTCTTTATTTCACTGGCTCACCAAGCCGTAAATATTGGAATGCCACTAAAAATAATATATTTGTCTATATAGAAAATCCGAAAGAATCATATTGTTAAAAAACAGACAAATTTTCAAAATTTCTAAAAGTTTACTTTTATATATGGATAATAGTTATTTATGGTACTAGTGAACAAACCGAGATACCTATTATCTACAAGGGATAAGTTTGTCCCACGAGGTGATAGCCGAGTAAAATTTCATATTATGAGTATTTTTATAAGCTATTTCAAATTGCTTGTTCTCATTCCATTAATTTACTTCCTATATACTAGAAGTATTTCAGATTTCGAACTAGCTTCAATTTCTGCACTAAAAATTTCCTGCCGGATATAATTTTTAAGGGTTGTTTATTTCATTTTACCCAAATTATTTGGCGAAAAGTGCAGAAAGAAAAATTGGCTTCCAGATATGGTAACAACGTAGATTTTAGTATTAAGACTCGAATGCTGGCTGCCCTAGCATTCTTCCACCTGAAGAAATTTGTTATTTATCTAAATTAGAGGATGTTTTGGATGAAGATGGAAAAATTATTGCATCATGGATAAGGAGAAATTATATTTCGGGTGGTGCTAATAAAAACAATAAACTGCCACGATATAGTCCCAATTTTTAGTCTATTGCTGACTCTTTTGAGAATAACTTTCCACGAACTCAAACAATTTAGAGGCTTGGCATAGGAGGCTACAAGTTGTTGTTGGAAAATTGCATGTTGGACTTTATAATCTAATAGATGAATTAGGCAAAGAACAAATATTTATTAAAAACCGAATCGACAAAATGAGACCTGGTGAACAAATATTTCCAAATAAAATATCTAGAAAAAGAAAAAAAACTGAAATATATCATGATAAATCGACGGACTAAAGAGGAAACGTCTTCCCCTAAAGGCATCGCAAATAATATAGTTCTTTATTGATTTGTTGCATTAATCCATCCATTAAATTTAGTTTAATTTTTATTATATGTATGTTTTCAAACATATCTCAAGAAGAGAAACTAACTTGTGAAATTATAATTTTAAATAAAATATGTGTATGCAAATTAATTATTAAAATTTGTTTTTTATTAATTGAATCTGAACCATCTTAATGTACATAAATGCCTCTCATGTGAAAAATTAACTTAAAATAAGGGACATAGAAAAACTAGGTTGGGTATGTAATCTTGTATTACAAAATATTGCATTACAAAATTTTGCATAACAATTTGCCGTACATTTTTTTCTCTACTCTGAGGAAAAGAAATTGAAGAAAAATGACATCGACTAACTTAACTTAGAATTGTAGAGGCTAACGGCTTCGGTAACTCTCACGGGCTTTAGATTTGAGCTTCGAGGCAAGTAGGAGCTGGGATCAGCACACATGTCGCACTGCGTACCGCACGTAGGAGCGGATCATATGGAATCTATTAATGACACCTACTAAAAAGCAAAATAATTGCACTATTTTGTTCTGCAAGATTTTGTAATTGCAACAGTTTGAAGTTGCAAGATTGTTAAAAAAAAATATTTTGTTAATGCAACATTTTGAAATGCAATATTTTATATCGATCCCAGAAAAACTATTTCACTAAATATTCATTATTTCACTATAAAATAATCAAAAATTTATTTCGGAAAACAAAATTTTAATAAACAAGATTTTGTCCAACAAAATTTTAGTACACTATTTTGTATGGGTCCGGGTCAAAATGCCGCGTTTTAAAATGTCGCGTTTTAAAATATCGCGTCTTAAAATGTCGCGTTTCAAAATGCCGCGAGGTACAAAATGTCGCGTGGTACAAAATGTTGCGTTTTAAAATGTCGCGTTTCAAAATGCCGCGAGGTACAAAATTTCGCGTGGTACAAAATGTCGCGTCTTAAAATGTCGCGTTTCAAAATGCCGCGAGGTACAAAATTTCGCATGGTACAAAAAGACGCGTTTTAAAATGTCGCGTTTCACAATGCCGCGACGTACAAAATGTCGCGTGGTACAAAATGTCGCATTTGTAAAGAAGGAAAAACTGGTCTGACAGTTCTGGAGAACTATACAAATCAAAGTGGTTCGCGTATAATTGCCATTTGAAAAGGGTTATTTATTTAAATGGTGCACAAAAATAATATTATAATATATATATTCGTTTATAAATGAGATGATATGTATAAATTCGTTTTTAAATCAGTTTCTAAATGCATATTTAAAAAATTTGAATAAATAAGAATTCTTAAAAAATGTTTCAATTTGGATTAAATGTGTATCTGATATCAACTTCCGATATATAAGGACTTAACTTTAACATTTTAGTGAAGGAATATTCTAATAAATTTCAACATTTGCGTTCTTTTTCTTAGACCCACTTTATAATTACATAAAATTACATTTATAAATAATTTCCATTCAGTGAAGGAAAATTTTACTATATGTTTAAACACAATTTACTTGTTTCAAATAATTATTATTAAATTATTTATTATTTCACATCATATTGTGTTGATTTATAAGGGATTTTTCAAAACGCGTCATTTTAAAACGCATCATTTTAAAAAGCGTCATTTTGTACTACGCGGTTTTTTGAACCACGCGGTTTTATGAAACGCGACATTTTGTACCACGCGACATTATGTACCACGCGGCATTTTGAAACGCGACATTTTATAACGCGACATTTTGTACCACGCGACATTTTTTACCTCGCTGCATTTTGAAACGCGACATTTTGAAACGCGACATTTTGTACCACGCGACTTTTTGTACCTCGCGTCATTTTGAAACGCGACATTTTAAAACGCGACATTTTGTACCACGCGGCATTTTGAAACGCGGTATTTTAAAACGCGACATTTTAAAACGCGGCATTATGAACGGTTCCCATTTTGTATACGGTAAGAATTCAAAAAACAAGATTGAACGGCAAAACAAGATTTTGTATTGCAGGAAAATACCCCGATGCCAACGGTTTATGGTACATTAGGGTATAAGGTACACTACTGCATGTATGATTTGATAAATTTTAAATTTAAAACGTTTAATATTTTTTTAATTTCTAAACCTGTATTTATCAAAATATATCCATTTGAATTACAACGAACGCGCGCACGTAAAGTGTAGAAGATCAATACGCTTTCGACAATGCACCTAATTACGTTGTAAATGCGTTCTTTGAAAAGTGTACCTATAAAAATCGTTTAACACTTGTTACATTTTGTTTTGTGAATGGTATAAACTACGTAGACTTACTGAAATTAATCAAATTGACTGATTTTACAATAAGAAATCGGAGTAAAATTCACAAGCTCTGGTCGGATTGTTTTCGCGAACCGTACAAATTAAATTGGCTTGGCTATAACGTTGGCGCCCAACGTTACTATAAATGAGTTTGTCCACGACTAACGTATAATTATGCTCATTATACGTTTGTTCATCACTTATAATGATATCCATTATTCACTGCTAGTTTATCTAGTAGTCTCTTGCCATTTTCATTATTTTTAAACTGTGACGCCAAAATGGCGACGAAAATTATTTGAGGAGTATTTAGAGGATTTTTGATTATAAAACATAATGATATTTATCGGTCGTGGACAAAGTATCGTATTCTACTCGCATATAATGGCTGTTATTCACTCAGATGATTTACGACACTCGCCTATCGGCTCGTGTCGGCAAACTTCATCTTCGCGAATAACAGCTATCATTATAATATACTCGTTGAATAATATACTATTTTTTATTTAAATTACAAAAAATAAATGTGATTTTTTAAAATTTTATTAAGAATGTTTTTTAAGTCATTTCTATTGTTTTTTACGTTTACTAAATTATTATCTCAAATATCTCTATTTAATATTTAAGTAATTTTACAATTGAATAATCAAAAAACTAAAAATCAGAATCAAACTTCATTATTTTTTATAAATTTATAAGATTTCCCTTAAGAGTTATTAAATGAGGGGAAATTCTATTAAGTGATAGAAAATTTTGATAATTGAAGAAAAATTCTAATAGGTGAAGGAAAATTTAAGGAAATAAAAGATAATTCTACTTATTGAAGGAAAATTCTGTTAAGTGAAGGTTTAAAGGAAAATGCGTTAAGTGAAGGAAAATTCTATTAAGAGAATGGATTTCAGCATAATCGGTTAAAAAATCGCCAAGTTCCAGATTAATTTATCTTATTCCAGAACTTCATCTACAAATTATTTTAAGATCCCATTTCCATCGCATTTGTCGAATTTCATAATAATCGGTTAAAAAATAGCCAAGTTTCATCCTAATTGACAATATTCTAGAGTTTTATCATAGAGTATTAAGAAGAAAATTCTCTGTGGTTTTATCTAAAAACCATTTTAGAACCCTATTTTCGTCTTATAAAGGAGTTCATACTAGTGATTCGGAAAAGTCATTACTAAAATAATAAAAAATCCTTAAATAAATGTTCTATTAACCAATTCCGTTGCTAAATTTTAAATTTTGATGTTGGTATAAAATTAGTTCAAAATAATAAACCGGAAGGGCCAATATACATGTTTTTACCTTTAAAATTAGATTTAAATATAAATGAAAAATTATAGATATTAATAAGCACTTCCCGATTATATCTTTATTACCAATATTTTTATTTCCGTTGGGAGAATAAATTTATTTGTATTAAGTGAAGGAAAATTATATTAAGCGAGATTAAATTCCAATAGGTAAAGGGCAATTTAGTAAGTATAGGGTAACTTGATAAGTTGATGATTAAAACCATTTTAGAATCCCATTTCCATCGCACTGCTGAGTTTGATCATGATCGGTTAAGAAATAGCCGATTTTTATTCGAATTGGCAATATTCCAGAACTTTATCTAAAACTCATTTTAGAATCCTATTTCCATCATATTTGTCGAATTTCATCATAATCAGTTACAAAATAGCCAAGTTGCATAAAAATTGCCATATCTCAGAACTTTATCTAGAAACCATTTAACAATCCCATTTCCATCACTCCTTCCGAATTTCATCATAGTCGGCCAATAAATAGACAAATTCTATCAAAATTAACCATATTCCATAACTTCTACTAAAACTCATTTTAGGATCCAATTTCCATCACACTTGTCGACTTTCATCATAATCGTTTAAGAAATACCCAAGTTTCATCATGATTGGCCATGTTCTAGAAATTCATCTAAAATTCTTTTTAGATGACCATTTCTAACGTATATGTTGAATTTCATCATATTCGGTTAATTAATACATAGGTAAGTTCCACCCTAATTGACCAAATTACAGAACTTCGTCTAAAATCCGGTTTAGTATTCCATTTTCATTGCACTTGCCAAATTTCGTCATACCCGGCTAAGAAATAGCCAAGTTTACCATATGGAAATATGCCGTCATGTACCATATGCCGTCATGTACCATATGCCATAGTGTACCATATGCCGTAGTGTACCATATGCCGGTTTGAAATATGCCGCAGTGTACCTTATGCCGTAGTGTGAAACAAGTGAAGTTAATAAAGGCAAAGCCTCATACTTCACACGTTTCATAGATTTTGTTGTAACGATTTATCCACCGCGGCTTTCAACTCCTGCTAGCTCAGAAGAAAAGGCGTGGGGTTTGGTGGGATCGATACAACCTTGCTTTAGCCGCATGGTTGGAAAGGAAATGAAAATGGTGGCTGTAAACAACCAAAAAAAAAATGAGGGAAGAGAAAAAAAAAACCGATTTTTATACGGATCCACCACATAGTTGAAAAGTGTGGCTTACCGTTCTTCTGAAAATTATCCAGGAAAAGAGGGATTACATTTATTTTACGGATTCATCCGTCAATCAACAGGAAAAAAAACAAAAAAAAAATTTACAACCAAGGAAAAGTTGGCCATTGGCAACAATTGGTTAGTAAGTGAGGAAAGTTGTTGAGCGTTGTGAACAACAGGGAGCACAGTGCCGAGGCACTTATCGTCTCCCGTCCCGTGAGGGACCGTTCACAGACACCCAACAACTGGTATCCCGTTAATTAGTTTGATGATTCATCCGTTTCAGACCACATATTTACCTTAGTATATTTCCCTTTTTTTTCACGAACGAACAAAAAAAAATTCTCAAAAAAAAATTAAGATAGTTACAGAATTTATTTTTTTATTCAAACAAAAAAAAAATGGCGAGGTTTTTATATCATTTTTTCTGCTGATTGACCAAAAAGACGTATTATTTTCGATCAATCAACTACAAAAATTCCATACCCCTGCATTATTTTATGTGGTTTATGGATTATTGTGCAAAGCTTGCTAATAATCGGCACGTTTTTTTAGTTACAGGTGAAAACCCAACAACACCAAAAAAAAAATGCAGAAAAACGTCTTTGAATTCATTCACCCAGTGGAATTCAAATTGGCTGACAATAACCTTGGGTGAATGAATAAAAGAAAATTGCTAATAAGCAAAACAACAATTGTTTATACACATACTAGCCCAAGTATGTGCGATAAGAATAAAATATGTTTTTAAGTTTATTTACGAAACATGAGATTTGTAAATAAACGTAAAAAGAAAATGTGTCATATGGTACGCGCCATTGAGAACATTTTAGTTTTACACTAATTTAGTTGTTGGTTATGAATCTTGTTTATGTGCATGTTTTAATATGCACAACACACGATTAAACCAACATAATTAATGTAATTTGAACATAATCTGTACCCGGATATTGTCATAGGGATTTGTTTAATATTTTAGAAGAAAATATCTTCAAATGTGGGGTACAGTTTGAGGTGTGGGTTTGGTGGATTGGTGTATTTTGTAACGGGGATGACAAACGCCCGTTACAAGTGTACCAAATGTCGTTTTGAAATATGCCATTTTAAAATACGCCATAGAGTACCATATGTCATCATTATTTGTTTCGTATTTTTAATTATGTATATGTATTTTTGTCTATTCATTTATATCCACACACATTATTTTGCGTACATATTTTTTAAAAGTATCGGCCATAATTTTTTTAGACGTAGCTGTTGTGAACAATATTTAAAATGGAACGAAAACGATACGCCATTTCAGTTCAAACAAAATTAAAAATTTTAAAAGAAGTTGATGAAAATAATCTTAGTTACCAAGCTATAGCAGACAAATATAACTGCGTGAAAGGTTCTATTGCCAGTATTATATGAAGAAAAGAAAAATCTTGGAAGATTTGAATTTAAACTTAAAGCGGAAAAGAATAAGAGTTGGAAAGTTTCCAGAAATTGAGTCTGCACTGTTGACATGGATTAAACAAATGCGTACAAAAGGTGTACGTTTAAGGGGCATTATTTAAAAAAAAAAGGCCGCACTATTTGCTTCAAAATTAAATGTCAATAACTTTAAACCAACTTATGACTAGCTAGACCGCTTTAAAAAAGAAACGGTTTTATTTTCAAAGACGTCGTAGGAGAAAAAGATGCTGTATCTATAGACGTGTGTACCGATTGGATCACCGAAAAATTGCCTCGCATTATTGACGGCTATAGAAAACAAGATGTTTTCAATTTTGATGAAACAGGTCTTTTCTACAAGTTACTTCCCAACAGAACCATAGAATTCAAAAATAAATCTTGCTCAGGTGGAAAACTATGCAAAGATCGGGTTACGGTTTTGGTTGGTAGTAATTCTGATGGGTCCGAGAAGCTGCCTCTGTTGGTAATAGGTAAATGTGCGAAACCACGGTGTTTTAAAAATGTTAAGACTCTACCCGTCATATATCGAAATAATCGGAAAGCCTGGATGACACATTTCGAATGGGAGGAATATTTAAAACAGTTGGATAAAAAATTCGTTAGTGAATCGCGACAAGTTTTATTCATCACTGATAATTGTCCATCACATTTTGCAGTGCCAAATTTACGCGCTATTAAGTTGAAGTTTTTACAGCCAAATATACCAGCAATCTCGCAACTTTTGGACCAAGAGGTCATATAAATTATAAAAGGATATAATCATGAGTTCGTGCAAGTTTCGTCTTTTGAATCGCATACGCCCATCCGAACTTATCTTATTTTCTTTATTAAAAAATAACCAACACAATATGGGTGTGAAGTTTATAACAAATAACAAAATATATGCATGTATTAGAAAGTACACTGTTAATAAAATTCCAATAAGAATTTTGAGTGAAATATCAAAGTGTGAAGTACAAAAACACGTAACAAAAAAAATTAAATTTGGTATTCTTCCCCACCGTTGAGAAATGGGGTATAGACCATTAGGTCACGATACTTAAGGCTATTGTTCCCCATTAGTGGCATCTTGCGACAATCCCTGTGAAATTCATGTTATTGATTTGAACAATAAATTACTCAACCAAGCAAAAGCGATATGACGTAACAAAAAAATTAAATTTTGGTATTCCTCCCCACCGTTAAGAAATGGGGTATAGACCATTAGGTTCACGACACTTAAGGCTATTGTTCCCCATTAGTGGCATCTTGCGACAATCCCTGTGAAATTCATGTTATTGATTTGAACAATAAATTACTCAACCAAGCAAAAGCGATATGACGTAACAAAAAAATTAAAATTTGGTATTCCTCATCACCGTTGAGAAATGGGATATACACCATTAGCTTCACGACACTTAAGGCTATTGTTCCCCATTAGTGGCATCTTGCGACAATCCCTGTGAAATTCATGTTATTGATTTGAACAATAAATTACTCAACTGAGTGAAAGCGATATGACGAAAAAAAAATTAAAATTTGGTATTCCTCTCCACCGTTGAGAATTGGGGTATATACCATTAGGTTCACGACACTTAAGGCTATTGTTCTCCATTAGTGGCATCTTGCGACAATCCCTGTGAAATTCATGTTATTGATTTGAACAATAAATTACTCAACCAAGCAAAAGCGATATGACGTAACAAAAAAATTCAAATTTGGTATTCCTCATCACCGTTAAGAAATGGGATATACATCATTAGGTTCACGACACTTAAGGCTATTGTTCCCCATTAGTGGCATCTTGCGACAATCCCTGTGAAATTCATGTTATTGATTTGAACAATAAATTACTCAACCAAGCAAAAGCGATATGACGTAACAAAAAAATTAAAATTTGGTATTCCTCATCACCGTTGAGAAATGGGATATACACCATTAGGTTCACGACACTTAAGGCTATTGTTCCCCATTAGTGGCATCTTGCGACAATCCCTGTGAAATTCATGTTATTGAGTTGAACAATAAATTACTCAACTGAGTGAAAGCGATATGACGAAAAAAAAAAATTAAAAGTTGGTATTCCTCCCCACCGTTGAGAAATGGGGTATACACCACCCGACAAACAATTTAAAGATTTGTGTCCAAAAACTAACCGAACTATACCTGACGACCGAGTCGGTGATTGTCCGACTGCTGTACCGCGAAATACCTTATTTCTGGAACACCTTGGTCAGGTAAAATTTTCGAACGAGGACCGATTCAGTTATTTTACGGTCCTTTTGTTCCGTATTGCGGTTAACCTCAGGCTGATGTAGGGTTCCGTTAATTTGTGGACCAATCCATCAGTAAATTATCGGTCAAAATAGAAGTGAAAAAACGGTCATAATTAAAAAACTTACGGTAATTAATCCGTCTCTTTATGAGAAATATTCGGTTAATTTTGAGCGTTTTATGGACTAAATCACCAGCAAATATTGTGCGATCATAGGTAATTATAGAGTGAATTTGTGGGTAGTATTGAGGTGGTTTCAGAGAATTATTTGGCCTTCTTAACGGTGTAGGTTTTGCACGTATTTCGGGGGATAAACGGTTATTACGTGTGAATTATTTTAGTATCAGTGTCTGGTATTTTTCCCATATACATATTTTGTTTGTTTAATTTTGGGTTTTTAAGAAATACCATTAAGGATAGATGTAGATGCATGCTAAAATTTACCTTTAATATACCCATAACCAGAAAAGAAAACCAAGCAAATATCACAAAGTGAAATATTTCATTTGTTAAACTCGAGTGTTTTTTTAAATTCGAAAAAAAATAAACCAACAATTTTAAATAATGAAACTGAATTTGCAGCACTGCAACCTGTCAATTATATCCATACTTTCACCTCTAGGACATAAGATACAACGATACAGCAGGGAATTAGTTCGCCGAATATTTAATGACAATTTAGACCGTAAAACGGCGTAAATTATTATTATTATTTTGAAAAATATTGAAGAAAATTTGCACAACCAAAACATCAGCATAGATAGTATCAATTTTTTAATCTTGAATATAAAATTTAGTGTTTATTTAAATTTCTTTAATATCCTAAACACAACAAATGTATATTAGGTACATACAAAATTATAAAAGTATCGAAACATTTCATTGAAAAACAATATTATAATGTACTATTGAAAGCAAAATAATAATAATACCAACGGTTTAAAAGTTTTTATCAAAAACAAGTAAAATTCATAGTAGTGAAATCCATGTTTAGGAAATCCCTATTTAAAAAAAATCAAAATTCTTTGTAGCTAAATGCTGCATACAAATTTATAAGTACAAAAGCATCGAATAACATCAACTAGACTTTGTTTTTATGGCTTTTATTGATCGCTGATCTTTTTAAATATTCTTGTACAGCTTTTTTTATATCGACGTGGCTTATTTGGTGGTCCCTACCCTTCAAACAAAAAAAACGAAGTTCGCCTAAACGTAACATAAATGTAACCAATAAGCAAAGTTTTTTCACTAACACATATACATATATGTGTACAATTATATATTCGTTCATAAAACATCGATGAACGCCATTTTCATTTTCTGATCAAATACAATACATGCGGTTAAATATTGAGTTTAAAAAAATTATTATCTTATATAAATTGTGATTTATTTAAATAAATATATTTTCCAAGGTAATTTGTGGGTGAAATAATTATTTTTCAAACAAATATATTGTAGTGAATAATTTAATTGATATAAATATAATTGTACATACTTCGAATTTCGAAAAGCCGATATTTACATTTCTCGAACTCAAAAAGCTAATTATAATCGCTATTTACATAAAAAACAAAGTAGGAATTAATTATTGTTATTTAAAATGGATAAAAAACAATATTATCAGATTAACAGAGAAATTAAAAAATTGTGTTCAAAAAGTATAAACGAAATAAAAACAAATGGCGAATTTTGTGATCCACCCGTATATATGGAGTCACTTGCTAAAAATTCTATACAATCGTTATCGATTGAATCTGACAGTGATCTCCAGTATGGCGCAGAACACAATTTATTGGACAATAATTTGACGATGGAATTTGATAATGTCGATATGAACATAAGCAGTTGTGAAGGAAAGGTCTTAGGCAAGATTTAGCTAAATGGTGTGTTGAGTATAATATAACCCTGGCATGTGGAAATGCTCTATTAAAAATTCTAAGGAGCTACAATTTAGAGCTCCCTAAAGATATCCGAACTTTAAAAAATGTTTCAATACAACAATCGGCGATCATGGAATTAAGCGAAAATAGTAGCTATACTCATATTGGTTTGAAAATTAATATAGAAAAATTCTTGAATGAAAATGTTTATAATCAAAATGAGATCCAGGTGGATATTGGTATTGATGGTGTACCGCTAGAAAAAAGCTCAAAAAGCCAGTTGTGGCCTATTCTTGGTAATATTCCATCTTTTAAAACCATTTTTGTGGTTGGTATATTTCATGGATATACCAAACCTTTGTGCAACAATGCATTTGTTGAACCATTTGTAAACGAAGTTAAAGATCTCTATAAAAATGGAATCAAGCACCAAGATAAAACTATCAAGTTTCCTTTGAGATCATTTATATGTGATGCTCCAGCCCGAGCATTTATATTAGATAAAATTTGCAAATATAAAATGTGAATTGAACATTAATTCTTACTTTTTATTTTAGGTGTAAAGACTCACTCAGGATATTTTTCATGCACAAAATGTAAAATAAAGGGAATTTACTTTGAACACAGAGTATGCTTTCCGGAAACAAATAATATTCTGAGAAGCGACAGTGATTTTAGGGAGAGAAATCAAAGGGAACACCATAAAAAACCTAATTTGTTGTTGGAATCTTTAAATATTGGATGCGTGTCCCAGTTCCCCATAGACTATATGCACTGTGCATTACTTGGGGCAACACGACAATTTTTAAATTTAGTGATAAAAGTTAAACGAAAACCATTTTCTCTGAAACAAAATGACATTAACTCAATTAATATTAATTTAAAACGTATTCGAAATTCTATTCCTTCTGAATTTGCTAGGAAACAGAGAAATTTAGATGAGATGGAACATTGGAAAGCCACAGAGTACAGAACGTTTTTGTTGTATACGGGAATTGTAGCATTGAAAGGCATCTTACAAGAAAAGTATTACCAACACTTTCTTCTATTAGTATGTGGAATTAGAATTTTATGCCATCCGGACTACTGTATTTCTAATAACGAGTGTGCCGCTGAATTACTTAATGAATTTGTGAAAAATTTCTCTACGCAGTATGGTGATGAACATGTCTCATATAATATACATAGTCTGCTTCATTTGGCAAACGATGTCAAATTATATGGCCATTTAGACAATTACAGCGCTTTCAAATTTGAAAACTATTTACAAAAACTTAAAAAAATGGTAAAGAAAGGTGCATTACCCTTGCAGCAGATTGTGAGAAAACTGAAAGAAATCGACAAATTCCAGACAACTACTGAAGGGATGTTATACACCACATTCAACCTGTCATCTACATTTCCCAATAATTATTGCTTAATAAATAATAAAATAATGAAAATTACCGCAATCAATAACTTAACAGTTGAAGGAAAAATTCTAAAAAATTTAAATAATTTTTTTGAGTATCCAATTGAATCGTCGAACTTAGGCATTTATTGCACTGATATTGAAGAATACAACCAAGAAACACAGTTTATGATCTTCAACTTATAAAAAGCAAAATTATCAAAATTGAATCTAATCTCAGCTTTGTTTTCATTTCTTTCCAACATTTAAATTAAATTTGTTTTATCTTATTTCAGACATGTCTCAAAACGGGCAAATGATTTTGTTTGACGACTCAGAACTATTCGATTCTGATGAAGAAGCAAATTATGCTCAATTTACTTCTATAAAAAAAAACATGGTTCCTGCAACAAGCACACAAAAAAAATTTAATTTCACACCGTATACTAAAGAAAATGTGACATCGAATCATCAAAATATGCAACCTGATGCGAATACACTTGATATAGCTAGCACTTTGCAGGAGCATGGTAAGATATTGCGAGTTTTATTGCGGGAGATGAAGTTACTATGCCGAGAACAGAAATTAAATCAAAATAACCAAAATAATTTTGAGCCTAAGCTAAAACCTAGACTATTGGAGGGACTTCCACTATCATCAGCTCCAGATTTTCAAAAATTTGAGTTAGACATACAAGAAGATCCAACCAAAGAAGAAGCACTGGTATGGTATTACTAATCTAATAAAATATGAATAATGAATTCAAATGTTTTTTTTCAGAGAAAGTTTTTTGATAATATTCCGGATCAGAGCTTAGAAAAATTTGTGAGAAATAGTTTGAGATTAATCATCACAAATGAAGCGGCCTCAAACTTTTCCTGGTATGGGCGCTATCAAAATATAGCTGTTGAAGGATATTCAATAATGGAAATATTAAAAGGTAAAACTAGATTTAAATTAAAATTCATCAAACTAATTAAGTATAATCTTTGTTTCAGAATGCGCTTTAAAGAAATTTCCCACTTGCAAGAGTAGTGAAGTCATCGGCACCATTAAAAAATGGTTTCAATATGCGAAGGACCGAGCCAAGAAAACAAAATCAAAAAATAACTAAACTAAAATTATATATGTATTTACTTAGAGCTTTTACTTATTTTATTTTAAATTTAATCAATTGAATTCTTTTAACCTTATAATTTTATATTCTGTATATTTATTTTATTTTTTTATGTGATATTTGAAATTACTATTGAACCAAAATACAGAATTTTTGATGAAATATTTAAAACCAAATTAAACTTGCATTTTATTTCATTTTTATCAATGTTCATATCCGTTTCGCCAAAAATGTTACTTAAATGTAACATGTTTACATTTCGTAAACGTTATTTGTAAATTGGTACTTAAATGTACCTCTTCGGCGAACCATATACGAACTACTAATACATTCACAACTCTTCGCCAAAAAGTCTAATTATCATGGGACAGAAACAACATTAATGGTTTATTTATGTAACATAAAAATGTTACGTTTACGTAGAGTTGTTTGAACAATTTTCTTCGCTTATGTTACATTAATGTAACACCTTGTTTAGAGGGTAGCCATATAATTCACGACTAGTTCCATTAAATTCAATATGAGGCTGTGCTCTGCGAAAATGAGTTTGGTTATTTCTGGAAAATTAAAATAAATATTTTTTAAAATAAACAATGCCTTACTTTTCTCAAGACCTGCTTGACCTGACCAGGAATATTTTCGAAGCAAGTTGTGGTCGAATAAATGCTCAAAAATGTATTTTATAGTTTTATTTACAGATGGAGACTTAAATTTGAAAAGTCTTACAACCTATGATGAATACAAATTTTCTAATTATCATTTAATCTTGAAAAAATAAACAATACTGAAAATCATAAAAAGGGTACTTTCAAGAATTCAGTCGGCTGAACAGATTTTGCAGCATTCCGTTCAAATAAATATTATTTCTGCAGCAAAATTCTTGTCAACAAAATCAAATTTACGAATGCAGCCATATAACGCAGTTTTTCCAGTCTTTTTAAACCGCCTCCAATGATGCAATATCGATTGCGATCTCTGGTACCGACTGCAATAATGACTGCAATAGCTGAGAAGTCGCTAAATTCTTGAAAGCACCCTTGTTTAGTGTTAACAAGTTTTCAATTAAAAATTATTTGTCTCAAGGAACTTAAACACAAATGGAATTCATTTATGGTGTTGTATATTCTAGCAGATTTACTGGAATCCCATTATATACAAGTAAAATTTCGCTCGTTTTATGTCTCACTGGATTAATTATATTATTAAACCAAATTAAAAAAAATACTTACCATTTGATCCATAAAATGTTGGTTGATTAACTGACCCTCGAATAATTTTAATTGTTCAACAGTTTGGAAAGGTACTTCTGGATAGAAGAATTCGTTATCCTTCGCAATAGGTACATTTTTTGTTTTATTTAAAGAACATGTTAATCCAGTTAAACATTCTTCCATTTGTTTTTGATGTTCCGATAACTTTTTTATTTTCTTTTGAACATTATTAGTTGATTGCTGTAATACATCAATCTTATCCGACAGTTGGCATAAAGCGCGTTTAAGGGAACTTGATGCAGCTTTATTTTGTTTTTTTATTATTTTTATAAGATGACTGCAGTTTTGACATGACTCGTCAATTTTCCATTCCTCATTCATTTGATTATTTTCAAAAGCTAAAAATAAATAATAATAATTGGTTATTAACAACATCAACGTTAAAGATAAATAAATTAATTGAATTATTATGATAAATAATTTTGTTAGTTAGTTTCAGTTTCACTATGCAAAGATCTATTTACTTCAATTATGAGTATTAACGATTTATTTAATTAACTTAAACTATTCACCTTCTTCACAATTATCCACATTGATTGTGCTACTTAATGGTAATGGTTTAGTAGATCCGCATGATTCTGAATATGTATATAGTCTGGGAGATCGGCACAGTTCCGTAGAAGATGATGCTAGTGTTTGTTTAGATAATATTGGTGGCAGATTTACCGACGCTTGTGAATTTTCTGTTGCCTCTGGAATTGAAGATAATGGAACTGGAGTTGGCGGTTCTTGTACATCTGAAAGTTAATATTATACAGATACATATAGAAATTGGCCATTCAGTCTTTATATTAATCTTACTAGAAGTAGAAATAATTTCCTCTACCGAAAATTTCACTAGATTTGGTATTTTATTACATTCAACATCATTTAATACCAGCGTTATATTATTTATATCATTCCGGATACCTGTAATTAAATATTTGGTTTATTAATTGATTCAATCAACATCAGTTTTTATATATTTTACCTGTAGTGTTAAAAACAATCTTGTTAGCGGTAACATTCGTCGAACATTCCAATAGGGCAGGTGGTTCATTTGTTACACTAAGATCGAATTCTTCAGTGAAATTTACCTGAAATTCGGCCTCTTTTAAATTGATAAATTCAGATTCAGAATTTGAACATATTTCATAGAATTTTTCCGCTTTTCTAGAATCCAAAAATGTCGCAATATTTTTCTTTAAAATTTTACATTTATGTTTTTGCCAAGCAGGATCTAAATTTATTTTGTGTTTTATAGCTTTATGATAATTATCTGGCCAGAACACGATGTCGGACATAATCCACGATGAAAGTACCGAAGCAACTTCCTTTCTTCCATTTATATTTGTAGTTTCTATAACCGAATACATTGCGGCTGATAAAAAGTTATAAAATTAAGTATTAGTTCAAATTAAAAGTAAAACAATTAAGAAAAATAAGTAAGCGTCAAAACCAAAGTCCAACAGAAACCCTGTTAAACTAAGAAAATGCAAATATAAAGCTGAAATAGGTGTATACGTTACAATAAGCAAGATTAGTTAAACTAAAGTAGATATACTATTACTCTACAACTAATTATAGTATTATGAGACACTTTTTAGGTGTCATGTCTTATAATATGTTTAGTAAATTCACGAACCTGAGAATTAGTGCGAAGAATGTAGTAAAGGAAAAAAAACACATCCGTTTATCTCTGGATTCTCCATAGCAAACATTTTTTTGTCTACCAGTTTTAAGTGCCACAGATTATATTCACCATCCAAATCAGATTGATAAATATCAAATCTACTTGACGGAACTGGAGTTTTATAAAAGTCAACTGGATCTCGAATTCCAAATCCATAAATAAATGGTTCATTGTTTATAATTTCTAAATGTTGAAATTTAATAATTAATTTATTTTTAGTTAATATCCATTGGTTTCTTTTTCCGTTGTCTATTTCAAAATTTTTATAAATTATTTTTTGGTACATGATTTTTCCATCTATATTTTTAATTTTCTTCTTGAAAATGGGGTGTTCAACATTACTGTCAGTTAGGTCCACCATTTTAAATTTATTACGCTCAAACATACGGTTACAGATTTGTGCTAGTGGCTGATTTGGTTTGCGAAGAAGGCGTTTAATTACATACATGTAACTTTCAAACTCAAATGCTGAATATTCATCAAGTGTTCCGAATTCCTTGACATCTTCTGCGCTATATGCGTTAAAGAATGCATGTTATAAATAATATGATGTCTTCCATATAACCGAGCTATGCCCTTAACAAATTCTTGTATCATAGATGCTGCAATTTCGGTTTTATTAAGAGCAAAACGTTTGTCGCATAATAATAATATTGCAGTATGAAGTAGCATAAAATGGTTATATTTTGCTGTCGATAATTTATCCTTTAATACAAATGGTCCAGAGTACAATACAAATACTCTAAATTCCGAAACTTTAAAATATGATAATTCGGAAAGAGGCCTAATTTTTCGTTGGAATTCTAAGGGCTGTGTTTCCGATATTTTTTTTAGTTTTTCTGATATTTTTTTGATTTCCCAGTTTAATAATAGTGATTTCGTGTCACCGCCAACCCACATTTTCATAATTTTTTTCACGACTCCTAAACAAACCAGATGCATATAATCTAAAGGAAAATGTTTTATCATATCGATATCCAACTCTTCAAGAATCGATGAGTAATTATGATGATTTTCATCTCTTCGACTTCTGAAGGATTCATCAGTCCGCCTCCTAATGGTTTCATTTATTGGATAAGTCATCCGGTTTTTAACATAATCACGCTGGTGCGTCACAAATAAAAGCTCTTATTTTAATTAATATTTTTTGATTTTCAAACGAATATCCTTCAGAAGTCAACATTTTTAGCTCTTCAACAAATGGCCTTAATAGTTCGTTAAAGTCATTTGGTTTATGGTAACCGTGAAATATGCTTACTAGAAAAATTGGTCTATTTTTGATATTACAAGCTTTTGCCAATGTAGTCCAAAAGCAACTTTGATCACTTTTTGTGATGGGTACGCCATCGATATTAATGTCAAATATTATTTCCTTTGGAATATAATTTTTAGCAGAAGTTATTTGCTCTAAGGCGGGCAAAAACCCAGTATAAACATATTTACCGCCAGAACACTCTATACAGTCTCTTGTTGTTGGAGTCTTTAAAAGTGTTCTACTGTCGGTTGGAATGTTATTAAATCCATTTTTTTTTAAAAATACTAAAAGTTTATTGATAGCATTTGCTTTTATATTAAATTCACTGGCCCATCCTTGAAGAAACTCAATGACATTTTCATGTTTTATCTCATTTTCATTAACATCATCGACATCAGATAATGTTTCTTCAAGATCACTAACTTCCTCTTCTTCGTCATCACAAGAATGCTTCGGAAGATTTATATTAATTTCATTTGAAGTGCCACTTTCACTTGCCAGTACACTTCGTGTACTGCTGTTTATCGATGAGAAGCGTTGTTTAATTGATTGCTTCGATAAATTATGTAACTGCTTATATTTTGGCATTATAATCTGCATTTCGATAATTAAAAGGAATGTAAGAATTTAATTATTGATTACACTGCAATAACGTCGACAATCATTTTCAAATATGAGGTAAAACTAAGCCAAACTTACAAATACTTTTCACAAATTAATTAATTTCTAAAGAATTTACGATAAAGAGTTACAAATAAAAAATATTTGTAATAATAAATTTCTGCTAAACGATTAAGGTTATAAGAAAAAAAAACATATTTTCACATGTGTAGGTATAATTAAGACAAATTCACCGAAAGCTAACCGGGTATAAGTAAGATAAATAACAAAAACTAACCGGGTATAATTAAGATAAATTCACCGAAGACTAACCGGGTATAATTAAGATAAATTCACTGAAATCTAACCGGGTATAAGATAGATTCACCGAAAACTAACCGGGTATATGTAAGATACATTCACCGAAAACTAACCGGGTGTATATGTAAGATAGATTCACCGAAAACTAACCGGGTATATATAAGATAAATTCACTGAAAACTAACCAAAACACGTGTTAGACGCTGTGATTTGCAAACACTTTTCCCAGAATGTCTAGTACTTTTTATATTATTTCATATTTTATTAATATTAAATTTATGACAAAAAAAATTAACACTTACCTTGATTATCAATAATTATGTATAATATTTTTAAAATAAAAATATTTAATAACTGCGTATTAAGTTATACCTGCGTATTAAATTACTTGTTTCTACTAATAACTTCTACACGAAACTAGTCATGAAATTATATTAAAATTATAATAAATGTGGCTCTGCACACTTACAGACACAGTTTTTGTGAATTTTATTTTATTTTATTCACACACACATATAACCAAAATCATTTTAACTTATTTTTGAACTCGTGCTGGTTTCGTTTATGAATTCGTACTTTATTTTCTAAAATTTTTACCCGAGCGTCGGGTAAAATGGGACCGATGCAGCTCATACGGTGAGAAATTGTTTGTCGGGCCATTAGGTTCACGACACTTAAAACTGGAAGTTGAAAAAGGCTATTCGCAGAGCGAAAAGGAAAAGTTGGCGGGAATATGTGTCCCAAATGACACATAGAACCACAACTAAGGATGTATGGAATTTATTTAATAGGGTGAATGGGAAACATTTTAATGCGCGTAATGTCGTGTGTGAGAACAGAGAAAAAGGTGAAGAATTTATTAGAATGGTAATGAATGTAAACAATGATTTGAATGTAATAAATGAATTTGATAGAATGAATAGAAATGAAAGAATGGATTGCAAGTATGAATGGGGAGAGTTCCTGAGAGTGTTAGATACACCAAAATCTACCACTCCAGGGACAAACCGCGTAAGTTATAAAATGGTTCGGCTGTTGAGTGACTCAGCAAAATATAACTTGCTTGAGATACTCAACAAAGTGTGGATGGGTTCCAAAATACCGGCCAAATGGAAAGAGAGCAGAGTGGTTCCCATCCCTAAACGGGATAGAGATCCAAATGTGGCAACAAATTATCGAGGCATATGTATGTTGAATGTTTTTATAAAAATTTTAAATGGAATGATGAAAGAACGAATGGAAGATTTTGTGAATGAAAGTAATTTGTTGCCATCGACAACATTTGGATTTCGAAAGAATCACTCTGCAATCGAGTGTGTGGAAAAGTTTGTGTGGGAAGTGAGAAAGGATAATATGAAAGCTGTTGCGGTATTTTTGGACATTGAAAGAGCTTATGACTACGTGGTTCCGTGGAAATTACAACAAATTCTTTCGAATTTTGGATTTTCACGGAAAGTATGTATGTGGATAAAAGATTTTATGACTGAGAGAAAAATAGTGTTGAATGGAAGTGGGTTTAGGTTGGAGGGAAATGGTAGGTCTGGGGAAGCCTATGGCAGTGCTAAAATGGGCGCTCAGTAAAAAGGCAATCGCCTTGACAAATGAGAGGTGGATCAACACTCTCACGTGCAGGGTAGCAAAGCAGGTTTGGCCAAAACTGGACTTGCGGCGCTCCAAGGTACTAATATCCCTGGGAAGACAAGAAATAGGATGGGTCGTAGGGATAATGACAGGTCACTGCCTTTTTGGGGAGCATGCGAGAAGGCTGGGGATACAGACGAATGACTTTTGTAGAAGTTGCATGGACGAAGAGGAGGAGGAGACTTTGGAACACTTCCTATGCTCATGTCCGGCGCTATCATACAGAAGGCATAAGTATTTGGGTGTGTACGGTATGGACAGCCTTTCGGAACTCGCGGACTGTGGAGTGCGAGATTTATTACGCTATATAAATAGCTCTGGTTGGTTTCAACGGGAGTAATGGGGAGATGGGATCCTGTGGTATCACAACGGGCCATTGCTGGCCTAAGTGTGCGATAGCAGCCACTTCAACCTAACCTAACCTAACCTAACTAGTGTCATTTCATATTATTTTCTCTATCCCAGACAGGCAAAAGACTTGTTACCAAAGACAAAAAATTTGCTGGGACGTGTTATTTTTTTGTTATAAACTTCACACCTATTTTAAATGCGATTTTAATAAAGCGATTCACACATATTGTATCGATCAATATATCGTTGAAATTTCAATCATTAAAATGTCACAAAAAGTCAATATAACGTCACAGAAATGTCAGTGTCATAGAAATGTCAATATCTTGTTATTAATAAATTCTTACTAGATATAATTTATTTTTAAATATTGACGATTCAAATTCAAATAACGTATTAAATCAAATTAGTTTCCGGTCACTTGAAAACTTTGCACTCCCATTACTCGCAAACCTAAATATTTCGACCTGATCTTTGCGACTATACATTTTTTTAGGATTGCATAGTTTATATAGCATATAAATTCTCAAAATGTATATGCAATATTTTACATAATGAAAATAAAATTTTTTGAACTTTTTTACTTTTATTTTATAGTTTTAAATCAATATGGCGTGCGGCATGTTTGATCAAGTTCATCACTAATTAAAATTGAAATTAAAATACATATAAATAATTTGTTGTTTTAATTTTTTTTCAATCCACAAATTTTTATTTAAATTGGTTTGATTTGTACAGTTTTTAAAATATTACATTTATATTTATCCAGAGACATTGATTTAATCAAATAAATTTCGTAAATACGTCAATTCTGTGACACGCGTCATCACATTAAAATTTTGGTTTACCCCCCATATATAATGAAAACAAAGACGTAGTCCTACGTCAAAAAAAAAATTGCAACAATGGAAAGGATTACTATTTACCATCAAAAACTAATCAATTCCACTATCATATTCCACTATCAACCATCCATATGAAAAATATATTCTATCTATGTGAAAATTGTACAAACAAATTCTATCTTTGCGAGAAAACATTCTATCTCAATGAGGAAACAATCTATTTGTAAGAAAAAGATTCTATCTATTGGAAGAACCATTTTATCTATGTGAAGCATCATTCTATCACTGCGAAAAACATCCTCTCTGTATGAGAAAAAATTCTAGTTGTGAGTGAGAAGAGAGCTTCCACATATTGGAAGAGCATTCTATCTATCTGAAGCAACATTCTCTCTGGATGATAAATATTCTATCTGTGTGACGTAACATTCTATTTATGTGAAGAAATAATCTATCTGTAATGATTGATGTAGCAAAATGTGTTCCTGATAATTTATAAAAGTTTGTCAATATGATATTATTGATGAACGAAATTTAATAGTAAATTCTATTGTATTATAAGAATTTGCGATCGGTTGATTATTAATAGTATTTTTTTTTACTGTGATTGTATTTTTTCAATGAGAATGTATTTTTCTCTCAGTGTAGGCAATAAGCCGACTTTTATAACTAGAAATAGACAGGAGGTATTAGATATTACACTTGTCTCAAACTTTTTGACGACTAGTCTATTAAACTGGAAAGTGTCGGAAGACCACTCCTTTTCTGATCACTGTTATCTTCAATTTGAAATGGACTTAGTTTCTCCAAACAGCCCTTTCTACAGGAAAGGAACAGGAGGAAAACCGACTGGGATATCTTTAGAACTATTCTGGGTAATTCACTACCAGTGCCGGTGCCTAAACCTCCAAAAACTACGGTAGAACTTGATGGCTTAGTGAACGAACTGTCCAGCGCTTTTAACGAAGCGGTATTGAGCTCTTGTCCTCTTAGTAGGCCTAGGGGTAAATCTCGGCCACCTTGGTAGTCAAAGGAGATTCAACAAATACGTCAACGATGCAAAATACTCTTTAAAACAGCAAGGAAAACAAAAGCCGCTGTAGACTGGGACTCCTATAAGGAAGTCCTCAAAATTTACAAATATCAACTAAAGCATGGTTTCCACGATGGCGAGGCGAAAAAATTAGTCAAACTAAAAAGAGATAGCAAAAATTCACCAATAGTATGATAGAGACAAAATACCATTTTGACAGAAAAATTGGGACGACCAGTTTTTAATATTTTAATTCAGCACTCCGAAATTGGACGTCTAATCCGAAAAAAAGATGAAATGGATCATCTTTTTTCGGATTATCCGCCGATTTTCGGAATTCATATGTCAATTTGAAGAAAATTTTCGGAATAAAATAAATTTCAAAATAGAACCGTTAATTTGGAAAGCATTAATCCAGTAATGGATGTTAATAAAGTTAAAAAATGTAAGTTAAATTATGAAATGTCTCCAAATGTATATCAATCCAAACACAAACAAAGTTATAGGTGATGAAATCGCAAAACGTCAAAAATAAATGAATAAAAATTCGGTGTAACGACTTGTTGCTGTTTCACTCACTCTCATCTTATTTTTTTTATTCCTTCCTCTTTTTAGTTTGACTAATTTTTTCGCCCCGCCATCGTGGAAACCATGCTTAAGAAGTGCAAAGAACAGATCTTGGAGACTATACTGTGGCAAAATTCAGGAGCCTTCAGAAATATCCAGGCTGCGTAAAGTACTATCTACTAGCCCATCCATCCCAAGCTTTCTTCAAAGGCCGGATGGAGCATGGACCACAAATAGTATGGAATCGCTGGAACTACTATTGGAGACTCACTTTCCTGGTTGTTCCGAATCTGCACCTACTATATCAGCAGGTAATAGAGCAAGTAGCCTCGTAGGCCAAATTATTAGCAGAAGAAAGATTCTGTCGGCGATAAGCAGCTTTAAACCATATAAGTCGCCAGGGCCTGATGGTATTATCCCTGCGGATATACAAAAAACTACGGATCTAACCATTTCCTGGTTAGAGGTAATTTTTAGAGGCAGCCTAGGACTATGTCACATTCCTAGTAAATGGACGGAAGTGAAGGTTGTTTTCATACCTAAGGCGGGAAAATGCTCACACTGTAGTCCCAAAGACCTTAGACCGATTAGCTTGCCTTCGGGTGCGGTCAAGAATTCAGCCGCCGCGCAGTTTAAGCTGCACAAAAAAATTGAAAAGCAGGCGGAATGCAAAAAATATTGGCTGCATTTTTAGAGGACCGGCAGCCTGACTGCAAGTTTGTAAGACATTTGTCATTTAGCTACTTTTATTATTCCTTGTGAATGTGATTACGAATAACCCAAGTATAACAAAAATTGAACTCATTCATAAGTTCCAAGTTTTTTTCCATTTATTAAAATTATCGATGGAACTTAGGTAACCCACATATATCAAGTTCCATCGGTTTAGTATTTTTGTTTCACTTTTCATAGGAAATCTTATAATATAATGGAACTCAAACTTGTACTCAGTTCCATAAAAATGAATCATTTATTTGAAGTAGTGATACTTGGGAATTGAGAGAAATCGTGTTTTTTTATTTTATTTCACCAACAATAATGCATAAAATTGAATTTTTAAAAAAAATTTACATTTTCAGATTTTGCATCCGCAAAATGGAATGCGCAGCTTTGGCTGCAAATCTTAATTTCTGACCGCTTTGCTGCATAAACTGCGCAGCGGCTGAATTCTTGACCGTACGGTTCTTTCCTTTTCAAAAAACTGGAAAGACAATAGAAGCTCATATTAGAGGCACGATTGTGCCGGCAAAGCTGTCTAAATCTAAACATGCCTATTGCAAGGGGAGATCTGTAGAAACTGCTCTTCATTCTCTTACATATTTTATTGAAAAATCTTTCGAATATGGAGACTACGCGATAGTAACCTATTTGGACATTGAGGGAGCCTTTAACAACGTGCTTACAGGGGCTATAAATCGGACACTTTCGAATCTAGGAGTGGATGAATCTCTCAAGGACTGGATAGATCAAATACTAAGAGGCAGGATCATAAATGCCAGTCTGGGGAAATCCTCTGCCAGAAGATTTGCAAGCAGAGGCACGCCGCAGGGTGGCGTACTGTCCCCCCTGCTTTGGAACTTGGTCATAAATGATCTGTTGCTGAGACTGGAGGATAGTGGCTTCAAGGTGGTTGCCTATGCGGATGACGTCGCTATTGGTGTCTGTGGAAAATATCCCGGCACACCTAGTGAGCTTGTGGGTTGAACGTGAACCCACACAAAACCGAATTGGTTCTTCTCCAGGAAATATAAAATTCCTCATGTTGATCCTCCCACTTTAAATGGGTTCAACTTGGCTTTTATAGATGAAGCAAAGTTTTTGGGTCTCGTTTTGGACAGTAAATTAAGCTGGAAACCTAATATTATGAAAAGAGTAAAGAAAGCTACGGTAGCGCTATACCCTTGCAAAAATGCCATTGGGAAAGGTTGGGGGCTGGAGCCCCACGTGGTCTTTTGGCTATACACAGCAGTAGTTAGACCCATTCTTCTGTATGGGGTAACAGTCTGGTGGCCTTCTCTGGACAAAACTGTCAACCTAAAGTTGTTGACAAAAGTTCCGAGAACAATCTCTCTGTGGATCAGTGGTGCACTGAGGAGCACATCCACTCAGGCACTGGAGACTTTCCTATTTCTGACTCCTCTAGATATCTTGGGAAAACAGTGGGCAGCTTGCACTGCCATACGACTGAAATCCACGTTAATGTGGACCTGCAATAATACAGGGCACTCATCTATACTTTGTAACAAAGGCTTCCCAAGACCACCGACTTCTCCCGTCACTATCTTTTAATAGAAAGTTCCGAACTATTATCCCATCCAGAGAGGACTGGATATTGGATGCAGTTTTGGAACCAGGAGTTTTAAACTTTTTCACTGATGGTTCAAAACGGGATGGAAGAGTAGGGCCTGGGGTGTTCAGCGAGGAACTTATGTTAAACCTCTTCTTCTGTCTCCCTGACTACTGTAGCATTTTTCAAGCTGAAGTAACTGCGATAAAGGAAGTCGTGGACTGGTTGAGGTATAATGTAATATCGACTTGTAATATTCGCATATATACGGACAGTCAGGCTGCCATTAAAGCGCTTCAATCACACATTCTCACGTCGAAAGTAGTCCAGGACTGTCTCTCATCTCTTAACGAGATGACAGATCAGTTCAACATCCATATTATATGGGTGCCAGGACATTTCGTTAGCACGGGGAATATAAAAGCCGATGAATTGGCTCGACCTGGTACAACGGACCACATCTCAAACAGCAAAAAGGGTATATTGAAATGCCTCTTGCGGCATGCAAACTGCTGCTTCAGGAGGAAGCTAGTACGGTAAAATGGGGTGAATAGAAACAGCGGGGTGAATAGAAACAAAACTTTAAAAAATATTTAACTTGATAATTTTTCATAATACATTAATAAAAAAAAAAGCAACGTTAATTTTTTAAATTGGTGATAACTTCAAAAAATAGAAATAATATGGATTTTTGGTTGAGCACCAGTAGTTTTAAAGAAATTGTGGTAAATATAAATCAATATTTTTTGGTTAGAAAAATGCTCTAAAAAACTTTGTATGTAATTGAGCCATATTTGGAGTAATATCAGAAAAAATTCTTGTAAGTTGTTCAATTATGTCTTCTATTTTACGTTTGTAGTTAAAATTGTAATTAAATTTTACCGTTTTTCCTAAATTTTACCATTTTGTAGTTTAGTGTCAAAAATTAGGAAGTGTGGGGTGAATAGAAACAACAGAAATAGTGTTTTTATTCACATTACCAAGTTTTCATTAATTCCAAATTACTAAATTTCCCTAATGTTAAATTATTATAGTATATATTTCGCTTTTTGGTTGCTACAAAGTATAAAAATGCCCAGAAAATACAAGTCGAAGAGCCAAAAACATTATAAAAAGCATAATACACTGATATTGAAAGAAGCAATTGGATATGTTAAAAATAATAAGTTATTTTTAAAGAAATCATCGGAGAAATATGGTATACACCCATGATTCAATAAAACAAAAGGTTAGCTCGAAATATGTAAACAAATGGCCATCTTTTTTTTTTGACGTCACTCAATTCTCAATACGTATATAAATTACAACAAATAAAAAAACGAAAAGTAAAAAAGAATTGCATGACGTCACAAACACGTGTTTTGAAAAATCGAGCTAACCTGGGATTTATAGAATCATGGTATACACCATTCCGTGATTATCGCTATTTAAAAAAAGTGATGCAGTACAAAATCAGGGGAGACAAACCTGCTTAAACGAAACTAAAGTTAAAATTCTTGTGAACAGATTGATTATTTGTTCAGAGTGGGTTATCTCATTGATACAATAACATTACGAATGAATGTTCAAGAATTGTTAAACCGGCAAGAGAGACAGGTCGAAAAATTTAAGGACAACTTACCCGGTAAAGAATTCATTTGCTCGTTTCTGAAACGTCACAAGCAAGCATTATCTCACCGCCGATTAGGCCAAAATACCAAAAGAAATCGGGCTGCTGTTTCACCAGAAATCATAAATGAATATAGGAATAGAAAGAAACCGAAATTCAATGACTGTTTCTATTCACCCCAATAGCAGGTGAATAGAAACAGTGAGGTCTTTTTAAAAAAAAATCCGCCATATTCATTTCTAATAGATCAAAGTAGTTTGAAAAGGAAAGTGTTCCCCAAGACCCATATTTTAAGATATTTCATATATTAAAAATTTAATATCTTCTTAGCAGTACACGCTTGTAAACTTGAAAAGTGTTTCTATTCACCCCATTTTACGGTAGTTGACGAATGGCAGATGGTCAAATAGTACCTCTTGCGTAATAACTCGGCAGGTCTGGCCAAAGTTGAACTCGGCGAGATCTAAACAGCTGATCTCACTTCAGCGGAGTCAGATCATAGTGTGGTTGTTGGAGTGATTACGGGGCACTGTCTCATAGGCAGACATGCGAGTAGATTTGGTTTCTTCTCACATGACTACTGTCGTAGTTGCGAGGACGAAGAGACAGTACTTCATCTTCTTTGCACCTGCCCTCATCTGGCACGAAACATACTGAATTTTCTAGGGGCACTCCTTTTCAACGACCTGACGGAACTCAGCAGGATGGACGGAGTATCCAACGCTTCATAGCAAGCTCAAAGTGGTTTCAATGAGTTGGAGGAAAATTTTTAAATTGTGGTACGGCTACGGACCTTTTTGTGTCTATGCCTGGTCCTAGTAGACCGCCATCCAAACCTAACCTAACCTTGTATACTCATTTATTTAATAATTGTGTATTGTACACACATCAAAATATTTAATTATGCCAAAATTTTATTTTTAGTTTTTGATAATTTTGTATATGTATGTTATTGTAGGTTGTATAGTACCATATCTTCTCTTAAATGTCAAAAAAATAAGATTAAACTTGGATTAAACATGTATTAAAAAAAATCGTATGTATGTGGAAAGTTTCCAAACGCGAAAAAAGTTTTTCTCCAATTGCGAAATTTCAAAGTTCGCGCGATAAAATTAATATATTTCTAAAGACAAATGTATAGAATTTAAAGATTATGATGGTATTTGATAGTTTTTCATAGGTTTAGTATCAAATCTATTCTAATTGCAGTAGAATTTGAAAAGAAAAAACAAATCGCATCGCATGGTTGATAACAAAAAAAAACAAATCGAATTGTTTTGCGGCGATAGTTTTTGTGAAAATTTTGTGAAAACAACGAAGCTTCGTGATTTTATCACACCGAATGACGACATGCGCAAGAAGAGACGAATTTGAAACAGCTGTCAATCATAGATTCATACCTTTCAATTGGTTTATCATGATTTTTATATGTTCATATTAGAAATTTCGTTTCACTTCAGCAGCGTACCAGGAACCGGACTACAAAAATGTAAATAAAAAATAGTTTTATTTTATTTATTTGTTAAATTAACTCTTTGCAATTTACAAAGATGGATTATTTTCCAATTATTTATTAATTTAAATGTTACTGTTAATTATGCATTAATAAAATAAAACGTAAGTAAATTTTTACGATGAAAGCAAAATCATTTGGAAAAATTATTGCATTTCACCAGCCGCGCAAGCATCTGCGTACGATCGACCTCCTTTATCTTCTGAATTGAGTTTAATCATATCATCAATACGAAGAATTGTAATCGCTGCTTCAGTGGCAAATTTAAGAGATTTGATTTTCGACACTGCTGGTTCCAACACACCTGCTTTCTTGTTATCCTTTACTGTACCTTCGAACAAATCAAGACCAATCCACTTAAGATAAGCATGATCAACTTTGGTTTGGCTTGAATTATGATAAGCGCGTAATTTTGCTACGAGATCGGTAGCATCTTTTGCCGCATTTACTGCTAAAGTTTTTGGAATTACTAAAAGTGATTTGGCAAATTCAGCAATAGCTAACTGTTCTCGTGAGCTCTAAAAATTCCAATATTAAAAATAATTAGTTTAATTAACTTTCCTTAAATCATTGAAACTATAAAAACTTACCAATGAAGTAGCAAAATTCTCTAAATAAATAGAGAGTGCGGCTTCAACGCATCCACCCCCTGCTACAACTTTTTTACCTTCTAATACTCGCTTGGTTACACAAAGTGCGTCATGTATCGAACGTTCCATTTCATCACAATAAAAATCATTAGGTCCACGTAAAATGATAGATGCAGCAGTTCGTGCCTTTGGTCCTTTGATTAAAATTAACTCATCATCACAAACATTTTCTTGTACCACTTCGGCGGCTTCACCAATCATAGCAGAGTCAAAACTTTCATCGCCTTCCATATTTGTCAAGGATGTTAAATACGCAGCTCCGGTAGCTTTTGCAATTCTTTTCAAATCGGCTTTTAACACACGACGAACTGCCATAGCTCCACCCTCGACAAAATATTTCATACACAAATCATCTACCCCGCCTGAACACAACACGACATTAACTCCGGTTGCCAATATCTTCTCAATTCTTTCTTTAGTGATATCTAACTCACGAGCTCGGATTCCTTCCAATTTATCTGGATCATTTATTAAAACTTGAACACCTAATTTCATTTTAGTTTTTTGTAGATTAAAATCTAAACAAGCAATTTTGGCGTTTATTATTTTCTTGGGCATTTGTTGTGATGCAATGGTACAATTTAATGCATAACCTGGTATGAATAAACTTTCTCGTACTGATTTGCCATGGGCTTTTAATACATTCACAGCTTTGATTGGATAAACTGAATTTCCCTTCGGATCGGTTATCTATAATTATAGTTAATTAGTTTGCTAAGCAATTGTTTTAATTTATGTCTTACCTTAATCGCTTGGACAGCATCCACTACCATATTCGCAAAAAAATCACAATCGGCGCCGATAATTTTAGAACTCATTGATGTTTTGGCTACATTAACAAGACATTCCCGTCCAAGCTGTTCTACTGGTGCTGTCAAATGTTCAGAAATATATTTACAAGCTTCTTTACAAGCCAAACGGTACCCGGCAATGATTGATGTAGGGTGAATTTTCTGTTTAACCAATTCATCAGCATTTTTTAACAATTCAGCTGCTAATATAACAACCGATGTAGTGCCGTCGCCGACTTCCTCGTCTTGGAGTTGCGCCAATTCTACAAGAACTCTATGAAGCATATGCCAAGCTTATTAAACGAAAATGTATTTATAAATATTATATTCTTACTTTGCAGCCGGGTGTTCCACGTCCAAAAGTCTCAATATGGTCGCTCCATCGTTCGTAACAGTGACATCACCAATATCATCAACCAACATTTTATCTAATCCTACCGGACCCAATGAACTTTTAACGATATTAGCTATTGAGCTTGCTGCCATAACTGTAAAAAAGAATTAAGTCCATTTATACCTGTGTACAATGTACATACAAATTCTAAATTGAAGTGACAGCTGCTCTGCAACCCAACCCATTCTATCTGTATTTTTTTAAACAAATTCTTAAATATGTACATCATATTTTATAAATTTTGTTTATTTTTAGTGAGTTTTATTAATTCCAGTAATTATCTTTCTTATTTTCCCAAGTATTATTTAAATTATCTCAATTTTTATTAACATGTGATAAGCATTTTAACATTGCCGCGTGCTACATAACCTTTAAAATTGTATTTACCATTTTGAGTACGAATTGGTGCTCCAGATGTTCTGGTTCCAGCAATAGTTAAAGCACTTGCAACAGTAGACATATTTTTTTTAATATTTAAATAAGGAATTATTCCAAAACAAATCGTAAATCGGACTAACACAGCAAAACGATTTTGTTCGAGAATATAATTCTAATGCGAGTTTTATACAAAGGGAAGGAAAGATGTTTTTAATTTTATTCTCTTTTCTACTCTTCGAAATTCGATTTTCTGTTCCCTTAAACCATTTTCGAAAAATATCGAAAAACCAACCCAACTGACGTGATTTGTACAAGTAAATTATAATATTAGGCGTGTTCGGAAATAAACTTTTACTGGCTTTACACCGTAGATAGTATAATAGCAAAATAGTATAATACTATTTTACTATCTACCGTAGTCGGTTTTACACCGCATAAAATATTCATAAAAAACAGAAAATTAAAACAAAATAATGAAAAAGAATAATTTCAAAATACACTAAAACGTTTCTAGACTAATTTATCAATAATCCACTGTCAAAATTTTCCTTCTACAATAAAATAAAATAAAATATAATAGGTATTAAAATTTGATAGCTATCAAATCAAAATATTATATTTTATTTTTGCTATTATACTATCAAAACATCGGTTTTACACCGGATAGCAAAATAGTATTATACTATTTTGCTATTATACTGTCTACGGTGTAAAACCAGTATTTGTATAAATTCACAGTAAATTTAGACCATTAAATTAGACCATTATAGTGTAATTTAATGGTCGAAATTTACTGCGAATTTACCCATGGTCTATTTCCGAAAACTCCTATTGACGATTGTAAATGTAGAGAAAGCACTACCTGTCGGAATAAAATAAAACTGAAGCGACCATACAAAAACTAGCATCAGCGCTCGCAGAACGACTAAAATATGGTATAGCGGAAATTTTTTGAAGTGAAGTGGCTATACATTATGTTGTCTAAAACCCAAATAAATTATAATATCTATAAAGGAAATTGGTTATAATTCTCATAGTAAAGCTTGAAGCAAACATCTGCTTGTTGGGGTGCGTTAAAATGCTAGTACGCGTGCCTTGGGTAGAGATGGCACCACTAACCGTTGAACAAAGAAAATGAAAAAAAAAGTCAAAAAAATTGTATATGCACATAAAATTGTTCCCTACCTTTCAACCGAGATTTTATTTTTTTATTTCGTTTAATATTAATATTTAATTGAGTTGCTTATTGGGCTTCGTTCAATTACTAGTAATGCCATCTCTACCTAAGATTCATTTTGTCTTCAAAATTTGTTAGCGATTTCCCTTATAGGTTATTATAATTTATTTGCTAAAACCACGGCTCCAATCGTCAATATCTATTGAGAACTTGAAAAGTACGTGTAAGTGACATCTAGAATTGAAAATAATAAATTGATTGGGCATTTGGAGATATGTATTCGTGATTTGTGTGCAGAACCTAATGCAAATTCCACAAATAATACTACTAAGTAATTATTAATTCAATAGAGCTAAACTTTATATACAAATTTTTGTGTTTAATAAATAAACAAAAAACTATTTTTTGTCGATTTGTCTCCATCAAGCTTTAATTTCCTGCCGCCAGATCCACATTGAGTTCTCTATAATACGGTAGACAGACACAAAGTTAATCGCGATTTTCATTTATCCCGATTGTCAAAAATCGCGTTGTGAAAACGAAATAATCCAGTTTTTTGTGAAGATTGTGTAATGACAGTCGTCTGCCATTACACGATTTTCACCTAAACCGGATTATTTTGTTTCCACAACGCGATTTTTGACAAAAATGACAACTGAAAATCGCGATTAACTCTGTATCTGTCTACGGTATAATACTATAGATACACACAAACTAGATAATCGCTTATTCTACATTATCTAGTTAATTTTCTCAATCTGTCACTGCACGATTTTGCAACACAAAAACGTCATTCGAAATCGTGATCGAAGATTATCGCGATAATTTTTGTGTGTATCTATGGTATAAGGGAAATTAGTCATAATTCTCATAGTAAAGTTTGAACATCTGCTTGTTGGGGTGCGTTAAAATGCTAGTACCTGTGCCTTGGGTAGAGATGGCATCACTAACCGTTGAACAAAGAAAATGAAAAAAAAGTCAAAAAAATTGTATTTGCACATAAAATTGTTCCCTACCTTTCAACTGAGATTTTATTTTTTTATTTCGTTTAATATTAATATTATATTCGCTTTAATATTTAATTGAGTTGTTTATTGGGATTCGTTCAATTACTAGTAATGCCATCTCTAACTAAGATTCATGTTGTCTTCAAAATTTGTTTGCGATTTCCCTTATAGGTTATTATAATTTATTTGGCTGCCTTACAAGCCCAGCAGGAAAATCATCGATTTCACAGCGTAGGTACGATTGGAGACGTGATTTTAGACAGTGGCTACGACAGTTTGTTTTATTTCCGGTAGTTACATTTTCTATAAGCGTGTTCCATTGGCGTTAGTAAACTACTCATAAGTACTGGTATCTACTCGCAACTACTCATGCTCAAATGATGGTGTAGTTGAGAAGTAGTTACGCATAAAATTATCGGTAGAGCGATTTTAGTTCAAAAAATTCCAATAGATGGCTCTATGCCAGTTTTGGTTGTGTGGAATGTAATTTTTTAACCCTAATCCAACCAACGTATGCCTTTTTGGCTCATTTGGTTAATGCAACAATTTGTATGTATTTTATTTTGAAACATTTCCATACATTCCATACAACGTACTTGGCATTCTTTGAAAATATTTAGTAAATTATTTGATTAGAATTTGAATTTACTGACATAACAAAAATATGTTGGTTGTATTAGGGTTAAAAAAAATTTTTTGGTTTATCCCAAGTATAACAAATCTTAACTCAGTTGTGAGTTCCATCAATTTTGGTAAGTTATATAGGAACTTGTTTGTATATAGGGAAATTAGTGGCAAAATGTTCATATTTTTTTGTCGACCATATTTATTTTAATAAGAAATAAACATTTGATGTGCACAGTGCGCATTATAATTTTAGTTATAATATGGTAATATTTTTATCGTTTTAAATCAAGAGTGTAAGTAATAAGTTATATTAATTAAATAATTATTATAAAAATAATATAATATAAAATATTTAATAAAAGGTTTAAATATTTTTTTTATAAATTTTAGGCTGCTCTCTGATGTTCCTAAAGTTCTCACATCTACACCGATATTCTCATGTCAATCAAAAACGAAGTAAGATAAATTGAAATTTTAGTTTGTAGGTTGCAGCTGATTTTTACTTAATATGTACATAATAAATAAATTAAAATAAAATATAAACCTAAATATGTATAGTGAAAATAATATCTCAGCGAAATTCTGACAGCTCTCGCGCATCAAAACAAATGGCGTAAACACAGCGATGTATTTAGGCTAATTTGTTTACATTTTGAGGTTAGAATTTGTCTATTTTGAATTATGTTTTTCCTCAAATTTATTCACAATAATTAATGTAATTTTAATTTAGATAACACACTAGCACTAGAACTTTTGATAACAATTAAGATAATTTTAATGTCATTAGCTTGCCTCGAACAAATTGAAATTTAAAATCGAGTTTTTTTATTGTTTTGCTTTATTTTTTTTTTTTTTATAAATTTTTTAATTGGGTGCAGAGCGGACTTATTAACGGTCCTAGCTCCTTGTAACTGTCAGAGCTTCTGCACCCAATGCGCGATCCTGCAAGTAAAGATTAATAGCTACCTTAAATTTATTCATTTTATATTCCTTCGGAAATTTGAAATGTATTAGCGAATTCCACTTTTTTGATGTTCGGTATATAAATTCGCGCTTGATTTCTTCAGTTCGAGGTTTCGGGAGCTTCACCGTAAACCTATGTGCATTGGTTGTTCCTCTTGTTACTCTTGTTGTTGTAACGAATGGTGGTATTTTCTCCGATAGTTCTGGAGAACATTTACCATGTAAGCATCTGTAGAAGACGCAGAGTTCTGCAACATCTCTGCGATGCTGTAAGCTGTCTAGTTCTTGAGTAAGTCTGGGATTCCGTATTATTCTGATAGCGCGGCGTTGAACCCTGTCCAATAAGTGGAGGGTGGTACCAGACGTACCTCCCCAAATTTGACAGCAATACTCTATACATGGTCGGATGAAGGTTTTATATATCTGGAGAACTTGATGCGATTTGAAAAACCTTCTGCATCGATTCAGGAACCCGAGTTTTTTTGAAGCTGATTTAGCCAATGCAACAATGTGTTCATTCCATTGAGTTTGTTACTTATTTGAACACCAAGCAGTCGAATTGAGTCGCAACCCACAAGGATATGGTTTTTTATCACAAATGGGTAGTCGTTGCGACTTTTTTTACATGAGAATGTGCATATTTGTGTCTTTTTCTCGTTAAATTGTACTAAGTTGTTGTTACCCCACTCAAATATTGTACTTAACTCGGAATTAAGAGACGTTACGACTTTTATTATTTAGATCTGTAATGCTAGGCTCCGCCTCGAATGAAATAGAAGAATGCAATGTGGCATCATCCGCAAAGCTATGGATAGGGTTTACAGTGCTATCCAGCAAATCGTTGATGTATAGCAAAAACAGGGTCGGTGACAAAGGTGATCCCTGAGGGACTCCGGCATTTGGGGAGAGCGTCGATGATGATCTCCCATTAAGCACGACGCTGATTTTTCGGTCATTGAGATAGCTTTTAATCCACCTGGTGGTCATCGAGTCCAGCCCGTATGCCACAAGTTTACAAATAAGATTCTCATGCCATACGTTATCAAAAGCCTTGGATATATCCAAGGCGATTGCAAAGGCCTCTTCGTGGTGTTCTAGGGCGAGATTCCATTTGCTCGTGACATACGTCAGGAGATCGGTCGTGGATCGGCTTTCACGAAAGCCGTATTGTCTATCCGAAATTAGTTTGCTAATTTCAAGATATCTAACTATATGTTGATTGACGCATTTCTGAAAGACCTTAGCGACGGCTGACACAATTGATATTGGCCGATAGCTCGAAGGGTCAGTTTTGTCACAACCCCGTTTCAGCACGGGTTGCACCATTGCATTCTTCCAGGCGTTCGGGTAGTCACCTTGCTTATATGAAAGTAGGAAAATTTTAGATAATATTGGAGCCAATTCACTGGCAAACTCCTTCAATATTCGAACTAGAATTCCATCAGGTCCGGTGGCCTTGTTTGCATTCATTGACTTTAGATTAGTAAAGACAATTTCCTCCGAGATGACGACGGGGCTCATTTTGGAACCACAATATGGAATTAATGGAGGTCCAATTCCATCTGGGACAACTAATGTCGAGTTCGATTTGAAGACGCTCGCCAATAAGTCGGCTTGTAAATATGGATCCACCACCAAGGCGCCGTCAGCACGTTTCAATGATGAAACAGATGTTTTCGAAATATTTGCAACCGATGCGACCATGTGGTAAAAGTTGCAATCGGAGATTTTCAACTCGGAAACCACATTGGCTTTCTTGCTGTCGGCTCTTTTTGCTTCTCTACCACAGGTTCTTTTGCAGGTGTTCCGTATCGTTTTGTATTCCTCATAAGAAATTTCGTTGCGTTTATATTTTTTGTGTGCCGCTTTATTTTGTTTGGCAGCTTTGGTGGCTTCTTTTGAAAATATTTTAAAATTTGGATGGGGGTTGGAAAATTATGAGGGTATAAATTTATTCATTCCATGTAAGACGGTGTCAGTAAAACTGGAAACGGCGTCGTCGATGTTGTTGTTATGTAGGCAATGGCGTTCCCAAGGGAAATGTTGAAAAAATGACCGTAAACCATCAAAATCAGCTTTATTAAAATGCCAAAGACGCCTTGGCTGCTGTCTAAATTCTAGTGGTGTTTCGACAGATATTTTTGTGGTTATTAAGTTATGGTCAGAATTTCCAATTCCAGTTTTGACATGGGCCTCCATGGAATGAGGGATTGATGTCAGACAGAGATCCAGAATATGAACTCCTCTAGAATTTTGGCATTCAAATGTGGACTCACTAACAATCTGTGTGAGGTCATGGGAAACGGCAAGCCATTCCGCATGGCGCCCAGCGACATTTGTATCTTTGTGATTCAACCATTGTTTATGGTGGGCATTAAAGTCACCGACCATAATTAATTCGCATTCGGGATGTTGATTGCGAATATCGTCACATTTGTCTGATAAGCCAGCGAAAAAGCTAATCGTTTCTGAATCCGTCTGATTAGGAGATCTGTACAAGCTAATTAAAAAAATGAGTTTATTAGGCAGAGAAATTTTAAGCACAATAGTTTGAGCGGTTTTTGAAAATATTTCGTACTTTTTGTGTCTTGAGTACGGTATGTGGTTTTTAACGAAGATGCACACTCCACACGAAAAATGACATTTCTTTCTAAATATGCCTAGTTCGTACCTTAAATGGGTATAACGTTACATATCCAGTGGTGTTGTTAATATTTTTTATATTTTTTAATTTCACATGTTATTTTAGAATTTACCTATAAAATAATGAGAATTTTTAATATTTTCCAATATAAATTACATTGTGTAATGGAATCAAATTTCATATATCTTTATTTATAATTTTTTTTGTTTTTAAAACTATTACTCAGCCGACCCTTCTCTGAATTTTTAATTTATTTGAACTACTTCATTATTTTCACTATATACAATGTTATTTTTCATTGAAAAAACCTTACTAATGTTCAAAGGGAGATTTTGACAGTACCCAACAAGCCCAAGAGCAATGTTGCCCAACAAACATGGTATTGTGTTTCATAGCAAACAAGTTTCATAGTGTTTCTTATAATAAAATGGAACTCAAGTGGAGCTTATTCTGAACTAAGCTCAGATTGAGCACTGGAAATTCGTGGTAAAAGGTTGAGGTAAAACTACTTGGGATGTTTGTGATCCGCCACGGCAATTTTTAAATGGCAAAAATATTTTAATTATTTTGTTGTATAATGTGTTATTACTTACTATTATTAATTATTATTAATGGAGCAATCTATTTTTTGTCAAAATCTAGCAGCTTTATTTAAATTAAGGTTATGTTTTACTACTGTCAGGAAAATTCGCGTTCCATTGAATATCTACTCGTAAGTACTTAGCAGTAGCAAATTGTTTCCAATGGAACACAGTATGTATTTCTTATGGACAAGCTATTGGGTGAGAAACTTTATTTTATTCCCGATAGGTATCGCATTTTGGACATTTTCAACAAATAAATTATAATATCTATTGACGATTGGGGACGTGATTTTAGACAAAATATTAATTGTAGTTTCGCTGCAAAGAAATTCCGCTATGCCATATTTTAGTCGTTCTGCGAGCGCTGATGCTAATTTTGTATTGTAGTTACTGTTTTATTTTATTCCGATAGGTAGTGCTTTCTCTAAATTTCCAATCGTCAATTGGCGATTGGAAAAGTACAAAATGCGATACCTATCGGAAATAAAATAAAGTTTCTCACCCAGTACCTTATCCATAAGAAATACATAGAAAACGTATTTATCGGAAATAAAACAAACTGTCGTTCCAACTGTCTAAAATCACGTCTCCAATCGTCAATAAGGGAAATTAGTCATAATTCTCACAAATAAATTATAACATAAAGTTATTATAATTTATTTGAATTCTTATTCGCGATTTGCAACAAAGTAGCTGACATCTGGTGAAAACAATATGAACAAAATTTTACCATAGAACAAGGGGGATCAGAACTGTCAAATATTTGAATTTGACAATACTCGTCCCCTTTACTTACATAGAAACCAACGCTAACTACATTTGATGAAAATCGCCAATAGTAAAGCTTGAAGCAAACACCTGCTTGTTGGGGTGCGTTCATATGCTAGTACCTGTGCCTTGGGTAGAGATGGCACCACTAACCGTTGAACAAAGAAAATGAAAAAAAGTCAAAAAAATTGTATTTGCACATAAAATTGTTCCCTACCTTTCAACCGAGATTTTATTTTTCTTATTTCGTTTAATATTAATATTATATTCGCTTTAATATTTAATTGAGTTGTTTATTGGGATTCGTTCAATTACTACTTAGTAATGCCATCTCTACCTAAGATTCATGTTGTCTTCAAAATTTGTTAGCGATTTCCCTTATAGGTTATTATAATTTATTTGATTTTCAATCGCGGCGATTGGATGTTTTAAAAATAAATTATAATAACCTATAGATCGATAATTTGACAGCCAAAATATGTCAAATTTATTTGAGTGTTAAGGAAAACAAACAGCAGTTTATATGAAGCTAACTTAAAATGTTTAAAAATAACTTAATTTTAATAAAAATAACCATAGAAAAAACTCAAATGGCACAAGATTAAACCTAAAGAATACGAATTTGCCTTCTTTTTATGTTTTAATTTTTCGCAAGCTTTTCACAAAAAAATTTACTTGTTTAGCTTAAAATGAGATAAAATGAATACATTTCAATTAAATTTTTATTAAAAAATATTTAATATATGTCTGTAATTATAGAAATAAAATTGCATTTGTGCCACTTCATACAAAAAGATATGAACAATATTTTGACGTTTATTTGTTTTCCTTAACACAAAAAAACACAATGAAGTTGTCTAGCATTCAATCTATTGACGATTGGAGCATCACGGATTCCACCTAGTGGGAAATTTGTAAACTGAGCTACCTGATAATTTGATAAATTATAATAACCTATTGACGATTGGAGCATCACGGATTCCACCTAGTGGGAAACTTGTAAACTGAGCTACCTGATAATTTGACATTCGAAATTATTGTAAACAACTCCAATTTTGTAGTGTAAACACAATTTTCACTTGCAGGATTGCTAATAATTCTAAATAACTCCAATTTTGGACTATAAAATCAATTTTTAATTACTGCATTGGTAAATTTTCTTTCATTGCATTTGTGACAAATGTCATTTTATCAGGTGCATCATTTTAACTTTTTTCCTCGAGAGGCGCTTTCTCTACTTTTACCTGATAATTTGACGTTCGAAATTATTGTAAACAATTCCAATTTTGGACAGTAAACACAATTTTTACTTACCGGATTGGTAATAACTGTAAATAGTTTCAATTTTGGACTATAAAAACAATTTTTAATTACCGCATTGCTAAATTTTCTTTCGTCGCATTTGTGACAAATATCATTTTATCAGGTGCATCATTTAATCTTTTTTCCTCGAGAGGCGCTTTCTCTACTTTTTCAATCGACAATAAAGTACATATCTGTCAAAAAACGGCGATAGATGGATTAAATCTAAAGATGGCACTACACTAGTTTTTTATAAGTTTTCTTTTTTATTATCGAAACAAAAATGTAAATAAAAGCAAAAAACACGAATAAAACCGACAACTAGACATGAATTATAAAAAAAAATTAATATAAAATGTTTTCGGCTTTTTATAGACAACATACTATTTGTAATGACATATAGACGATTCAGACGTGTTTTCTTGCATCAGTTTCTTTCCTCGTTTCTTTACCCCTCTCTCTATAAACCGATTTCGAAGGTCATATTTTTGTGATTCTTTTTTCAACAAACATATTTTGTGATTCTTGTGTTTCTCTGCACCAATACAAACAAAAAGTTATATAAAATTTCCGAAGGCCATATTTTTATTTAAAGGACATAAAGGACATTGACCGCAAGTTTACTATGGAAAGGTATAGTTATGTCCTTTATAGGTATTATAATTTATTTGGTCGCCCATCAATTTTCATGAGACGGGCAGGCTTGTCTCATGAAAATAGGTGAGCGATCGATGTGCAACATAACAAAGTTAAAAGAGTTTAAAATGTGTGATCTCTTCACAGAAAACCAATTCCTTTTGATTTTTTTTATCTGTTCTTTGTTACTTTAAATATTTATTTGTTCTTTCTGGAAGTAGAATTGGAATTACTGTTATAAAATCAAACATTTTTAATTTTTTTAACTTTGTTATGTTGTACATGGGTCGCTCATTTATTTTCATGACAAGGACTAGGATTTTGCACACAGCGAGTTGCCTTTTTTGAGCGACTTTTATCTAAACGCGAGAAAAAGCGATTTTGCACTATGGGAGTAGACACTCGCTCTCGCTTTTATTTTCGGCGATGTATGTGCTTGGTGAGAAGTAAGAAAAATTAATTTTAGGTTGAGATTTTAGCATATGGTATGCACATTATATGTAATTAAAAAAATTTGAATTTTGCTGTCACATATCCTATGAATGTTATGTATTAGTAAAATTATTCTTTTAATTATAACATTTTGTCACTTGAGCAAAACAGTACAACTCATAAAAGGAAAACTAATAAACTATTGATTGAATTTAATCAATTTATGTGACTTTAGGAAACCTATTCGTCGTTTAAAGTAAAGTGGATGACATCTGGTGAACGGTTTTATAACATAGCTAATGTTGGTCAACCAGTAAATAAGTGCATAATTAGACATGTTTCTTAGTGAATTTATTTCAAAATACTCGTTTTTTTGCAATTAAAAAATTAAATTCATTTAGATAGGTAATTAATTTATCAATAATATTTAAATTTAAATATAAATGCGGTACATAAATAACCGGTTACCACCATTGGTTCGTACAAATCGTAGCGCCTCTTGCGGCGCTTTAAAGGCGAATAGATTATTACAAATTTACAATATGTACAGAAAACAACACAGCCGAATATTACAGAAGGGAATAAAGCGAAAGAATCATATATTTAATTGATAATTTAACAAACACCAAAACATTTCCAGTGTTAGCGGCAAACAAGATCACACGTAAAATAGGACATGGGACAACTCGAAATTAAATGTTGAACAAAGTTTTATTTGTTATTACGCAAAATTAATTTTTTGTGCAAATTTATTTGTGTCAACGACACATCTAAAAACCAAACTTGTCAGTAAAATGTATTTTTGACAACTAAATCAAGGTTGATCAATTTTCTCGTCTTTTATTTTGTCCATTTGTGCAAAATCAAAAAAAAAACTGTCGGACAAAATCGAAAGGCGAGAAATGAAACGAAAACTCGCTTCTCGTCTTTTGTGCAAAATCCCAGTCCAGACAATTTTTGCCTTCGTAATTATTCGTAAGGGCATTATATGCACACATATGAGATTTCTGCTTGGGTTTTTGAATTTGAGTTAGTGAATATAATTCGCTAAGTCAATACCCTCTGGCTATATACATATTATGTTGTTTTCGATTGAATCAAAAAAAGCACTCTGAAGGGGAAACTTTTGCTTTTTTACCTTCTAGTGTGTTAAAACGATGTTCTGAAGGCGAATTTACCTAATTTCTGTGGCGTAAAACCCCGCAGTATTACTACTGAGAATATCAAAGAGAGTAAAAACTTCATATAAAAAAAATTTCATTTGGTAAACAAACTTTCCCTGCGGATTGAAAAATTTTCATTTCGCTTCGTAATACTCTCCAAGATAGCAACCTCAAAACAATAAATTTACATATTATTGGTGCTCATTGTGTATGTTTCGCTCAATTGCGTTTTGCTAATTATGATTGTCCGCCATTTTACAACAACATTTTGTATTAATGTTTATTAATAATTTTTTTTTTATTTCGTAAATTACTTAAAATTAAAGTAAGAATTTTGGCAGGATTTAAGAAAAAATTTATTTGGAATTAAATACATAGTGATCGAAATGTAATGGAGGAGTTTTTTTTCGCAAGCATGACATGAGTAACATCAATCAAATTGATACAAAAACATTTCTGCTAAGACAATAATAAAAATGATGCACAATAACAAAAAAATGGCGTTATATTGTATTTCACCTAAAAACCTAAAATCTATAAACTAAAACTCCATACTCATTCATCAAAACGCAAAGGCAAACTTAAATATTACTGAAATGAATTTATTTGTGTCGCTTTGACATAAATAAATTGACCTTTTTCCTCCAAAATTTTTGACAGATAAAATTTGGTGTTTTTTGAACGTGTAGGACAAAGTATAATTTTGAGCTGTGTAATTTTTTGTGTTTTTTAATTAATTAGTGTGATTTTTAATTTATTTTAAACTGTGATTTCTTTCTCGACTTTATTAGAATTAAAAATTAATAGAAATTTATAAAAATTTCTTGAAAAGTAAGTAGAAAAGTGTTTTTTTAAAAGTGTTAGGTTATGTTCTTATAACAAATTTATATGTTTTGAATAATTTTTTGTGAATTTCTAGAAATGGATGATAACAAGAGGATCTCGGTATTATCTAAATATGCCATGAGCCTTTCGGGACCTGAGAGACAGTGGTACGAGGAGAAAATTTCAGGATTCAAGAGTGACCCTTACTTGATGAAGTTTGATGAGCAAAGTCTACCAACAAATGTGACATTTTTCGAAATATTCCAGTATCTGGTAAATAAGAAGTCATATTACACGTCCAACGAATTAAAAGCGTTAAAGTCGTTAGAGGCCTACAAACTATATAAAAGCGGTTGGGTCCAATATTTAGCCGGTAAAAAGCACCAAAATGCACACATTGTGTTTGGCAAAGTAAGTTCTTTAAAAAAATTACATATTTAAAAATAATAATGTTAAATATTTTTTTTTTTTTTGTATTTCGTTTGCTCAGGTCTAGATATTTCTATCCACACGACCTAATTGTGTTTATATAAAACGGTTAGTCCAAACTTCCAGAAGGAAGTATGGATGTCCCGAGTCTAATTTTATTTTCACTGAGTCGCACTTTGTGATACCACCGAACAGCACGGATATTATGGGCCTTAGACATTAATAATGCAGTACCCAGTACCACTTCTATTTTATTAAGCTGATAATTGTGATACCCTCGCTTTTGTACACGATATAACGGGCCTTTTACGATAATGCGCAGTACCCGGGACCACCAGCTTAATAAAGATGTTAACACTACAAGATCTATATTGCGACTGAAATATTTTTTGAGCAGGTACTTCATTCTTAGTCACTAAATTTACTACCATTAAAAGTATGGACCCATCATGACGTCACGGGCTTCATTCACAACGGACACTGTACTTGTGTGGCAGGATTAGGAGAGTGTTGTTCTCATATTGGTGCCGTATTATTTGCTTTGCATGAAGTATACAAGCGCATTTTACTAAATGGATCTGAAGCTGTAAGTAATAATATTTTTCTAAGTAAATTCAGTAGACTAATAATCATTATTTTCAGAAATCTATGACTGACGTAAAGGCGTATTGGATGGTTCCATCCTTCAAAAGCGCACTGCAATTGTGTAATGAAAATATCAATTATAAAGCTCGCTGGCGTTCCTCAGCCAGAGTTTTATATTTTGTGCACCTTTTTGGAATAATTGGAAACCTATAAAAGTGTATTCGATCGTGTTTAACTGCTCTCATTTGGCACTTAAATACACTACATGTTAGTGGCATTTTCACAAAATATAATACTTGTCTATTAAAATATTTTATTTATTATGGTATAAAATGTTATAATTATAATTATTTTGTTTAATTAATAAATTAAAACCCTTCAAAATTACTAATTCTCGCTAATTTAATACTTTTTTACTTCAAATTGATATACTTATCACTTTATCTTGTCCTACGCGCTCGTTTGACGTTTCAAATAATCTGTATTTGACAGATGAGGAAAAAGGTCAATTGAGCGAACGTTTATTTGGAGGTGGTTGCCCAGTTTATACCAATTTAATAAAGACAAAATCAACGATATTCGTCTAACTTCATTTCAAACTGCGAAGTAATACTTTGGAGTTTTACGACACAGAAAGTAGGTAAATTCGCCTTGAAGCTTGGTTCGCGAGGTCGATTAATTTAACCTAAGTAGCTATTTTTTACAATGCTATGAAGTTAGCAAATGATTACTTTTGCTCAAAAATTTATATATTTTTCTTAGTAGGCTATTTTTGTGAATTGTTTCGTATTTTAATTAATTCGTGTCATACTTTTTCTTTTTGTTATTAAATTGTTTTTCTAATTAAACCCCTTTCATTTTCGAGTCATTTCATTCATTTAAGTTTCAAGTTTTTGCAGGTCTAATTTTTTAGCAATTTTTTCCCCATTCGGTATTTCATTTTGTAAATTTGTTTTATGTTTTGATAAGGGATAAAAAATGCCTTTATCAAGACAAAACGTTTTGAACATGCTAAACAGGGATTTGTCAATGTTAAGCATGGTTTCCACGATGGCGAAGCGAAAAAATTAGTCAAACTAAAAAGAGAAACCGTGTGTTCGCTGCTGGCTTTTTGACAGAAAATACCCGAGTTTTTTTGACAAATTTTACCCCCGCAAACTTCACTTCAATAAAAAACTCGGGTTTTTTTTATGACATCAGCGAACCACTTTTTTACTTGACAAATAATTTTGGTGTTTTAAATGTCAACATTACATTTTCTTTTTATTATTTTAATTTTTTTTATTAATATCATTATCCAAATCGAAGCATTTCATATTATTTTATTTTAAATTTTTCAATTCACAGAAATTTTGGATTTTTTTACGCCGATAAAAAAATAATTTTCGGTTGTCAAAAAAACCCAAGTAAAAGTAGAGTTAAAAATACACCAACTCATTGTATGCGTTCGTTAAAAATTCACCAATCCGTGTGTTCGCTGATGGCTTTTTGACAAAAAATACCCGAGTTTTTTGACAGATTTTACCCCCGCAAACTTCACTTCAATAAAAAACTCGGGTTTTTTTTATGACATCAGCGAACAACTTTTTTTTTTACTTGACAAATAATTTTGGTGTTTTAAATGTCAACTTTTTTTATTTTTTTTTTTATTATTTTAATATTTTTTATTAATATCACTATCCAGAGCGAAGCATTTCATATTATTTTATTTTAAATTTTTCAATTCACAGAAATTTTGGATATTTTTTCGCCGATAAAAGAAATAATTTTCGGTTGTCAAAAAATCTCAAAAAAAAACCCAAGTAAGTAGAGTTAAAAATACACCGACTCTTTTTATGCTTTCGTTTTTTTGCTAAAAAAACTCCAAATCTTTTTTACCCCGTGGTCATCAGCGAACACTACCCAAGTATAACCTAAAAATTGAGCTACCGTATTTTCATTCGACTTTTGAGAAAATAATCGAAAGATAACTTCATTGTACTTATGATTAGTATTGGTGTGTATAATATACTAACGTCAATACCACTACATTTTACAGGCCGAATTAGAGAAATGTTGTTAAAGTACAAGTCGTAGCAGACTGATGAAAATAAAGAAAAAAAATTGTTTCATAGTTTTTTGTTTTGTTTTATTTTTATTTTTTTTTGTAGCTGTCTCGTTGTTTTACGATTCCAAATTTAAAAAACTAGGTAAACAAAATTGATTGTAAATAGTCCAAATCTTGATAAAAATTAAATTTTTTTTTGTCCAATATAATAATTAAATATCATAGTTTAGTGTGGCATCCTCGGAAAATCACTTTATGCCTTATTTAAAAAGTTATTAAATGCGAGACGAGAAAAACGAAAAAAAACGAGATATTTTCATATAAATTTTTACTTTTTGTATGGGAACTTTTTTTTTGAAAGTCGATTACTCATACATAGAGTGATTTTTTTTTATGTAAAACGGCCGTTTACACATATACAGGCAATGCTAACGTGAATTTGGTTTAACATAGAATATTTTAGTAAAGTGTTTTCAGCTGCGTTGTAATGTGTTAAGAAATTTGCGTTTGTAATTTACTTTTTCTTATAAAGTTAATTTTTTTGTGTTAAAAAAATAATGAACACTCGATGCTGTTAGAAATAAATTGTGATTGTGTTAAATTTTTTTTTTTTTTTTTATTTATTTTCCAAAAAAATATCACAAACCTACTTATACAGGAAAATATTACACAAGTTAACATAAATTATAATTTACGATGTTAAAATTGTCTGATTTATATAAATTATAATGACGATTATTATTCTTATTATTATTCTTTTTTCTTTTAACAAAAATGATGATACATACATAGAAGAGACAGCGAGAATAGTGGATTTTAACCTCCAGAAAAGAACAAATTATTGAAATTGAAACAATTCACACCTCAACACATTTTTTGGAGTCAGATGTTATACAATCCATGTGAAATATCACATTGCTTGCAAAATTCAACAAATAAAATAGTTTTAGCTGTTTTTTTGAATTGTTCTGGACTAATGGTAGTTTTATCGATTTGCTTAGATATATTATTATAAAGTAAAATACCCCTGTAAAATACACTGTTTAAAGCAATATTAAATTTATAGGCAGGAAGACGATAGGCTAAAGATGATCTACTGATGCGATTAGTTATGTCTTGATTAACTATAAGAAAGTTATTAGTCCGAATCAGATTTTTGGCAATTTTAAATACTAAAAATATATATTAAAATTCTATAAGCATATTGAAAGGTAATAATTTTGAAGAATATAAAAGTTTTCGGAAAATTTTCGGAATAAAATAAATTTCAAAATAGAACCGTTAATTTGGATTTTGTTTTGTAAAGATAATAATTACCCTCCCGGCGCAAAAATGTATACATCGAAAGTGTACAGTTTACGAACGCTTTACGAACGACGTTTTTACACTACTCCACATACATTCCATCCAAGATATACAGAAAATAAGGTATAATATTGCGCATGCTGTTGCTATCCTTTTTTCACAATTTGACGTCACGTGAAGACAAAATTGCTGATATTTATATGGAGTTTCGTGATATTTTTATTAATTTTTTAAATAAATGGAAAATAAATGATTTTTTTTTATTCTTGCCATTAATTGTTTTTCGACTTTATGTTAAAATTAAACATTTCAATTTTGATTTTAGTTATATACTGCAATACTTTTGGAATTAAATCGCGAAAAGAGGCATGTTTTAATATTCGTGTCTAGAGCAGACTGTTTGAGCACATTGCATAACAAGTTTCGGAATTTATGAGTACAATTTTTTTGTTAAACGCAGAGAACGTTTAGATTTTAATTATTTAATTCTAAAATTTGGGAGTGTTCGATTTTAAATATACTAAATTTGAATAATTCCTATTGCAACAAAACTATCATTTTACTTCTGATAAGAACACATATAGAACACTAAACAGTGAATGGGTGTTTTTATTTAGTTGTAGCGAAAACCATAAGATAATAAATGAAATAAGCCAGAGATTTAATTTTAATTTATAGTTTTATTTAATTTCCTTTTTTCAAATTTATTTTCTATTAATTGGGCGTTTAATAATTTGTGAACTGAATTTTTATTTAATATATTTTTCCATTTATATTTAACGTTGAATATGGACATAATATTTGAGTAGGTACGTGGATACCAATAATTTGAAGCCAAATGAAAATAGATGGCAAAAATTTGAGTACATAACGTAAAAAAATAAAAGTTTTAATAATTGGTACGTAAATGACCAAAAACATTTAATAATTTAATTGTTTTATGTTATGTATTCATAATTTTGTCTATCATTTTTTCGATTTATCTTAGACATTATATACTCGAAAGAATTATTTCTCAAATATTTGGACCATAAAAAAAATATAAAGCATAAAAAGGGTCTCGGTAAACTATCATTATCAATCGTAAATACGGTTTGTTAAAAAAAAATACGAATATTCTTGATTTATTTAAAAAAATAATCAAAAAACCGCCAAACTTCACATAAATGTCTGCTTTTTTGTCTTCACGTGACGTGATGCGCAAAGAAAGACGAAAATGAGACACGGGAATATACTACCTCTTTTTCTGTATATCTTGCATTCCATCTATATACACACTACACACCTTAGTACAAGTTTCCACATGCATGTATGTGCATACCTCGCTTTGATTTTATTCTTCATACAACTGCTTTGCTTTCAACTTGTGAAAACGTCTTTGTGGTTTTGTGCGCCATTTTCTTTGGTAAATAAATTTAATTTTTAATTTAAATAATTTCGTATATTAAACGTTAGTATTTTTTTTCTTGTATATATTTTACTTTTTAATATTACATAGCTCATTTTGTTTTAACCCTTAAACACTTTTATGCGCCGATGCGGCTATTTCGAATGTAAATATTAAATATTTCTTTTATTCTAAATATTACCACTCGAAGATTTTAAACTTTTCCACTGTAGATTTTCTGATTTTTATTTGAAATAATTGAATTAAACGATTTGTTTGTCGAATTTTCTAAAATTACATGAAATAAAAATCATAACAGTGGTTGAGAGTTAAAATGGCAAAACAAGCACAATATCAAAGAGAAATTACTTGTACGTATCAATTACACATTATTTATGAATACATACTTGGTTATATCAGTCACAGTGTTCCATTGGAAACAATTTGCTACTGCTAAGTACTTATGAGTAGATGTTCAATGGAACGCAAATTTTCGTTACACTAGTAAAACATAACCTCAATTTAAATAAAACAACTAGATTTTGACAAAAAATACGTTGTTCCATTAATAATAATTAAAGTACTTTTCATACCAGGCGCCTCGCCTCGAAATTTTTAGTTACCACAAATGAGAAGCTGAGACCCTTTCATACCGGTGGCGTCGGCTTTCCACATTTAGTTGCTATCAAATATTTTATATAGGTCCATTTTACACGTGAATTATAGCAAGAAATGAGATATTATGAATTTGTAAGCTACATATGTGCTAGATTTTTCTGTAAATAAAAAACAGTTGTACCAAAAATGTGATTTGTAGGTTATGTTGACAAAGCGCTTCGCTTTGTACTACTTTAAAATGTTGCAGTCGAGTGTGGAACGCATTGCCTTAGCTTTGTAGATAACTTCATTGCAATTTATTTTGATTTTTTTTAAATTATCACTTAAAAATAAATTATTTCTTAACAAATTGAATTTATTTCTATAAAATTAAACGATATCAATCAAATAAAACTAATTTGCATAATTGAAAAATGAAATAAAGAATTTTTATTTTTGAAGCTCAAAGCCGAGGCGCCTGGTATGAAAAGTACTTAATAATAGTAAGTAATAACACATTAAACAACAAAATAATTAAAATAATTTTGCGATTTAAAAATTGCCGTGTCGCATCACCATAGAAAAATAACAAAGAGAACAGAAGCTAAACTAAAATAGTGAAGCAAATTCAAAAACCAAGATGGCCGACAAATTGTTTTGTTTTTTTCAGTGGCGTTGTATATTTTTTAGGTTTTATGCAAATAGTAATAATTTATGTAAATGACGTAGGGTAAATTTATTAAAAGGAGCATAATTAATATAAAAGTGTCTCTTTAATTTGGTCAGTTAACTGTTTTTGGATTCATTATTTAAATATTTAAACATAAAGTATACTCTGTTTTAATTCAATTTTTTAATGTTTCCAATTGATTGATTTTGCAGTTGCTGGTGTTGCCTGTTAGTAAATATCATAATTTTATATCGTTATAATAGTTTATAAATTTTGGGAACATTTTTATTACATTTTGTATGATTATTGGTATTATTGTTATTTAGTTATTGCTACTGTTATAGTAGCATTGGATTATAATTATTATTATTTTTTTTTTTTTTTAAGTATGTATTGATGTTTGTAAATCTCAGTTTTGAGGGTACACGTAATTGGACTTTGTCTGTGTGTTGCCCCATTATGGAATAAATAAATAAATAAAATAAATAAATAAATAAAAAAAGTTAATATTATAAGTGTACCAACATAATTATAATAATAATACTTATGTGTGTTGTGTAAACAACATAAAATATGTATTATTATTATAATGGTTTACAGTTACTATAATGAACATAAAAATACCAATTTAGAACATAGCTAAAGTATTAAAACTTTTAAAACTTGTAATACTATTTTCTCATATGTGACTTCGTTCATTATACATACTCCTCTAATATTGAATACAACGGGACGCCTATGGTTTTTTCTTTGTTTTCGTCATGTTGCCATCACGATTCATATGCGTTGTCAAAATAAGATTTTTGTGTGAATGAAACTTGAAATTTTTACTTTAATTACAATTTTATGAAATAATTTTTTTTTAATTTTGTATTTTAAATATTTTAAAACATAGTAAATTTACTGATATGTACAAAATAAGTGGAAAAAATTTGAAAATATTTAAAATGATTGAGTACAAGTGTTATAAATATTTGTAAACAAATAAAAATTTACTTACCGGTGAAATGTAATCCCTTTTTTCTCAATATTTGCTTTATATCTGGTATTTTTGCACTTATACACACAACACTTATGCACGATTTTAACAAATAAATTTATTTTTTAAAAGAACACTTTTAATTTTCATTCAAGAAATGCCTTATAAACTTTAAAAACTAAAACCTCAAATTACAAAATTTCTCTAACCAATATGGCGTTGGTAAATATAGAAAGAGAAAAAACAAAAAAACTGGCTTCAATAGATCATGTTTTCCGAAAGAGGTAGCACGATCAAAGAAAAAATACAGAGCGTTTTCCGAAAGAGGCAGCACGATCAAAGAAAAGTACAGAGCGTTTACCGAAAGAGGCAGCGCGATCCCCTAGATGTCACTTCGCAATCAAAAAAATATTCTGACGTTTTTCAAAAGGGGACAGCCAAAATCAATTTAATTATCACGTATTATTAATAATCACTTTTATAACACGCAAATATTTTGGTTTATTTTTACAAAATGCACACATAAAAATGTCATACAATTTTTGACAGCAAATACTTAGTAAGACCTAGTGGCATTATGTGAAAGTTGCTTATACTTTCGGAGTTTTCTGGAAGATTGTAGCTCTGGCGGTTAAAGAAAATTTGACATTTGAACATGATCTATTGTTTTTATGATTTTATATGGATTTTTGTTTTTTCTTCTATCCTTTTGTTTATTATCTGTGCGCATCACAAACATAAACAAAAAATATTTTTTTAACCTTAATACAACCAACATATTTTCGTTATGTCAGTAAATTCAATTTACTGAATTTTATCAAAGAATGCCAAGTACGTTGTACGGAATGTATGGAAATGTTCTAAAATAAAATACACACCAATTTATAACTAAATTAACATTATTTTGAAAATCGTTGCATTTACCAAATGAGCCAAAAAGGCACACGTTGGTTGGATTAGGGTTAAAAAATTACATTCCACACAACCAAAACTGGCATAGAGCCATCTATTGGAATTTTTTGAACTAAAATCGCTCTACCGATAATTTTATGCGTAACTACTTCTCAACTACACCATCATTTGAGCATGAGTAGTTGCGAGTAGATACCAGTACTTATGAGTAGTTTACTAACGCCAAAGGAACACGCTTATTATACATATGCCGACTAATATTTAATTAATTTTTCTTCTAGTTACAACATCTCAGGGGTATATCGGATTCAACCCATCAAAAATATGTTCGAGGATGTCTCAAAAGAATCATTACTGAAGAAGCAGCCAGCAGTTTCTCATGGCACGGACAACACGATAATATACCGATAAAATTATTTACTATGAATATTTGAATACATTAAAAATAAATTTTATTTAAAACACAATTTATTTGTATTGTATTGATTTCATTTAAAATTATATACTTGTGACATGATCCAAACCGTACGTAAATGTTACACCTAGGTGGCTCTGATTTTACACCGTAGATAGTACAATAGCAAAATAGTATAATACTATATTGCTATCCGGTGTAAAACCGATGTTTTGATAGTATAATAGCAAAAATATAATATAATATTTTAATTTGATAGCTATCAAATTTTAATACGTATTATATTTTATTTTATTTTATTGTAGAAGGAAAATTTTGACAGTGGATTATTGACAAATTAGTCTAGAGACATTTTTGTGTATTTTGAAATTATTCTATTTCATTATATTGTTATAATTTTCTATTTTTTATAAATATTTTATGCGGTGTAAAACCGACTACGGTACCTAGTAAAATAGTATTATACTATTTTGCTATTATACTATCTACGGTGTAAAGCCAGTATAATACACACTAATACATTCACAAGTCTTCGCAAATTTGTTTCACTTCTCATGTGACAAAAGTACACCTTACGTACTATATTTGTACTGTTTTATGTCGTTTTCGATTGATTTTTTTCCCTCTGTGAAAAGCAATCTCAATTTCGGCGTCAATCGAACAAAAACATCTCATTGCTCGTTTATATTTGTGGGTTATCTGTCAAAATATAAAAAACTAGAAAATTGCAAATATAAAATCTAAAAAATTCGTTTTCAATGCAATGTTGAGATTAATTTAATGATATTTCTAAACAATTAATAGATTGAATGCTAGACAACTTCATTGTGATTTTTTGTGTTAAGGAAAACAAATAAACGTCAAAATATTGTTCATATCTTTTTGTATGAAGTGGCACAAATGCAATTTTATTTCTATAATTACAGACATGTATTAAATATTTTTTAATAAAAATTTAATTGAAATGTATTCATTTTATGTCAGTTTACGCTAAGCAAGTAAATTTTTTTGTGAAAAGCGTGTGAAAAATTAAAACATAAAAAGAAGGCAAATTCGTATTCTTTAGGTTTAATCTTGAGCCGTTTGAGTTTTTTGTATGATTATTTTTTATTAAAATTAAGTTATTTTCAAACATTTTAAGTTAGCTTCATATAAACTGCTGTTTGGTTTCCTTAACACTAAAAAAATCTGACATATTTTGGCTGTCAAATTATCGATCTATTCGCTTTTTAACGCAAAGTGGCTGACATCTGATGGACGATATTGACACTAGAGTTAAAGGTGAACAGCAATCACAAAAATATATATTTGGACAATTTTGTTGTTGATTTCGGTTCAAAACAATCTTTTATTGCACATGAAAAATATATTTCTTTATTGAGCAGCAAAATAATTCAAAAATAACACACATAAAAATAAACGCTGAATGGGGCATGCTTATAGTAACAATATTCGCCGCTGTTTTAGAATGCAGCACCCTCGGTAAAGGTTAGCATATCAAATGCCATTAGTGTTTTGTATCGAAAGTGTATGATGAATTTAATAACACAAAAGAATTTGTATATTTTAAAATGTTTATAAGTCGTTTATCGACGCGTTCGTACTTCGTAGCCATAAAATTAAACGTCAAACTTTATTGTAACCTTTATCTCGACGGTAATGACATCTGATGTGCGGAAACAAAAACAAACTCTTTTTGCATGCCCCATTGCTGTTCACCTCTAACTAGTGGCGATCGTGGCACCTCTTGCGGTGCTTTAAAGGCGAATAGCCATAATAAGTTTTCAAATTGAAAACGGCAGCCAAATGACAGAACCAAAATAAACCTACAAACATATTTATGTAAAAGAGGGGTAAATCTAGGAAAAAATCGAGATTTCTGGAAAGTGTACACAGCATTCACAATGCAAAAACTTTTTACTTTTGATTTACAGGTTTGTATGAATTTTCAACTTGACGAACAAAAATTTTTGCTCGTCATGTTAGAAATTCATACAAACCTGTAAGTAAAAAGTAAAAAGTTTTTGCATTGTGAATGCTACGTTATCGAGCAAAAATATTTGACCCTCAGAACATCGTTTTAATACACTAGAAGCAAAAAAGCAAAATTTTCCCCTTGAAGGCGGCTGTATGCCGATAGACTTCAGGGGTGACATGTTCTACCATCACTTTCGATTCTTTTTCGATTGTGGTTTGTCTCTTGTAACTAGTACAAAATTGTACTCTATTCCGCTTTTCCAATTATGCTTTTTCTAAAGCTATCTCAGCTTGCTCAAATAAAACAACATTCTATTTCTACTTTCATTCATCACTCTTTATCACAAAATATTTTGTTTGCGATATTTTATCGATGTGAAGAAAAGGAAAAGTATACAGAAGGCTGAGATCACAATAGAAAAATTGTAATGAAAGAAGAAAATAGCGTACAATTTTGTTCTTGTTACAAGAGACAAAACACAATCGAAAACGAATCGAAAGTGATGGTAGAACATATCACCCCCTGGGGTGAGATGTTGTAACTTCAAATTTTCGAAATTCGAACAGAAAGTCGAAAATTGGCATGTTGTAAAATTTTCGAATCGCGATAATGATACTTTTGTATCACTCAGTTTATTTAAAGTGATGTACGAGCGATTCGTCAAAATATATTATAATAATATTCCTCATAAATTATTGTTTTTTTAATAAAATCTCTAAGAATTAATATTCATTTAACGTTTTTAATAACAACTAAATGTCAAATTAAAATTTTTGTTATTAATACTGGCTTTACACCGTAGATAGTATAATAGCAAAATAGTATAATACTATTTTACTATCTACCGTAGTCGGTTTTACACCGCATAAAATATTCATAAAAAACAGAGAATTATAATAAAATAATGAAAAAGAATAATTTTAAAATACACAAAAACGTTTCTAGACTACTTTATCAATAATCCATTGTCAAAATTTTTCTTCTACAATAAAATAAAATCAAATATAATAGGTATTAAAATTTGATAGCTATCAAATCAAAATATTATATTTTATTTTTGCTATTATACTATCAAAACATTGGTTTTACACCGGATAGCAAAATAGTATTATACTATTTTGCTATTATACTATCTACGGTGTAAAGCCAGTATAATTCATCTTTGAAAAATGGTTGCTGTGTTGAAGTATCACTTTGGAGTCGAAAATTTTACAACATGCCAACTATCACTTTTTCGAATCGACTTTTAAAGTCAATTCGAATGAAAGTGATGGTACAACATCCCAGCCCGGTTTTTTTAAAGTTAGTTTTTTTTTATATTTTTAGTAACTTTAATGACCAATGTACCAATTTTGGTTTTTTGCTCTTGCTTTATTTTGATTTTGTTTTTCTTTTTAGCGCATTTTTGGCGTTTCGTGAAAATATTTTCATTTAAATTTGTTTCTTGGCATTATTACTAAAGATACATGTTAAAACGAAAGTGATCTGACTGAAAACGTCTGAGTTAAATTCAACATGTAAACGGTGACTTGGCTGAAAGTTATCTGAAAGTAGTCTGAGTTCGGTCAACTTAAATTTGGTTGGTTGAGTCAGTTTATATATTGAGTTAAACATGTAAACTTTAATTTAGTTGAACTGACAGATTTTTTCATACAGGCAAAAGGTTTTATACATTTTCGAAGTGATTTTAAAATTATTTTAAATAATTTTCTAATAATTTTAGAACAAAGTGACATTTAAAATGTCAATTCAGATCAAATAAAAAAATCCCATCCCAAGTATAACAAAAATGGAACTCATTCATAAGTTCCAAGTTTTTTTCCATTTATCAAAATTATCGATGGAACTTACGTAACCCACATATATCAAGTTCCATCGGTTTAGTATTTTTGTTTCACTTTTCATAGGAAATCTTATAATATAATGGAACTCAAACTTGTACTCAGTTCCATAAAAATGAATCATTTATTTGAAGTAGTGATACTTGGGATGTAACCACCAACCCAAAATTTCAGTCAGATCACTTTCAGTCATAACTCATGTCGTTTTCGATTGATTTTTTTCCCTCTATGAAAAGCAATCTCAATTTCGGCGTCAATCGAACAAGAACAACTCAATGCTCTTTTATGTTTGTGGGTTATCTGTCAAAATATAAAAAACTAGCAAATTGCAAATATAAAATCTCAAAAATTCGTTTTCGATGCAATCCCTCTAAACATGGCGAAACGCAAACGTAACGTAAGCGTAAACATTTTTATATGGAACTCTTCGCAAGCGTAACGCCTAGGCGAAGCAAAAGCGTAACGGTTTTGTTACATTTGGCGTATGAAAATTAAAATGAAAGCGAAGCCATTTGAATGTATGTATTGGTAGTTCGCTTATCTCTTCATTAACGTAACACTAGCGAATCAAAAACGAAAAATAAGCGAAACAGAAACGTAATGCAAGCGAAATAAAAATGATACACTATCGAACTGTTTTTATTAGGTTTACTACATTTAAATGAATAAGTGTACAAAGATATTCGTAGAAATGTTGGTTTGACAATTATGTTAATTATTAACTATTTAATTACATTTATACGTAAAACTAAGCAGAAAATAAATTCGTAAAATAAACTTAATTAAAAATTATATAAGACAATATGATTTCAATTCGTATACAAATGTATGTACATATATGTACGTAAAATTCTGAGTTCAAATAAATTAATAAATTACTTCGATAAAATTAACAAAATAAAAAATAAAAATATAATAATTAATGAAATAATTAATTTTAAGTTTTGTTGTTTCCTTTACGTATGCGGTCCTTAGCGTATTGAAACCATCGTTTTATGACGTAGATAATTTCGTGCGTTCGTGCAGCAGGGACCTTTCAGTTGTTGCTTCTAGAATAAGTAAAATTAAATGAAAACTATTTCAATAAAATATTTTCAATCATCATATTAACCTTTAATTAAATTCATCGAATTGTAAGATTTGACCGCAATGTGACTATTATTTACAGTACACAAATAATATACATACTATTTATTTAACTAGTATTTGGAGAATACAATAATTATCAACTTTTAAAAAAAATTTAAAATGGAATATTTTAACGCACTTGGAATCAGTATCAATAAAAATAAATTAATGAGAAAAAAGCAAACTACAAAATGGCTGTTCTAAGAAAAAACAAAACTAGAATGAGTAGAGCTATGTAATATATGCATTAGTAAATAAGTAACATAAAATTCTGTGTGAATGTGAATGTGTAATAAAAACGATTCGCATTACGTTTCGTTTGCGTTTCGCTTAAGTGAAGCTTCGCCAATTTGTTTAAAGGGATGTTGAGATTAATTTAATGATACTTCTAAACAAATAGCCATAATAAGATTTCAAACTGAAAACGGCAGCCAATCAGCAAAATGACAGAACCAGAATAAACCTACAAACATATTTATGTAAAAGAGGGGTAAATCTACGGAAAAATCGAGATTTCTGAAAAGTGTTCTCGAGCAAAAATATTTTACCCTCAGAACATCGTTTTAATACACTAGGGCCCGATTGTATGAACGAGGATAGAAAAAATAAAATCCGAGAGTACAGATATATCTTTATCCGAGAATTTTATTTTTTTCCTATTGTATGAACAATTTAAAATATTTTTCTATCCTCTGTTTTATTGCAGTTTTAGAGCAGTTTTTATTTGAATGGTAACACTTTTTTCTTTGACGTTTATGGAATTGAAAATAAATTTTCATATTTTTCTTTTTTCATACGTTTAATCGGTGGATTATTATTTGACTCCATCTTATCTCTTAAGTATAATTATTAATTAATTAATGTTATCGTCACTATAACACGATAACAAACTGTGAACGTTTTAAAATGTCAAAAAAAAACAACAACAACATTTTGTATCCTCTGTTCTATCCACCGAAAAGAGAAGATAGAAACAGAGGATATAACTCTATCCATGAATTTATTTTCTTGTTCATACAATGCAAACGACGATAAATCCGAGGTTATATCGTCTATCCGCGTTCATACAATCGGGCCTAAGAGCAAATAATAATGCGAAAGCATTATTTGCCTTGAAGGCGCCCGTATGCCGATAAACTTCAGGTTTTTTAACACGCAGTCTACACTAATACTGTTTTCCAGTTATACAAAAAAAAAAAAACCCGGGCGAAACCGGGGCGATATCAGCTGTCATTCGTCGCCCGGTAAAATTTTTCGGGGCGACGAATATCGCCCCGGTTTTTTTTTTTTTGTCTAAAGGCCGGTATTCACGTACAATTAAATTGCGCAATATAATTGTGTGACGTCAGAACATTGCACAATATTCTCAACTTTTATTCAAGTTTTGGAATTTTATTGTGCAATATTGGGCGTAACACAATTATATTGCGCAATTTAATTGTACGTGAATACCGGCCTTAACTGGAAAACAGTATAAAAGTTAGTTTTTTTATCTTTTTAGTAACTTTACTGACCAATGTACCAATTTTGTTTTTTTTTTGCTTTTGCTCCAAAGAAATATACACAGAATATAATGCCAATAAACAAATTTAAATGAAAATATTTTCACGAAACGCCAAAAATGCGCTAAAAAGAAAAACAAAATCAAAATAAAGCAAGAGCAAAAAATCCAAAATTGGTACATTGGTCAATAAAGTTACTAAAAATATAAAACAAACTAACTTTTAAGTACTTTTCATACCAGGCGCCTCGCCTCGAAATTTTTAGTTACCACACATACGAAGCTGAGACCCTTTCATACCGGTGGCGTCGGCTTTGAACATTCGGTTGATATCAAATATTTTATTTAGGTCCATTTTACACGTGAATTATAGCAAGAAACGAGATATTATGAATTTGTAAGCTGCATATGAGCTAGATTTTTCGGTAAATATAAAACAGTTGTGACAAAAATGTGATTTGTAGGTTATGTGGACAAAACTCTTCGCTTTGTACTACTTTAAAATGTCGCAGTCGAGTGTGGAACGCATTGCCTTGGCCTCGTAGATAACTTCATTGCAATATATTTTATTTTTTTATTAAATTATCACTTAAAAATAAATTATTTTTCAACAAAATGAATTTATTACTATAAAATTAAACATTATCAATCAAATGAAACTAATTTTCTTAATTCAAAATTGAAATAAAGAATTTTCATTTTCGAAGCTCAAAGCCGAGGCGCTTGGTATGAAAAGTACTTTAGTGTAGACTGCATGTTAAAAAACCTGGGTGGTCATTTTGTGGTGCTTTATCACACTTTTATATCACAAGTGGAGACTTTTTTGTGTGATATAAAAAATTGGAGAAAGCCTACAAGTACAACCCTGCAAAATGAATCTTAAGGGGAAAATAATGAATTTTAAAGGGAAAATAATGAATAATAGTGATAAGTTCATAACCTCAAATGTGATTATAAGAACATTTTATATGAAGTGCTAGTTGAGGTGGTGATACAATTTAATTCAAAAGTAAATATGGTAAATATTGAAATAAAATGCATTTTAATTTAATAAATTCCAATATAACATGTTTTTAATGTTTGCGTTTATCGTAAAAATATAAGAATACGGGGTCAGTGTGTTTTGTTTTAATTTTTTATTGAAGTGTAAATTATGGTCGGTATTTAAACATCAAATTTGAATAAACTAAAGGGTTTTCTAGTTAAGTTACGTTAAAAATATAATAATTAGTCTTTTATTAATCAACAATTTTTTTTGCACTGCGTGTCATGGTAATTTTCATTCATTTTTTTAAAATTTTAATTTAGTTGTTTTTGATCAAACTCCATATACTTTAATAAAAAGCTACAAAATTAAAGTTTTAAAAAATGAATGAAAATTACCATGACACGCAGTGCAAGAAAAATTGTTGATTAATAAAAGAATAATTGTTATTTTTTTAACATAACATAACTAGAAAAGCCTTTCATTATTTCTATATAAAAAAAAATTAAAACAAAACACATTGACCCCGGTATTCTTTTATTTTGACGATAAACACAAACATTAAAAACATGATATATTGGAATTTATTAAATGAAAATGCATTTTATTTAAATACCTACCTACCACATTTACTTTTGAATTAAATTTTATCACCACCTCAACTAGGACTAGCACTTCATATAAAATTTTCTTATATATAATGACATTTGAGTTGATGAAGGAACTGCAACTTATCACAATTATTCACAGCAAACTGCATATACATAGTTTGATAAAAAACAACTAAATTAAAGTTTTAAAAAAATGAATGAAAATTACCAATACACGAAGTGCAAAAAAAATTGTTGATTAATAAATTACTAATTATTATATTTTTAACGTAACATAACTAGAAAACCCTTTAGTTTCTTCAAATTTGATGTTTAAACACCGACCATTATTGAAACCGAATTGTTCTTTTACCATTTAATTTATTACACAAAACATACTTGTTGATTTTTATATCTCGTTTTTCTTGTAAATTTAACAGTAACCCATTTATTTTATTTCAAAAATATATAAATGATTATTTTGTTAATAGATATTATTTATTTATAATTCACGTCAATGTAAATTTCATTCATATTTTTGAAATTTTATTAGGGTTGTTTTTAACCAACCTCCATATTAAAAAAATTTAAACAACAAAATCAAAATAAACTATTTCTTGCATTTGTAGAAGTAAGACGGAAAGAAAATGTTGTGGTCTTTTTCATTCAAATAATATATGTTGTTCATCCATGATGACACCGCAGTAAGTTACGACAATTTCTTTTTCTCAAAGTATTACCAAATGTGATATTTCACCACAAAATGACAACACTGCAAAATAAATTTTAAGGGGAAAATAATGAATGAAAGTGATGAATTGATGTTTCTACATAACCTCAAATGAAGGTTTATGAACATAATGAAATTTATGTGTGATAAACCAATACTCAACAGCAAATGTGATTAGTGTTTAAATAAAATGTCAATTAAATGCATTTTTATTTCATTATAATAAATAATTATTCTTTTTTTAATCAATAATTTTGTTTTGCATTTCACATCATGGTAATTTTCATTCATTTTTTAAAAATTTAATTTTGTTGTTTTTGATCAAACTCAATATACTTTAATAAAAAACAACGAAATTAAAGTTTTAAAAAAATGAATGAAAATTACCATGATATGAAATGCAAAACAAAATTATTGATTAAAAAAAGAATAATTATTATTTTTTAACATAACATCATTAGAAAAGCTTTAAATTTACAAGAATTTAATGGTTAAACACAGACCATTATTTGCATTTTGTGAAGTTATGTTGATGGTTTATGTTGACTTTTTTGTTCAAGAATTTCTTTATTTTTGTCCATTTCTATTAGGGGGATCATTGTTTTTGTGAAATTTGTTATTTCAGGCAATTAGAATGGCTCTTTTAACATATAATTAACTACAAAAAACTTAAATAATTGTTGATTTTATATTTCGTTTTTCTTGTAAATTTAACAATACCTAATTTATTTTTTTTCAAAAATATTTAAATTATTGTTTTGTTAATAAATATCATTTATTTATACTTCAGGTCATTGTAAATTTCATTCATTTTTTGTAATTTTTATTAAAGATGTTCTTAAAACTCCATATTATAAAAAAAAGTAAACAAAATATACAATTTTTGGCATTTGTAAAAGTAAGATGGAAGATATTGTGGTCTTTTTCATTCAAATCAATATCCGACATGGCATTATTCATCCATGATGACACCGAAGTAAGCTACGACAAATGTTAGCTTATCACAGTTTTATCACCAAATGTGATAAAGCACCACAAAATGACCACCCTGAAGTCTATCGGCATACGGGCGCCTTGAAGCAAACATCTGCTTGTTGGGGTGCGTTAAAATGCTAGTACGTGTGCCTTGGGTAGAGATGGCACCACTAAGCGCCTTCAAGGCGCCCGTATGCCGATAGACTTCAGGTTTTTTAACACACAGTCTACACTAAAAGTTAGTTTTTTTTTATCTTTTTAGTAACTTTAATGACCAATGTACCAATTTTGGTTTTTTTGCTCTTGCTTTATTTTGATTTTGTTGTTCTTTTTAGCGCATTTTTGGCGTTTCGTGAAAATATTTTCATTAAATTTGTTTCTTGGCATTATATGACACAAAAAAAAAACAAAATTGGTACATTGGTCATTAAAGTTACTAAAAAGATAAAAAAAACTAACTTTTAGTGTAGACTGCGTGTTAAAAAACCTGAAGTCTATCGGCACACGGGCGCCTTGAGAGTGTTTTTTTTTGATTCAATCGAAAACGACATTAGTGTAACGTTTACGAACTCCATAGTATAAGCGAGAACCATAGTTAGAATAAGAAAAATAAAAAAAATAACTTAAGAGAGCGGGAAAGGGAATTTGTGTGCATTTGACCATATTTGAAATAAAAAACTTAAAAATTGTTTCGATGGGTTCGTTAAATTTTAGCCGTCACTTAAAAAACTTAAAACGAGCGAAATTTTTCGTGTAAACTTAAGAAAAATAAAAAAAAGACAAAAAGCAACAACAAACAAATAATAATTTTTGACGTGAACAGAAGCTTGTCTGCTTGTAATAATTTTTTTCTTAATTTAACAAGTTTTAAATAAAAATAAATCAAAAATACAATTTATAAATTAATCAAATAGATAAGAACTAAATTTACCAATTCATATATTATGCATGTACACAAATCTAACACTAAAATACCGCAAATATTATAAATTAAACTCGTAAAAAAATTAAATTAATCTACCAAACTATCTGATCCTATCTTTAAATTAATAATCCTAAGTAATTCTAGTATTTTAATTTATAAATTAACTTATTAACTATTTATCCAAAAACCCAAACATAACCTATAAAAAATTGAATATAAGAATTAAACTTTAACTAAAAATAACTGAATTTGAAAAAACTATATACATATATTTTACTAAGTATCCTATCTATCGTTATTAATAAAATCTAAACTTTTAATTAATCTAATTAATTTTCCACAAAAATAAAATCGCTGTAAACTTAAGAACTTAAGCAAACTATGGTCGAACTGTCAAAATGAAATAAAAAAATTAGGTTTCGTTCAGTTTCTTATTTTTTTTATTTTTTTTATTCCAAGTATGGTTAGGCCTTATAGCAAAGTCTTCGTAAACCGTACGTTTACGATACACTGGTCTGGAGGGTAAATATAAAGCAGAGACTGGAACCGAAATGTTTTTCGTTCCGGTTTTCGGTTACGTTCCTAATTTTTAATTTCGGTTCGGTTCAGTTCCGGTTCGGCCATTAAATATCGGTTCGGTTCCGGTGCGACCATTAAATATCGGTTCGATTCCGGTTCGGCTCCAAAATCGTTTCAAGAATTGTTTATTAATAAAACATTTCTATTTATGATTCCAAATTCAGGTAAAACACGAGGAAATGATGTGTTGCAGTTTTAACTTTGTGTGAACAGTCGAATTAATTATGAAATCAGTATAATTCGTTTATCATACGAAAATAGTTTTTATTATAGATACCAAAAACTCTGCGTAAGTCGGAAGCGGAACCGCCTAAAACGAAAAAATTACTGTCTTGGATAGTTCGATTTGTTTAATTTGCACAATTTTAAAAACTGAAAATAATTGTATAAATTTTTTCGGATAGCAAAAACTTAAACCGGAACGAAAATTAATTTCGATTCCAGTTTCGGTTTAGGTTCTATTTTTTATTTTATTTCGGTTCGGTTCCGGTTTTCGGGTCATTGAAAATAGCGGTTAATTATGGTTTTCGGTTCAGTTTCGGTTCCAGTCTCTGATATAAAGCATTAATCCAGTAATGGATGTTAATAAAGTTAAAAAATATAAGTTAAATTATGAAATGTCTCCAAATGTATATCATTCCAAACACAAACAAAGTTATAGGTGATGAAATCTCGAAACGTCAAAAATAAATGAATAAAAATTCGGTGTAACGACTTGTCGCTGTTTCACTCACTCTCATGTTATTTTTTTTATTCCTTCCTCTTTTTATTTTGACTAATTTTTTCGCCTCGCCATCGTGGAAACCATGCTTTAAGTCATCATAAACATAATTGTCTCCCAATTCGCACTTATTTACCTTGCAATTACATTGCAAACATTTCATGAATAATATATTATACTTTGTATTATACTTGGCTTTGTAATTTTTAATATTAATTAATTATTTTATTTCGCACTTATAAATGAATCACTTAATTGAGAAACCCGATATAACCATCATATGGGTTTTTTGACATTTTATGAAATATCCGTTTTTAACAGCAAGGCGCATCGTTTGAGTTATAAACCCTGCAAATCAATGACATTTATCAATAGCTAAACTAAAAAAAATTACAGCTTTCAATAGACGTGACAGTTTTTTTTTATTTTTTCAGAACTATGTTTAAGGGACTTATCTGGTTTCTCAAATAAGTGATTCAAATGTAAAAAGCCGACTAACTACAAAAAATCGAACAACACCGGCCACAGCAGAAATAAAAACAAAATTTAAACAAATGTCAAAAAATAGGAAAATAATCTATAATTGGCAAGTTATTGCTCGTTATATTTCTATTAATAGAGCAATACCCAATACCAAAATTTTGGTTGATGGAGTTGGTATGCGAGTCGGATATTTTGCTCAAAAGATAAAAATATTTTATCTCGACTGCCTAACCAAGCGCAAATTTTAGTGATAAATAAAAATTTTTTGCTAGAAAAACGTACGTCATCATAAAAAAAAAATTGTTGTAGATAACTCACAAACATAAAAGCGCAATGAAATTTTCTTGTGCGATTGACGCCGAAATTGAGATTGCTTTTCATAGAGGGGGAAAAAAATCAATCGAAAACGACAATAATAATCAAAACGGATTAATAGAGCAATACCCAATACCAAAATTTTGATTGATGGAGTTGGTATGCGTATCGGATATTTTGCTCAAAAGATAAAAATATTTTATCTCGACCGCCTAACCAAGCGCAAATTTTAGTGATAAATAAAAAATTTATTATTTGCTTGTAGTATGCTAGAAAAACGTACGTCCACATAAAAAAAAAAATTGTTGTAGATAAATTTTCTTGTTCGATTGACGCCGAAATTGAGAGTGTTTTTCATAGAAGGGGGAAAAAATCAATCGAAAACGACAATAATAATCAAAACGGCCGGGGCAGGGGTAGGAATATACGGGAGTGGGCCTGCCCTCTCGAACCCCTTGGGTCCCAATGCTACCGTGTTTCTAGTAGAAGTAAATGCTACATTAAACATCTAGGACGAAGAGCAATGAGCCCAGATAGTGTGTATCGCGATGTGGCTGAACGCCCACATGGCCCTTCAACAATAATAATAATAATAATAATAATGGTCGAATACACACAAACCCCCTTTCTCGTTCTCTTTCGTTATTTTTTTTTATTTTTCTTATTCTAAAGTATTTTTCATACCGACTGTGTTGGCTTTGAACTTCAAAAATCAAAATTTGTTTTCTAACTTTTACTTTATAATTTTAGTTTTGTTTGATTAATAGTGTCACTTTTTATAGAAATGTTTTGAAATTGTTATAAAATAAATTATTTTTAAGTGGTGTTTTGACGATTGTAAAAGTAGAGAAAGCGCCTCTCGAGGAAAAAAGTTAAAATGATGCTACTGACAAAATGACATTTGTAACAAATGCGACGAAAGAAAATTTAGTAATTTGGTAATTAATAGTTGTTTTTATAATCCAAAATTGGGATTATTTACAATTATTAGGAATCTGGTAAAAATTATGTTTACAGTTCAAAATTGGAATTGTTTACAACAATTTCGAACGTCAAATTATCAGCTAGCTCAGTTTAAAATTTTTCGACTAGGTGGAATCCGTGATGCTCCAATCGTCAATAAAATAAATTATTTTTAAGTGATAATTATTAAAATAAAAAGTAAATTTTTTAAAGTAAAAATTCAACGCTGTCGGTATGAAAAGCACTTAACTATCGTTCTCACTTCATCGGAACGAGAAAAGAATGAAAATAGTTAATGCATATAACACAGCATTCACAATGAAAAATTTTTTACTTTTGCCTTCCAGGTTTGTATGAATTTCCAACTTCATGAATAAAAATGTTTGCTCGTTATGTTGGAAATTCATACAAACCTGTAAATCAAAAGTAAAAAGTTTTTGCATTGTGAATGCTGTGTAATACTCGTGTGAACAGGCAGTTTGGTCATTTCGTGTGCACGTGCGCACTACCGTACCTATAAACCAAACACAAAATTATTATACACAACGTAAGTCAAATTATTTTCGGATAATTTAAAGTGGGGAAAGGTTTTCTATTTATGTACATTTTAGAATAAACAGTTATCTAATATCTATGAAAATACTCCTGTAGTATTTTTCAGTCAATTTTGTAACTGTAACAAAATAAAACAACGGTGCTGAATGTTCATTATTTTACATAAAAAAACAAAAACATAACCGGAAGTGTTAAAATGTTTTCAATTGGAAGAAAATAAACCGAAGCCAAGCGTAATATGAGAAATATGAGAGAGATGCATATATGAATACGAAACGAATACGATACATTTATACATAATGTTAATATTATTCCAGATCAAGCTTTCAAAGTGTTAAGACGTGTTTATGTTGTTAATACATGTATATTTTGAAATAGTTTTGTATTAATCTTATTAGTATTTAATAGTTAATACCAAGTTTTAAATTAATACCTATAAGGTGAGAAAACAAAATCTAAATAATCGAAAATGTTTAGTTTGTAAATTTTTCGAATGTTTTAAAATTGATTTTTATGGCAGCCATTACTTGTTTGGCTACTATAATTTTTTTTTTGCTGTTGACTGTCGTCGAAAATGGCGTAACCCATTTCGAAAATTAAAAATTTCCCTAAACCATAATTTTTTTTTTTATAAATTTTGTTGTCTTTTTGATTTAAAATTTGTTTTTATTTTACATGTAGTTTTGTTACATTCGTTAATATATAATTATAATAAATATAACAAGTTAAATTGTTTTTTTTTTATTTAGATTAAATAGCGTCGTCCAAAATGGCGGACGATGAACAGTTTTCTTTATGTTGGAATAATTTTAATACAAATTTATCCGCTGGGTTCCACGAGTCATTATGCAGAGGAGATTTAGTAGATGTAACATTAGCTGCTGAAGGCCAATTAGTTAAGGCACATAGATTAGTATTATCAGTATGTTCACCATATTTTCGAAAAATGTTTACGCAGATGCCTTCCAATCAACATGCATTTGGTAAGTTTAAATAAATTTGAAGAAGTTAAAAATACTAATAAATTTTATTTTCAGTATTTTTAAAGGACGTAAGCCACTCAGCTTTAAAGGATTTAATTCAGTTCATGTACTGTGGAGAAGTAAATGTAAAACATGATGCCCTTCCCGCCTTTATAAGTACCGCTGAAGCCTTACAAATTAAAGGGCTTACAGAAACTGTAATTAAATCGTTATTTACATAAATATAGATAAGATAATAATCATTAATTTTATTAGGCTGAAACACCTGCCAATCCTGCAACATCTCCGGCTAAAGCTAATACACCAGCTCCTTCGGCAAGTAATATTACATCGCCAAGATCACGCAATCAACGCAATATATCTAGAACATCGTACAAATTAGAATCTGAGGATAGTAATGATGAGCGACCACCGGTCGTTCAAAAGCGCGCAGCACAAAGAAGTATAACCCCGCAGTCAACTCCACTAGTTAAAAGAATAAAAACTGTGGATCCATTAGAAGCATCTGAACCAATACAACAAGAAACCGTCACACCTGACAAATCGGGCGAACCAGAATTTATAGACTTGCCAATAGAATCGTTGCCAACAAAAGCCGAACCTGATTATGGTGATGACAGTGCCGAAGTTGAAGCGGCTGAGCAAGAGGCAACTTATGTGGAAGATGATACTTACGGTGAAATGAAATATGATGAATCTTATTTTACGGAAAATGATGAATCGGGGCAAAAAGCTAGCGTATCTGGATTTACGGAGAGTTTTGAAGGAGATCAATCCGCTACAGAAGCTCAAGGTTAGTAAATATTTAGAATATTACGGAATTTAATATTTGATAAACTATACATTTTTTAAATACCTAATTGTTTCGTTGTGTAATTTTATTTTTCGCTGAATTAATTCGTTTTGCAGCAGTTTGCAAATATTTAAAATTTATCAATTGTGAGTGTTTAAGTGAACATAAAAGTGACTTTGTTGGGCTTTATTCGATAGATGAGTTTTCAAGCCTTTACCTTTAAAAATACAAAATAAGTGATAATTAAAAAAAAAATTAAGTTGCCATTTTATGCAGAGATGGGTAATTTTGCAGGTAGGAAAACACAATGAAACAATGCATTTACAAAAAAAAAATTATTAAATTTGGTTCATATTTGGTTGTTTTAAAAATTAAATTCATTACATCACAAGTAATTAATATAGTTTATCAAATTTAAATTCTATGCATATAGTACATAATTATTTAAAAAAACATTATTTTCTTACTTTTCGAAATATGTACTTCTAATTTAAATTCCGTCAGTTAAAATGATTGTTCGTTGTCCGTTTTTGATGTTTTTCGATGAAAGGACACGAAACAGTCGACACAAATTTGTTCAAAATTTTATAACATAAACTTGGAGGTAAAATTATCTTATCTTTTTCGAAAAATTACTACAAAATTTTTGTGTCTAGCTTTTTTGTTGAAAAATTACCAGAAAATTTTGTGTCGATAGTGTTCAAGTTGGCCAATCTTAATAATATACATGATTAAATAATAGTGCAAGTGGTAGTGCCTTCTATTGATTTGTGATAAGTTGACATACCGTGGATACATGTATATAATCTATCAAGCTTTTTTGTTGAAAAATTACCCAAAAATATTCTGTCGATAGTTTTCAAGTTGGCCAATCTTCAATTACAAAAATTATTAAATAATAGTGCAAGTGGAAGTGGTAGTGTCTTCTATTGGTTTGTTATATAAGTTAACATACTGTGTTTGGTATAAGTGTTAAGTGTCGGTAAAATGAATCAAATCAAAATGTGTAATAAAATAACAATAGGTGGGTTGATTTTATGTATTTGCTTTTTTATTTTTGAGGTATGATTTAAAAGTATAAAGGACTGACTTCAGTCATTTATTTAAAAATTGATATAAACAATTTCACAACTCCTTCCTACAGGAAAAACTTCCTATATGTGGATTAACCGTCATTTTAGTACTTAACGGACGGGCCACGTACATTTACGTTTTTTCATTCCAACTTCGAAAGACTGGCAACGTAGATTTACGTATAGATAAACAACCCGTCCTTTAAATTTAAATAAAAACGTTTAAATAAATCTACGTTGTGCGTTTTTCGAAGTTGCAATGAAAAAAACGTAAATCTACGTGGCCCATCCGTTAAGTGTTAGAGGAAAATGCTACAAATTGGTAAAAATATTCGCGATTTCCAACAAAGTAGCTAATATCTGGTGAAAACCATATCGTCGGTTTGCGAGAATAGCGACACATCTCAAAAATGGCCAATTTTGAGATAATAAGAAAAAATCCTTTAAATGTAACAATCTTTTATCTGGCATAGTGTCACTTCTAAACTACCCATAGTTTTCAATAGATGTGATGTTGAATTTGATGAATTCAATTATTTTATACCAAAAAAAAAAAAAATTCAAATCGATTTCCTCACAAATATGATATTTTTAGTTGTGTCACTATTCTGGCAAACCGGCGATATGAACAAATTTGATACTCGTACATAAATAGTTTTTTGAAATAAACCTTGGGTAATTTCACAGCAAATTTCGACCATTAAATTACATTATTATATAGTGGTCGAAATTTACTGTGAAGTTACCCAAGGTCTATTTCCGAAAACGTCAGTTAAGGGGATCAAGGGTGACAGACATGTACCTTCAATTTCGATTCGTCAACGAAAATGGTTTGTCTTATAAAAAGAACAAAATTGTACATAATATTCTAATTCAATTATGGTTTTTCTAAATCTATTTCAGCTTGCTCGAATAAAACAACATTCTATTTCTACTTTTATTTATCACCCAAATTTTTGTTTGCGTTATTTTAACGATGTGAAGAAAAGGGAAAGTATACAATAGGCTGAGATTGCATCAGAAAAATCGTAATGAAAACATGTAGAGTACCATTTTGTTCTTGTTACAAGAGACAAAAATATTCACGTCGATTATAGAATTCGCGGTGCGGATCTATCGCGGATCATAAACTACATATAAAAAAAATTGGGAACAATAATTTTTTATCATAGTTTCATTGAAATTCCTTAGGATATTTTTACAATTTGTCAAAAAAAAATTGTTTTCGATCCGCAATAAAAATATTGCGTTTGTACGAGGAATCAAAAAATATAAATCACATGCAAATCAATTGAAATTTTCCAGGATACTTTGATTTACACCAATTGTTTCCAATTTTTTGTATATGTAGTTTACGATCCGCGATAGATCCGCAACCGCGAATTCTATAATCGACGTGATTATCTAAAGTGATTGGTACACATGTCACTCAACTTTACAAAGAATTTAATGGCATCTTCTATTGTTTAAGGAAACCGCTAATAACAATATTTGTAGGATTTTTCTTACAATATCAGTTCTGCAATAGTAAATCTTACAATATTCTCCTCTCCCCCCATCCTGTTTGAATAAGTTCAGAGAGACTGTATTCATAATGCAAAACTTTTTACGGCACTAGTTTACTTACTGGGACGTCGCCATAGTCAGGTAAAGTACATTTTTTTTTTAATTTTTGTATGAAGTGGTAGGGAGCATGCCAAATTTTTTGCGAGAAAATTTTGATTTTTCAAAATACATAGTAATATTTTCAAATAATTTTTGAAGTTGAATTTGGGTTGTGTTGTGAATAAGGGTACATAGTCGAATCGTCGAATGCATAAAAATTACTGGCAAAAAAAAAACGCAAAAATTGAAATTTTTTTTTTATTTGTAACCTACCTGACTACAATCTAGAAAATTTCAAACTTCAAACTTTTTTATGTTTGATGTACACGCGCGTCTGTTTGATAATTCGCACGATGCGGTCCAGGGTACATTTTTTTCTTTACTTCACATATAGAAAATAAATCAAAGGAAACAAGGAAAACAGTTTGCACGCCACCGCACCGTGCGAATTAACAACCAGGCCCATGAAAAAACTTTTTACTTACAGCGGCACTATTCCTATTATGAAATTTTCGACGCGCGCTTTTTTTTCGAATTGTCGAAAATGAGCTATTATGAGAAATTTCGACGCGCATTTCTTTCGACAAGATCGCAAATTCGCCTATTATGAAATAAAATAAAAATGCGAAGCGCATTATTTTCGATAAGACGAAAATTATACGACTGCTATTTAGGTGTCGCAATCGGCTACACGAATTAAAAAAGGTATTTTTCTGAATTAAAAATGGGCCTTTTTTTATTCATTTTGAAAATGAATTAAAAATGTGTTGAAAAATGAATTTAAAATGGGCCTTTTTTTATTCAGTTTGAAAATGAATTAAAAATGTGTTGAAAAATGAATTTAAAATGGACCTTTTTTTATTCAGTTTGAAAATGTATTTAAAATGGGCCTTTTTTTATTCAGTTTGAAAATGAATTTAAAATGCGTTAAAAAGTGAAACAAAATATGCATTTTTTATTTCATTTTGAAAAGGAATTAAGAAAAAATGAATTAAAAATGTGTTTAGAAAAGAGACAATTTAAACGGGCATACAAGAAACAATTTTTGGCGACAAACATTAGCATCAAAAATAATAAATTGGCAACAAATACAGTGGTGGTCATATTATTAAGGACACATCAATTCTGTTGGGAAAATGTTTGCTTTTGGCGACTTACGTATTTTACTAAACATTTGTATAGCCTAGCCATATGAAACTATTATTTGCTAAGGTGCATTCAAAATGCAAAGTTTTACTTTTTAATAAATAATATTTGTACTAAAAGTAGAAATACATTTTTTTAACTAAATTAGAAATATCTTAAAAAACACATTTCTAGGTGAGCTACCTCAAAATATTGAGTGGATGCATGTTCAGCATTATTGACTCTACATTTCTTTAATTTGGAGTTTTGTGCTATCTAGGCTAGAAACAGCTCTCAGGGCATTAATACCCCTATTATGGTTCTCACCTCACCAAACAGCTCACCTCACCTCACCTCACCACTCTGAGTCGCGCGACTCATATTTTTGTATTCTGGTTCTCACCTCTTTTTTGGTGAGTGTAAGTATGCGGCGCTGGGCGTCATTTCACATGTTTCTTTTTGTCAAGCTGGTATTATTGGATTTTGAAAATTTCTGACGTTTGACGTGAAGGTTTTGTGTGTATATAAATTAAATTTTCTGTGTTTGATATAAATAAATAATTAAATAGTTTTGGGTGTGTTTACATAAAAAATTTAATTTTTTTTTAATTACATATTATAAATTAATTCCATGCAAAAACCATAAAAAATTATATCTCAAAAAAACAAAAAAAAATTACGTGCTCTTGCCTTCCATTTTTTTATATATTTGTTACAAAATAACAAAAAAAACTATGAACTCACCAAAAAATTGTAGGTGAGGATTTTTGACATTATACTCATCTCACCTAGACTCACCGCGAGAACGATAATACCAAAATTTCAAAGCGGTGACTTCAACTCACATTTTTGACGTTTGGTGAGGTGAGGTGAGAACCATAATAGGGGTGTAAATAAATTTAGATTAATATGAATAAAATTAGTACTTGTTGGTATATGTATTAATTAGTACTTATCGTATCTAGTAGACGAGCAAAAGTTATATTTTTAAGTGGAAAATTCATTAACTGTACTTAAAATGTAATTTTTATTTGTGTATTAAAAATCATAAAGGCTAAAATTACTTGTTGTAATTAGTACTAATTTTATTCATATTAATCTAAATTTATGTAATGCCCTGAGAGCTGTTTCTAGCCTAGATAGCACAAAACTCCAAATGAAAGAAATGTAGAGTCAATAATGCTGAATGTGCATCCACTCAATATTTTGAGGTAGCTCAGCTAGAAATGTGTTTTTTAAGATATTTTTAATTTAGTTAAAAAAATGTATTTCTACTTTTAGTACAAATATTATTTAGTACAAAGTAAAACTTTGCATTTTGAATGCACCTTAACAAATAATAGTTTCGTATGGCTAGGCTATAAAAATGTTTAGTAAAATACATAAGTCGCCAAAAGCAAACATTTCCCCAACAGAATTGATGTGTCCTTAATAATATGGCCACCACTGTATAATATTTTGAAACAGAAAAAAATAACTTTTAGTAATAAAAACAAATAAAAAATTCTAGACAAAAAATTAAATTTAATCGATACATATTACATATTTAATATTTGATGGGGATCGATATAAAACCATAGACATTCATAATAGATCTCTCATTTGACTAAAAACAGAAAATAAAAACAAAAATTTTCCATTCAAATATTATCGATGTATTGCATATACGTATTATATTTGCAACGCATTCTAAAATCATTGCCTTATAAAATACACAACACAACGATACATTGGAATTATCAGAAGTTTTTGTTTTTTTCCTTTAGTTACTATGTAATGAGAAATCTAGTATGAATGTCTATGATAAAACGTTGCAATGTCATTAATAGATTACATACATTTAATCCGCTCCTACGTGCGGCACGCAGTGCGACATGTTTGCCTATCCCGGCTCCTACGTCCCCCGAAGTTGAAATCTAAAGCCCCTCGGAGGGCTAAGCGGGGGGGGGGGGGGGGGGGGGGGGAGCCGAAGTCGTTAGCCTCTACAATTCTAAATTAAATTAGGGATCTCCATTTTCCAGAATAGTTTAAAACTAATTTCAATTTTTTAAGTTTTAATTTAAAATTCATGTAAAATAAAATATTTCCAATTTTATTTAAATGTTTGTAATTATTGCTTTCATTAATGAAAATACATAAAAATAAAATTTATTGAACTTTTAATTTTTTTTTGTTAACTTTTAAAATGAATTTAAAATGGACCTTTTTTTATTCAGTGTGAAAATGAATTTAAAATGGGCGTTTTTTTATTCAGTTTGAAAATGAATTAAAAATGTGTTGAAAAATGAATTTAAAATGGACCTTTTTTTATTCAGTTTGAAAATGAATTTAAAATGGGCCTTTTTTTATTCAGTTTGAAAATGAATTAAAAATGTGTTGAAAAATGAATTTAAAATGGACCTTTTTTTATTCAGTTTGAAAATGAATTAAAAATGTGTTGAAAAATGAATTTAAAATGGACCTTTTTTTATTCAGTTTGAAAATGAATTAAAAATGTGTTGAAAAATGAATTTAAAATGGACCTTTTTTTATTTATTTTGAAAATGAATTAAAAAAAATGAAATAAAATTGTCTTTTTTTGTTAAAGTTCCATTTTTAATTCATTTTTTCAATTTTCGATTTTTTGTCTAAAACAACATTTTTAATACAGATTTTATTTATTCAAAATGAATTAAAAATGGTTCCAATTCTTCATACTAAAATCACCATTTTTAATTCAGTTTTGATGTACATTTTTAATTCAGCCTTTTTTAATTCCTGTAGCCGTCGCAATCGCAAATGTATATTAACACGTTCGCGGACATGATTGCTATAGCATTCAAATTTTTTATCTTGTGTACGCACATGACTGCTATAAATAAAAAATGCCGTAAAAATCCGAAATCGAAAAATTTCATAATAGGCCCCCTGCTTGTTTTCGACGTTGTCAAACTGGTCGACCACGTCGAAAATTTGCGATGTCGGTTTTTCCGGGGAATTGGGGAAATGATTTATTGTGACTTGTTTTGGTGTATTTTGGTATCATTTTTTTTTCAAAGCATACTGTGGTGATTGGCATTTTATTCCAATTTTGGGAAAAAATGATTTCATTTCAAAGCAATTTGGTTGTTTATTTGGGTTAGGGTCATTTGACCGTTTCCGAAGACATCGAAACAAAATTATCGAATGATAAAATATCGAAAAAAAAAATAACGAAAGTAAAAATGTCGAAAATAAAAATGTCGAAAAAATATAGTCGAAAGAAAAAACATCGATTTTTTTTTAATCGAATTTATGGTCGAATTTCGACTAAGATGTGATCATTTCAAATAGGGCGCCCGATTTGAAATGATTACATCCCGAGTAACCACATGTCACAAAAAAGCGACAAAAATTTCACATAAAATGGTGATTGGTGGAAAAAAATGTGACAAAAAATTGTCACAATATGGATGAAAAATGGTGGATGGGGTTGACGCCGATTGTCACGCGTAAACGAACATTTGGTAAATTAAATTTGCCGGTTTTTGGTGGAATATTTTTGAAATATTTGTTGAAAATTTAGTCACAAATTCGCCAGTTTTTTTATGATAAAAGTGTCACCTAATTATCAACAATTTTGTGGATATTTGTTGGTTTATTGATACAATTATGCGTAAAAAAAATTTTTATGACCCTACTTAAATAATTTTGTAAAAAATACTCCATTGTATGGTTTATTTGATATTTTTATTGTTATTTATTTTAAAAAAATATCTACCAAAAATGTAGAAATATCTAAATCCCCCCGTAATTTAACCCGAGCCGAGAGTCAATACAAAATGTATCGACTCTTAAAAAATGAAAACTTTCCATGAGTTTTCTATGTGGTAGTTTGGTTTCGTGCAGAGAAACTCGCACAAACAAAAAGTTCGGTCTACTCAACAGGTACTCAGGTAGTTACGACCAAACACAAACTATAAAAATAAAATTCCAACTTCATACATTAAGTATGAGGCAAGAACGTAGTGACTTAGCGAATTACATATAAATTCACCAAATCAAAAATGATCAAAATCTTTTTTTTTTTTTTTTGGGGAGTAAAATGAACATATATTTTGTCACAAAATACCCGCATAAATAAGTTTCAAATTGTCAACTTTTTTTGTGACAAAAAGGAACTTACATTTTGTGACAAATTGATGACTAATATTTTTTTTTTTTTGGGTAGTAAATTCAACGTACATTTTGTCACAAAATACCCGCATAAATATATTCCAAATTGTCAACTTTTTTTTTGACAAAAAGAAACTTACATTTTGTGACCAATTGGTCTAAAATTTTGTGATCACCATTTTTGGTTACTCGGGATCTTAGTCGAAATTCGACCATAAATTCAAAATCATTCATAATTCAAAATGTAGATCTCGAAATATGTAATGATGAATGAGTTCCTAACATAATATATTTACATATAGTAAATAGAGTTGCATAACCCTATTTAGTTGTATGTATTTTAATATTGAAAAGCATATTTTCATCGTCTTTAAGTAAGGTTTTTTTTTTTCATTTTTCCCAAATTATTTGGCGAAGAATACAATTGGAGAAAATGAAGAAGGACTATGGAACGGATGAACAATTCTCTCTGAATAAGAGAATGCTTAAATTTCTTGCTTTTGTACCAGAAAATGAAGTGGCAGAATATTATAAAAATTTAAAAAGACAATTATGTAGCAAGAGCAAGAAATTTGTCATCAGTGCAGCGATTTTGGTCGCAAAATGAGGATTGAGGATTGAGAATTTTGTATATGTACACAACGTATAATATACATTTTGCTATTGTGTGCCGTAAAATTTTGTTTATTGTATTAGTGTATTTTCTCATGCGTTTCCTCGTGGTAAGTATCAAAAATAAACGAATCGGGTGAATCGGTTCAAATTTTTGGTGCTTACGCTCGCCTTGAGTTATTTTTCCCTTTCTTCTGACATGGGGAATTCATAAATATTTTTGTGTCTATTGTTGTTTATTGTTCAAGCAGATTGTGATAATTGTGATATAATATAATTTATAATTTTTCTTTTCATTAATTATTTATTGATTTTCATAAAAAAAAAAAATTATAACTAATAACAATTTAGGTATAATTTAATTAAATTGGCCCCTTACATTAAGTTACCAACAATTAATTTCTAACGACAAAAATTAATTAATTTCGCAAAATTTTTACCGTGAAATTAATTAATTTTTAATAGAGGATTAATTTTGCTACATCAATCTTTTTAAAATCAATTAATTAATTAAAATTTTAATTATGAATTAATTCATTTTTAAGAATTAATTGTGAAATATTTAATTATTATTGAAAAGTAATTAATTACGCCACATAAAAATTTTCGGTCCTCAATTTCGGTTAACAGTAATATAAATGATTTTTAATTTATAAATTCTTATTGAATTTACATTACATCTCGCTTTTTTATTTGCTGTGTATATGCTACAATAAAATTTCTCCATCCTCGGACATAACATCGTATAGCATAGCAACCGACCATCATGAGTTGCAACACAATACTAAACCAAATAAGCAAAATCATTTTGTTTTCTAACTTTTTTGTTTTTTTTTGGTAAATATTTTTTATTTTGAGTCTCGCTTCGTACTTCGTAGTCGTAAATATTTTTAATTTTTTTTTTATTTCGAAATTTGTTGTTCTATCTCAGTCCCCTCAATATTTAATACATCAATCGTTCTCTTTTGAGCTTATTCCTCTTATTTGTATCATGTTATCCCCATTACTCGAGTCATTTTATCTCTCTTATTTGCATCATATTAAACGAAAAATTGAAAGAAAAAATGCACATTCAACACCAATACAATTTACCAATACTATTGCCTTCCGGTAATCCTCAAATGAATCCTCATTTTGCGACCAAAATCGCTGTACTGGTTTGGAAAAAATTATTTATATGGAGAAAAAACTTAAAAAAATAATGGAAAGGACTTCAAACCTAAATTTCCTCCAGCTCTATGGATGGCCATGATTTATTCAACGAAAACTTACCTCGAACGACAAATCATGTTGAAGCTTGGCATAGACGTTTACAAGTAATAATTGGAAAAAGTCATATTGGTTTGTAGAGTTTGATAGGCGAAATAAAAAAAGAGTATATCATATGAGTATGACAAGTGTCGAAAAGATTCACGTCGATTATAGAATTCGCGGTTGCGGATCTATCGCGGATCGTAAACTACATATAAAAAAAATTGGAAACAATAATTTTTTATCATAGTTTCATTGAAATTCCTTAGGATATTTTTACAATTCGTCAAAAAAAAATTGTTTTTAGATCCGCAATAAAAGTATTGCGTTTGTACGGGGAATCAAAAAATATAAATCACATGTAAATCAATAGAAGTTTTCCAGGATACTTTGATTTACACCAATTGTTTCCAATTTTTTGTATATGTAGTTTACGATCCGCAACCGCGAATTCTATAATCGACGTGAATATTCACGTCGATTATAGAATCCGCGGGAGCGGATCTATCGCGGATCGAAAACTGCATATAAAAAAAATAGAAAACAATTGGTGTAAATCAAAGTATCCAGGAAAACTTCTATTGATTTACATGTGATTTACGTTTTTTTGATTCCCCGTACAAACGCAATATTTATATTGCGGATCTAAAACAAATTTTTTTTGACGAATTGTAAAAATATCCTAAGGAATTTCAATGAAACTATGATATAAAATCGTTGTTTACAATTTTTTTTATATGCAGTTTTCGATCCGCGACAGATCCGCTCCCGCGGATTCTATAATCGACGTGATTATGTCTGAACATGCTAGGAAAAGAAAAAGATGTCTTATTAATAAGGAAGATAGATTAAGAGAAATAATGTCCTTAAGAGAATTGCAGTCAATATGGATATTGTTTTAAAATTACACAATTCCCTAATGATTGAAAATTAAATAAATATAAAATTATATACATATGTATATCATTCGAGAAATCGATCAGTTAACGTGAAATGGTCTTATTGTTTCTCCTCATATGCCTTTTATACAATTGACAAGTTTTCATATTTTGATGTGGATTTTCAGTTCAAAAAATCGATGAAATATTTATTCGACATTTTTTGTTGGTGTAAATTCTTTCTCGATGAAAAAATTTTCGATTATTTTATTTTCGATAATTTTAGTTTCGATGAAAAATAAAAGTTCGACGTTTTTATAAATCGATATTTTTTTTTTCGTCTAATTGGGCTACTCCCGTTTATTTTCCCTAAAAATTTTGTTGGGAATTACACAGTAGGCTGTAGTCTGAAAATGGAATTATTTTCAAAATACACCAAAACAAGTCACAATAAATGATTTCCCGATTCCCCGGGAAAACCAGAATAGTGCCACAGGTTTGTATGAATTTCCAACTTGACGAACAAAAATTTTTGCTCGTTTTATTTAGCTCATTCGAAAAAAGGTCACATACAGAGGCCCTATCATGATTTCCGCCACGAAAGAATTTTTTCACGATATCGTGAATTTGGGATCACGAAACACGATAAATTTTCGCCATCTATTCGATAGCGAGAAAAATTCCGCCAACAAAAATAACGCGGACAATTTTCCGATTGAGTTAATATTGAAGATTGTAACAGGTCACTCGTTTGTTGTATTTTGCGTTAGTTCGGTTCAAAGGTGTTTTATTTTTATTCACAATATAGTTTGAAAAATATCTAGACTCAAGAATTAAAAGGGCGTAAGTCGTCTTGTGCCCTAATCGACTTTTGAGCATTTTCTGTTTAATTGTATATTAATTCGTTTTTATTTTCCAATTTCCAAGGTAATATCAAAAAAAGTAAGATATCTTATTCTTTTGCATATTACCTAAAAATTGGAATGAAAATGTATTAACAGAAAATTAGATAGAAAATGCTCAAAAGCCGATTTGGGCATAAGTCGACTTACGCCCTTTTAATTCTTGAGTCTAGATATAAAGGTAATATTTAATTGTATTAAAATCAAACCTAGTCTCAAAATAATGACGCGTGCACTAACAAACGTCTTTAAATGAGTGATTTTATTACGTTAAATTAATGGTTTACATCCTTTTCGATAGCGGAATTCATAATAAGAAAGTTAAAGCGGGTCGAAAAGAACATATCGAAATTCTTTAAGACTCGCCGCGGAAATCGTGATAGGGGCCCAGGGCCCGTGATAGTATAATAGCAAAATAGTATAATACTATTTTACTATCTACCGTAGTCGGTTTTACATCGCATAATGAAAAAGAATAATTTCAAAATACACAAAAACGTTTCTAGACTAATTTATCAATAATCCACTGTCAAAATTTTCCTTCAACAATAAAATAAAATATACATAATAGGTATTAAAATTTGATAGCTGTCAAATCAAAATACATATTATATTTTATTTTTGCTATTATATGTACTATCAAAAATCGGTTTTACACCGGATAGCAAAGTAGTATTATACTATTTTGCTATTATACTATCTACGGTGTAAAGCCACTAATAGTAAATTTGTAATAAAATTTGTTTTTGTTATGTTGGTACAATTCACACAGAAACAATTTTTGGAGTCAGATGTTATACAATGCAAATAAAGCACACCAAATAGTTACATTTTGAGGATGTTGATGTAGGAGTTCTTTACCCTCAGTTGTTGTTAATCTGGAGCCGCAGTGGACATTTTTTGCATTAAAGTCTCCTCCAAGTATAAACCGTTTTCCTAATTTACTGAGGAACTCGAGATAATCCTTTTCTTTCAACGAGTGCTTCGGTGGGCAGGAAACACCAGCAATACAAATAGAATCATTTTTGGTTTTGACGTTAGCAGCAGTTGCTTGTATTTCTTCTGTTTCATATTTTAATCCTTCATAGTGATGGATACTATTTCTGATCATAACAGCACTACCTCCTTTAGCAATGTTTTCCGGATGAATGGTATGATATTATATGATAATTTTTAAATTTAATGATTGTTTGTCTAGTGAAGTGTTTCCGTGATGAGACATACATAGATTTTTTGTGTCCAGGACCACCTGCAATTCTTGTTGATGTTGCATAAGTCCATTGGCATTCCAACATAGATTCTAAAATCACCGGCCATTTTTCTGTTTAGAGATGGCTCCCTTAGTACTGTATTCTAGTTTATGTAATCGTTCATCAAATGTATTGAGCCTGCTTAAAATTAGTTTAAATGTTTGACTTATATCGTCATTTTGACCAGTTTTCCCTAGATTTCCGTTACTCATCGTTACTTGAGCATAAGTCATTTTACCCAATTGTCCATGAGTAGTTCCCAACGCTCTACGATTTACTTCGGGTTGGTTCATCTTAACTGTCTGGTGCTTGAATGATCTTGGATTTTTAGCAATCACATTCTTATTTTTGATATTTTGTAGTTCAATAGCAACGCTGCATCCTCTGTAGTTAGTCGGATGGTTTTCTGCACAGTGAACGCATTTAGGCTGAACATTTTTATCTTTTACACAATCTTTGGTATGATGTTTACCTAAACATTTGACACACCTGGGGCCTTACCACCGACTCCGCCAGCGTTCGTTGCTGATTCGCTTTTGCAATTTTTGTACTACATGAAACGCGAAGCGAAAATACGATCGCTTTTAGGCGTTAATTAAACATAATTTCGATACCACAAGAATCGAACGCGCTACCTTTCGATGATAAGCGGATGTATCTACGCGTTGTATTTTATGGCGAACAACAAAGCGAAGGAAACTATTTACTACAAAAATGTAATTAGCGTTGTTAAAATTTATTTTTGACAAATAATTGTAATTTGAGTAAGCGAATGTTCGCCTGTAGCGTTGCGTTGTTTGTGGTTGTGTGTCAATAAGTGAAGCGAAAAAATAAAAGCGAATAACAACTAACGCCGGCGGAATCGGTGGTAGGCCCCTGGGTTCCATGTTGCAATATTTTTGTGTATGTCCATAGGCTTGACATTGTTTACCTTGTGGTATAAGCTTAGATCGTCTTAGAGGCTGAATAATCACTTTGCACATTGCACCCCAAGATGTACTTAATTTGATAAACTTTTTCGATATCTTCATCATTATCGAAGGTCAACATAAACATGTTGAGAGGTACACTGCCTCTCCGTTTTTGCTTTCAGATCATCAATTATTTTTTCTGGTTTACATGTAGAGTGTAGATTTTTAGCCATAACCCTTATTGGTGGTCTGGTTTGTTTGTCCTTAAACGTGTGCCAAGCACGTTTTTCTTCATTTAACTTACTTGTCATTTTTCTGTAAGTTTCACAATCTTCCAAGTTTATTTTGATGGTGTTTCCATTCATCACCTTTGCATTAAACTTATCAGTTGTAGTAATTTTTTTAAATTTCTCATAGAGTAGATTGTAGTCTTTGACTTCATCTATTACTATTGGTGGTGGTGGAGGTATTTTTTTGATGGTTTCTGGATAATTTGGAACATCATCCTTTAACTCTTATCCACTCAGTTTCTCGAGCTAGTTCGTCTTCATCTGTAAGGTACTCTTGTTCAGTTGTAGTCTGGCTAGGAGTAGGATAGATTGCCTCCTTTGGCTTAAGAGCTTTAAATTCGTTTTCAAGCGTTTTCATACGCTCCACATCAATGCAATTGTAAAATTCATGTGCTTGTTAATATCGTTTGTAGAATGAATGTTCTTGCAACTGGCCCCAATAGAAGGACTTCGGCCTCTTATTGGAGAATACGATACTTTCTTATTCCTCTGGAAGGGATGTATAGTAATATTTTCTGATTCGCTCAGTTGAGCTTGTTTATTCACCAACATATCTTGGGATTGGCTAAAATAATTGTAGTATAGCAATGGCTGGTATCCCCCAGAATCCACTTGACATTTATGGTGGATTCAACGAGAAAAATTTGCTAGCTCGTGATCACGAATTATTGAAATTTCGTCAACTTTTTTACCCCCTCCAATTTTTTGTTTACTTTTTCTTATGGTTGCTGTTTTAAAAAATTAAACAAAAAATTGGAGGGGGTAAAAAAGTTAGCGAAATTTCAATAATTCGTGATCACGAGCTAGCAAATTTTTCTCGCTGAATCCACCATTAAAAAAAAAATCGAAAATATGTTAACTCTTTAATGCATGATTTTTTCTTTTTAATTGAAATATGTATTTTTTTTCTTATAAAGATGTGTTTGGTTGAAACAAATTTCAAAGTAAAAATGGTTGGAAGCAGCTAGTTTTCCCGGAAAATTTATTTTATGAATTTATTTACATTATTATGCATTTGTGGTTTAAAATTTAAATATTTTTCCATAACGTTTTCTAATAATAAGGCAATTCTTTCAAAATTAAAATAAATATTCAAAAACAATATTCTTATTTATACAAAATTACATATGTAAATGTATGTTTACTACTAACTGTATGCAAAACATCGACTAATTAATTTTAAATGGCGATTTTTATTCTAAATGCAGAAAAAAAAATGTGTGAAATACATACAATATATAGTATATTGTATAATAAGTGAAGAAAACGAGTCATTGCAATACGAAAGTGAAATTTGCAGCCTGAGCGATAGCGAGGGCTGCAATCACTTGAGTATTGCAATGACTCATTTTCACACGAGTTATACACGCTATTTTTTCTACGATACAATAGCCCTGTAACATTTATAAATAAGTAGAAACATAAAAAATTACAAACTTGTACGGATCAACACAAATTTATTAAACCATTCAAACATTTGGGTTTTCACAAATCGTGTAGCAATATTAACCCTGCATTACTAACGCTAATTTACGTTACATGATTACTAAACATGGGTCCAATCGACCCATATCTTAAAACTCAATTTAAAGAGAAACCTTAGCGCCCAAAATATACATTTATTAATTTTTGGTAAATTGAATAAAACTACAATTTAAAATTAAAAAAAAAATCTATTTAGTTTGTTCACAGGTAATTTTTATTCAAAAATAAATAATAGACTTCATATTATCACATAAAAATAATGAAAAGGTAACGGTTCGGGAAAATATCTCACAGTGGCTAATTTTTTCAGTCATAGTTTCAGAAAGAAGATTTTGAAAATCTGAAAAGGCAACAAAAATATATCGTGTAAATTGCTTTATTCATTAGAGCATATTAACCAATTCGAGCTCTGTAAGAATCGATCAAAGTCGGAATAATAACGTGGGTCCAAATAACCCATAAATAATACTCACTCGATACTAACGTGGGTCCAACAGACCCAGACCTTTATGTAAAAAAAAAATACGTGAATAATAACGTGGGTCCAAATAACCCATAAATAATACACACTCGATACTAACGTGGGTCCAACAGACCCAGACACATTTTGCAAGAGGTATTGTTGACACTCCGACTGACAAAACACTAATGAAATATATTTTAAAATGTGGGGAAATACCGGAATTTAAATTACATTTTGACGTGAAGTTGGTTACAATTACGAAACATTCATGTTTTGAAAAGAAATTTTAAATTGGGTCCATTGGACCCATAGGATAGTAATGCAGGGTTAAGAAATCGTTGTGTTATAGCTGATTTACATTCAACGACATTCGACGTCCGCAAAAAAGGTGAAACACAACATAGGAAAAACTACAAAGAAGAAAAGAGAAAAAATAATCATCTGCTTAAAAAAGTCAATTGAAACCCGAGAAACAAACCAAAAAGTCGTCGTCTGCTCTTTTTTGCAGATGTCGAGTTTCATCTTTTTTCTGTAAAATCGTCGTTGCGTGAATAAATAACTATAATAAGGCTACATAAACAAGAATATCAATCATTTGTATTAGTTTATGACATTTTTTTGTTTAAATTTATTTTTTATGTGTAAAGAAAACGATTTTTTTGAATTGACATCTGCATCTGCAAAAATCTTTGAATGTAAATCAGGCTTAATGAGAATATTTCCACACGATTTTAGTATACGACGTAAAGGCTCCTTTTCTTATAAAATTTAAATTCAAAAATCATCATCGAAAGTATAGGTTACTGCACTATCGTAGAAAAAAATTATTTCAGTATTCAAGTCACAGTTTAACTATAAGTTCATCATCACTATGAATTACTTTATTTCTGATCTTATTATAATCCAAATATTTTATTATCTCACTATCCGGAGTAATATTTTCATAATATTATGTATTCTTATTGATTCATGATCATTTATTTTTATATCAATCAACCAGAGCAACTTTGTTTTACCAATCATTAACTATCGCAAAGTCAATTAAAGTTTTTGATTCACCATCCATTCTAGTATCATATATTGACTAAATATTTGTCTAAACCCACTATCACTTATATTCTCAATTTTTTAATTTAGCAAAATTATTATTATACCAATTAATGTTAAAGTCACCGACCAGATTTACTTTTTAGCTAAACTCACATAATTCATCCATAATATCCTTAAAATCTTCAAAAAATTTGGCACTCGTATTCAAATAGCCATTAGCCCTGTATGATGACACCGCCAAGTATAGTTTAATATTGCCTAATTTAAGCTTTAATGCTAAATACCATAGTTCAAAGCTTAATGTCACTTTTTTGATAATCTAATAGCACTTAATATCATAACACCACCTGTATGTCTTAATGAAGAATCGGATCTTACGATTTTTAATTATCTATCCATCATAACATCATCTTTGTCTTCAACTAAATGTGTTAAACATACAAAATCCTGTTTCTCCATATTCATAATCACTTCGAGTTCACTTATGGTGGATTCAGCGAGAAAAATTTGCTAGCTCGTGATCACGAATTATTGAAATTTCGTCATCTTTTTTACCCCCTCCAATTTTTTGTTTACTTTTTCTTATGGTTGCTGTTTTAAAAAAGTAAACAAAAAATTGGAGGGGGTAAAAAAGATGACGAAATTTCAATAAGTCGTGATCACGAGCTAGCAAATTTTTCTCGCTGAATCCACCATAAAGTTATTACATCTCGAATATTCAAATAAAGTCATTTCACTTCATTTAATCTGGTGTTATTATTTGTTTCTGATTGCTAGAAAAGCTTTCTTCTTTCTGCTTGAATTTTCCTCTAGTAAACTTTGCACTTAAGAATATCCAAATCACTGCGATCTATATTCAAATTCAAATTTGTATCATTCATTTCAATACAATTAATACATTTTTTTATATCGTTCGATAAATGTTGGACTCAGCACAAAAATTATTTCCGCTACATACCGCACTTTTATGCCCAAAACCTAAGCATTTGTAGCATCTTCTAATAAAAATTCCATCAAATACAGCACATTTATCCCAATCCTAAATTAATTTTTCCAGTAAAAATTAATATGTACATTATATCTGCGGTCACAAAACAAAGGGGCACAAGTCGAGTTGTGCCCTTTTACATATTATTTAAAATTCGAATTCTCCATATTCGATTTAATATAAATGGTTTTCCAATAAGGACTTTACAACTTTTTTTTTAAATAAAACGCAAACCATTTGAGATATCAAAATTTTATTATTGGCTCAAAGTACAATCAAAAAGTTTATGTATGCAATTCGACATCGTTCATATGTCCACCACGGGAACGTTTGCATGTGTCGATTCGTTGAACCCAATTTTCGATGACTCGGCCACACATTTCGACGGAAACGGCCGCTATCTCTCGTTCAATATGGGCTTTGAGCTCCTCTAACGACGCCGGCTTGTTGACATAGACCAATGATTTAATGTAGCTCATAAAAAAAGTCTATAGATGTTAAATCACACGATCTAGGCGACCAATCGACAGGACTATTTCTGGATATAATACGTTAATCGAATTTACATTTCAATAAGTCGATTGTTAGACTCGCTGTGTGGCTTGTCGCACCGTCTTGTTGAAACCACATATCATTAATGTCTAGCTCATGCAATTGATCAAAGAAATAACGTTGTAACATGTCTCTGTAGCGATCTTCATTGACTGTAACGTGACGGTGATTTTCATCAGCGAGAAAAAACTGTTCAATGACACCACCAGCATGAAAACCACACCATACAGTTATTTTTTGTGGATGAAGTGGTGTTTCTTGAAGCACATTAGGGTTTTCACCTGACCAATAACGCATATTGTTTGTTGACGAAGCCATTTAGCCAAAAATGCGCTTCATCATTGAAGATGATTTTGCGATGAAATTGATCATCTTCCAACATTTCCAGAGCCCAATCCGAGAACGTACGTCGTTTCATATGATCGAGTGGCTTTATTTCTTGTGTTAACTATATCTTATAAGGGTGCAAGTCAGATCCTTTCGCAAAATTCGCCAAAGTGTGGTCTGAGCGATGCCCAATTCTAGATAACGCCATGGAATCGACTGTTTTGGTTCGTTTGCGACGGACGCTTGAACGGCAGTAATATTCTCGGTACTTCGACCAACCCGTTGTCTCACTGGCACGGGAGCATCTGACAGCGAATATTTAGACTCAAAATTTTCATTAGATTATGAATTGCTTGTCTACTGTGACGATTGAAGTTGCCGTCACCGACTCGGAATTTTTGTAGTACATTTTAATTATTTGTAAACGTTGTTCGTTCGTGTACTTCACCATGAGGAAAATGTAGTCTTTACTTATATCGATTTCACACCGTAGATAGTATAATAGCAAAATAGTATAATACTATTTTGCTATCCGGTGTGAAACCGATGTTTTGATAGTATAATAGCAAAAATAAAATATAATAGTATTTCGATTTAATAGCTATTATATTTTTTTTTATTGTAGAAGGAAAATTTATGACAGTGTATCTTTAATAAATTAATTTAGGAACATTTTTGTATATTGCGTAATTATATTTAATCATTATTTGTTTTTAATTTTCGTGTTTTTATTAATATTTTATACGGTGGGAAATCGACTAAGGTAGATAGTAAAATAGTATTATACTATTTTGGTATTATACTACCTGCGGTGTGAAATCGGTATGAATTTTTTGACACTGACAGTTTGATTATTGGTTTAAGGGTGCGTTCACAGTGAAAGTTCAAAGTTGTCAAGTTTCATATGAAAAAACCGATAGTATCACTTTTTTTGTAATATTTCGGTAACTACAAACAACCGTAATTAAACATAATTAAACAAACATTAAAATTCAAAAAACTCCTACGATTTCCAATGATTTTAAAGAGACGTTTTAAAAATGATTTCCTGAAAAATGCGAATTTTCGAGTTGTCCGTTTGTTTTATAAGCACAGATTATCCATCCACTTCTGTTGGGTTTATATGTTTATATTTTTTTAATATATCGTTTTGTTGTTTTAAACTATTAATTAATTCTTGATCACTTAATTTTTCAGATATATTTATAACTTTTACCCTCAATCTCCTTTCTTTTGTTATATCGTCCCTAGGGTATCCAAAGTACTCGAGTTTCAAAGTACCCGGGTAGTCGAGTACTAGTTTTTTCAATACCCGGGTTACCCGGGTACCCGGGTAATAATCAAAAATCATAAATATACATAAAATCTTTAAAAAAAAACATAGATCATGCTATTGTCACCCTCCCTTTGGATTAATAAGTGGAACATACTACTTTCTGAGTCCTATTTCTCTTCCTTCTTAAAATGGCCCCATATCAAATATTTGTTAATGGCATGCATTAGTTAGAATATAAAGATTAGATCAATTTTTTGAATTGATTCAAACATTTGTTACAGTTTTGTCGTAACCTAAAATTATCGGAAATGCCTTATAAATATAAATTTGTAATTATTTTCTGTTTTACTCATAACTAATTGACTACAAGCCAACCAAATTAAATCATTATACTTGATTAAATTTAGTTGAATCAAATTTACCATGTAACTTCCATGTACCTTCATGGATAAGTGAAGAATTTATGTTTTTATATATTTAAAATATTTGTCACCATCTACTCGTGATTTTCTAAATTAAATACTAATAAAACAAATTAGAAATCTAAAAGATATCCAAAAGCCCACAAACATTCCGTCAAAAACAAAAGTTATCGAAATTTGAATTAATCTTGAAAATTGATACTATAGAATGCATCAAATTCACATTTATCACTCGACACAAACTAATGTCGTTCTAGATTGATTTGTTTCCTCTCTATGAAAGAGCAATCGCAATTTCGGCGTCAATCAAACAAGAAAAGCTCATTGATCATGTTTGTGCATTATCCGTTAAAATATAAGAACCTTGCAAATTTCACAACTAAAATCTAAAAAATTCGTTTGCCAAGCAATGTAGAGATTATCTTAATAGCATTTCTAACAAACACAATAACTACAGTAAAATTGTCAAACTGAAAATGTTAGCCAATTAGCCAAATCGCTAATAAACCTTTAAACATACCTATGAAAAAAGGGGAATAAATCTACGGAAAATCTAAATCGAAAAAGTGCCCTCGAGCTAAAATATTTTGCTCTCAGAACAACGTTTTTTTTTCATTTGAACAAAATAAAATTCACCCTTCCAAAATTTTCGTTGAATCAAGTTACCCGGGTAGTCGCTCAAATTACCCGGGTAATCGAGTACTCGAAAAAAATTCCAAAATAGCCGAGTACCCGGGTACTCGATAATCGGTATTGGATACCCTAATCGTCCCTTTAGTAATGAAACAGTGTATGCATAAGAAAAATAGTAGTTTTAAAATAATTTGCTGTATTGAAACATTTTTTGAAATAAAACCTTTTATTTTATAGAAAATTCAATTTTCTTTGAAATAAAAGATTTTATTTTGAACAGTTTTTTCAAAAAACATTTAAATTCGAATTATTTTTGAGAACAAATTTTATACTACCCGCAATGTAAACTTCGATATGATTCCGGATCACTGTCAAGAAACTCGTGTATTATTAGGCATACATATCAGTGTTTAAATTCAAATTTCGTTCCTTTATTTATTCTCTTTTTGCGAAAGAAGAGAAAAAATATTTTGTTTTGTTTCTTTCCTCCGGAACGAAATCCAACAAAATAAAATATCTCTCCTCTCTTATCTTTTGTGTTTTATATGAGGAGAGATATTTTACTTTTGTCGATTTTGTTCACGGGGAAAGAAACAAACAAAAATATTTTTTGTTTTCTTTCACAAAGAGAGAAAAAAAAGATAAAAGAAGGGAACGAAAAAATGAATTTAAACACTGATACATATTCGTAAAAAGACCATGGGCAACTTGATTACAATGGCAATGTTCAATCCCAATTTCCAATAGTCTTGTGATTTCAAGTGGCATGACTGTAGCGTATCATGTTACTTCAAAATTGATATTCTTGAAGAGTACCAAAGTAGTGACACGACTGCAACTAGGAATATGCTCAACAAAAATTACACAGCGGCCGCGTAAAACTTTCGCCAAAATAAAAGCGAGTACACTATAATACCAAAATTGAACTCACGCGACTTTGAGTCGTAGCAAAGAGGAAAAATATGAGAAAATTCTTCAGAATTAGGATTGATATCTTTTCTGCCGTGCTAAGAAAAAAAAAGTCACAAATACCATAAGTCGTTTTCTGCTCTTTTAAAATGCCAAATATCCTTTATTGAATGCCATAAATAAAATCATGTTATTTAGAAAATGAAAAATTGTGTTTTTGGTATGAAATATGTTATAAGCCTCCAAACAATTCAATACAGAGATTATGACCCCAATTACCGTAGTCGTGTCACGTCACTTTAGATGACTAAAGTCACGTCGCATCAAAATTCCTATTGTCGAAGTCGTTTCTTACGCCTCAAGTCACTTGAAACGACAAATGTCACTTCAAATGACATACTGTCACATCAATTTTACAAGTGAGGAGATGTGACTCGTATAGTTAAAAAGGAAAGTAAAAGAATTTTTTTCATTAATAATTATTTTTCATGTATAAATATTGTTATTAATTTGTAAATAATAAAATAAAAAAAAAGTCGCTTGAATCGACTTCAACAATACCAAATTTGGCGCGACGTGACACGACTTTAGTCGCGTCACTTGAAATGACACGACTATGGCGTCTATAATGTGAATTTATTTTTATTTGAAATTGAAATTACGACCGTTTCGGATGTTAATCCTTCATCAAATTTCTAAGAAACGCTGTAGAGCAGTGCCAATACAATTATTTTTTTAATTGAGTTTTCTGTGTGCCAAACCAACTCCGTAAAATATATTACGTATTTTAAATATAATATTATGGATCAGTCAGAATCTCGACGATATGAGTTCTACATTAATTTGTTCAATGCAAAATTAAAGGACGGCGAATAAAATAGCTTAAGACACATTTTATTATCCCGGAATTGGGACCAATATTTTAACCCGAGATAATTGCCTTAAGCCGTTCTATTCTTTTCATAATGTTCATCTGTAAAAATACAAACCTACAAGGATATTATGTGTACCGAATGAAATTTGTGATTCCCAAATTTATATTATCTCATAGGTTACTACGCAAAAGAAAAAAACTGGTACCGTTATTTTGTAGAAAAACAATTTAAAAAAACGAATAAACGTCAAATTGGACATTTGTTTTATTTGTTTCGAAATGGACGCATCATAAGGAGAAAAATGTGATTTAATAATTAGATTGTGTAATAATCATCCCGAGTATACCAATAAAAAAATTGGTAAATTGGCCGGTGTTTCCAATAATACGGTAACAAATGTAAAAAAAAATGTCAAATCAATCTTTCTGTATCACGCAAGCCCGGATCCGGAGAAAAATCAGGTGCTCCAAATAAAATGTTGGATCAGAAAATTGTAAGAGTCATTTCGAAACATCCCTCGATGTCTGTGCGAGATTTGGCCAGAAAAACCAAAACAACCAAATCGATTGTGGAACGAGCTAAAACCAGAAATAATCTACGGACATACAAGAAGTCAAAAATCCCCAAAAGAAGTGTTGAACTATTTAATAGAGGGATCGATCGAGCAAAGAAACACAACAAATGGTTGAACGAAAGAAAAGATTCTTGTTTCGAAATGAACTACGAGACCTACGTCAAAATGGATTTCTCGACACTTCCAGGTCCCCAATATTACATCAAAAAGAAAGGTAAAGAACTGGACGGAGCAATTACTACCATAGCTGTTGAAAAATTTGGCAAAAAAACATATGGTTTGGCAAGCAGTTTGCCAATGCGGCTTAAGATCACATCCATACAAAATAAATGGGATTATGAAAAGGTGAATGTTCGCCGTAAAATGAACAAAAAGTTTGAATGAATACGATTATTTAAAAACTGTACAATATGTGCAATAGAACAAGTACAGAAAAATAATGATTCTGTGGTCAAAAGCCATAAGGGCATAAGTCGATTTTTTTAGTTTTCAGGAGAGCAATTTTTTAGTAATCAATTCACCCTGTCGAAACTAACAAATTCTTATGAAGACTGTTAGATTTAATTTGTATAGAATTTTTCGGGCTTTCTATATGACGATAAGGGAATTTTCATAAGATTAATAAAATAACAGTTACTTAGGTTCTAATGACTTGTGCCCTTTTGCCTGTTATACAATTTTTAAATAAAATGTTATGCCGTTTCAACAGTATTAATATCTCATTGAGTTTTCATCATAAAAAACTAAAAAAAAATTATGTTGTAGAGAAAAAAATTTACTACAATATAAGCTATTGGCCGCCATAAGGGCACAAGTCAACTTGTGCCCTTATGGCTTTTGACCACAGATATATTGCCGTTTAGTTTTAATTCTTCATGTACAAATCACAAATTTCATTCGGTACACATAATATTTGGAACAAAACTCTTTTATATATCTAGTTCAACTATTTTCAAATGGTGTGGTAAAATTCTGTTACTCGATAATCTGGCGTCGTTAACTAAATGTCCAAATAAGTTAGTAAAGGATAAAAATAAGTAGAGGAAGTAAAACGATTCTGAATTTTAGATTTTAGAACTGTTTTCATTCTAGACAGACAGACATACTGGTTTAATAAATCCGATTTAGTGAATTTTCGAGATTAACCGTAGTTAGATTAAAGGTATTTATACTTTATTTTGAGTTAAGTGACTAAAACGATGTAATGCGAGTGTATTAAGCCTTGTCTTGACGGCAAAATTAATTATAGTTCTAAAAATTAATTTTATGATCATAATTTGGAGTTATCGTCTTGCCGGTAAAAGTAAACCTACTACCCTCTCTCCTTTCGTCAAATGCGCAAACTAATTATTTTGTTATTGTTATTAGACGTCAAATTTTGAAATAGGCGTCAATGAATGTTATTTACTTATAGCGCTGAAGCGAATTTGTAAAGCTTTTTAATTTGTATTTGAAAAAAATTTAACAATCCAAAAAATCAAGAAAAAAGAAACCGAAGAGCTTTATTTATTTCTAATCAGTGAACGTTTGACCCTGCAAAATAAAATAAACGCGCACATACACAATAGAAAACAGAAAACATTTATTCACCCGTATTTTCCGAGAAGTAGAAGTATGTTCCAATTAATTATGGGTATTTAGGATAATTAATTATAGTACTAAAAATGTACTAAAAACGGTTAAATTATGTTCGTATTTTACAATAGCTGTGTAATATTACACTGCTAAATCAAATTATGCTCTAATTAATTATTCCGTCAAGACAAGGCTTTAGTTTGACAAATATTATGAAAACAATAACAGTGGAGGCTATATTAAAATTCTAAAAACCTATTCTTTTTTTTGTAAAAATTACTACGATTTTTGAGTACATACTCTAAAATTGTTTAGCGTGCCGGCCCAATTTTGGCACGCATGCAGCGTATTTACGATCACTGCTGTAGAGTGTTTAATAACACGTTCGCCACTTAACGTCAGATATATGTGACATGACATGCTAGTTTAAAAAAACTCATGTCGCAAATATGTGACGCAAAATGCTACAACTTTGTATTGCTATAACTTTGTTGGGGTTTGTGTTACAAGATTTTGTTTTGCGCAGTAGTTTACAGAAGTGTGACACGTATTCGTGTCGAATGATTTATGTATATGAGTTTCCGTTATTGCGATATTTTCATTTTTGTGTGACTCCCCGAAATGTTTTTGTTTCAGTCCAACGAAAATTTTTGTATGGTGTACACGTATTTATTTGTGTTTTTACTGTCTTATTTAGGACAACCTTCAGCTCAGCAACGTAATTCCAATTCAATTAATCCAATAATGGGACATTTCCCAAGCGTGGTAAATAGTCGCAAGAGATGTCGCCAATGTAGCAAAACTGGTAAGAGGACTGCGACCAAATACGTTTGTTGTATTTGTAAAACCAATGAAGGCGAGGAGATTGGATTGTGTGCATATCCATGTTTCAAAATTTGGCACACTGAATAAATTTTCGAAATTTGCTTTTTTTATTTATTTTGAAATTTTACACTCGAATTACGCTTTGTTTTTATGATTAGAATGAAATATAAAAATAATATAACCATAAAATGTTTGACTTTATTTTAATCATAATTTATATACTATATAATATGTCCATTTATAGTACACCAATACTCCCGCTTTACGAAATGATTAGTTTCCGCAAAATTGGGTGTAAATCGAAATTTCGTTTCGTTCCATTGGTAAATTTCGCAAATCGAGAGATTGGTGACAGTACCCCAATCCCTCGATTTACGAAATTTCGCAATAGAACGAAAATAAATTTCGATTTACACCCAATTAAACTAATCATTCGTAAAGCGGAGTATTGGTGTATTTCAAAGACTTATATCACACATATGTATGTGCCGCCGGCATATACTGTACAAACTAAAGACTCAGGCAGCGTAAACATGACTAACACCATTCGTAGGCTCATGTCACACAAATATGTCGCATACATTGCACAAACTTAAGACTCATGTCGCATGTACGTGACGTATCGGCATTCATGTCGCATATATGTGACGCACTCGAAATTTTCGAATATCGAAAAAATGGTTGAGTGGCGAACGTGTTAAGAAAGTGATAAAACCAAAAATAATTGTGTTTTTTTATATAAAATCTTTCGTCCGTGATATTAGTCCACGAGTAAACAACAAATATGTTAAATTCAAAGGTAGAAATTACTGAGGGGTGTGACATTTTGCGAATACGGCAAATGTTCAAGTATTTATTTCGTAAAATTCTGAATTTTGTTTTGTTTCGTAAAATACGAAAATCGTAAAATCCGCCTTATTATGAACCAAAAAAAAAAAACGAAATCGAATTTTTCGAAAAGCAAACGTCAAAATCCGGACTGGGGGCCTATTATGAAATTTTTCGATTTCGGATTTTTACGATATCGAAAAAATCCGCCCTATTATGAAATGAAAAAAGAAATTCACAGCGAATTTTTTCGAACGCACGTGGCAAAATTCGACTGCTATTTAGTTGGCGAATTTTGTAAGATTGATGGTATTTTGTGTTATTTGTGGTAAATAAATTTTTTGTAAATGATAAATTTAATTTTAAATAAATTAAATAATATTTAAATGTATGTAGAATTATTATTATTAATTTATATGCATAATATTACAAATTCGATAAACCAAGTTTCATAATAGGGTAAATCCGCGACGGATCGAATTTTTTCGATATCGTAAAAATTCGAAATCGAAAAATTTCATAATAGCCCTCCCTTCATGTGTGACGAATATCGTATTTACGAAGGTAATGAAGAAAAGACGCGTATTAAAAATTAAAATATGTATACATATATAATAAAATACATATGTACATAAAATTAAACATTAATTACCAGTGTTTAAATTCATTTTTCGTTCCCTTTAATCTCTCTCTGCGAAAGGATAGCGATCGATTTATTTCTTTTCTAAAGAGAGGAAACAAAAATTTATTTATAAAACAAACAAAATCGAAATTATACATTTTAAATGTGTTCACTGTTAATTACTTTTTAAAATGTAAATTATACATACAATTATTTTATACAAATTTATTTATAATTTTAATAAAACTTATTTAATTGTGAAATGTTTAGGTATATAACATAAAAGGGCAAACTTTATTGTCGTAAATTTTACGAACAAAACGAAAATTTCATAATAGAAATATCCGCCGCGGATCAAATTTTTTTCATAATAGATCCCTGCTTTATATGTGACGAATATCGTATTACGCGAAGGCCTTGTTTAAATGAAAGGGCCACATTCATTTAAGACTTGATCTTTATTGCATAATATGCATTATGATATTTTTAATTTTTTCCAGTTAAGGAGCTTTCTGGTCTAGAACCTATCGGCATACATTTTGGACGATTTGTCGAGCTCGATAAAAAATATACTCATTATACGTTTGTTTCTGCAATTATAATGATCCCATTATTCATTGCTAGTTTATCTAGTAGAGTAGTCTCTTTCATTGCTTCACTACTACCAAGTAAATTATGTATTTCATTTTTGAAATTTTATCTAGTACAGTATCTGGCAATTGAATTAGAGCCACCTTCGGGTTTTGGTATTTTTTCAAATTTATCAGAAGCAATCCTAAGCAATCGTAATAATATAATGGTTTTATTTAATGGAATAGTAGGTATTTACATTCCAATCAAAAAATGTTTTAAATTTTAATTCTAGGAAAAATTACAGTTAATTTAGTTTTTCACCAAATTATTTGTGCACCCAAAGTTTTTTGTGCAATATGAAAACAAAACGGTAAATCAATTAAATTTAAAATTATTTTTGGTTAATTAAATTTTGATTTAGGTAGTCACTTATGTTTTGTGTGCACTTGATCTGCTTTTATTGCGCTTTGGTAACATCTTGTATGTTCAAAAATTTGTTGATAAAATCACCTAGAAACTTATCCCACTCGGTTTTCTTAGCACTCTGCTACACATTTTTGGTCTTGTTAGATTGTGAATATTTTCCATTTTAATTTAAACTTCCGCAAGTTTAAATCGAAACCCTGCCCTGGCCAATACCACTAATTATATTCGAGATTTTTAATTAATTTTATGGCAATGATTCACATTGTGCTGAACAGCAAATTGAGGGCCGGGTATTTATCGTCAACTAGGAATGTTACCTAAAATCACTCATTCTTGAATAAAAATCATGTAAATTAAATTATGTATAATAAAAAAATATGTAACATAAAACAAAAATATGTAAATAAGTATGTAATTACGAATTCATATATGTATGTACTTTTATCGAAATTTCAAAAAAAGATGAAGGGGAAATGTAAATATCCCGGTAAATCAGATGAAATACCGGTTAACCAAGAGATTAAAAAAAAAAATCGGATGCATAGGAAAATTCCCGGATAGTAGAGGTTCACGGATAAATCGAATCCCGGATAATCGAGATTCAAGGTATACAAATTTTATTAATACAACATTTAGTACTTATAATACTTACAACTTACCTATAGTCAGAATATATTTTTAAATAAATTATCAACAAAAATTTCCGATTTATTTTGATAATCCTTTTAAAATCGCAGTACATATTTAGAAGCACAATATTCTGTATACCTAATCTATTGGTGATTTCCCGAGTTAGACAAAAACAAAGGAACATTTTTTTCGAGAACAATCGAATTACGTTTAGGGTTACAATAGGGCTTGCAAAAACCCGGGTAACCCGGGTTTTAGGATTTTTAAAACCTGAAACCTCGAGTTTTTGCAAACTCTAATTTTGAATAGAATTTATTTTGAAATATAAATGCGGGTTTTAAGTAAAAAACTCGGGTTTTCGGGTTCCTCACATTTGGAGAAACCTGGGTTTTTGAGACCGGGAAAACCCGGTTTACAAGCCCTAGTTACAACATACGTTTTTTGTTTTGCAAAAATAGTTTAGCAAACAAATTGATAGATCGTTGAGCAAATACTTTTTGCACCCAGTGTGCAAAAAGAGAGCGATGTTACCTTACATACAAGGCGAAGACAACTGTAGCTAAGATAGTTGGCATCGCTAAAAGCAAAACACATCTCCCGTAGCTAATAAAACTCTTTATTTACAATTGAGAGCTACAAACATAACACCGATCGGACAGCTTAGCTTATATGAAATGTATAGGGGAGATTAATCGTTCAAAGCAACAGCAACGATTTTTATTTATATTATTTTCTATGTCGTCAGCTAGAAATGCATAGTGTGAAAGTCCATTTGTTCCAATTTTATGTATTTCATATCAAACGAAAAAGCAGGAAATTGTGAATCGATTACCGTTTCTAAAATATCAAAAAAAGTAATATTAAGGGAAATAACTTGGACAGTAAATTAGTGTTTGCGTATAGACAATATGGAGAGTGAGATAGTTTTCATTGTCTCCTGAAAAAAAATATCTTTGAACTTGCGCATTCTGCATTTATAGCTGACAATGTGTCTATGTGTTTTTTAGTTGGATATTTTGTTTTTGTCATAACTTTTGTAATCACATTGACTTTTATGTAAAATAAGAAGCTCCTAAAAATATTATTACAGGGGAACGATAATTTTTATGCATCTGATTTAGATAGCTAATTCTAGCCTAGAAAATGAAAAACTGTGTTTTTTATATGAAATGTTTTATTATTAACTATAGTCTCCTAACAATCTAGTAAATACATTTTGTCCAACGGCTCTCCAATAAATTTATCCCATCGCGGAAATATGATTTCGAAAGATCTGCAAAATAACCGTTTACGGCCTCTATAACTAACTTATTCATCCAAAGAAAAACGCTTTCCACGTAGACATTTTTTTAGGATTCAGAACAGATGCGCGTTCTCTTTCTAACAGTTCCGAAAGACGTAGATTTTACGTTGTATACTGAAGATTCATGGATGTATTGTAGTTGTAAAGGGTGTGTTTTATAGAGTTACACAAGTTTAAATCATAATAAAGCAAAGAAATATATTTTTAATATCAATGAAATTGGATAGAAAATTTTATGACATTAATGTTTAAATATGATTTCGGCCATGTGGCCGCCACGGCTGGCGCGTACAAAGCGCAATCTGGAACATCAATTTTCACAAACTTTTCGCGGCATTTGCGGCCGTATTTCGCTAATAACTCTTCGAATGTTGATTTCCAGGTGTTCAATTGTCTCTGGTTTATCGACGTAGACAAGTGACTTTACATAACCCCAAAGAAAATAACTCAATGGGGTTAAATCACCGATCTTGGTGGCCAATTAATTAGACCATTAAGCGAAATTATTCTTCATCAAAAGTTTCTTTGAGTAAATCAATTGTAGCGCGCTGTGTGGCATTGTGGCTCCATCCTGTTGGAACCACATGTCAGCAAGATTAATGCCAACTAATCGAGGTACGAAAATTTTTCTAATCATGTCCCTATACCGCTCACCATTGACAGTATCATTCTGACTATCATCGTTTTTGAAGACATATGGACCAATGATCCCGTCAGCCCATAAAGCGCACCAAACAGTAATTTTCTGTGGATGTAATGGTGTTTCGACAAAAGCTTGTGGATTATCCGCACTCCAAATCCGACAATTCTGCTTATTTACGTACCCATTTAACCAAAAATGGGCTTCATCGGAGAACAAAATTTTGAATAGAAATTCAACATCAATATCAATTTGTGCTTCAGCCCATTCGGTGAATTGGCGACGCATACGATGAAATGTCAAACCAATCTAAACAAAAAGCAACTATCAGCTGTTAACTGGGTTGTCAAATAAAGCAGTGTTGCCAACTCAAAGTTGTGAACCTATAAAAAAACACCCTTTAATATTAATGAATGAAACGTGCGAAAAATGGTTTGTCCGACAAAAATGTAGAGGCTACGAGCGTGTCCACCACCGTAAACTCAAAATAGCGATTATTGAAAATTTACACATATCCAGCTATTTTTTTTTTATAGAATCGTTTAATAAAAATATTTAAAATCAAGAGGTATGATTGTCCGATAAAATGAATGGGTTAATTTTGCAGTCCTGACACTTTAAAGTCATCTGTTTCATGATAACCTTGAATTTATTATTCCACGAAATACCAAATGCTCATAAATAATCACTGAACAATCATTAAATGCTACGGCTGACTTCACACAATTAGGGTTTAATCGTTCTCCTTCACCGGATCCTTTACGCCGATGCACGCTGCGTGTTTCTGAGCCAAGTTCGGCTCACAAGTCACAACATATACATTAGCCGCATTTCTTGACGCTTAGAGATCTGGATCAGATCAAAGTTTACATTGAAAACAACAACAAAAATGTAAATTTTTGTTGTTGTTTTCAATGTAAACTTTGATCTGATCCGGATCACTATGCGTCAAGAAATGCGACTATTAATATCACAGATTCGCCCAATTTCACGATAAATAGACATACTTTAACTAAAACCACAATTTTTGTAGCGCGAATGAGTGATGGTTCTATTTGATTCATCTCGCTTAACTGTCCAAATAACCATGCGATAAAAAGAAGTATTGTTTTGTTTTCCATAAAATAACGTAAAATTTAAAGTTGCTTAAAATTGTATGGTAGAGTGCTAAGTTTACAAGATAAAAAAATTTACTTGTTAACGTTCATACGCTTTTTGATACGTTTTCTCTAAAACTTCAATAATTCGACAAGGAGTGGCCGCACACAAATTTCCATAGTATCATTTTCAAGGTTTCTAAATTCTCTATAAAATTGCCGATTTGGATTTTTGAGTGAAATATCGAGCAAGTTCGTTTACAGTTTCAAACAGCAGCATATTTTTCTTTTAGACACCTTTTGTTTTACTCAAAAAAGTCATAAAAAACAAAATAAAATAAAACGGATTCCAGTATCGAAAAGAAGACAAGATTTCCTTCAAAATTTTTTTTTTGAAAGGTGTTACTTCATCAAGGCCAAGACAAGCGTTCAAATGGTATTTTTTCGAAGAAAATTTCTGTTCCGTTTTTTAATTGGCGCAGTGCAGTGTATGTTGAAATTCTGCAAATATGTAAATGTGATGAACCACATCATAATCCGGTGAATCTAAAAGAGAAGAACATAATAGAACCGAAGTCATTGCCTACAATTGAATGAAATGGCAAAGGAATTTCAACTTGGGATGTTTCAGTTTGAACTGACAAATTTGTGGTCGAATTCAGAAGTTGCCTCCTTTTTAAATCGACGAGAAGCCCATATTTTGTTAAAAAATCAGCTAATATGTGGAAATTTCCGTCTTGTACCAATATCAATAATTAATATTTTGTTACCATACGTATGTTTATTGGAGCCATTTACCGCGGACAATACAATCTCAGGATCCGATCTAAGTGTATTTCCTTTAAAATTTTTATAAGGCAACGCACAACTGTAACATTTGCACCAGTGTCAACAAGAAAAGGTATTTTATTGTCGATATATCTTATGAGAAGGCCGTGGTTTAGCAGAATCCGACCAGTCGCCACGGCTACAATCGGATTTTTTTCTCTTTTGAATTTGTTTCTTTGGTACATGGTGGAATTTTTACGGTTTTACGCGCAGGATAGGTAACACTTTCTTGCGTCATTGCCAAACTTGTGGCGGAAGTAACAGTGTCCCCTTATCATCAACAAACGACGTCTAATTCGATATCTGTAAATACGATCTTGGTTTGTTTTGAATCGCTGTGGTGTCGATCTTCGTCCTCGATTCACTAGTTGTTTTAATTTATTCTCGACGTGTACACGTCTTGCTTCTTCTTGTTCCTTTTGTATTATAGGCTGAAATTGTTGTACAGATCCACGATGGTTGATTGGCTTTCGACATGCGATACACCAGAGCTTGGGGCCTATTTCCGAACACAATTGTCTATTGACAATTATACCAATTTGACGAAAATGCTACACAATTTTAAGTGAAAATGGTATTCTCGTACACAAGTATAAATTGTATTTCTTAACTACAAAATTGTGGTAGATTAAAATGTATTTTGTAGTAGATTCGTTTACTGCCAAATTCAAAACAAAAGTTCGGTTATAAGTGCAAAACAAACGAAAAAGCGATATAAATGCAATATTGTGGTTTCAACAGTAACTATATTGTTATTGCCGGATTCACAATATTGTGTAAAATTACATACCATTTTGGTGTTACAGAATACGAAATTCACAATATTGTCAAATTTCACAATATTGTGACAGCATTTATGTGTTCTGGAATAGGGCCCCTTGTTGCTTGAAGATTCCGTCAGCGATTGTAAGTAATTTGTCGGTAGGCTTTTAACCTATTGCTTGAATAGCACCATTATACAGGTTCAAGTAATTTATGAAACCATAAGGTTCCTATGAATTTTTATCAATACATGTGCCTCCTTTGCCCACCAGGTTTATCATTGACCAATACACCTCACCTGGCTTTCGGTCGCCAAAATACTATCCGTCCAAAAGCTTTTTGAGGCGGGTTTTTTCGGATTGAGTATGCCGCACCGTCAAAACTAACTTAGCTTTTCGTACTTCTTTTGGTGGAGGATTAATGAGAAGCTCTGTTATTTTCTCGCAAATATCTTCCGCTGAGGCAACATGATGACATTTATACCCCTATTATGGTTCTCGCCTCGCCGAACGGTTCATCGTGAATCTTAAAATCACGTGAGTTAGTTTTTCTTATTATGGTTTTCGCCTTTACTTTGACGAATGCATGAATACCAATACATATGTATTAGAAATTATCATGCACCACTCATTATTTTTTGATAATTTTTTTGACATTTTCGGTCATTTGGCATCTGTTGTCTTATATTTGTTTTCAGCTTGTTTTGTTTCAGTTAATTTAAAATTTTTAAACGTTTGATAATGATGTATAATAAATATGTTATGCAGCGTCGATTTGTTGTTTTTAATTTTCTAAAAAAATATACGTACAGATAATGTAAAAATACACGTAATAATAACAAAAAATCTTATTATTATTCTTGAACCTTCCATTTTTTATGTTGCTAAAATAAAAACGAACATTTTTATATGGATTCGCCTAAAAATAGATGGCGAACAATTTTGACATTTTAGCTCGTTCACGGTGAAGACCATGGGCATGTTTTTTTTTGATATCGAAGTAATCTGAGAAATAATTTAACTGTCAAAATACAGATATGCGTTTTTTTTTAGTATTCGAGGAAAAATGTATTTCTCTGTGTTGTTTTTTTTTACGCTCGGATAATTTTAAAATTGAATTTTTTTTCTCTGAAAAAAAGTTCAGATTGTTATTTGATAAACATTTATTTTAAATAAAAGGAACACGATAATATTTATTTGGTATTAAACTGACGATTAATTTCTACGACGCTAGCAAAATAATCATTTATTTTTCTCGGATTCATCAGAGAAAATATTTATCGGATTTCTCCGATATATTATCTATCTGTTCTCTCTTATTTCTCCGACATTAAAAAAAAACACGCCCCATAATACGAAATTTTAAATTCGCCGACTTCAACCAGAGCCTTCTAGAGTATAGAGCCATAATCATTATGACGTATTTTGTCGAAGCTTTTTTAGTGGTATAACTTTTCACTAATTTCCATAGGAATCCATAGTAAAAATGGTATTTTTTAGCTTCAAGTTTTTCAATGAAAAAAGCAAAAATGTTACAAAATTTTTATACAAAAGTGTTCTACATATATTTAGCAGCAATATACAAGAGGGTATATTGGTATTAAGTAAATAATAATTGCAGAAATATTAAAATTAAATTATTTCTAAAATATATTTTTGGAACTTTCATTTTGAAAAATACATCAAAGTTGGCTCTGACGAATTAAAATAATACTTGCTAAATTTATCTTTAGTTTTACTAGTGTACGTTAGATGTCTCAGATTTATACAGAAAAATACGAAAAAAATTGTTTAATCACAAAATTGTGAAAAGTTCTTAAATATTTTGTGAATTTGTTTTGCTTTTCCTACAACTTTTGAACTCAAATTTCCCCAAGTGGCAATTTTTGGTACGATTTTTCAAAATGTTTACTACCCACTGCCATCTATGTATATTGACTTAATGCACACGATTTGTAGTAAGCTTTTCTTTTTAATTTGATCAGGAGCCTAACCAAGCGCAAATTTTAGTGATAAAAAAAAATTACGTTTGAAAAATATTCTTTTACTAAAAAACTGTATGCAGCCAAAGCTGCTATAAGTTCTATTTTTCATCCATACAAAACAAAAAATAACACTAAGGCAAAACATATTTTAGTGATACGTATAGAGATACTCATAAGGAAAAATATATCGCTAATGTTTCAAGACTGTCAAAGTATCATATATTTTGTAAACAAAAAACATTATAAGTAATAGACATACGTTTGCTACAAAAAATTTATTTTTTTTATGTGGACGTACGTTTTTCTAGCATACTACAACCAAATAATAATTTTTTATTTATCACTAAAATGTGCGCTTGGTTAGGCTCCAGAACGCTGTTGATATGAACTTTTTTTTATATTTTGGTTTAAATAAATCAATTATTACAAGAAAATGAAAACGATTTACTTAAACGATGTTCATATATGTTGAAATTCAAACATTTATGAAAATATTTTAGAAATCATAATAGAGAATTTGTAACGTTTTCATTTACAAATTTGTCTTAGGAAAAAAAGTGATTTCCCATATGTTTTATGTGTTTTACTATGGAAATTTTGGTTTTTTTGTCGTTTTTAATTCCCTTATAAAACCTTCGTTTTTTAGATTATGGCTTGTGTAATCAAGGTTGCTTTGCTTCAACTCGCCGTGAAAGTCAAATGTGAAAACCATAATAGGGGTATTAGCTATGTCTGAATTGATTGAGCATACGAGGGCGGATTGAAAATGAAGCTACCTAAGTAGGAAAACAAAATTTTTGTTTGCCAAAAACCATTTATTTCTCAACATAGTCTCCTTTTACTTCGACACACTTAGTAAGACGATATTCCAACTTTTTTATACCATCTGAATAATACGATTTCGGGAACCCCTCAAAATACGCGTTAGTTTCGATAATCACTTCTTCGTTTGAGATGAATCTTTGTCCTGCGAGCCAGTTTTTTCAAGTTTGGAAACAGGAAAAAGTCACTAGGAGCTAAATCTGGACTATAAGGTGGATGATCAACCAATTCGAAGTGTATTTCACGTAATTTTAGCATCGTATCTAATGCTGTGTGAACCGGTGCGTTGTCTTGAAGAAAGAGCACTTTTTTCTTCTTTAAATGTGGTCGTTTTTCCTTGATTGCATCAACCAATTGATCCAATAATGCACGATAATATGATACTTTCCTGTGATTGTGGATCCTTTTTCAAGATAATCGATGAGCAATATTCCGTGTGCATCCCAAAATATAGTGGCCATAACCTTGCCAGCCGATTTCACTGCCTTTGCCTTCTTCGGAGCACTTCCACCAGCTTCCACCCATTGTTTCGATTGATTTTTGGTTTCAGGTGTGTAGTGGTGGACCCACGTTTCATTAACAGTAATTAATCAACGCCAAAAATCAACAGGATTACGCTTTATCATGTCCAAACACCGCTGTGAAGTGGTCTGTCGAACTCGTTTTTGTCCGACACTGAGCAAACGCGGCACCCATCTTGCCGATAGCTTTTTCATATGCAAATGTTCAAGCAAAATGTTGAACACACGTTCATATGATATGTTTACCATTTCAACAATCTCACGCAACTTGACTCGGCGATCATTCATAACGATATCGAGGATTTTCTTGATATTTTCTTCAGTAACCACCTCTTTTGGCCTTCCTGTTGATGGTATTGTTGCAGTGCTTCTTCGGCCGCGTTTAAATTCAGCAATCCAATATTTTACCATGTAATCTGACGGAGCAGACTCACCGTAATGTTTATCGAGCTTTTCTTTTGTCTCTTTCGCCGTTTTCCCTTTCAAATAATAGTGTTTAATCACTGCACGAAATTCGTTTTTTTTCATTTTTCAAGAAACATAAAAGTTGCTTACTTCAAACGACTACAACAAATAAACTAATCGATGAATTTGGGTGAAATTTTAACAGCTGACGTTTGACAGATCGCAATTTCTAAAAAACAACAATTTTGTGTTTGTGCTGCCATTTAGCGCTAGGTAGCTTCATTTTCAATCCGCCCTCGTACTACAAACCGAAACTGGGCAAACCATACACCGGGATTACGATATCATAACGGAGGGATTTTCAATCGAAGACCAACCGCTGTGTACTTAAACGATTTTATATTTTTTACTTTTTAATTGCAATAACGGTTCAAACAAATAAAAATACATACAAATTATCAAACAAACGTTATTTTTTGTTTTATTTTCAACGTACTATGCGATAACAGGTGATATAGGTACAATGAACACATTATTAGATTTTTTTTACGTGGTGCATTACATTCCACTATACATTTTAAAATTCATTTTGTGAGACCTTTTTTATTTTATTTACTTAACACGTTAATCGCCATGTCAGTCGTATGTGTCTGACACTAAGAATTTCTCCATGGGCCATGTCAGTCATATATGTCTGACATACGGGATTTAGTACATAAGAAGGCCACGTCGGTAACTGGTATCCGACGCAAACGATAAATTTGCTTTATCTTTCAAAAGCTTAGCCTTCTTTGAGCAAAACCTGAAAATTGCTAGGCTTACTACAGAAAAATAAATAAAATAGACTTAGTTATATAATGCTAAATATGTAATAAAATTACCATGGCGCAGAGGAAAACTTTGTTGAAATTATTGTGGCGATTAACGTGTTAATAACTAAAATGTTCCCAAAGTTTTACTCTTGCCAAGGCTTTCGTTGAATTATTGCGGCTCTTGGTAGCGATTACAAGTTTTGTAATAATTTCTAAAATAATGTATAGCTGCATATATTAAAATAATTATTATGTTTACTGTCTCAGGCGCTCAAATGAAGTTAAACTGAAAATTGTTGCTTCCGAAATTAATCGCTAATAAGAGTTTTGAAACTTAATGGACTGAAGCAATTAGAATGTCAGTTTATTATTTTACCTGGTTTAATAAAAAATTATATTTATGTTATTATATTTAGCCAAAAACTGGGGAAAATTTCGCTAACATTCTGCAATTTAGTAAAATTTTAATAAAAAAGGAATATTTATCAGTGTAATTTCTAATATGCCTTAATAATACATATTTAATTTCATAAGACCATTTTAATGTGTTACAGATAGCACGTAGAAGTACATATGTATTTACGAACAATTATTCAACACCCCACAGGTGAGACATACATAGGTAGACTACTTAGGTTTATTTACTCAATATTTTTAATTTATTTTTAGTTAATATTTTTCGAAAAATTTAAAAGAATTTAATTCACTTTCGCACTGAGCCTATGATGGAAAGGCAATAGCAACGCGACTGGATTGATTGTACTACAATTTGTATTCTATAAGTACATATAGTCAAAATAATATCTCGATGAAAATTCCTATTCTTTCATTCCCGAGTAAATACAACAACAAATTCACTTTTTGTTGTTGTTTTACTCGAGAATGAAGGAATAGGAATTTTCAACGAGATATTATTTTAACTATACATACGTGTTGATTTTTGAAAAGTTTCCACCCGAATTATCTCAAAAACCAAGCGGCTCTGAAAAATGTGTTCCTTATAAAAGTTGTATGGCTTTGAGGGGGAAAGAGGATAATATTATTTATTTTATATTTGTAGGTTATCTTAAAGTTTATTTAAAGATCAAATTAGTTTTTTGTTTTATATTTTTTTAAGGAGCAACGTGTTATACTATACGTAAACAATTCAACATCTTTTATTTGAAATTTCTTTGTTCGATGTTAGTTTTCCAATATATTTACCAAAGTTACATTTAATAGAAAGTTGGAATTTGCAATAAAACACTGGTGTACGACCGACTTTAAATCTCATCTTTTGTTTTCCAAGGTAACGACCAATATTGGTTATTTCACGAGCATCGTAAATCATGTTTGTTACGCATTTGAACATGCCATTTTTTCTTGTACTTGACGAAAAATACAGTAATTTTTTAATAAAAGAGTTAAAAACCAGTTTAGATCAAATTATATAAGAATAATGTTATCATATAGCAATCGCGGTAAACAATAAATAAAAATTAGGTGGCGACCAGCGAAAAATTATAAACTTATGTCGTTTTCGATTCACCCAAAAAAGCAATCCGTTGTCGAAAGAGTGGTTTTGTACTGTCAAGTCGTTTGATTTGCCAAGAAAGCAATCGATCGAGCAATATGTTGCCTCAATTTTTTGGCAAATTTATCCCTCTTTTACTAATACCAAATTGGTTTATCATGACACAGAACTACCTGAGGAAGATTCTATTTTCAAAAACGTCAACAATATTTTTTACAAACCCAAACACACGCACATACAGTGGTGTTTAAAATAATAGGACACTCGGTGATTTTATTTTTATAATTAACTAAAAACTACTTATCAATTTTCAATTTTTTTTTTTATTTACATAGCACAAATATCAACTTACAATTAAATATCAAAAAATCATAATTTATAAAAGGTTAAAAAAAATTAACTTTACAGCTGTTCAAAATAATAGGACAATTAATTTCAAAATTAATTTTTAATCTTGTTTGTGTATGATTAAATCTAATATGCGTTTTTATTGAATATTATTGGTCGTATGCCCATCTTTTCGAACGACTTCCCTGTATCGGCACATCCCTAGGGCCCATCAGCCCCTGACATTTGTGAACAGTCATTTATTCCAAATTCAACCAATTTAAATTCTAAACCTTTTGTTTATTTTTGTATTTCTCAATATTAATAGCTACTTTTACTTGATTCCAACAATTATTGGTCAGATTCAGATCAGGGGAGACTGATCCGGCCGTTGTAATTTACTTAATTAATCCCGTGGTTTGCTCTCATTGTGGTATGAAAGAAAAAGACGATTAAGCATGAACATTATAATTGCCCGGAAAATGGAATGATGGCGGTTGTTTGCATTAATATTATTAACTTATCTAATGCTCGGTTATGCCGAAGACGATAAACCACCAGGCTGCATTTTTCAGCAAGGTAGCGACCCAAAGAATACTTCGAGGTAAGCAAAATATTAGTTTAACGATTATAAAGTGGCGGTCGCGCAATGGCCGGGTCAGTCATCTGACCTGAATCCGATCGAAAATTGTTGGAATCAAGTAAAAGTAGCAATTAATAATGTGAAACATAAAAATAAACAAAAAATTTAGAATTCACATTTGTCGAATTTGGAATAAATAATCGTTCACAAATGCCAGGGATGTGCTGATGCAGGGAAAAGGTTCGAAAAGAAGGTCACATGACCAATACTATTTAATAAAAACGATTATTACGTTTAATCATACACAAACAAGATTAAAAATTAATTTTAAAATTAACTGTCCTATTATTTTGAACAGCCTATTTCTGATATAAAAATTGAATTGTTTTATTATATTCCTTTTATAAATTAAAATATGATTTTTTATATTTAATTTTAAGTGTGCTATGTAAATAAAAAAAAATAATTGAAAATTCTTAAGTAGTTTTTTAGTTAATTAAGAATTTACAATAAAATCACCGAGTGTCCTATTATTTTGAACACCACTGTATATCTGTGGTATTAGAAAAAACAGGATATCTGCAAATATCAAAATGTTGAGAAAACGCATTTAAAGTTTGAATTGATTTTTTTTTTAATGATTTGAATTATTTTACGTATTGCATAATATTAAACTTTCTAATTACATGGAATTTGATTATCAATTATGTACAACATGTATTAATTAAAACACAAAAACAATCCAAAATATAGCATTATTTGAATAATTACTAATGCATCTAAGGTGACGCTTCAGATTCTGGAACTAATAGCAGCAAACACTGAAAAAATGATTTTTTGCAGATATCCTGTTTTGGTTTATACCACAGATATATATAAAAACGAGCAATTCGATTATATTGTTCGATTCGTAGAGAAATATAGATTGCTTCAGAGAGAGCGGTAGAAGACGAATCGAAAACGACATTAAAAATTAACCCTTAACAGATGAAAGGACTTAAAAATGCAGTAGATAGCATTTTTAAATTCTGGTCCAGCGAAAATTTACCGAAGCTTCATTAAGAAAACTTAATGCTGGAAACAGATGTGCAGAATTGTGCAAGCATCGAAATTAGAAAACACTAGTTTAAATAGAATGAAATACATGGGTTCTGCTTGCCACGCAGAATTCTGCATGTTGGCCCTATTTCTAATTTTGCTGCGAATCAATAGGCTACATTACGTAAAAGAAAACAACTCTAGTACAATTTGTATACTTCGACTTGATTTTTTCAAACAACGTCGGTGATGAATTCAGTTTTGTTATACATACTTGGGTTCATATGTTTTCAATCAATTTTTGTAATTTGTTGACGGAAAATAAGGTTTGTGTGACAAGTGATAAAATGGAGGATCAAAATTAATTAATTTGTGACAAAATAGGGCATCATTCATTTAAAACAATTTTACATTAAAACTAAATATGTATAAAATAATTCCACTAAAAAAATTCTGCTTGTTAGAAAAGACGCTCATGTAGTTCACCTGCATTTCTCCCGGCAGCGCTGTTAGCAGAAATTCTGCTCATATATTTCTGCTCATAGGTTCCACTAAAGATTTTTAAGTTTATAATTTTTCCCTGGTTGGAATGACAAAAATATTAAGAAAAATTAGTATCGTTAAAATTTTTATGTTTTGAATTTTTCGCTGGTTGGGCCTTGAGAAATGCAAAAATGAGTGTTTGTTTGAAGGATATCGCACTTGTCCAACCTAAAAGAGACTGTAATAAACATAAATTAAATTAGATTTATGCTATCAATAACAATTTACCGTATATCTTCGATTCTAAGACGCACTTTTTACCTCATTTTAAGGTTTTTGAAAATGGGGTGCGTCTTAGAATCGAGGGCGCCTTAGAATCGCAGGTTTTCGCGTATATTTCATGCGTCTTAGAATCGCATTTTATTTCTTAAAACTTCTTGCGTAAAAATTATGCATTGCATTCTGCAAATTAGATGGCACTGTGATGAGTTAACGAAAAACCCACTATTAACCAATTGTTAATACATTTAATCATAAATTTGTTGTCAAAATGTACATTTGAATAAATTACCGATTAGTCCATTGCCATTTCTTGATAATTTCATTTAACAAAAATTAAAATGCCGTTAAAACGAACACATTTTGAATTTTTTTTTTCGTCAGTACCATGCGTCTTACAATCGACATATTAAAAAATGTTTCAATTAGTGGCACTCAAATTAAGGTGCGTCTTGCATTCGAGGGCGCCTTAGAATCGAAGATATACGGTATTAATAAACATAAATTAAATTGCCAAAACACAATATGTATTACGATCACTAACAAATGATGTTCAAGTGTTAGAATACTGAAACTAAAAAAACAATTAAAATTTTAATATGTATATCGACCTATCCAAGTAAGAATATGATAAATGAAAAATCCTGTTTTTTCAGGAGAGCAGTATAAAGCTTTAATTAGTTCTTTTCACTGCTAGGAATAAACGGATAACTTTTTGTTCTACGATTTTTCTTTGTATTATAAACATATGCATTTGGAAAAAACTGTGCATGTCTTATAAACATAAATTCAAAGTATTTCATTAAAAATGATCAAATTCTCCATGGAACAAAAATATAACCGTACTTACCGAATGAACAAAATAAAAATATTCCCAAAAAAAATATTATAACCGTCCTTATCAATCGAACAGTTGGAAAAATATTCCAAGAATAAAAGTATAACGAACTTTGTTATACATATTTAAAACATTATTTCCAAAAAAAATATGATAAATACTTGAGTTTATCGTTGATTACCAAAAGAAGTTTTTCGTTATAAATTGATGTTAAGTCACGTATAGAAACGTTAATTATATCGTTTATATTTATACTGAAGAGTATTATAAAGTGGCTTTGAATTCTTTCCACTGGATTTTTTGTTAAAAACTCATTATTCAGGGATAAACTTATCAATTTTAGAGATAATACTTTAAGATTTTGTTATAATAAGAATTCGATATCGTAGAGTCCAAAAATCCCGTATTCCCGTAAAACTATGATAACTGAGGTTTTCATGGTCTTAATTGGGTAGGGCGATGTAATTAAAAAAAGATTCAGCTACAACAAATTGTTTTATTGTGAAATAATGCATCTTTTAGAATTTTTAAATTTTTATTGTGAAATTTAGTATCTGAAAGTTTCAGAATTTTTTGGGTCAGAATTTTAATGGTGTTAATTTTATAATTGTTGGGAAGCCAAGAATGAAAATTTAAATATCTAACCAAACCAAGTATTTTTATGGTATCAATAAAAAAAATTATTTACAATTTCTATTATACAATAAAACGTTTTTGAATTTTATGTAAATATGTACATATATTAAAATTATAACTCCTATTATAACTCCTTGTTAGAAAATATTAATATCGAAAACCTTTAGAGGGCCTTCCTCGAACAGTTTATGGAGATGAATAGCATTATAATTCAATTAAAGATTTGAAAAGTACCATCCGTGAATGTTGGGCCACAATTGATCTGAAAGCCCTCAAAAATTTAACAAATTCAATGCCTTCTCGAATTTTCGAAGTTATTCAGAAAGATCGGGGCCAGACCAAATATTAAATAAAATAATATATGAAAAATTGCTAATTTTGGTTTTTATTTAAGTACATTAACAGAAGTGCGTTTATACGAATGTCCACCTGAAATTTAGATTTTTCAATTTATTAAAGTAAAACATTAAAAATTTTCCTAATGTTTTATCTTATCAACAGATTTAAGATGATAGACATAATTTAGACCACTTAAAAAAAATCAAAACACTTTACTCTTAGAACTATATTCAAAAAACATAGTGCGTTTATACGAATGTCTACCACTGTATATTATTTAAAATGCCAATAATAAATAAAATACAGCATATATACAGTTCTGTGGCGATTCAGAAAAACCACTTATCTCTATATGAGTTTCATATAGAGATAAGTGGTTTTTCTGAAATGCCACAGAGTTGTTGTATGTAAAAAGATACTCGACCAATAAAGTGAGCACGGTACACCAATACTCGAAACCCAATGTTCAATTTCAGTTTATTGAATCCCAACGTTCAATTTCAGTTTATTGAATAAGGTAGTTTCCCAGTTGTTGAACAATCAGTCGGCCCTTAATTTGCTATTTAGCACAATAACGTTCCAATACAAAACAAGTAACATTTCGTCAAAATTATATAAAAATATTCGAACATTTTTAGTTGCCTAGGCCAAGGCAGAGTTTTTATTTGCCCTTGTTGGGGTTTAAATGAGCCCGGAAGATATTCGCAATCTAGCAAGACTCAAAATGTATTATAGGGTGCTTATAAAACCGTGTGGGATAAGATTCCCTGCGATTTTACATAATTTTTGGGCCACTTCCGAGACCTGATGAAGGCGTAATAAAAATGTTCCAATGGTTCAAAAATTATAAATGACTTAATTATTATTTAATTAGCCAAAAATAATTTTAAATTTAATTGATTTACTAATTATTTTTAAATTTTTCTGCATATTACAAATTCTTATGCATCAAAAATATGAATCACAAAAAATACTTTTCAATCAAGATTAATTGAATTTATTTGCATTACAATTATGGATTTATTTATGAAATTTTTTTCAAATAAAACGTGATTTATAATTGAATTAAATAAGACAAAAATAAAATTCAAAAAAATAATTTTCGTTGGTTTTATATTACAACAAACATAAACGTTACCTAAAATTTTCTCATCACAATGACTAATGCATCAGATAATAGTTTTTGTCAATTAAATAATGTTAAATCATAATGTTTATTCTTCTGTAATGTTAAATACATTTATATTAAATAAAATAAAATTATAAGATTGTTTCTTTTTTTTTAATATTTTGAAGTTTTCTAATATTTTTGTTTTTTAATAAAGAAAAGCACATTTTTTAAAAACGGCTAAGCGGAATATTTTAATTTTGATCTTAAATGATTCTTGAAAGGTCCCCAAACAATACCCAATTTGAAATTTTCGAGTATGTTAAAGTCGAATTTAAAGTTCATTCAGGAACACCGTGTGAGAGAATAAAAAAAATCCAAAAAAAATGTACCCTCATGGTGGATTTACGAAGGCGGATTTTTACTATAGGTATTTATTGCCGTGCTACCGTTAATCCACATAATGATTTTTATTTTTTTTTTTTCAATTGGCTGTTTGAATTGAATAAATTATTAAATAAGCTGAATCAGAAACACGAATTTGGTTAAGATAGTGAGGTGATGTTTCGAAGTTTTCGGTATTTTTTATTTTAGACTGAGTGCAATACAAAATTACAAACGTAATGTATCATCTAACTGAAACAAACAAATCAACAAGTATTGCGTTCCTTTTTCATCGAAAATTTTAGTCTTCGACAAGCGGCACACCAACATTTTCTAGTTCATTTTTGATGTTTGGGAAATCGCAAAAAAAATATTTGGACTAAATTAATTTTTTTTTGACAAATCGTATTTGAAATTGTCACTTTTTCAAAACATTTGTTTAGGGTTGTGGCACTTCTAATTCCAAATACGAGAAATAAGTTTGGGAAAATCACGAATTGAGCAGTTTAGTGGTAAAAAAGTATTCTTTTTACGCAAAGTATAAACATTTTTCTTTAGGTAATCGAATGTGATATAACGTAATCATAAAAAATATCAATATTTCCTAGCCTTCGCGCGATAGTTGTGGAAACGCGAAAAATGTATTACAACTAAATAGTAACAATTTGAATCGGTATGTACTTATATGTCCGCTATGTTTTTTGGACATCACTGTCTTAAAGGCAAATATTCTAAATGCAACACAGCCTCTAATTATGAAAATTTAAAAGTAATCGCGGTTATTTTGAGTGTACTTGATCAAACAAATAATTTTGATTTTGTTTTGTTTGAAGATCGTTAATTCTTGTTTAGGTAAAAAATAAATTAACCTTAATTTACTAATTTTTTACTTGAAATATTAAACATTTAAAAAATATGTTTCTGCTTAATCTGAATTTTAACTTTCACAATGAATTATTACAAATTTTGGTAGTAATTTTTTTGCTGAAGTCTCATCTGTACCTTGGTAGAAAAATGGCCGATGTCCATATTTGTTGTTTAAACTACAAAAAATGCTAATGTTCTCATTTGCCCTTTCAACGTTCAGCTCAATATTACGTTATTCCCATTACACAATTTCGAAATTAGCAATTGAAGGGTACTTGTTTGCTTTTATATAAATCATAGATATTCAGATTTTAGATATTGGTGATTTTTCTATCAAGGTACAGATATTTACTTTACAAATTGGAATAAAACCACAAAACACGAAATATCTCATGTTGTATTCTTTCTTAATTAATTTTCTATAGGAGGATTAGGTTCTATTCAATTTATTAGAAGTCAAAAGAAGAACGCTCAATTGGTTCACAATGGATTTATATTCAACAAAAAATTAACGCAAGCCAATGGACACACGACTTGGCGATGTGCCGATACAATCAAATTTAAATGTCGTGCAGTTTGTATAACAAAAAATAATTATCTACTTGCTGCTCGGCGATATCATACGCACGCCCCACATTGGAATCGTATATCAAATAGGCCATTGTACTCAGGCGAAGAAGATTTAGATGAATATATTGAAATTAAAACTACAGAAAAATTATACGAAACGCTAATTAAAGTAATAGATAATGAAGATGCAAGTTATAAAGTGGTTGTGGAAAAAGATGAGAATTATATCAAAAATGTAGATCATCATGATATACTAATCGATAAGTTTTAAAACAGTATACATTTTGTTTTTATGACTAATTTTAAAGAAGAAATAAATAAATAAACTTAGTTTACAGTTAAGAAAAAATATATATTTATTATAATAAAAATTATTTTTTGAAAAATAAAAGAGAAATGATTAAGGAAGTGCCTTTTCTTTTTGCAAAGATTTGCTGAGTTGCTTACTTAAAAGATATGAAATATACAAAATTTAGAGAAGAGAATATTAATTCGTAGGTATTGGAACACGAAGGGAACAACAATTCATCATCAGTAGGAAAGGTGGGATCCATTTGGTGTTTCAGGATTATGTTTACCGATCAAATTTAAAACGACAAGGACGCGATAAAAATGTAATTTATTGGGAATGTATACAAAATCGTTCTAATAAATGTCGTGGACGATTGAAAAGTACTGGCGACAGATTATTTGTGACTAATAGTAATGGTGAGAAAATTTTAAAGTTATTTGTTGTATAAGTAATTCTTGTGTGTTGCAGTTCAACATAATCACATTAAGGAGTTTGTGAGGATTCAAATTGCGGCCAAAACAGGACAACTCATGTGTAAAGCAATTAGCCAAATAGGGACATAAATACAGCGGTTTGCAGAAAATAACTACAATTTTTAATCTGAATTCAAACAGTTCATATACATATATATAATTGTATATATCTGTGGTCAAAAGGTAAAACAGCTTATTTCAAATTTCATAATTTTTGTAGTGAGTTGGAAAAAGTTGAATGAGTTGCTATGGCTTGCGACCACAACCTTTGGCCACAAGGCATTACCACTTAAGTCAAATTTAGTGAGGTTAGAGGAGAGATAGAAAACGTTAAATATTAAAAAAGGTAAAACAGCTTAAGTCGACTTAAACTGTTTTACCTTTTGAGCACAGATTTATATATTGTATTTTATATTTTTAAGATTTTAAATGTAAATAAAGTTTTTGTTTAAAATTAAATTCTATTGTTGAGTATCTGTTTTAATTCTATTGATACTGGAAAGGGAGGTGGGGAAATTGCAAGTACATATTTGATTTAAAGTTAAACTAATCTGTAAACAGGGTACAAGTACAGGTTAAGTAGAACATGTCATTCTGGATTTTATGAGTCCCCACATAAACGGAAATTTCTTTTTTGTGTTTGTAAAACCATTTTGTTATTAAAGAATTTGTAAGCCGCGTAAACGAGCGAACGGAAACTGAATTTCAAGCAAACAATAAACACCGAATGGGAATTCTCTCGATGTGTGCTAAGCCGCGAACACATTGAGCGAACGAATTAACGCCAAACAGGGAATGTTTGTTATTCGTCTATTGCCCTTCCGGAGTCTCTTACGCAACAAAGAAACAGAAATAGAATTTGTCAGTCTGTCATGTTCACATTGTGTATGACCAAGAATCACTAGTTTAGTCGATGAAAAGTTAGACGGCCCCCAATTTTCTCTTCAGTGCAATAATGCTCATACTCAAGGAGAAGCATTGCCATAAAACAGTAAAAAAATCATAAACACATTTTGGCAGAGCTTCGTATGAAACTTGGGGAGGTTAACAGAAAGCGGAAGATATTTGCGGTCTAGCAAGATCAAGCATTTTTAGTGAGGTGCTAATAAAACCGTGCGAGATGAGGTTTTATATTATTAAATAATATATTAATACTAAAAATTAAAATAAAAAATAATTTTACTAGGAAAAAGATAAAATAATTATATATGTACATAGTAGTAGTGAATAATTAATTGACAAATATTTTACATAACTCTATTAATATAAGTGTAATAAGGTTCGTGCAGTTTTAAAACAAAAATTTTTACTTTTTTTTATTTGGTGTCATCAAACTAGTTGTGTTGAGCTGGGGTTTGTTATGTCTGTGACTTACAAGTCATTAGAAAATATAAGTATCGCTCCTTAGAAAATATATCGTGACAAGAAAAATCGTTTGAAATGACCAGTCGTAACAAATCAAAGCAATAAGATGTTTTTCATGGTACTGTGTCTAGGCTTTATAAAAGGAATATTGAAAGTTGTCTTATTTGAGGGGGGGGGGGGGGGGGCAAACGATACGACTTATGCTTGATTTCAGAACAAAACAGCTATTCTTTTAGTTAAATAATATTTCACCTCTTTCTTCTTTTATGAAATTGCAAATTGTTGCAAAATCAATGCCAGCTGATAACATTTTTTTTCAGCATTGTAATGTGTAGACCCTGAATAACTTTTAGCTAACTTTCGACCATTAAACTTATCCACATATAAATAAAAATTACTTCTCAGGCTAATTTTTTAGATGTTGTGGTTTTAATTTTTTTTTTTATACTTAACTGTAAATACAATAAACATGAAAACGAATACATTATTTGGATCAATATGAATGTGTTTTAGACAAATTATTTTGTATGTCTTAAAATTCATTTTCGACTTTTTGCTTTCATATCAACATTTATTCTTAATAAATGTTGATATGAAACCCTGGCATTGACGGTAAAAATAGATCATTACCTCAGAATTCTTACGGACAATACCATTTTCCTAAAATTTGGACAGTAAGTAGAGAATAGCTCAAGGAACAAAAGCTATACAGTGCCGATGTGTGCTTTTACCTTGGGGGGGGGGGTGGATGTCACCCCTTCTAGGGGATGGAAATTAATACACTCAAAATAGCCACAGAAATAGATAGAGGGATGAATTCTAAGCAAAAAATATCGTATGAAGTTTTTTCGATAAATCAATATTTTTCGAGATTTTTTTCAACTAAAAAATGCATGCTTGAGAGCAATTCAAAAATTTCACCGAAAAACGCGATTGGTTTTTAACAATAACTTCCTTAATTTTAAAGATATCTAAATGTTCTAAAAGCCATTTTGTAGGGAATTTCAAGGGCTACAAGGCCTGTAAGGTTGAACTTCCTTGATCGCTACATTTTTGAGTTTAATTGAAGGTTTCGGGGAAGGTGGTCCTCGCACTCAAATGCGAATTGAAAACGGTGATATATCTCAATTAAATTTCATCCTAGAGAAATAAAAAAATAACGATATTTTCTGCAAGAAAAACTAATTTTTGTAATTGGGCATTTTCTACGTATCTTCTTTAGTTTTTGAGTTATTGTGAAACTTCATACGATATTTTTTGCTTAGAATTCGTCCTTCTATCGATTTCTGTGGGTATTTTGAGGGTGCTAATTTCCACCCCCTAGAAGCGGCGACATCCACCCCTAAGGTAAAAGCACACATCGGCACTATATAACTTTTGTTTCTTGAGCCATTCCCTACATGCTTTCCAAATTTAACGAAAATCTAAATCGGTATTGTCCGTAAGAATTCAGAGCGAAAAACCGTCACTGACTGGACTATAAACTTTTTGTATGTGATTGATAACTTGGATAATTTTTTACCAACATAAGAAAAATTAAAAGTTAGCCTGCAGTTATTCAGGATCTATTTCCAGAAATGCGTAGTATATGATGGTTCAATAACAATAATTTGATAGAGGAAATAGTATTTTTTGGTTGTTATTTTGAATGTTGTTTTTATTTGGATAGGTTACCAATTTTCTGTCGATACACATTTTTTTTGTAATACTATCCGTATGAGGAGCGTTGTAAAAATAGCAAAGAAGTTTGCTGTCGAAACGTACACTTAGTTGTAATGTCGAAAAAAAGTTATTTTGAATGTTTTCCTTCAGGGTTGTTTACCTATTTTTTTTATAAAACAGCGAGAGGAGACTAAATCAAAAATGAAAAAAAACAAAAAGTTTTATTCAAGAAACAAGATGCTACAGAATAAACAATTTTGTTTATTTTGGTTGATTTGGTGATTGGTGCTGCAGCTTATGATGGTCGGTCGTGTCTGTCATGTAGAGGTAAGATTTGTTTCAGTGTACGGAGAAACACGAAAGAGCGAGATTGTTTATTACTTTTAGTACGTAACATAAACTTTTTGTTATAAAACAAAAGAATATTAAACTCTTTTAATTTAATAAATGGATGGTCCCAAAAAGTTTCCGCCATTTTTTACTCAAATTTCAAACACTTATTTATAATTTTCTTTAACTAAATATAAAACATTTTGATCGACAACTTGTTGCCATTGTTTTCTGGTTAAACCATTATCCCGTCACTGTAAAATCGTCATGCAAATGATTTAACACTGTATGATGATTAGCGATGTGAGGGCTGCTTGCTTATCCAGTCATGTGAAAAATAATGACAGCTAATACTATTCTCTTTAAAGCTACTTAAATACAAAAGTATTTGCATTTATAATTTAATACATTTTTTATGTGTTCTTTAAAAACTAAGCTGTAAAAACAATTACAATAGATTCTCCATTTTGTCTTGATAAACTAAAAATTCAATACCCTAAATTATCCTCTAATAAATAGTGTGTGAATATTATTAGGGACAACAGTAAACTTCAACGAAAAATACACTAATTACGTTTTTGTTACGTATAATAGACTCCCATGCATCCTTTACAAATGACTATAGTTGATTACCATTTGTTGTGGTTTTACCTCTTATGGTATTATAACCAGGGTTGGTAAAAAACATGTTTTAAATAAAAAAAACAAAAAAAAACCTTTTTTTTTGTTTTAAACTGTTTTTTTTTGTTTTAAACAATAGAAATAAAAAATTATACAACAAAATCAATAATATTTAAAGTCTGCAGGCACCTATACACCTATTTTAGATAATTGCTGTGAAACGAAAACCAATTTAGCCATCTTATTCCTAGTTTGTATTTTAAAGCAGTGTGCGTTAATCCAAATTTAGAAAAAATCATTTCTGTGCCAGCTGATGACGATATAGCAGTCAGTACGCAGCGGTCCAAGCAAATCCAAATTATTACTCGAAATAATATTTGGATAAAGCGATTGCATCGACATCCATCATTTAAAATCGGTGAGCTGCCTTAATGAGTTTAATTTTGCGATAAATTTCAGAAATGTAATACTGAATTTTCTCGATTCTAAGACACACTTGATTTTATAATGCACGTTAATTTAAAAGCCACTTAAGGAATTTTTTAATGCATAGATTGTAAGGCGTCATAAAATAATAACGGAAATCTGCGATTTTCAGGTGCCCTCGATTCTTACCTAATTTTTAGAGGTTTCAGAAAACCTTAAAATTGATAATAAGTACGTCTTAGAATCGAAGAAAAACGGAATATGAAATTTCTTTAAAAATTCAATTTTTGTTTAAAACAACTGTTTAAGGGGGGAACCTCCTCCAGACAACTGGTTTTTCAATAATTGTTTACAAAAAATTGAGAGCATTAATTGCAATTTGCAATGAAACAAATTGCATAATAATATTGACGTTTAAATGAATACAAAACAATTTTTTTATGGGTGAAAAAAACAAAATGGCGGCGCTAGAGGTGCTCGAACTAGACTACTAAAGTTTGCGCCGTGGAACGCCCAGGTCCTTGTAGTTAACTAAAATCAACGAAACAAATTTTTTTTATTAAAATAATTCATTCCGCTTTGCATGAACCTAAAAGTTGCAAAAAAAAAATAAAATTAAAAATTAGAGGACAAAGAGAAAAAAAAACACGTGTTTCTTTATAAACAATTAGTTAAAATCAATATTTGTTTAAACAATTTATACGAAATTTTAGGTTTGTCCAAAGGTCGATAAGTTAAAGAATATCTATACAAAATTTCAAGTTGATTGGTCCATTACTTTTTGAGTTACATTCCACGGCGCGCAAAAAACACGTTTCAAGAAAAACTCGATTGAAGTTTTCGTTCTTGAAGAGAACGCATTACTTTCGCATCACTTCGGTGACTTCCTAGGGATCTTTAGGACTTTCTGTTGGGCTTGAAACTTTGGAAATATATTCTTCAGATACTAAATGAATTTTTAAAGTAAAAAATAAAAAATGCAAAAAAATTAATATCTGGAGGAGGTTCCCCCTTTAAAAGAAAAAAAACAAGATGTTTTAAACACGGCTACACGAATTAAAAAAGGCTGAATTAAAAATGTACATCAAAACTGAATTTAAAATGGTGATTTTAGTATGGAATTGGAACCATTTTTAATTCATTTTGAATAAATAAAATCTGTATTAAAAATGTTGTTTCAGACAAAAAATTGAAAAAATGAATTAAAAATGGAACTTTAACAAAAAAAAGACAATTTTATTTCATTTTTTTTTAATTCATTTTCAAACTGAATAAAAAAAGGTCCATTTTAAATTCATTTTTCAACACATTTTTAATTCATTTTCAAACTGAATAAAAAAAGGCCCATTTTAAATTCATTTTAAAAAGTTAACAAAAAAAAAATTAAAAGTTCAATAAATTTTATTTTTATGTATTTTCCACCCCTATTATGATTGTCGAGTCGATCGACAATCGACACGACTCTGTGTTGCCTTTTCCTTTTTCGTAATGTTTTTATCAAATGGAAAAAAGAAAACGCAATACAGAGTTGTGTCGATTGTCGATCGACTCGACAATCATAATAGGGGTATTCATTAATGAAAGCAATAATTACAAACATTTAAATAAAATTGGAAATATTTTATTTTATATGAATTTTAATATAAAATTATTAAAATTTCAAAAAGTTACACAAAGATTTATTTTGGTATTTTCATTAATGAAAATAAAATATTCACCCCTATTATTATTGTCGAGTCGATCGACGAGTTATTTCATAAAAATAATTAACTAGCGAAAAATTTATTAATAAATTAAATTAAATTTAATAAATTAAAAATTAAAAAATTGAAATTGTTTTAAAATGTTCTGGAAAATGGAGATCCCTAATTTAACTTAGAATTGTAGAGGCTAACGGCTTCGGTAACTCTCACGGGCACGCGGGAGGTCGCTTCGCTCCCCCCCGCTTAACCCTCCGAGGGGCTTTAGATTTCAACTTCGGGGGACGTAGGAGCCGGGATAGGCAAACATGTCGCATTGCGTGCCGCACGTAGGAGCGGATTATATGGAATCTATTAATGACACTGCAACATTTTATATCGATCCCCTTCAAATATTAAATAATTTGTATCGATTAAATTTAATTTTTTTTCACGAATTTTTTATTTTTTTTTATTACTAAAAATTATTTTTTTCTGTTCCAAAATATTATATTTGTTGCCAATTTATTAATTTTGATGACAATGTTTGTCGCCACAGTATTTAATAATGTCCTTCAAAAATATTTGTTTGTATTCTCGTATGTGGTTCCAAAATATTATTTGTGATGCCAATTTATTATTTTTGATGCTAATGTTTGTCGCCAAAAATTGTTTCTTGTATTGTATGCCCGTTTAAATTGTCCCTTTTCTAAACACATTTTTAATTCATTTTTTCTTAATTCCTTTTCAAAATGAAATAAAAAATGCATACATATTTTATTTCATTTTTTAATGCATTTTTAATTCATTTTCAAACTGAATTAAAAAAGGCCCATTTTATTTCAGTTTCGACACATTTTTGATTCATTTTCAAAATGAATTAAGAAAGGCCCATTTTAAATTCATTTTTTAAACTTCATTTTTAAACACATTTTTAATTCATTTTCAAAATGAATAAGAAAAGGTCCATTTTTAATTCAGAAAAATACCTTTTTTAATTCGTGTAGCCTTTAAACACTGTTTAAAATAGTATTTAAAACAAAGTGTTTAAAACATACCAACCCTGATTATAACAATCGCTTTTTTGCGACTTTTTAAGCAAAGAAAAAGTATTGCGAAAAAGAGAAATAATAATTCTAGAAAATTAGAGTGTATACACAATATACAGTACATGGCCAAACTAATATGAACTTTACATATTTTAAAATATCTTTTTAATTACTGTAAACTTTTATTGAAACCAAAAGAGAGCTTTGTTAAGTATTTATAGTCCTTTGTTTTGCATGGAAATACGTTTTCCCATTATTGTTTTTGCCGATATTCATTATTTTTAATTTTTTGACATTTCAATTGTGCAATCATTTGTGATACATTGTAATTTATAACTAGTGTAAATCACAATATATAAATTAAAATAATTATTTTTAAGAAGTACAATCAGTCCAGTCGCCGCAGCCTGATGAGAAGATTGATTTTCCATAATCATAAACTCATCAGTTCGAAGCTGGATTAAATTCTCTTACAATCTTCGGAACATATTAAAATTATATACAGTAAATTATGTACATTTAAATTAAATACCAATGGGATAAAAACCATAGAATCCTGCCATCAGTCGGTTTCGTTGAATGATTGTTCGGAAATATTAATATATGTCATTGGACGTGTTAATTTGTGTTAATATTAAACATGGTCTAATGATCGGTTGCATATTATAAATTACAACAAATTATTAATTAACATTAAAAATTAAAGTAAAATTAGCTTACCCAGAAATAGGGCTGCGTGAAGGTCGTGAAGAAGAAAAATTGTAAAAGAATTTGGCTGTATCAGTAAAATTCACTAATACAACCTGCACAGTACATTCTGTAAATCGATGGCTTAATATGAATAAGGCGTAACATCAAAATTTTTAAAATTGGGATTTTGTTTTAATACGACGTTTCTGGTTGATTTACACAATAAAAAAATAATAATAAAATTAAGTAGTTTTCCGAAATAACACCTATTTTTATTTATATCAACATTATTTATTATTTTTGTCTCATTTTTTACCAAAATATTAAGATTTTTCGCTCTCCTGTAAAATTTCGAAAATGCGACTTACGTCCTATTCACATTAAGGCATCGATACATAGAATGTAAAATTGTGGTATAATCAGTCAGAAGATAAATGTAAAATTGTGGTACAATCATCAGTTTTAAACTGAATTAAATTCTCCTACAATCTTCGGAACATATTAAAATCATATACATTAATGTACATTAATATTTTTAAGAAGTGTACTTAATACTCTTCCTAGCCTAAGTAATATTTATTTATTTCAATTCCATTTACATATCTAGTTTTGCGTTTATTGAATCATCGATGTCATGGATTGAAAACAAGATATTTCTGAGGATACAAAATGGTAAATAACATGACAGTTGAAAGAAACCGCCTTAAGACAATGTAAAATTGTCGAATTGGGTGGAATTACGAAGTTCTCACTGTTAATCATTAAGAGGCAGCAGTAAAACTGTGCATTTTTGGTTAATCAGTGCACAAACGATTGTGGTTGAAAGCGAATTACGGCCAAAAGAGTAGGCAGAATCATTCTGAAAACCGTTCTTAATCATCGCAGAAAATTGGCAAATGCAATAAATAATGTTCTTATTAAAAAAAGTGCCAAAATCTCTGAAAGAACGCTATGGCGTCGATTGAAGAATTCGCCATAAAAAGTTGTCGCCCAACCAACGATTTAACAAAAATTAGATAGTGCCATGATGGTCAACCGTGTGGCATTGGATAAGCTTTATAAACAGTTTTCGACAGTAGATTGGAAAAATGTAAGGATTATCGATTACACACCCCGCAAAATTTTAAAAATTTGGTGCCACTTGACAATGAATAGTTGTTTCCGAAGTAATTTTTCACGCTGAATCCGAATCTGGGCTCAGAATTGCTCTATCACGTAAGGTTTATGAGATATTCTAAGTGCAATTTTTTTTTCTTTAAAAATCCATGTGTGGTATCTTATAGTACAAGTCCTTCTTCTTTCAAATGCCGTTGAGTTTGCTCAAATATCTTTTTTTTTTCGCCGAGATATCCCATTTTCGAATTTGCATGTTCGTGAATTTCTCGGTATACGGTATAATAACACTACCTTTTATACCTACTTATGTTATAAAATTTTCGTAAATCGAAAAATTCACGAACATGCAAATTCTGAAATGTGATATCTCGGCGAAAAAAAAATATATTTGAGCAAACTCAACGGCATTCTAAAGAAGAAGACTTGTACTATAAGATCCCACACATGGATTTTTGAAGAAAAAAAAAATCGCGGTGCTAGATAAACCCAAATATGTCACAAAACAGTGTTTTTTGCACTTTTAATCTCATAAACCTGACGTGATAGAGCAATTCTGAGCCCAGATTCGGAATCAGCGTGAAAAATTACTTCGGAAACAACTAAACATTGTCCAGGGGCAAAATTTTGCAGGGTAGTGTTATTTAAATCATTTTTTAAACTTACTGTTTTTAATGGGTTTATTTCTCGAACGAATCTCAGATTCAAATTGTAGCAGAGCCATCGCTCGAATGAACGGTTTTATGAGGCCTGCATTACTCAACGGGTAAAACATCTACTAACATCACCATAAAAGGCTTAGGACCTCTGCTCTTCGTCGAGGGAACGATGAACGCCGAGAAATATATTCAGCTCCAGGATATAGTGCTGGTGCCAGCACTTTCAGAAATGCTCCGCCGTAATCAAAACTATATCTTTGAACAAGATGGATCCCCATGTCACACCGCAAAATGGGTTCTGGACTTTATAGCAAAAAAGAAATAGATATTCTGAATTGTGCGAGTAATTCACCAGACTGGGTTGTATTAAAACAGCAATTGTTAAAAAAATTATCTCAACCAAGATCAATGTTGATTGAGGTATTAAAAATGCTTGGTATAGCGACCCCTTAATCAAAGACATTAACATAAAGTCGGTCAACACTGCCGCATCGTGTTTCAGTTTTGTATAAAATTAACGGAAGTTGGATGAAATATTAAGCCGGTTGCATTTGTTTTTTTTTTATAATATTAAAAAGGTTAATAATTCTATTTTAATCAATTAAGGTAAAGAAGCCGCGTTTTTTTAAACAAATTTTCGCTGAATACTTCAATTTTAGAAAGTTCATATTAATTTGGCCACGTACTTGTGGGGTATTATAGACAAATATAAAGCAAAAATCAATAGCTCATTTTAACGGCAGTTATCCTAGACACAATTCTAGCAAAAAACAATCATGACATAGTATTTTTCAGCGCTTGGTGTATACATACTTTTTGCTGACATATTAACAATTCAATAGTTTGTTTTTTCTTTTATTTTATCAGGGAGTCATTTTAAAAACGTCTAATTATTTGACTTTTGTCAATACAACAATGTTATCTCTTTCTACCTCACTATTTCTGTTCTAGTCACCCAGTGCTTACTTTTATTGCACTTTTTTCAAGCCAATGTCTTAATATCATTAGAGCCACTTTAACCTACCGCCACAAGTTCTCTTTGTGGTTTAGGTAGCCCTACATAGTCCTCTTCTGTCATTTGCCCTCAATTTCTCTATCCATTAATGATAGCAAATACACCGTAGTAAGATAAACATTCCCATACCATGATGCATCCTCCACCGTGCTTGATTGTTGTAATTTTATATTTTTCATGGTGAACTGCATTCGGAGGTCGTCGCACAAGTGGTATTCCAAGATCAGAGTTAAATAAATTAACTTTTGTCTCATCCCACCAAAGAATATTGTGCCATTTGTCTTGAGGCCAGCACAGATGTTGCCTAGAGAAATTCAATCAATATTGTATAACAAGTGAAGAAAACGAGTCATTGCAATACGAAAGTGAAATTTGCACTCACCTCATTATTAGTTTTGAATTTTGCAGCAAATTGCCGGAAATAAAAATATGTACAACCTTCTTTTCGTACGCATGAGATAATACTAAATTATTTTTTTATATTTCAAATATGTTATTCCCTATTTCTCTCTTCATCGCCATCTGTAAATCTGTTCTATGGTGATGAAATAAAAAAAAAAATTTGCTTGCAGTAGTATGGCTTATATACTCTAGGAGGCATTGATTTAGAGGTATATACATTGGTTCATAAAAAAGAAAGCTGACGTAATTCCCGTCAAAATGGTGACCGTTAAAAGCATTTTTGTCAAACGTTGGCTGAGATACAGTCGTTCAAAGTTACCTACTACCACTACCATGTTATTTTAATTTTTACACGCAAAAAAATATTTGTATCAATACAAAAATTATTTTCAGTTTGTCAATACCTTTACCCCTAGTGTTCAATCGGGCAAAAATGGTAAAAAAAACATTGTATTTTTTACCACTTTTGGCATTAAACGCACTCATTTACCACATCGAAAACCCAACTTTTTTCTTGGTTTTTTGAGTTCGAGCTGTCAATTTTGGATTTATTTTCTTTGATATTTTCGGTGCTTAAATTAAATTAAATTTGCTTTTTTAAAGATATTTATATGGTATTTACACATTCACCTATTTATATAAACATAAATAATAATTTAAACTTCGAGTTTTTGTCTGAGAACACAAACACAACGAAACTCAAGCTACAATTATTTGTGCTTCCAATATTTGGTTAAAAACCAAATAGTTTCAATATGAAAACTATTTATAACAAAAATTAATTAAAAAATAAAAACATTTAATTAAAAACCTGACGACAAAACCACCTTATTGAAGTTTACAAAGCGATTTAAAACAAAATGTGACATTTAAAATCAATTTAGTTACTATAGAAATGAAAATTTAACTATAAAATATATTCGACCAGACAATATTTTTTGATATTTTATAGTAACAAACTAATCCAAACACAATAAAAGTATATTATGAAAACCCATACAATGACTAGACGTCAAAAGTTTATAGGAGGCAAAAATAACCAAATTTTCAAAAACAGACATGGCGTATGATAACCATTTATCTTCGAAAATTTTTAAATACAAAAATTTAATACAAATTATATCATCGCTATTTCTGTTTACATATCCTTTCTCTTTTTAACCAGTGTTCATTTTTCTATTGCGCGCAGTTCTAACCGACATGCAAAAATTTTGTCGGGCAAACATTTTTCTTCATCTAAATCGGCCTTTAATTTAGAGCGACCCATTTTAAAATTAACTCTTTGACTACTTAGTTGAAACTAAATGAATAAGTCATCCTTATTTTGCTTTTAAATACGTCATAAGACGTGAAATATGCAGAAAAAGCTTAAACAAAAGATAACAAAAAAAAAATAGTGAATGAAGTAAAACTATGAGAGAACTGCATGAAATAGTAAATAATCGAAACCGAACATTTCAATGGCGCATGGCGTATATGACATCATCATAAAAAATTAAAATATAAATACACCAAAATACAGTGGAGAGGCTCCGTAGTTTTTTAAAATTGAGAAAGTGCGAATGCGCGAAACTAGTCTTCCAAAAAATGTTTAAAACCGTTTTTTTAATAAAGTATCACTAAAATAAAAATAAAATAGCTACTTTGTTTTCTTTTTTAATTATTATTAAAGTGATATTATAATGGCACAATTATATATTGTACAATTTACACTTGTGTACGCGAATACCATTTTCACATAAAATTGTGTAGCATTTCTGTCAAATTTTTTTTATTTTTTTTATTTTTTATATTTAAAATAAATTTGTATTTATTTATTTTATGTAATTACAATCTTGTGTCCTGGACTAATGAGCAATTTATTCCTGACTTAATTTACTAACTTAAGCTCGCTGCACAAGAAGGATTATTTATATCCAAAAATTATTTTTCAATAGAATAACGATTTTTTTGTGTAGTCATGTTGGCCGCCTGCTAGATTATTTGCCCAATGATGGATAAATTTTCATTCGCAAGGAAAAATCTTGAAGGGGAAATTTACAGTGATTTCATTGGGTAAAAATGTTGGATCAAAATAATCTTAGAAATAATCTCGCCCGTGCAGTCTGCTTTAATATTAATCTATGGCTTCTTCCCATTGGCATTTCATAGAGTATGGTAAATTGAAGTAAACCACATCTTTGTAGTGGGTTTTAGACAGCACAATGTTGTTTAAGCTAACAATTACACCAACTCAAAAGGTTTGGTTCTTTTAAGTCTGCGTATTAAATCCGTGTTGCTTAGGAGCTGAGTTGCCTCAATATGCACATGTTGCCGGAGCCTCTCTTCATGTCTATACGCGCTTTCTCCTGAATTTAATTTACGATGAGGTTCACTTTAAGGTCCCTATGGAGATCATTGTTCCTGATATACCAAGGTGCATCAACGATGTTCCTTAATACCATATTCTGAAATCTCTGGATGATATTTACCTCTGTTTGGTACAACCCCAAAGTTGAATACCATAAGTCCAAACCGGTTTCAATATTTGCTTCTAAAGTAGAAGCTTGTTGTATGTTAATTTAGAAGAGTTCCTTCCCATCAGCCAATACATCTTTCTGTATTTAAGTCTTAGTTTTCACATTTCTTCTTGACATGTGCTTTCCATCGCAGTTTAGTATCTAGGGTCATGCTGAGATACTTAGCTTTGTTCGCATACGGTACTATTTCTCGATTTATGGTAATCGAGATATGTTCGAATCGCCTGTTTGTAAAGTTGATTTCAACTGATTTAGTTTCATTTAGTTTTATTCGCCATCTTTTTGTCCATTTATAAATTTTAGTTATTGCAGATTGTAACTTTTATGTTGACTCTTCGTTGCTTGCGCCAACAGCTAAGATCGCCGTGTTATCTGCAAAAGTCGCCGATTTAAGCCAAAAGTGGCTGATTAATTCATTTTTCAATTCGTTTTCTCTCTTTTTAATTGTTGAGTGAGATTGTTCAAATTAGTTTTATCCTGAGGAGCCCTTGTTTGTTGCATCTCGCTCTCCTTTTTCCTGCTAAGAGTTCCCTAATTTTCAAAGGGTAGTTGTTCTCCTTGATTTTCTTTTTAATTTCATAGGTATTTTCCCAAGCTGATTACTGTATCGTGGTAGACATTCGTTTAAACCGTTTTTTGAATGTAGTTCTAAGAGTAAAGTGTTTTGATTTTTTTCAAGTAGTCTAAATTGTGTCTATCATCTTAAATCTGTTGCTAAGATAAACCATTAGTAACAATTTCAATGGTTTACTTTAATAAATTGAAACATTTAAATTCCAGGTAGACATTCGTTTAAACGCACTTCTGATAATGTACTAAAATTAAAACAAAATTAACAATTTTTCATATATTATTTTATTTAATATTTGGTCTGGACTGTGTTCATAAACTCTACATTGTAACAATATTGTTAACAATGACAGTTCTAAAGCGTTCATAAACCTCGGTTGTAACCACAGCAACGTGCTTTGTATTGTTCATAAACCTAAACCAAAATTTCCCCTTATTGTTACAAACGTCATTTACAACTCTACTCAATACTGCCTTTCCAGCTGTCATTAAAAGAAACAATTATGGATTCTGATCGTATTGATCAATTTACGGATGAAAATAATTTATTCGATACAAATGAATACGTGAAATGAATATTGGTTCTTGTTAATTAAATAATTATATTTTTTATTATATGTATTTATGATATGATAACGAAGAAACAAAATTTTGCTAAACAAAGCTTGTTTTGGTAACAAATTTGACGTTTGTAACAATATCGTTGTTAACTGTTATGTCATTTGTACAATGACAGTTGTAACAATTTGTTACAATGTAGAGTTCGTGAACGCACTCCTGGCCCCGACCTTTCTAATTAACTTTGAAAATTTGAGTAGGCATTGAATTTGGTAAATTTTTGAGGGTTTTCGGACCAATTGTGGCCCAACATTCGCGGATGGCACTTTTCAAATCTTTAATTGAATTATATTGCTATTCATCTCCATAAACTGTTCGAGGAAGGCCCTCTAAACATTTTCGATAGGATTGCAATCAGGACTGCAAGCTGGCCATTCCAGAAGGGGATTGTTTTTCTCCAGAATCTACTGTGTGGTCTCACTATAAAACACGATAGTATTTCAAAACGCGATATTTTAAAATTATAATTTTAAAATAATAATAAAAATTTAAACAATAATAATCTTATTATTTTAAAATAATAATAATTCTGTGCTCAAAAGGTAAACTATCTTAAGTCGACTTTAGCTGTTTTACCTTTTTTAAAATTCAACGTGCTCTTTCTCTCCTCTAACCTCACTTAGTTTAACTTAAGTGGTAACACCTTGTGGCCAAAGGCTTTGGTCGCAAAGCCATAGCAACTTCAGTCGACATAAGTGAAAAATGAATATAATATTCAAATTTTTCTAACTCTCTAAAAAAAATTTGAAACTTGAAATAAGATGTTTTACCTTTTGACCACAGAATTATTAATCTTTCCCCATTTAATAAAATTTTCCTTCAGTCCGAGTTCGCGACAATATTCTGCGGAAAAATTTTCAGCAGGATTGCATGCGATTTAAAAATATTTTATTCGGAAGGGGAAATTTGTTTACGAAATAGACTACTTTGATTGGTTGCCTGCTGAAAATTTTTCCGCAGAATATTGTCGCGAACTCGCAGTCACCATCGCATTTTGATTTATCGCGTTTTGTAGCATATAGCGTTTTCAAAAGGGACCCACACAATATAGGGGTAGTATAGACAACTATAAAGCGGAGATCAATAGCTCATTTTAACAGCAGTTACCCTAGGCACAATTCTAGCAAAAAAGAATCATAGCATAGTATTTTTCTGCGCTTGTTGTATACTTTTTGCTGACATCAACAATTCAATAGTTTGTTTTTTATTTTATCAGTGGGCCATTTTAAGAACGTCCAATTATTTGACTTTTGTAAATAAAACAATGTTATCTCTTTCTACCTCACTATTTCTGTCCTAGTCACCCATTGCTTACTTTTATTGCACAAAAGCTAACAAGCAAACGAAACGATCAAACGAAAAAATATGAAAATAAGCAAAAGCGGACTATTTTTTGTTTATTTTTCCAAAACGAACAAACATAATATTATACAATCATCATTTTTCGATTACACGCGATTTCACTCGTTTCATTCTCTGGTATAAACAAACCTTCCAAACATTGCGTAACAGAAATGCACAGTTTACGAAGACTTGCCGCTACGAAGGTCTTCGTAAACGTAATGTGTTTGTGTAACCAAAAGTTGCATAAACGAACAGTTTGCAGCAAGAGAAATGTAACAGATTTACGTATTAATATGTCTTCGCTAATGTGCAAGTATCCTTATTGCACACATCAAATACAAGAAAAGGTGTAATACTTTTCATTAATTATATCTTTAAATGCTACCATACCAGTATAACATAAAAAGAAGCGAAACTCGGAAGCTTTCCAGTGCTCTAGTTCATTAAGTGATCTCTGTTTTCTTTGAAACTCCGGAGGGATACATTTACATTTATCGCATCAATTTGGTTTCTCGTTGGAGAAAATTCGAATTTAAGCGTTTTTATGAAGCGGGAAAGCATTTGCCTCATGACACCTAATAATACGCAATGCATATAATCTATTGGAAATTGGGTATTGCATCTAATAGGTATTGTTTCTAATACAGTGGTTAGTTTAATGTGATGACTTGAGTCAGTTTTAATTTGAAAGCCTTCATCTGTCCTAAGTTGACAAACGCTTTCTGGAAAACAACTTTAAGCATGAAATACGTCCCTTATATGTATATGTATTGCATTTCGCTGGTTCAGAAACCAGCATGTGATTTCACACCTAAAATCAGAGTGAGATTTAAAAAAGTATAAAAATTAGTAGAAAATTATAGAAAACAAAATTACCTAGTAAAAAGGATCTTGCCGCGAAAAGAAATGATCGCTCGAATTTTTATCAACATTTTTTTTCTTTATGGTAAAAACCGTTTTCAATTAAATTTTTGGTTTCTTCTAGCAAATTCCCTCAGAAGCTCGTCTGCACAATATGGTTTCTTGTAGCCATGATATATTCCAATAGGAAATACTTGATATGCTACAATTCGGCCAAGGATGGGCCATAATTGATTTATCGAGTTCTTTGTCAATGACACTCCATCTACACCAATGTCGATAATTATTGAGGTATCGTAAAATTTTATATTATCTAGAATATTATACAGTTGTTTCTCGAGACCGATGTGTAAATATTGACCATGGCCCATCGATATGACACTTGTAATCTTATCACGTTAGTCGCCATGTCAATCATATGTGTCTGACACTAAGAAGTTCTACATGAGCCATGTCAGACATATATGTTGACATACGGGATTTAGTAGAAGGCCACGTCAGTCACTGATTTCCGACGCAAACGATAAATTTGCTGTATCTTTCTAAAGCTTAGCCTACCAGGAGCAAAACCTGAAAATTGCTTGAGTAAATTCGATTATGGTGGCGATTAACGTGTTATTTGGTGTTTTTTTTAACGTTCTTGCGTCTTTTGGCAAATTCGGATGGTATTTTTGAAGTATTTTGAGCAATGCATTAGTAGACTCATTTGATAAGTTGTATTTGACAGTCCATTCGCATATTTCTTGATATATATTATCATATCACCAATTATCGAGTCGCCGTCGTCTTCACCGTCGGAATCAGTATCTGTAACCGAAGTAACTTGTATCCATATCTTGAAGCTCATTTGCTAAGTCTGTCATGTCCGTATCATTAGGTTCTCCAGGACCAGGTACATTATAATTGTCAGTAAAGTGGGATTGATTTCTGTTCATATTATAGAAGGAACCGTTTGAATTATTTAGAAGAGTGTCAATTTCTTGGCGCACTATTCTATATAATTTATGCTTGGACATATTGATAATTAAGTATGTATTCACTCACTTAAAATGGATTTAGTGCTCAATTATTATCGATAATTTTTTACGAGTGCGCAGCACGAGTTGAATTATCTGCGTCGGTTTTAACGAGTAAAAAATTATCGATCATTAATTACAGCACGTGTTGTATTTAGTAAGAGAATACAACTTTCCCGTCAGCGATTGAATCAAAATTCATCCATTTGTGTCATGTTGTATGCAAATTATTTGACAAGCTTTTGTTTGCATGGCTTTTCCTTTGATGTGTGTATAAAAAATTCAATCATAATAAAAAAAATTGAAATATAATTACAAATTTAGAGATAATTGTTTAGTATTTTCTTGTTGCTATGGTAAAATTTGTAAAATTATCGCGTTGCTATGGTGAAAATTGTAAAACTATCGCGTTACTATGGTGAAAATCGTAAAACTACCGCTATAATAACGTGTTGTGGTACGTATTTTGCATGGCAATCTATGTAAATACTATTGCTGTAATAATCGCTTTTTCGTAAAATTTCCCATGGCATATTTTGTGAAAGTTGTATTCTCACACTAATTAAACTAAAATCACGTTTTTATTAATTCCGCAAACTTGAAATAAAATTCGTATGAACAAAATTACGTTATAATTAATAAATCTATGAATGGTTGATTTGGTTTTTTACCTACGAAATGCCGCTCTCATGAAATGGCGCTGCAAATCGCTAAAAATGTGTTCAGAAAGATAACAATTTGGTTTCATAGTTGATGTATAAATTTTTTTGTTGGAAGGGAAATATTTATAAGAGTGAGTGCGTGAAAAATAGCGCAAAAAATTTAAATAAATTTATGATCTAAAATTGTATTATCCAATTTTGTAGCAGTTTAAATAGAGCAAGAAAGAACTTGTTTTGCCGTTTTGCTTTTACGTACTTTAACCCCTTAACGCATATTATTTTTAAAAGAAAACATCCAAAAAAAACATATGAACAAAAAATAACGGTTTGTTTTTTATTTCCCCTTTTAAATTTTCAGAAATTTTTGGCAACAAAAGAAAAATAACTAAAGAACAAGATAACAATTAAATTTTTTTTTTTTTGTGATAAATTTCGAAACATGGTGCAGTCGATAATTGCATGATTTGCACATGTAAAGGCTTTCCTTTCTTCTTTTTATACCGTTATACTATCTCGGTGCATTGCATCATTTGCGCGTTTTACTATATAACATGTTACGAGAAAATGTTCTATTGATATTATAACGCGCTAAAAGACAATCTCGTTCACAAATACATACACGTATAAAGCCCCAGCCACAATGCATCCGTTCCGTTCCGTCCCGTTTTTCCGTCCAATTTAAATTTTGACATTTTCTATGTAATATAAATGAAAAGACGGAAAGGTTAGTCACAATGAGCGGAATTAGACGGACGGAGACGGAAAGATTTTTTTAAAAAATTAAAACTTTACGGTAAGAACGGAAAACATAACCTATTCTTTGACAGTAGGTAATCAAAAGCGCGCAATACAGTAACTATACATTTATATTTTACTAATACATTACCAAAATGGATCACTACGAAATGTTTGAAATTTTGGTGGACTTATATATGCTCTTTAAAATTTACTGCAAATTTAAAAGAAAAAGGAGGTGGAGGGTACGCCCATTAAACAATGTAATATCAAATAACGGAGCGGATGCATTATGACTAGCGAACGGTAAAGGCGGAATGAGCGCCATTTAACGAAAACGGGACGGAACGGAACGGATGCATTGTGGATGGGGCTTTCGGCGCGTTTCAGCTCATACATTTGGTTCGTATTTTCTCGCTGGATGTTTCGTGTTTATTCTATGTGTTTACAATTACAACACAAGATAAAAAGTAAAAACATTAATAATTTAAACAATTTTAACTTATAAACCTTTATAAATATCTTAAAAAAAGCAAAACCTCGTTTTGATATAAATCATATTTCATTCATCATACATCACATGTTAAATTGCTAACAACCGAACTGAGTGTTCAGTGTAGAGTTGTAGACTAAATAATTTCTGAAAATACATAAATACATACATTAATAATATAATACAAAACATGAAGAGATACAAAAAAAAATGTAATCTTTTTGATTCGTATTTGTCCGAAGCAGTTTCGCTTCCGCGCGTTTCCTACACACATTCTTTTTTACAATGTCTGTAGGATTCGGAACGATAAGGAAAGGAAACGAAACGATAGTATAAATACTCTTATAGTAAAAACATGTAACAATGTTTTTTTTGTAGGAAACGAAACGATACTGCGCTGCGCTGAAAGGATAGTATAAATCAACCTTAACACGACTAGTTGCTGCGCCGTAAAACAATAAAAGCTAATTGAAATTTTATTTTGCCTAAAGAAAAAACAAAACCTGCGAGAATTCTCTTTTGAATACAGAGAGAATTTTCGAAGGTTCTGGAAGAAACCAAAATATATTTATTGATGTATGACATCGTTGAGATGCCGGTAATGAAATTATATCCTGCAGTCACTTTTCTCCTTTTTTATATTATCGTTTATGATGAAACATGTAGCCATAAATATTTATCTTATCGCTATCATACACTACGAGCAATTGGTGTCATAAACCATAAAAATCGAAATTAATGAGATAACAAGCCATAAACTACAGCCCTAAAGTACAAGTGATCACAATATTTTAATTAATAGTTTAAAATTTAATTAAACGAGTTAACTCGGGCCTACGCATTTCTGCAAGTAACATCCGAACGAATTAACTCGTTCCTACGCGTTAAGTGGTTAACTTGAAAGAACATTTTTTCATACACCAAATATTTTTGTTTTTTCAGATCATACGTACGTATAAGTTCATATTTTTGTGTTTCAAAATGTCCAAATAAGTACGTATAGTGTTGTCTACACTATAATTAGTTTGTTTCTCTTTTTCGCTTGATTGTTTTTACAGCAATTTATAGAACTTTGAAAACTCTAGTCAGTGTCATAGCACCGTTATGATTGGAAAGATAATTGCGAAAGAGTTGGGGTGCCTCAAGCGCCAAAACATATTGCAAAGGTACAAACAAGCGAGCAAAAGAGTTTTTAAAATGGTTATGACTCTGAGATTGGTTTTCCACGATCATAATTTTGAGAATATACCTAATTTTACCAATGTATTAGTCATAGTGCTGTAATGCTGTTACCCGATAGACCTGCTAGCATTTATTAAAACCCCTATTACGGTAGTCACATTTTAGTCACCCGGTGACTTCAGCTCACCGAAATCAAATTTTGGTGTTATGGTTGTCACATTTGAGTCACCCGGTGACTTTAATTCGCCGCGTTCAAATTTTGTGTATTATGGTTCTCGCGGTGAGTGAGTCTTGTGTCAAATATGCTCACCTACAATTGTTTGGTGACTTCAAAGTAAAAAATAATGTTTAAAAATTTTGTTTTTTTATAATACATTTTGTGCAAGATTAATTAGTTTTCTAGGTAGTGTTTTTTTTTCTGAACAAAATTTGCTAAACATAAATTTAATTTTTTGATGGTAAAATTTGATGTAAGATTTATTATGTTTTGTATACATTATTTTTTCGCTGAACAATAAATTATTTTAATGCTAAAATTTTGTGCCTAATTTATTTATTTAAATTATAATTAATAATATCCCGTTATATTTCAATTAAAAGCTGCTGAGCTTTGCTTTGACGAATCACTCGGTTGGCGCACCACTCGTAACTAATAAATCAATTTAAATTTATTTAAAAAAAATCGAACTGCCTGATTAAAAACGCTACTAGTGGCAACAACATATGTACTTGTTTTAATAATATTCATTGAATAGTTTTAGATTAAAGGGTACGCAAGTTTTTATATTGATTTTTATTAAATGAAAATACTTTTAATAATGTTATAAAATAATTTGATTTACTACTAGATGTTGGCGTTGATAAGTCGATCATTAAAGAAGATAAAATCGTGCCACACTATCAAAACAGCCGAAAAGGAAATGTATTTCTACAGGTTGAAGGATACGCTTTCACTCTAAATCGAAATTTCAAAAATACGTCTTATTGGGAATGCGTAAAACGTAGAGTTAAACATGGTAACAAATGCATGGTACGAGCGATCACAAATAATGGTATATTAAAAGTTGTTAAAGGCGAACACAATCATTTAGTATAAGATATATTTTACCGATTATTTATGTAACTTGTTATGTATATTTAAATAAAATTCATATTATCAAGTATGTAATCGTTTTGGTAAATTATTATTCTCTGCAATTTTTTTAAATTTTTCTTAATGAACTAGTCAAATATAAAAAATGAATGATTTTTTTTAACCTCCGACAGACGAAAACATCGAAAGCAAACCGTTGAAATTTCTTAAAAGCCCTTGGGCAACGCCATGTCTCATAATCGATGGATATATTTATAATTGTCATAGTACTCGTGGTGATAAAGGATATTGGCGATGTCATAATTATTCAAAAAAAGCTGTTGAACAGAGATGTCGGGCACGATGCGTTATAAATGACGGAAAAATTAAAGCAATGACTGGTGGAAATCACAATCATCCTCCACATACGGATAAGATAGAAAAAATTTCAAAAAAATGTAACGTTATAAGTGAAAGAGAAGCACTTACGTTGACATTTAAAAAAAGGGAACATTCTATAAAATTTTACAAATCAAATTAGAGTAACAATAATTAACAAAAATACAAAATTGTTTATGAAAAATTATTTAATTGTACAAATAATTAAGTTTTAAATGTGATAATTCAGTTCATATTATAATAATTTTTGAATTTTTTCAAAAAAACTTTGTTTCATCACTTAATAAAAAATGATGTTTAGTTTTGTTAAATTAACTATAGAAAAAAAAATCTTTTATTTAAAAATAAAATTCAAAAATAATTAAACAAAAATTAGCTAAATATTTTTGTGTTTTAATTCTTTTAAAGGTTTGGAATTCATATACAGTCAACGAGGACATCCATTATTAATTGTCGATAAATATTTATATCGTAAAAATCGTGGTAGTTATTGGCGTTGTATTCGCTGTACAAAATATAAATGTAAAAGTCGTTTAATTATAAAAAAAGATCAAATACCGATAAAAATTGAAAAACATACACACGGCCCAGAAACGGAAAAAATTTCATGGGGGCGGCGACTACTGAGCACAATTAAAACAGAATCACCTAATTTAGGCTTTACTAAAGTTAAATTACCGTCACGTCATCCACATTTTAATGTTGATTTTGTTTTGGAAGATAAATTAAAAGTCGAGAAAAAAGATGAAAGTGAAGACTACGAGTGTGACGATGCGATCATACTTAGCTAAACCACCTTAAAAAAATTAAACATCTAAAATTTATTATGTACATATATAATAAATAATTTGAATATTTATAAACATGTGTATATATAATACATACACATACATAACTCAATTTGAATTTGTAAGGATGAAACAACAAGTGTATTATACTTAAATAAAGTTTTTATTTTACTTCTCCTTAAACATTTGTTACAACATTTAAAATAAAAAAATTAAACCGTTAATTTAAATTTAAAACGAATATATTTTCGGAAATACTTTATTTCCATCATCAGGAGTTAATCAAAATATTAGCGATCACTCGCTGCGAATGAGTGAATTTTTTCAAATTGTTAAACACATTTTTTCCGCAAACATCTGTACCATCTTTATTCAGTTTCACGCAATTAATTATAATAAATAAACAAATTATTTAGATTAAAGATTTTTTTATTTATTAAAATGCAATATGCGTTTCGGTATAACTATAAGGATATTCGTCAGACGCAAGAAAGACAGCAGCTGAGGAAGGCATCAGATGTTTACGAAAAACATTGTTCGTATAAAACTGAGTTTCAGGTTATTGGTTTTCATAATTTATAAAAAAAAAAATTAAATTGTGCATAGTCTTAGTAATCGTTCAATTTGTTCGCAGAGTTTTATTAATCTGATAATCGAAATAAAGTATTTCCGAAATATATTCATTTTAAAATTAAATTGTTTAAGGAGAAGTAAAATATGGAATAATATAAATATTAATAATTATTATATACGTAATAATAATATAAATAATTATTTAGGTAAATAAAATATAATATACATACTTATATGTATATAATACAGAACACATTTATGATTAGGTATTCTTTATTTTTATTTATAAGATTTTGTGAAATTTATTAACAAACCAATAAAATTAATTTTACAATCATAAATTTATAGTTTTTTTGTTTCCTGTATAGTTTGGGACATTATATAATTTCATAGTAAATACCATTTTTTTTTTTAATTTTAGAAATTTATACATGGGTGAGAAATCGAAAAGGTGGACGTAATTTGTATTATAAAGGATATCAGTATCGCTTTAAACACAAATATTCGAAAAGTGTTAATTGGGTTTGCGCTAATAGTTCACAGAGTAAATCATCGCTTTGTCCAGCACGCTGTATTACAAATAATTCAAATGAAATTAAAATTTCAAAATCACATAACCATCCGCCGAAATTTGATTATAGTTTTTAGTAAAATTCTGAGGTTGGCGAGCGTAAACATTTTTCAGATAATACAATACAAAAAAACAATGTTTGTAATAAACTTATAAATTATTAAATTTTTAATTTGTAAATTTAAAAAAAATTATTTTTTTTGTTGTTTTATTTTTAATTTTTAAATGTATTATTTTGTTAAATAATTACTATTAAAATGATTTTAATCTCATTCATGAATTTAAATGTAAAGTAGTTTTCATTTGTTGCTGGAATTCTGGCAGTTCTCGAGCAAATTTGGGAAATATTATGGAGTGATGTACTTCGAGTTAAATATTAACAATTTTAATTGTATTTGGACGATTATGAATTTTTGGTTTAAATTAAACGACAACAACTAAGTTTTATAATTAAAATCTGTTTAATTTAATTTAGCCAATACATCAAAATAAAGTTCTGCTTTGTTGTTTTCGAGTTGTGTGTTTGTTTATTTATTTTGCCTATGTAGTGTGTACAAAAAATATATGTTGACTTATTTTTCGATTGACCAAAAAAAAACTGAGGGGCTATAATTGGTGAATTCGATTTGAACATATTCGAAGTAGATTCTTATTTAAATCAAATACGAATCTTATATTGAATTCTATTGACGCAAAAAAACGGATCTCGATCAAAACAAACTGAACTGATCAATTTCTACTATGAAGAGTTGCATATTTTGATCTAGGTTCCGTTTTTGTAAGTCAATAGATTACGACGTTATATTTCGAAGAGCCGAATACGTTCGTATGGAATTCACAAGAATATCCCCCTCTTGCAAAACAAACTAAACTGGATCATTTTCTACTATGTAGAATTGTAGACTTTAGTTTTTTGAGTGATTTTTTTTTGTCAATCGAAAACGAAATTATTTTTCTTAGATCTTGCAATGGGCATTTTGTTTTGAAATAAACATTTTGTTTTATTAAAATTTACAATAATTAAGTGTATTGCAAATAGGAATACATATTGATTTAAATAAGCTAGCTTCACATCGGGACAATTGACGATTGGAGCATCACGGATTCCACGTAGCGGAATTGTCCTATACTAAAATTATCTATCCATTGACGTTTAAAATTTTATTTCATTGCTGAAACAACCGCAATTCCTTCTTCCAATTTTTCCTATATTGTTTATCTATGCAACACAAACCTCAAATGGATGGTTCTTTTAAATAAACAATTTTTCCATGAGAGGCGTTCAGCCTACTTTTACAATCGTCAAAGCTGATATCTGGTGAAAACAATATGAACAAAATTTAATCATAGAACAAGGGGGATCAGAACTGTGAAACAGTTGAATTTGACATTACTCGTGTCTTTACTTACATAGAAACCACCGACTACATTTGATGGAAATCGCCAATAGTTTAAAAAACAAACGATATGAACTCAAACTATCATATAAAACAAATTTCAATTTCTGTTTAAACGTCAATTAACTTTCGTGAATACGGGCATTAAAGTCCTATGCTACTATTCACGAAAGTTAATTGGAGTAGAAATTAAAATTTGTTTTATATGGAAAACAATGATATAATGTTCGAATAAAGTTAATAAGTTTCGTGATGCCCGTATTATATGTACTATAAAAGTGTGCTATTGTGTATCCTGTAGGTCTGCTATGTATTCCGATCTGAAAGTAATTTTTCCCGAATTCAGAAATTTTGTATAGAGCAAAAAAAAGAAAATCAAATTTATTTCATAGTCAAAATGAACTTTCAAATCGGTTTTACTTTCAGATCGGAATACACAGTAGACCTACTGATCTGAAAGTAATTTTTCTTGAATTGAGAAATTGTATATAGAATAAAAATCAGTGTTTTACTAAATCTTAAATAAATAGGTTTAAAAAAAATCGAGAGGAACCGGGTTTGAATCCCGGTTGGGGTGAGACCCAAAAGATATTTTTCAACATCGGATTGCGATCGGTGATGGCGATGAACACAACTATAACCCCGGTTAGATGCACATTGCATTGCTTCATGCCAGCTCTCATTTATATTAGTACTATATAGACTGGCATAAAGCAATGCAATGTGCAGGTGTTCTATGTATAATGAACCTACAACCGTATGTGTTCGATTTGGATACTGCGTAATGTAGAACGTTGAAGTGAACTACGAAAAAGTTGGGAGTGCCTTGAGGAGCCCCAGAAAAGATTGCAAATATAGAAAGAAACAAACAAGTAAATACTAGGATTGATTAATTGTTTGTGGTATTACAAAATTTAACTTAGATTTTAATTTCTCCTTAAACTTTTCAAGTTACTATCTTAACATTCAAAAATCGTTTAAAATTTTCAGATTATCCAATTGGTGTCTGGATACCAAATGCAGATATAAAATTTGTTGTTAATCAGAAAAAAGGACAAAATTTATTGTTTAATGGATTTACTTACTGTAAAGAAGCAACATTTGCTACTTCATTTAATTGGGTATGTAGTAAAGGTAATGGCAAACGTCTCAAGGAGAGGAAATGTTTAGCCAGATGTGTCACAAAGGCAGACGGTTCCATAAAATTAGGAAAACATAGGCATAATCATCATAAAACAAATTAATTTTTTCTTTTTATTTTTTAACATTGTAATCTTAACAAAAAATAAAATTATCAGAAATGTTTATATAATTAGATTGACATTTATTTGTAATTTAGTGTTTTTTTTACTTTAATTATACATTTTTATGGTAAGTTTTTAAATTAAAATGGATCGTTTTAATATTTCTACTATTTTTTCTATTGTATTTACAGATGATATTGCCGTCTTTACACATACAATGCGAGGAAAGGAACAGTTACTTTATCTTGGGCAACCATTTATATTCGAAAAATGTGTTAAATCGTCAGTCGGTACAGACGTAGCCAAAAAAATATGGCGATGTAACCAATGGTGGAGCCAAAAATGTCGTGCACGTGTTTATACGATCGGTGATCGTATTACAGCCTTAAATAAGTATCACACACATGAAGAAATTATAAAACGAAAACAAAGAACTGTTAAGAAAGCTTATACAAAAAGAAATCACAATCTTAATTTTAATGTATCTTTAGACGAATTTTAAATCGTTATTATTATTATTAATAAAAAAAAATCTTTTATAAAGATAAAAAATTAAATTTATTATTTATACAAAAACAACCAATACCGCTTATTTATTAGTCTAATATAAAAACAGAGATACAAATACTGAAATATACCAAAATCTTCAAATTAACATTTCAGAATATAAACCGGACAATATTTACATTGTTGAAGATGTGGAAGATGACGGTGATAGTGAGTTTAATGTTGATGATCGAGCTAATATATCTTCAAATGATTTGATACCTCTGCACGCTGGAAGCTCGGTTTATGTTCCTAAAAGTGATCTGATACGAATCTACACGGGGAATCCCGCTGTATATACTGGACGCCTTGCTGTTTTAGTATTTGGTCGAAAAGATTTAATGGAAACAACTGGTACAAAATCAAGAAACGCGAATATTCTCTTATCACTTGACAAAGTTAAATTAAAATCGGTTTTAAGTATGTGCATATTGTTGTTACAGAAAAATTCTGTATTTTGTATTAATGTTTAAAATCATTAAATATTATTTTTATTTTAGCACATGTCGTTCAAGTTTTCGATCGGCGTGGTACCTCCATTGATGAGCAACAAGTTATGACTTATTTAAAACGCAAAATAACACGAATTAAAACCTATTCTAATAAAGCAAATAAATAAAATATATATATTTTTTTAATCTATGTACCTGATTTTGTCTTCAATTTAGCTTAGCATTTACTTCTTAAAAAAAATTTAATAATTTAAAATAATTTTAATTATGTATTTCAGCCCTTGATTTTGAATGTGTTGTTGAATTATGTTTGGCCACAACTTCTTTTCAATAATCATATATTTAATTGGAATACCTCGACAAAAGTCATGTTTATTGGAGATGTATCCATGCAAAAAGTTTAAAGTATAAAGCACGAATAATAACAAAATTGCATAATCTGATCCCAAATTTAATCGAACACAATCATGAGCCGACGAGAAGATTGGTTTATGGTATGAGCATTAATAAGTTTAAAATTTAACCTGATTTAAACCGAATATGTAAAACTAAAATTCATATGCTATGTATTATAAAATTGAATTATTTCGTTTAAGAAAATAGTCTTATTATTAATTATTGGTTTAAGTTAAAAAATGAAACAATTTGAAACAATTTTTAACCATTTTAATTTCTCTATTTCAATTCACAGCATTTGATATGTTATACGGATTAAATTCAACTAAATTCGAATTCGATATAACTAAACCAAATGAATATTTACTAAAATACGAAGGGAAATTATTTCGAAAAGTTATTGGTCGAGCTTATCGCAGTTACTATAAATGTGCGAATAATCCTTGTAATGGAATGGTAATGATAAATGAACTTAGGGGGGGATCTGTACGTTTATGTCAAAATCATTGTTATGAGTGTTTAATAAAGATGGACTGAAATTAAGATGTACATATCTGTGTTTTATTTATTGTTTGATTATCTTTCAGAATGTAAGAGTTAGTCGTTGGAATTTTTTTTATTAATAACTTTACATTTTTTGTATTTCAGATTTAAAAAGTATAATACCAACATTTGTGTTCAGCAAATATGGAACGAAACAATTACTATATAAAAAGCATTTATTTAATCGCCATGTTGTACGTTCGGATATCATTTATTGGCGATGTTCACAGTTCCCTGTATTTCGATGTAAAGCTCGCATTAAATCGACTAGCAAACTCATGACTATTTTAAATGCAAATCACAATCATGGCGTAATTACACAAACTCGAAAATATGGCTCTTTAAAAGAAATTAAAGAAAAAATTCGTGAGGTTCATAATCGCATCAAACCACAAGATGTCAATTGGATTAATGATAATGAATTTTATAAAACATAATGATTTAATGGAAAAAGTGTTAAAATGAAAATTTAAATATAACATTTAAAATAAAACTAAATTAAACATTCAAAGTTATTTTATTTCATAATAATACATAATTTAAAACTATAATGTTCCTTTCTAAAAAATTACTTTTATATATTTTTTAATTTTTTACAGGATATTTTAGTTATATTACGGGATTTAGAGGAAGTAGAAAATTAAAAATTGGTGATTTTTCGTTCACCAAAAATAAAGTGGTAAATCGTAAAATTTATTGGTCTTGCGCCCGAGCATCACAATTTCGTTGTAAGGCACGAGTTGTTACAAGTGTTGAAGGGAACGAACATTATATATTAATTAAATCACGAGAGCATAACCATGATCCATTTTAATTATAGTGCAAAAATAATGTTATCATTTTTATGTACAAAGAATAAAAATAATTTATAAATATTTTTTAATAAATTCTTTTTCGAAGATACAATAAATGCTAGTTTTCTTACTGATGAAACGGTAATTTTTGAACAAATATTTTGTTTTAAAAATGCCGTTATTACTTAATATTAATATAAGTTAAATTTTTTCAGTTCATAAATTTGACGAGCAAGCAGCAGCTGTATTTACAATTGGTCAGCGGGGCTGTATACAATTATTATTAAATAAACATTATTATGTTAAAAATAGAAAAACTTTGGGAGGTCGAACTTATTGGATATGTTCAAAATTCGTAAGTAATTAAAATTATTCGAAATGACATTGATTTATAAAACCACAAATAATCCTTTTTTTACTACCTTTCGAAAGGTAAAATTAATTTCTCTATGGAGAGGAGAGGTGTAAAATAGTAGGCAAATGACCGCTATTACTTAATGAATTTCTCTCAATTTCTGATTAAGCTGGAAATAATTTCGACTTTATTAATTCAAATTCACCAAGAGTTTGGCATTGATAATATATACATAGATAGTTTGAGAAATTAAATTAGGTTGATATGTTTAGTTTGAAAAGCAGGGTTCCAATTACAATAAACAATGGAAAACACAGTACATACTTAAATAAATAAACTTCAAAATAGAAAATAAAAATTTAAAGAAGTTTAAAATGAGGTTAGTTTCATGTCTGAATATCAGTGTTGTGAAACGTTACCATAAGATCGAAAATCCCAAAGGCCGTAATTTAACTTTAATAATCTATCTAAAAATTGAAACGATAAATTGAATTTAACAATACGAAAAACATAATAAAAACCAAATTTTTTTTTACGTTAATAAGTTACACTATGTATCTAGTTGTTTGTTCCATTTGTATTTAATTTAATATAGGCAAATATATCTACAGAGTGTCGCAAATTTAAATGGAAACATTTCGGGAGGTGATCGGTCATCAAAAAATTAAGAAACCCCCGTAACGTTTTCTCGTGCGGCTTAGTTTTCGAGAAAACAGTGAAAACCCCGCTTTACTTGACACTTTTCACAGATGAAAATAGAAAAATACAGTATTTTATTTATGTTTCAATTACACATAATCAATTGATGTTTTTACACATTTCAATAAAAGTTTTATTAATAGTCGTGATTAATAATCGGTGCAATATCACATTCCGTCAAATAAAGTGGTGTTTTGCTAGTATTTATATTTCTTGCAATCTCATGTATGATAATGGTAATATTGTTTAACAGGACGTCAGTAAAATGTGTTTAATTGTATATTTTGACATTTTCTCGAGAACTAAACCGATCTGACAAATCTTTACATGGGTTTGGCTTAGTATTTTGATGACCGATCACCTCCCGAAATATTGCCCTTTAAATTTGGAACACCCTGTATATATATTTATCATTTTCTGTCGTGGAAGTAATAATTACAAATAAACATATTATACTAAATGTACATACATTTTACGTTTAAAAATATACATAAGTACATATGTAGTACCTAATTACCTATGTATGTACATAATATGTGTATTTTTCATTATGAGTGTAGAATCCATTTATATTGACTTTGCGCGTAATCCCTTTATACAGTATTCTCTCAAGTAAAAGGTAAAATATTATATATCTTTTACAAAAATTCCAAATAATGAGGGACTTTCCCAATATCGATTTTAGTTCATTTGTCCCCACGCTTGGGCAGCGCTGATTAATTTTTTTTTAAATTACATACAAAAACAAGTAAAATCATGTTTACAAATAAAAGTTTCTTGTCTAAATTAGTGGATGTCCCCATACTTTTTTTTCTGATTAATAAAATTGAGTATGTTGCGATTAATAATAAATATCAAATTTTAAAGTTAATTTAGTCGAAATTAATAATTTAATGAAACTTTCAAGACACGTTTTTGATCATATATAACTACATACGAAATATTTTAGCCGCCACAAGCGTTGGAATTATATTTGGGAAAGTCACTAATTGATTTTAATTATTTATTTATTCAGAGTGATAACGAAAAACGTAAAAAAAATATGTATAATTAGAAAAACTATAACTTAAACCAAAAACGATATTTTTATTTATTAAATAAGGAAAACAGAAACGAAACAAATTTTATTCGTTTCACAACACTGATAAATTATTATTCTTAGGTATGGTAATATGTTGGCTCTATACCTATACCCCCTTTATTTTACATAATTATTTAAAAAAAATAATGTACATACTATGTTTGAACCGTTTAAATATACCCTAATTTCCTGGGTAAAGCCCGCAACTTCCTTACAATCCGCATCTTAAAATGCCTCATTTTTGAAGAAACAAATTATTTTCACGTGTAACCCGCAATCTTTTTAAATATAATTTGACGTCAAATGGTCGGAAATAGCCGCTAAATTTGCGAAAAATTGTAACTTTTGTAGGGCACTCGCTCGCCCTTCAGAACATGGTAAAGAATATAATTTTGAACAAAATCTGGCTCAACTTGTTTTCAGTTAAATCTATGTATATTTGGATGGCTCTAATAAAATACTAAATTTTTGGTTTGTTTGAATTTTTTTAATTTTCACCCCTCGGTTGTGTTATGTAGTTGTAGAAAAAATATTAAGTAATTTGAGCAATAAGGTCTCTAAAATGGTTTGAAATATAACATTATAAACATGTGCTTTTTCGAAGAAACTGGTTAACTGCAAAAAGTAAATTGTGCAGTTGTGCCCTTTTGAAATAAAAAGTCACAGTAGCTTTAAAAGTATGTACATACGTAGTTTTTAATTTTTGTTTAGATTTTCCGGAGAAATGAAGGAAGCTACTGTTATCTGAAATTGATTGAAACTTTAAAGAATTGTTGAATTATTTTCATTCGCAACTCAAAATCGACAAGAATTACAGTGAACTAGTTTCTCACAAATATGTAGTCACACATATGTAACTATTTGGACAATAGTTTAGAAAAATCACTATCTTTTGTATCGCTTATGCGGTTTTGTGTACATAAGAGGAATGAAATATAGGGTAAATGCCCAACTTATCCAATTTTTTCAACTTCAGATTATTCCATATTTTCGCCAAACTACGTAGGTCATAATGTTAATTTTTAAACAATTTTAGCTAGGTAGTCATTCAACCTTTAAACATTGTTGAAATGTTTTAAAAAAATTGTTTATTTAGGTTTTTCTTCAGGTAAATCAAAATTGGGGGATCCATTAAAATTTCAATAAAAACATATTATGTAGCTATTTTACATAATAATTTTTGGTCAAATTGAGTTAATGATACCAATCGATAAGTAATAATAAACTTTTATTAGTAAAAGTACGAAAAATATTTAAAACTAAATTGAAAAACACATAATAAAAGAAATAAGTTTCATTTAAACTGAAAAATGCACTAGTTTTAGAACTTTAAATCAATTTTCTCAAAATGCGTTTTCTGTAGTTATGTTAAATATGTTTAGTACGTTACGATATATATAATCAAAACGAACACAAATGTCTATACGAGCCACGCTTTCTCGGTACAAAATACAAAGGATACACCTAAAGATTTACTCTGGAGTATATTTTTATTAGTGGAATGTCGCCGTGTACAAACACAACATAAAAAAATATTATAAATAAAATATTATAAAACACTGACACAAAGTCAGGGAGTAGGTACATTGTTTTATGATATATCTGTCATGTGAAAGAACAAGCATGGCTTGTATATAAATTTGGGTTGGTTTTGATAACAATACATCTAAATATATAATACATACATATAAATATATTTTTTTTAATTCCCATTTAGGGTAGCACAAAATGTAAGGCACGCGTTGTTACTACAACTATTGATGGATTACATAGAATATTATCAACATCTCGAAATCAAAATCATAATCACTCGACCACTACCGAAAGTAAAAATAAAACAACCAGAACTAACACTTTTATGCAAATTGATTAAAACTTCATTGTAATTATAGGCGTATTCGTATTTGCTCTAGATCACGATAGTAATTATTTTAATTTAAAATAAAATATTGTCTAATTTTTGAATTAAATAAGATAGATTCAAATTTCTATAATTAGTGCATTTTGTTGAGAAATTTACAACAACAATTGCACGTGACAGGAGTTAATAATAATTCGAATTAAAAATTTGAGTTATTTAATTCGAGCTCGGAACAAAAAAATACGTAACCATTTGAATGAAAAACAGGAGAAGTACCAACATAGAATACAAAAATTAAATCGAATAAATAAATCGTGGCTTATTTTCTTAAAAAAAAAATAATTCCAAAATAATTCGAATTAAATTTTTCTCAACAAAATACGCTAAATATTTAATAAAAAAAGTCACACAAAATTTTATGCCACGTTTACACCAAGTAGGATAAATGTTTGTAACAAAAAAAGAGCATGATCAAAACAAACAACAAAACCAACAAAAATGTTTATACAAGCCGTATTGTATCAATGAGCGCACTCAGGTCTCCCAACATGTTGGCCTCAAAAATTTACCGATGGAAAGTTGATATTTAAACAATCACATTGCCATGCTATTTTGAATGTATCATGTGCGTTCAGGTCTCAACGTATCATGCTACTTTTTTTGCTGCAAACTTTTATTCTTCTTGACGTAAACATGGTACATTCTTGATGTAAACATTGTACGCTTGCTCTGGATAAACTTTCCAAATTAACAATATTTGAATTTAAATTAACTACACTCAAATAATTGCTATTGGGATCTCAAGCAGACACGAATACTAAAAGACGCATTATATTTGTAAAATTTGAATATTTAGGTAAATGTATGTACATATATGTATGTATCATAAATATATGTCATTGTTATAGAGTAATAATAATTACTTTGCAGCAGAAATGGTGTGAAATTTACTTCGGGAATCGTAATGATGTGCATCTTTTATTACATAATTACAGAGTTTAAAATCGTCAGTCTAATGTAAAATATAATTGATTTCTTTTAAACATGTACCTAATCATTGTTACTTCAAGTGTAATTTAATGAATTTAACTAGGTAATAATTTTTATTTTTATTAATTTTTCATTTGTAAACAAAGAGAAAACTAATTGTTAATTCTTTATTAAAATCATTACTTTTGAGGGAGACTTGGAGTGTGAAATGCCACAATCATATTGTACACATATTGTATGCAAATATGTTTAAATAATTTATTGTATTTTATATTAAAATAAATGTGTAAATAAATGTAAATCATATTTATTTAAAATTGTTATTTATCACGTATTTTATTTTTTATTGACAATAACGGTAAATTAAAAAAATGTTAATCGAACCCTATTTATTTTAACTACCATCTTTCATATTTTTCAGATGATTCTAAAAATTTGTTAAATTCAGAACAAGTGGAGTTTACTCTTGGTCAAAGAGGTTGTGTACGGTTATCATTAAATAATTATAGTTACGTTAAGAATCGCCGAGCTGGTTATAAGACATATTGGATTTGTGCAAAAAAGGTAAAATGTAACAGTAATTAATAAATTTGTGTATTCTTTTGCTATTAAAAGTTATTTTTTCGTTAATACAGGGAAGTACCGGATGTAAAGCTCGAGTTGTAACCAATATCGTAGAAGGTGTACAAAAAGTAATGTCAACTTCTAAAATACACAATCACCCGGTAAAAACGGAAAGAAGGTCAAAGGATAAGAATGCAGTTACTAAATAATTTTTTTTTTTAATTTAACGTGTCTTTTATTTAATAAAAAATATAAAATAAATAGAATTATCAAAAAAAAAAAGAAACTAATAAGAGAAATGTTTTATTTAAAAGTTTAAAACTTAATTGTGATAAAAAAAGTTAGTTGTTTTACTATAATAATGTTTACGATTTTATTTTTAGAGTCAACACGGTATTTTGTGAAAACTGATGATGATTCTCCTATGACGATTATAACTATATTGCCCACAGTTAAGCGAGAAGGAAAAGTTGTGATTAACAAAGCAAAAAAAAAATCAATGAAATTGAAAAGTGAGATCAAAACTCAATTAAAAGATACCGAAATTAATTTAAGTTACGAAATGTCTGGACGGCGGAATAAACTACTCATTTACCGAGGACACCGTTTTATTAAAAATAACGAACATGGACCAAATATTTACTGGAAATGTACCAAATGGCATGGCGGATGTAAAGCACGTGCCATAACATCAATATTTGATCCCACTGCTTGCATTTTAAAGAATGTTCACAACCACGATGAAGAGCATTCTCAAGAATATAAAATTTCATAAATAATTTAAATTTAATTTTTATTTTCTATTTCATTACTATTTAACATTTCACTTTCTCAAACTTGAACTGTAACAAAAGAATATATATAATTTTTAAAATAAATAAGTTTTGTTTTATTATTTAAAATGAAAATTAATTAAACCAACAACATTCAGCTTATTTATTAAACAAAACAATTTTTTTTTTATTCTTTAAGGATATAAAATTGAATATAAAACATCAAAACGAAATGGCGGTCATTTATTAGTGATCAACGGTGTGCGATTCTTTCGAAATAGAAAAAGGGGATCGAAACAATATTGGAAGTGTAGTCAATACTATAAAACAAAATGTCCAACTATTGTTATAATGGATGAGACCACATCATCAATGAAAATATTTCATGAACACCAACACATCAACTCCATAAAGAAGCAAGAAGCTTATGATCCCTCGAAAACTTATGATAATTTTAATGTAAAGGATGACAAAAATGCGGAGATTGAAATAAAATAAATAATAAAAAAATCATAATTTTGTTAGTTTATAAAATAAATAACTTTTAAATAAAAATAAAAATATAATTGTTTTATTTTACTATATACACATATGTCAAATTTAATCATTTTTTCAGTTTGTTTTTTTATTATGATACTTATTGGTATATTTCCAGGTTTTACTTTCATCAACAATAGTACACATATAAAATTATTTTTAATTTAATAAATAATTATTTTGGGGATGAGATCTGTTCAATAAGAAATTCTACAACGGTTTCAACAATAGAATTGTTCAGAAAACTACAATTAATGAAAAATTGTATTAAATAAACAATAGATAATAAAAAATTTAAAACCAAATTTATTTAAAATATTAGTATTTTAATTTAAAACTGGTTGATTTAATGATACAATTTAAATTAACAATTTTCTGTTTTTTTTTTCTTTTTTTACATTTTTTTTGTTAGAATTGGATGTATATTTTTCACGATCGGTTCGTGGACGTCCAGCGATTATAGCAAATGGTGTGAGATATTTAGTGATGAGCGAAAATAAAAGTAAAATATTATGGCGTTGTAGTTTTATGGCAACAAAAAAATTGAAATGCCCCGCTCGCATTATTATGCTCAAGGAGAATCCACCAAAATTTATCGTAAACAAATCAATTCATATGCATGCTGAATTAAAACGAGGGAAATATTTAAGTAACGCAGAATGTATTGATGATATGTAAATTTTAATAAAGAATTAATTATATTTATAGAGATATTTATTCTTTTAATTTTAACTTTAATTGTATTCATTTAATATAACTGTATTTTCAATAAATAATATATTTATTTGTGTATACATTTCAGACCAATTCAAATTTATCTATAGTCAGAAAGGTAAAGTACTCTTATGGGAAAATGGATATACGTATGTACAAGAAAAAGTTTTACACAATCGAATTTATTGGCGGTGTACAAAATACACGTCAAATTTAAAATGTCGTGGTCGAGCACATTCTTCTGATAAAGTTATACTTCGTAAAATTGGCCATAATCATGCTCCTAATCATTTACGGGATAATAAAACGTTAAAAATGGTAATTTAAGATTAATCTCTGGAGAGCTAAGTACATTTAGTTAACCATTCTGTAAAATAATTCAAAATATATATCCAATAAAATTATATAAAATAAAAAAAATTGTTTTATTTATTCTAGTGTAACTGTGTGTAAGACAACAATACGATAATATAATAAATTTATAATTTCCCAAATACATGTTTTTAATCTAATGTTTTGTTTAATTTCAGGAGATGAATTTATCCTTGGTCCTGATCCAGGTATTAAGATACATACATGCACATTTGTTTGTTATACTATTTCCAAAACTGTACTAACATTTTTCTCCTTTTATATTTTAGGTAACAGTGGCTTTGTATTGTCATCCATGTTTCAATATTCTGTAACACAACGAGGTGGCCGCATGTTAATTTATAATGGTTACAAGTATGTTGAAAATCGGCAAAGCAGTAAAAACACATTTTGGCGTTGTGCCCGTTATGTAAAGCATTTATGTCGTGCAACAGTTGTTGTTTCAAAATGTGCAAATACGTTTCCGATACGGGCTTCAGGAATACATACGCATCCCCGTGAAACTCTTAATTCTCTAGGAGAAATAGAAAAAGAAATTAAATTAATTCAATATTAATCGTAATTTTGTTAATAAATTGTAATATTAATAAAAAAAAAAAATTCTTCAGTTTTAATTAATAAAATGTTGTTTTCTGTGATAAAAGAAATTTAAAATAAATCATTTATTTAAAATGTTTTCCTATTTTAGAAATATATAATGGTTTTCTTTGTTTTTCAGAATTTATTGATATTGCATCTTTTGGAATGTCTCAACGGGGTTGTAAAATGTTGATTCATAAAGGATATTCATTTGTTAAAGATCGTCAATTTCTCGACACAATAAATTGGCGATGCTCTTTATTTAAGCGGCTTAAATGCAGAGCGCGTGCTATCACAAAAGCAATTAATGGAGTAGAAAAAATCAAATTTACTTACCCATATCATACACACAATGTATTTTTAAGAGAAAATATAAAAAAATGAAAATAAAAAAACATTTTAGGTTTGTCAGTTTTTTAAAATTGGTTTATTATGTTTAAGGAACCGTGTACAATTTATTTAATTTTACATCTACAATCAAACTTAGATTTTATATTTTTTAATTGAATCCAGATAATTCAATGAAAGCATAAAATGATGGGCAGTAAATTGAATATCCTACGATAGGGGTTAGTTCTCTCACGGAAAATGTTTCTACAAAAAATGGAAGTATATTTTATAAATATATTTTTTATAATTTATTTGGTAATTTTCACGTTTTTTTTTATTCTAGATTCGGAAAAAATTATCACCGTATAGTAATAAAAAAACTGTTTATAAAAAATAAATTAAATCGTTAAATAAAATTTTTAGAATTAATTCTATTTGTTTATTTTAAAAAAAAAAAATATAGAAATTTTTACAAAAATTAAACAATCTGTTTATTTGTTTAGTAAAAAATTATAATTTTTTTTTTCTTTTCTGTTTTTTTTATAGGTGTGTTGATAAAAATTGGCACGACAGATTTACGGTTTGAACGTGGTATTAAAGGAAAACCGAAATTATTAATGGGTGGATTTGCATATTTTCGTAATAATTCAAATAGTGATAAAACATATTGGTTATGTTCACGTAATCGGTATTTAAAATGTCGTGCCCGTTTAATTACAAAAGTAGATAGTGAAGATATTATAATCAAAAATCAAAATCATAATCATCCGTGTGAATATAAAGAGGATTGCAAAATTGGAGGCCAATATTTATTTTTTCCAAATATATAAAATTAAAACGTTTTCGTAATAATAATAATTATAGAGAATAAAATTTTGTAAATACAAATGTAATTAAGCGTTTAAATTTATTCCAAATTGTTCAAGACAATTTATTTTCTTCAATCTTTATTTATATGTTTAGTAATATAAAATATATACTAACTAAAATATTTTTTTTTATATTTTTATAGCGTACATTACAAAATACGTAAAAAATTTAACATTTGTCCCAGGACAGCGTGGTACACCAAAGTTGGTTGTTGGTGGGTTTTCTTTCGTTAGGAACAAAGGGAATTTCAATACGACCTATTGGCGATGCTCAAAAATGCGAACCAAACAATGTAAAGCGAAAGTAGTGACGAATAAATCCGATAATAAAATTTCCCTTACATATTCAACGCATAATCATCCTCCTGACTATAGCCAATTTATTGATGATTGTGTTAAAAATGAAATGTATATAAATTAGTTTGACAATAAATGTTTCTAATTATTATTTTTATTTTATATTACCTACTCTTTTTATATAGACCTTTAAGTTTCATTTTATTTAGCTTGCTTTTGTTTAAAACTTTTAAAATAATTTGTTTTTCTAGGATCGATTAATACTTGGTTACCAACTACTTCAATATTACACTTGACAAATCCAAAACTTTCATTTGTTTTGGGACAGCGTGGCCGGCCTAAATTACTGTACGATGGATTTTCTTACATATGTGCAAAAAATTTACATAATAAAAAATATTGGGTGTGTGCAAAACAACGTAGTAGAAAGTGTAAAGCAAGAATTATAACCGACGATACTGGTACAACATTAACAGCTAAAAATATTCTCCATAACCATTACCAAGAATTTCTTAAAGAGTTGTAGAAATATATTTCTTGCTATGTAAATAATAAATTAACTGAAATTAAGAAAATTGTTTTTTTGTTCAACGATCTTACTTAATTTTGTCCGAGAACTTATTCTAATAGTGTCCTTTTATACATTTTAGATTACATTGAATCAGTTTCTGAGAATGAGATGAAATACATACCACCACGAAAAACAGTTAAATACGTTGACACCATTTTAGATAACCAACAATTAACTTTTATCAAAGGTCAACGCCAGAAAGAGCTACTTTTGTATAATGGATTCACCTTTGCAAAAAATAATACGGTTGGTGATACCACATACTGGTGTTGTCGTACACGAAAACATGGAAAAGTTTGTAATGCGCGGCTACATACATTAAAAAAAGTTGAAAATAATTTATATCAAATTACAGTAACGCAACCAGTTCATAATCATGGACCAACAACACGCATGATTAAAAAAATTCAAAGACAGTTTAATATAAAACTTTAAAATAATACCCATTTTTAACAGTTGTTATTTGAATTAATAAACGAATGTTTGATTGAAGCAATAATTTGTATTAGAGTGTTTATTCTTTTATTTATTTTTAAACACATTTTTTAGCAGGGCGGCGGGTAGTTCTGCAAGCCTACCCGGATGTATATTTTGGGACCCTTCACCACAATTTAATAAAATATGTACTGGAATAATAAATTTGATCCAACACTTAAAATGTACTATCGCTTTCATAAAAAGAGTTATCTACTTCAAAATCTGATAATGTGTATTTTCGTTTTTTGATCGCTGTTCATTTAAGCTCAATACTCACAATTTCTAATGGAACACAACAATGTATTTCAAATAAAAATTCTTTACGGCGAATAGGTCGGAATTGACCGGATCACATTTAAATTCTATATAATTTTTGATTAATGAAGGAGGCTAACTATGCAATTCGACGACTATTTTCGAAGGCGATCGTTATATATTAGAAGGTGCAAGAAGAAAAAAGAAAACAATAGTTATTGTTTTCTTTTTCCATCCTTTACTTTCTAATACAAAACGATAGCCGTCGAAAATAGTCATCGAATTGCATAGTTAGCCTCACAACTATTTTGCTATAATATCTACTGCAGTGTATTTACAGATAAATACTAAAACTGAATAAAATTTTGGTGAACTGCTATGATTTCGAAAAACTTAGTGGCATCATTTTTTTTATGAAGGCGACTATTGTACTATTTATGTAAACGAGTTCTTATGTAAGTTTTGAGAAACTTGTTTCCGCTGAATTCGAAATTTGAGGTAATTTTAAATATACATTAATGCAAAACCTTACCAATTTTGATTATTTTAATTAAGTTTTGAATAAAATCAAAAATTCTGCGGGATCTCAAAATACATACCATAGCTCGCATTGTTGGGTACCCCTAAATTAGTAGGTAAGTTTTTTGTATATTTTATAAATTTTAAAATTATTTTTATCGTTTAATTGTAGGTCAAGCCATTATGTTTTGAAAGAATCAATTATTATTTAAGGTTCGTTAAGTTATTGTCAATTCATGCCTAATATAATTTATGTTTTCTATTTTCAGTAGTCACAGAAATTTAATAATTTACAGTTTTTAATCAATTAATTTAATTTAATTTCAAATATTTTTACTTTTTGAGGTTTGAGATATTTGAATCAATTTTAATTTTGTTAAATTTTTAATTTAGAATCTAATTATTTAAGTTTTTTATTATTTTGGTATTTATTTGCACAACATAATTAATTCTTATTGCAATACTCCATAATTTTTCAAATAAATTATATATCTTTTGGTTTTTATTTATGTCGTTTTCTTATTTAATGTTTCCTTACTTAAATTTGCTTAAATTGATAGTCTCATTACTAATTTTTTTGCTAATTGAAATATTTTTTTTTTACATCTTTCAGCTCAGCTTGATAGTTTAAAACGAAGACCCCGTGATTTGCGTTCTGGATCGAAAAAACCGATGATTGAAATTGACAAAGTTTTACAAGGCCCATCCGTACCGATAAAATTAGTCCCGACGCGAGTTGGTGGAATGAAAGTTGAATATGATGGAAATCATTATTCGCATTATTTTACTAAATCGGGAGTGACTTTTTGGCGTTGTGATAATTTTGATAATACAAAATGTCCCGGTATAGTCGTGTCTAAAGATCGTCGAGTTTATTTATTTGAAGGACAACATAACCATAGACAGAAAGCACGTTCTGATATAATAAAATCCATCGAAAATTTTACATTTGACGTAGATAAAGCGCCTAAAATTGTATTTTTAAATATTGATGAGAAAAATGTTCCTCATTTAAAAAAAGAAAAATTGAATTTACAAGATCATCAGTCAAGTACACCATCGCCACCACCTCCAATGGTACAATCTGTTCAAACTTTACCACCAGAAACAAAACCTCTGTTAGAAGGAAAGCAATTCAAGGATTTATTGCAAAAACGATTAAATTTAGCACTTAAAAAAAAATAGATATAATCAATGAATGATATAAATGAAAACATGTCGTTTGATATCACGGTGGGCAAAAAAAAAAATCACTTATTTTTGAATTTAATTACTTTTTCCACAAAATAATGGAGTGTCCAAGGCATGAAATCCAATCATTATTCAAGGTAATTTTTAATATTATATTCTTTCCTTACTCGAATTTGTTATGATTGACGAGTTAACTAATTTCTTAAAACTTGACCAAAACAAAAAATTGTAGAATTGGAATAATTCATGTTCTAGATTTCTGTGCTAAACATATTTTACATAACTACATTTTTGATCAAATTGAGTTATTTAAAAAAAAATAAAACTAAATTAAGAAAAATAGTTTTCACATTTTCTGTCGTTATGTATGTAAAACATGTTTAGTACAGCAGTATAAGGATCTGAAGTTAGAATCTTCAAATAAAAACCAGGTACAATACAAGCTCTTCATAAATAAATATAACTTAGTAAACATTTTTTTTTAATAAAAGCAATATTTGGATTGTTCACACTTTACTAAAAAGCTATTTCGTTTTTCCGCTTAGATCGATTTGATCAATTTTATTACTTCAGGATTACTGTAGTACTAAACATTAATGGTAAAGTTATTATTACCTATCGAGTGACATCAATAATTCAATTTGACCAAAAATGTAGTATGTAATGTAAAATATGTTTAGCACGGTAAAATACCTCGCAAAGTCCGGAAAAAAACCTGAATTGTTTGAAGAAAGGTGCTAAGATGACAAGAAAAATTGAAATTGGTTACAAAAAAAACATTTTTCTAACGTAGTTAAAATGTTTATTTTTTTTAATTAAAAAACCGGTTTCACGACTGATCGAAGCCAAGTATTGAAAAATATTCCGATTACTAATCAGATTGATTTTAGCTCATTTCACTTTACTCAAACTCTAACGCTATCACTCAAGCATTTTGTAATTGTCATTTAATTTAGAATTGTGTTATAATTGTATTAAAGAAATAGTTATTTTCGATCGACAAATCTGAAATCTGGTTCTTATTTCAGATCGCTCAGACCGATTTAATTTCAGAATTCAATATCTGTTTGATCTACGAATTTAAATAAAACAAACAAAGCTTTGATACTAAACATATAACACAAACAAAATATCAATACAAAATCCAAATAAAAAGTGAAGCCCTAAAGCAAGCAGAGGAACATACATATAAATAAAATTTAGATGCATAGATAAGACCATAAATGGGATATTTTAGTGTAACTAAGTGCAACTTCGTGTAACCTAATAACGGCGTTGGTTTTATTAATAAGTATGTTTTTTGGTGTACCTAATCTAATGTGATTTTGTTTTTGGTGAATGAATTACAAAACAACTTGAATCAAATTGTGTTTGTTTGTAAATCGTTTAAATTCAATCTAAATTCCAATTTTTCTAAAAAAAATGGTAAAACCACGTGCCATTTAAAATACAACGAATATTTATTTTGTATATTGATAAACTCCCCAATTGGAAACTAAGAGACCTACTAAAAATCTGATGAATATTTTGTGCTAATTTTTTTATTAAAATCAAAGATCTCTTCAAGACCTTAATGTCTTTAAAAAAACACGACTATTATTAACACAATTACCTAATTAAGCATAATTGTAATTGAGAAAAATGAGTGAAAACATTCCAATTTAAACGACGTGTCATTTAAAAAACGACAACGAATAGTTATTTTGTATTTTTGTTTTGGTTGAGAACTGATGAGATTATTTTCGTTAACCGATTTGATAATGTATGATTGTTAATATTAATTTTTTTTATATATACGATAATTATATTAATAATTTAATACCGCAAGTTTACAAAATAAAAAAGTATTTTCTCTATTGTTTTCCTACTTTATTTTCTGCTTTTTAGTTACATATGTATTTGTTTGTCATCTCTATCATTCCAATAGCTGTTAACAACCTTATGGCTATGTGTTTCATGCCAACCTAATTTTAGTTGTGTTAATTGTCATCACCGATCGAATCAGATGATCCCCTCGCCCATATTGGGATTCGAACCCGGTATTTTAAACAATAACAAATTTTTTAACAGAAAACCATAATTAACATTTGTATATTTTTGTTTTCACCCGCAGCCTACAAGGCTTCTCGAGAGGAGGGTAAACGAAATTAAAAAGTAAATTTATTATGTAGGTTATTGACACGTCCGCGGACACTTTTTTAATACATGATCTACTCAGAAATACACATTTAATAACTATCTGAACATATTTTATCACAAAAAGTGGGGATATGCTTAGAATTAAACAATAAGTAGGATTAAGATCATTTTGAAAGAAAAATGGTATCACTGCTACAGCACTCATTTGCACAGTATAACTTTTTTTCTCCTTATTTTACAAATGACAAAAAATTTAAATCTGCATAGATTTGACTTTTGCCGTAGAAATTAAGTTACCTGAGAATTGGCCCGGAGCATTAGTAAAATGGGTTCCCCACTACACGGTTTAATGAAGTTTTAAATGTCATCTCATTTTCGTCTTACTCTTTTCAAGAAACTTCAAAACATAAACAAAAAAAAAACTTTACAAACAAAGATGTATTCTATCTAGTATAATATAAGTTTTTCTTTTTGACAAAATGATAGCACTACTCCGCGTGAATTAAAAAATAGATAAAGAGAATTTATGTCAATTGACGAATGATACTGTTTGCTCTAGTGTGAAAGTGAACTGTGTACTCGTAAAAGAAAAATTTGCTATATGAAGTTATAAAAGAGTTTATTTAATTTTGATTTGTTAAAATTGTAATATCGGAAAATCTTATTAAATTCATTATATCTGTTCTAAAAAGCAAAAATTGCTTATCTGCATTTTAGTAGTTTTGAGGAAATGAAGGTTAAAGTTTTAATAACAAATGGGAAACCATTAAGAGGATTTATAGTCGTCAATAATTTTCGTGTTTTGTTGGTCGACATTTCGTAACTTATCACTTTTTTCGCGTTTTTCGATCGTTATTCTTTCGAAAACGCATCGAAGATACACAACACAAGTAATAGTTATACAATAGCCGTGTTTCCATGAGAACTGCACTAGAACACGATAAATTTTAAATTCCTTTATTCTATGTAAACCGATAAAAAATTAATCCACAAAGCGCGAATTTATAGTGTATTTAACATAAATACGCATTTTAAGTCTAAAAATTTCGACCTTCAGTTATTTCATCAATATTTTCTTATTTCTTGCTTACGTCATTACACGCGACTACACTCGATAAATTCATGGGTTTATCAAGTGTAGCTTAAAAATAAGCTATAATTGTAATTATTTATTGCACTACTACAGATTAACGCTTTATGATTTTTTTTTTTCGCTTTACATATGATAAAAGGAATTTAAACTTTATCGAGTTCTAGTGTAGTTCTCATGGAAAACACGGCTAATATTGGCCTAACTAGTACAGTTAAGAAATTATCACATTTGATATTTGAAGTAAAATAGTTTGTTACGCTATATTTTTTAAAGTGCAATAATTCAACACTGCTTGTTAAGGCAGAGAAAGAGAAGTGTACACTTTCTGAAAAGGAATTGATAAGAGCTTTCACCTGATTTTAATTTAGAGTTTCTAGCTTCAGTGGTTCAAAAGCTATTAAACTTTTATTTTAGTCATGTTTTTGGAAAACTTTGTAAACAACGATGCATAACAACCTAGAGTAGGGCAATAATGTATTTCTGAATGGTATTTGAATAACCTTTAATTATGTTTTGATTTCTTGACACTAAGCCCTCCGGTTAAAAAAAGATTTAAATTCAGAAATAGGTGATTTTTTTTAGTCCATCCTGTATAATATATATTTAACGAAATACAATTTTTTCCTAAAAATTATTTAGACCCTTTATTTTATTTTTGGATACTAGATACATATGTATGTTGTATAGAGAGTAAAGAGCCAACCAGCGAAACTGTAAGAAATGTAACAGAATTTAACGGAAGTTTTTCTTACGGACAATTTGACAGGTCGGCTAGCGAAACTGTAACACAACTTGTCAATTGCATTGAAGTGACGGTAGCTCGCATTAATATTTTAATTAAATTTGTGTACAATTTGTTTTCTTTAGAAATTATATCAGTTATTAAAAAGCCTTAAATTCTTAAAGGACATAAACATAAATAATAAATACAGATCTTGTGGCGTAAGAAAATAAATTTGAAAATAAATAATTTGATATTACAATTTATAAAATCTTTGTTAATTCGGTTATCAATTTACCTACATGAATGTAAATAAATAATTTTGAATTTAAACTTAAAATGTACAATGAGCTATTAACAAAACGTCATTCAGTTTTGCGCGCGATAATTTTCGCTCTGTTAAGTGTTTCGAAACTGAACGAATATTTCTTAAAGTTTCGCTGAGCAGTAACATAAAGCCTCCATATACCACACTGTTACGTTAAATTTCTTAAAGGTTCGCTGGTTGGGTTTTAAGGGCCAATCATATTTATTTGTCATACTTTTTCAGTTTTAGTGTAAATGAATAGCAACCCAAAATTGTCGATTTTTCCCAGGGCCCTGATTCTCTAAAAAATAAGATAATGGGTAAACGTATAAACTTGCAAAAAGCGAAGCTTACTTTAATGAGTTTGTAATTTTTCGATTTGGCTACTACTTCAAATAAAATCAAAAATTTCAAACTAATAAAAGAAAGCTTTGCTTTTCCCAGGTTTACACGTTTATCCATTATCTTATTTTTTAGAGAATCAGGGCGCAGCGCCCTAGTTTCCATTTACCCGGACATCTTAATGGTACAACCTTTTGGAGATACTTACAGCATAATAAACATTACCGAAAGTTTTTAAATAAAGGTAAATATGTAAACGAAATGGAAAAAATTAAACACAAAAATTATTATTTTTTTATTGGCAGATGTTACTGGAGTAAAGGCAATATCAAACAATTATAAATAGTTCACCGTGAACATAAACTTAAAATAAAAACTGATCGAAGAACAAAGGGAACTTTAAAGCATTAAAACAGAAAAATGTTGGCGAAATTATATAATTTTATTAAAGCTTAATAAAAAATAAATTTCAATGAGCATTAAAATTGAGTTCCTATTTTTACAGATCGTGTTGAATGTAGTGCCAAGGATTAATACTGTGTTTTGGATGATTACTAATTTCCATCTTAGAAAATTTCAAATAGAAAAGTCTATTGTCGTTATTACTCTATTTAAAACAATTAGTTTGGCAAAATAAACTGTCAGTGGTGAAAGATAATATAGATTATAAAAAAATTACCTCTTGCACATCAAAATCTATTTTTCACAACCAATATAATTTCTATTAAATAAATTAATATATTATAAATAAAAATTTATATTTTTGCTTATATAGACAATGTCAATTACAATATGTATTATAAAGTAAATTAATTATAAGTAAATTAATTATATTTGTAAATATATAATATTACATTTAGACTTGTTAGTCATAATCATAGGTACAAAAAACTAAAAATGAAATTTCGCGCAATTTTCTGAAATTGCTAACCAAACGAAAACGATGATATGTTATCGTTATCCTTTAGTTAACAATTTCAGAAAATCTCGTTATTGGGCCCGATTCAATGTAATTCCTCTTTAGATGTCTTTCCTTCTATTTTCCTATTATTTCTAAGAAAGAAATGAATTTAACAAAAAATATTAAATGTTTAAAATAGCATAATAGACAAAAATAAATATACATAGAACATTTTCTTTGGATTAGGTTCATTTTTAGTCAACTATTAATAACTTAAATAATAAATTAAGTACTCCTCCTTTAATATTTAATTTGATCAATACGATCATATATGTAGATGTATTCAGCTTAAGTCTTCAAATAAACTTTTAAGTATAATTTGGTTCAATTCTATTTATTTGACATGCCTTTTTTCAATTTTAGTTGTAGGTGACTGGCAACCAAAAACTGTCGAATATATTTGCAGTATAAAAGGTGGTTTTCAGTTGTGTTTAGATGGTTTCCCGTTTACCCGTCATCGGCATCGTAATGATACAACGTATTGGAGATGTGTACAACATAAACCCTTACGGTAAGTTTTTAAATATCGGTAGATAAGTGAACGAAATGGAATGAATTAAACAAAAATATTAAATAAATATTAATATTATTTTTTTATTGGCAGATGTCACGCTAGAGTAAGAACTAAAGGCAATGGCAAACAATTAGAAATAGTTGACCGTGAACATAATCATAAAATACAAACTGAACGACGGAAAAAGGGAACTTTGAAGGCATTAAAACAGAAAATTCTTGACGAAATTGTATAAGTTTATTAGTATTTAATAAATAAAAAAAAACTAATGGCTCAATAATATTGTTTAATTTCGATCATCATTATAATTAAGTGTCTACTCTTTGCTTTCAATACATTAAGGTGATTTGTTTTTTATTTTAGTATCGCGTCCAGAACGTGTCGAATATATTTGTAGTGCCAAAGGATCAATACTGCTGTGTTTAGATGGCTATTCATTTTCGCGGGAGAAAAGTTCGAAAAAAAAAGTCTATTGGCGTTGTGCTTATCAAACAACATTAAAGTAATTATAAACTGCACATATTTTTAGAATTTTATAGTTGAACTTATTTTGTTTTAGTTGCCGTGCACGTTTGCATACGATTGATAATGGGAAAAAACTTGTGGTTGTCAATAGAGATCATAATCATGTTTTAAATCCGGGGCGAATGAAGAAATAAATGTGGATAGCCTTAAACGATGATAGTTTATTATCGTAAATATGTATTATTATAACTTAAATAAAATAAATCGTTAGTCTAAAATAAAATAAGGAATGGAATATCTTTCTCCAATTGAAATTTTGTTAATAACTAATAAGGTACGAGTACATATTATACTATTTAAATAGTTATATGATTGTAAACTTGAAAAACTTTAATAATTAAATTAAAAATTGAAATTTTATGTTAATTTTTTTTGTTTTTTTTAGGTAAATAATAATGAACACAACTGAGGCAACTAGCTACGACGTTTTGCAAAAGCAGAGACTCGGCTACGTTTAAATTTTAAAATGTCTGTATTCGTAGAGGGATTTAAATTTTAACGAATAAAAGCTTCCGAGACAAAATATTCTTTTTGGAAAATATGAAATTTTTAATATTTATTCAATATCATTAAATATTATTTCAGATTATTGTAATAGTTCGACTTTGTTTGAAAGAAAATTTTATAAGTTTTCCTAACAATAATATAATTATAGCTCCCATTTCGTGACACCAAGTGAACAGATCAGAACAAAGTTGACCTTGAAAGCAACAACAAAAAACGAGTTATTTAAAATGACCTGATAGATAGCTACTTTATCGGGGGCTTCACCTTGTTACGATTTTAGAAAAAAAAAAAAAATTAAAGGCAATAAAAACATTTAAAACAATAAAAAAGTGGATAATTGGTTGCAGGATGTAATCGCTTAATCGGCATCTCATAAATCACCTATTCCAATAATAATACTTTATTTAATAAATAGAGAACGAAGTATATTAACACTTTAACCGCTTAATAAACAGCTCCGTGACATACATGGGCGACGTTTACTTACAGAATTGTGCAGCTCCGTGAACGTCACGGGCACAACATATTCTGTTCATTTAAATAATTCAGCTCTTATAAACTATGTCACCCACTTATGGGGAGAGGGTGGTTCGGTAACGTGATGATATATGGCGATGTTGTGTGTGTGTGTGGGGGGGGGGGGGGGGTATAGAATGTGGCGTCACAGAGCATTCACAATGAAAAATCTTTTTACTAACAGGTTTGTATGAATTTCCAACATAACGAGCAAAAATTTGTGTTCGCCAAGTAGCAAATTCATACAAACCTGTACCTGTAAGTAAAAAAGTAAAAAGTGTTTTTCTTGTGAATTCTCTGTTATTTTTCTCGTTGAAAATTTTTTTATAGTTTTGTGTGTAGTTGCGAATAAAATTATGAAAATTTAAATTATATTTTACAGATTAATTGATAGATTCCAAGTTTGGTTTTCACATGCCGAAAATAACGAGTTTTCATTCCGAAAATGTAAAATTAAAAAAGTCTTTTTTACACTGGTTTACATGGAACATCACAAAATCTACATCTCTTATAGAAAGCACGTTTAAAAAAAAAAATGACGAAAGTATTAGGGCTCTTATATATCACGAATTCCATGGAACGTACTGTGACAGTGTGCGAATGTTTTTACCAAAATTTAATAACAAATTACTTTTTCTAAAACAATTCTTTATGATTTATAATGACCAATTTATCTCTTCATTTAGAATATATTAAATATTTAAAAATCGCATTACTAATTACCAAAATATTTAACAAAATACGTATAACGTACATGTGACAAATTTTTTCCTCTGATTTTGAGTTGTGTACGTTATATAAAATTACTTGCGAATTGGTTTGGACCTGAAAATCAATTTTTTTATCTAAATAGAGGGAGATATGCTAAAACATTTTAGTGCTGTTTTCATTTAGAATAAATTAATACTAACTGACTTTTCAATTTTTCACTAAATAACGTACATGTCACATGGATAACGTACGTATGACACCATACAAACTTTTCTATGGCGAAAATTTTTTAATTCTTTATTCAAGTGCAATTCGTTGTGCAAGTGCAAAAACATGAAAAATTATGTCATATTTTAATGTCGAAATATTTCTTTTCTAAACAATATAGCTGTTATTATCATCTATCGATTCCATTTTTCAAGTTTGAGGGTTACCTTTTTGTGGAATTCGTGATATACAGAGCGCTCTGCTTTTCATGATTATCGTTCATCAACAATTCTTATTTTTTGCGCAAGAGAGAGAGAGAGAAATTATACTTATTTTCTGTTTATCACACTAGTACCTAGGAATATTGCAGTCTTACTTGGTGGTCGCAAGCTGCAGTAGCTTTAGTCGGCATAAGTGAAAAACGAATTTGATGTTCAACTTTTTCTACCTCTCTAGAAATATTATCAAATTTGATTTAGGCTGTTTTGCTTTTTGACCACAGAATTGTATATTGTATGTTTTATCACACAACACTAGTAAAATCACTTTTAGGGATCAATAAAAACAAAAATTCAAATTATGAATGAAACGAAATTGAGAAATACATACATCTAAACCTGTTTTTCCATTGTTCTTTTTCACACAATTTTTTTAAATTTTTATTAAATTCGTAAAAACAAAAAGAAGAGAAGCGAAATATATAATATTGTATTATATTGTCCCTGTCTTAACTGGCTAGATTAGAACAGGAATAAATTTCTTAGATTGAATATTCAAATGTAAATACTTGACATGGAACTACCATATCTGTTCATTCTTTTTTGTGGTATTGTAGTGATTTTGAAACTTCGCGTGTGCTGGGTTAGAGTTCAGCTTTATTAAAGAAAAATCAATTTTTCCGAATTCGATATCGATAAGAACTACTTAATTTATATTTTTTCTACGAATTTTAACTGTACATTGTTGCATTATTTTCACATTTGTTACAATATAAAGATAAATAGAAGCAATTGTAAATATTATTTTGACGGTTAATATTTTTGATCTGATGAATAGATATAAGTTTTCCTTGTCGCATGCATTTATTTTTGTTTAATATTTTTATTTTTAATTAATTTAAAATCCTATCAAAATTCTAAAACTGCGAAATTCAACAAATCCAAAAGTTCTAACGATGGACCTCGGGGGCATCACTAAACGAAAAAACGTTAGGTATTAGGTTTCCAGTAATTGGCGCCAATATACATCAAGCTCGAGAAATATTAGAACCCATAAGCGAGCGAATGATGAATTTGAATGTTAGTGCCGTAACTGCCTTGCTGTATTATTTTTAATTATGTTGAACCATCGTATGGTTGACAATCTATTGTAAATAAGCTCATGCTCAAAATCGATTGTGTTCGCATGTTGTGGTTTGTTAATACAAAATTTTTGTACATAAAATAAATAAATATATAAAAATCAAGCAATGGCTTTAATCGATGATAAAGGTATCTTAAAGATTTGTATGATTTTAATATCGTATGCAAATTAAAAAATTTGCTTCAAATGTCGATTTATTAAAGTTAATTATTACAAAAGCTAACTGTTTTATGAAAGCTGTTTTATAGCTGATATTGCTAACATATATTGTGAATTTAAAACTTAACGCTTTAATACTTACTTAATAAAACTAAAAGCTTTATAAATTGCAGTGTTAAAAACTTATTCAATACGACAATGTTACATATTTTTATTGTACGACAATACGTACAATAAAAATATGTATGCATCACTAGGTAAGTTTATTAAAATGCTGGTGACATTCAGCATCATTACACTAAATTTTTACAAATTTTACATTTATAGTGTTAAAGTATATCCAAAAATATAATTTTCATGAAGAGCACTATTTACATAATTTTAACATTGTTTCGATATTTCTTCCTTACAGGCACATCCCAACCACTTAATGTAGAATATGTTAGCAGTGTGAAAGGTGGCTTGTTATTATCTTTAGATGGGTTTCCTTTTGAAAAACAACGCGTCCATAATGATACATCATATTGGCGATGTGTACAACGAAGATTTTACGGGTTTGTTTTTCTACGTTATATATTTTATAAAGCGTACCTATTTGTTTTATTATTATTTCAATTAATACAGATGTCCGGCTAGGATTAGAACCAGATTAAACGGCAAGAAATTGGAAATTGTTAATATAGAGCATAATCATAAGATACAAATCGGCCGTCGGAAACCAGTACCAAGAAAATAATTTTTCTTATTTTTCAAAATATTAAAAATTAATAAACGAGCAAAATTAATTAAAATTTGTATAACATAGTATTTTATATCACAGTAATTTTGAATTTAGAGGAAGCTATGTGTTTCCTGGTACTAAAAAAAGTAGCCATTTATAGCTGTATTTCTTGACGTTTGGGATTTTGCACAAAAAGCGAGAAGCTAGTTTGTGTTTCTTTTAATTACACTGAATATGAACTCTATTGCGCTTAGTAGAAATATATTTTATTAATGCTGTCTCAGCAGCTAAAATAAAATTATATTCTATTTCAACTATCATTCGTTTGTGGCTCTCACCAACGAAGGTACGTGGCGTAAGCGGAGGAAAAGAGATAGCTCTTATACATAATATAGTTGATTGAGATCGCAATAGAAAAAGCGACATCGACCGAATGGAATGGAGTAAAAGCTTATTCTTTTAAAAACAGACATAAACTCGCTTCTCGCCTTTTGTGCAAAATCCCACTCTAGATCAGATCATGTTTCATGAAACGATAAAGAAATGCAAACAACTACTCAGTTGATTCAAAATGTTGATTCAAAAACCAAATAACTTCAATTTTTGTTGTTGTTTTCAATAAGGGCTTTGTTGGCTTTTTCGTTGGAAATCAACAAAATTCAAGATAATTCAAATTCAATTTTCCTTAAGAAAATAAACTTAATGTAAATTTAATCTGATCCGGATCACTTGGTTTGATGAAATGCAGTTTGATGCAAGTATTAGGTAACCTGTTAATAAAATCATATTTTTACATATTGTTATAAATTTTTTTTCTACTTAAAAAGTAAATTAAAGGTGCAAAAAGAACACAATTTCGAAATTAGAATAAGTTCGTTGAGCATCTGTGTGAATGTTTTCTTCTAGAGTTTTTTTGTTTTCAATAGATAATGTGTAAAACTCTTGCTTGATTTGTTTGTTTTCCCTAAATTTTCTTTTAATATTTTGTTATTAGCTTTCAAACTAGGACCAACATAATCACGAATAAAAACCAACATTTTTTGTGAAAATTTAGCAAATTACCGACAGGGGGCCATTTGTCGTTTGGTAAGCACTCAGAGAATCAATTTTAGTACATATTTATATGGGGTGCGGTCAAGAATTCAGCCGCTTTGCAGTTTAAGCAGCACAACAAATTAGAAAGCAGGCGGAATGCAATATTATACGACCGGCAGTCTAATTGAAAGTTGATAAGACATTAAATTATATGAGTTAATTTTTAAAAACGATCTATTCCTTCAGACCTTCATACAAAAAAACAAAACTGGAATAGATCCATTATGAAACTTACTTCCGTAAAATTACGTGTAAAAATGGGTAAATTTCAAAATTGAATTTTCAAAACAGCTTTAATCCAAAAAAAAATTTTCAAAATTTAAGCTTAGGTGAGCAACAGACATTATTTTAAATATTACGTCACCTAAATGAGAATGTCAGAACAATGTACATATTGAATAAAAAAAATTAGGGGTTTCAAAATAAATTCGAAATTAAACGTTTTTTTCGTTTATTTTAAAAACTCAAAAAGTGGAATAGAGCGCTTTTGCATCTAATCGACACATTTGTCATTTCTAATTTTATAATTTCCAGTGATTACGAATAATTGAGGGAAATCGTGTTTTTTTATTTTATTTCACGAATAAAGATAACAATAATGTATGATATAAAATTTAATTTATCAAAACTGACATATACCCTGTATTCATCCATCCTCTTTAATATGACTGCGTAAACTTCGGACCCTAACTTTATTTACTGCATTTTAATCAGCTAGGCTGCACTGCTTTAGCTGCAACACTAAAGTTTTGACCAACTTGCAGTAAAAATCGCGCAGCAGCTGATTTCTTGACAGGAGCTAGAATGTTTCTGATTACTAATTTTCAGAAGAGTGTGTGATTGATATAAATTTATTTGGATAAGTATGTGAATGTAGTATACTATTGAGAAAATGAATCAGAACCTGCTAAAATGAAGAAAGAGTTTATTTATTTTTACAAGGTTGTCCAAAAAAAAGGGTTCAGAAAAAAACTCAAATGCGCATACAAGAGAAAAATGCTCACACAGAAAAATGTTCACATGGAAAATTGCGCACAAGGGAAAATGCTCACAAGGAAAAAATGCACAAAAATAACGCACAAGAAAAAAATCGCAAACGAAAGAATCGCGCAAGAAAGAAACGTACAAGAACAAAACACGGAATCATAATATTTGTCGATAAACTATCAGGAGAAGCGATAAGGAAGATTAAATCTCTGATTTTGTCTGCAAGGTTGACGATTTGAAATATAAAAGTTTGCAGATCTCTTTAATATTTTAACAAAATATGAAGATTGTTTTGATTTTAGATTTATGTGGTTCTGCAGTTTTTTTTTTGCGAAATAATGTAAACATTTTTAGTGGAAATATCAGAAGAAGCGATAAAGAAGTTTATAACTCTTTGATGGTGATGCAAGGTTGACGACACGATTTGGAATATAGAATTTTGCAGGCACCTTTAAAATTTTAACAAAATAAGAATTTTTTTCATTTTAGATTTATGCGTTTGTTCAAATTGATCCAACGGTAAGCGGCTTTGGGGGGAGGTCTCTGGTTTAGTATGTAAATATGTTTATAGAAAATACCAATTTTTTGAAATATTTGATATTTCTGTACGTTTTTTTCTTGTGCGTTTTTTTCTGTGGGCATTGCAAACCGTTTTTCTTTGTGGGCATTTTTCTGTGAGCAATTTTCAATGTAGGTACACTTTTTTTTGTGTGCATGCAAACTTCGTGTGCGTTTTTTTTCTTGTACGCTTTTTTCATAGAATATTTTAAAAGATACGGGGTCCATTAAAAAAAAATTCTCTTTTTTTGTCTCACTTCTTTAAGAACACCGGTAAAGTCTAGTTAATACGACAATAAAAGCAAAAAAACACCATATAGTTCGCATTCTTAATTTTGCACGTTTGCGCAACTACCTACAAAGGAAAGTACATACCTAAATATAGAAAAAAAAAAAAAAAACGAGCTTTCGAGGAAGATGAATCCGCCAAATTCGTACTAACATTGGAAGAGGTTGCATTATTAGGTATAGGTTAGGTTTGAGTGGCGGTCCACCAGGACCAGGCATAGACACAAAAAGGTCCGTAGCCATATTATTAGGTATAAATATCTATGAAATATCAGAAGATACCGAAAAAAAATGTAAAACTCATTCTAAGCAATAGCAACGCACAGCAACCATAAAGAAAATTAACAAATTAAAGGCAAAATCATCAAATTTTTAATATAAAATGTGTTACATTTTAGTTTGCGATTGAGTTCCAATTTGGGTAAGGTTTTTCATTTTTGTTTTGCACGATAATATCAAGTTAATTTTGTTTCTTTTATTTTCAGAACTACTCTTAAATTTTTATAAAATATGCACTGAATCATTAATCAACTCGTATATTAAATAAATATGTTACTTTTCAAAAATGTGTGGGATTCGCAGAGTTCATTTTTCCAGGACCGCGTTAATTTTGTCGTTTATTTCATTTTTTGTTTGACACATACATAGATACCGTAAAATGGGGTGAATAGAAACACTTTTCAAGTTTATAAGCATGTACTGCTAAGTAGATATTTGTTTTTACTATACGAAATATCCTACAATATGGGTCTTCGGGGGGGTATTTATATAAATATAATTATATTGTTCTACAATAAAATACTGTTATATTTAGGTTCAAGAAGCTAAATATAACAATATTTTCTTTGTAGAAAAATATACATAATTAGATTTATATTTATATAATTAAATAAATGTGATTATGTAATATCCGCCATAGTGTACTCTTTCTTTTTCAAACTACTTCGATCTATTAGAAATTAATATGGCGGGTTATTAGAAAAAACTCACTGTTTCTATTCACCTGCTATTGGGGTGAAAAGAAACAGTCATTGAGTTTCAGTTTCTTTCTGCTCCTATATTCATTTATGATTTCTGGTGAAAAAGCAGCCCGATTTGTTTTGGTATTTTGGCATGACCGGTAAGATAATGCTTGCTTGTGTCGTTTCAGAAACGAGCAGATGAATTCTTTACCGGGTAAGTTGTCCTTAAATTTTGTGACCTGTCTCCCTTGCCGGTTTAAAAATTCTTGCATAATCATTCGTAATGTTATTGTATCAATGGTATAACCCACTCTGAACAAATGATTAATCTGTACCCAAGGATTTTTTTTTTTAGTTTCGTTTAAGCCGGTTTGTCCCCCTTGTCCTTGAATTGTATCTTTTTTTTTAAATGGCGATATATGACGGAATGGTGTATATCATATTTCTCCATCTCTCCGATGATTTCCTTAATGATATGATAACTTATTATTTTTAACATTTTCAACTGCTTGTTTCAATATCAGATGATCATGATTTTTATAATGTTTTTGGCTCTTCGACTTGTATTGTCTGGTCATTTTAATACTCTGTAGCAATCAAAAAACGAAACATAAAATTAAGGAAATTTAGTAATTTGGAATAAAGCAACACTTTTTAATGTGAATAAAAACACTATTTCTGTTGTTTCTATTCACTCCAAACTTCCTAATTTTTGGCATTAAAGTACTGGTAAAATTTAGGAAAACCGGTAAAAGTTAATTACAATTTTAACTGCATAAGTAAAAATAAGACATAATTGAAAAACTTACATAAATTGTCTCTGATATTACTCCAAATATGGCTCAATTCCATATACATACAAAATTTTTTATAGTATTTTCTTAAACAAAAAATTTTGATTACCAATATATTCTTTAAAACTGCAGGTGTTCAACCAAAAATCCCTATTGTTTCTATTTTTGCTTTTGCACTCATTACCAATTACTTAAAAAATTAACACTGTATTTTTTTTATTATGTTTTATGAATTATTCAGTTATTATTTTTTAAAGTTTGGTTTCTATTCACCTCGCTGCTTCTATTCACCCCATTTTACGGTAGTGCTATAATGAGTTATTATTTACCGGTTTTACACCGTAGATAGTATAACAGCAGTATAAGAATAATAGTATAATACTACTTTGCTATCGGGTGTAAAGCTAATGTTTCGATAGTATAATAGCAAAAGTAAATTATTGTAGTCTTACTTTGGCAATTTTACAACAACAATGCCGTGTATTTTCATTCCGGAATGAAGAGTTTCATTCCGCTGAGAAGAAGGAATAGAAAAATTCTCTTCTTCACCTAGTTGCCGTGTTGACCATTAGAGTAAATATATTAAATATATTTAGTTTTATGAGTTGGTATTAAATAACAATTATCAATTTTTCAATAAATCATAATTTTAAATTTTGTTAATTATCATTTGGAATTAATTATACTTTATTCAATAATTTATTATCACTATTTAATGTTTGTTAAAATTCTAAATAATAAATTATATTTTAGAGCTTGGTACCAACTGTTGGACACCAACCAAAATTATTCTGAAGAAGATTTGTTCTTACTTTGGGCAAAATTTCATTCCTATCCGGATAGGAATAACTTTTACCAAAGTAAGACGGCAATTTTGATTTTATTCGCTTTTCGACGCAAAGTGGCTGACATCTGGAGGATGATATTGAAACTATAGTTAAAGGTGTACAGCAATCAGAAAAATACACAATTGAACAATTTTGTTATTGATTCCGGTTCAAAGTAATAATTTATTGCACATGAAAGATATATTTATTCAGTAACAAAGAATAAAAATAAAGGCTGAATTGGTGTTAATCTTTAACTAGTGTCGATCCGCTTATTGCAGAAGGAAAATGTATGACAGTAAATTGTTGATTAATTAGTCTAGAAACGTTTAGGTGTATTGCATAGTTAAATCAGAGACAACGTATTTATCGTAGATCTCACATTTTACTAAAAACACGAAAAAAGTAAACTTCTACTTCTTGCTTTAAGCTTTTTCATAGGCAAATGTCTCTGCAAGAAATTTTCTGTATGTTCTTCTGAAAAGATTACGTTGTCAAAAATCTCACTCAACTTCAAGATCACTTTTCAATAATTTCTGATTGTCACCTCTCTTGGGTGCATCATCAAAAATACTTATGCGACCACGTTTAAATTTACCGACCCAAAAACGGTCAGTCTCTAGAATGATATAGACTCGTCCAAAGTTAGATCCATATCCTTTTTGGTTTCGGTTGCTGAAAAGCCTTTCAAATAAAGATACCTACTGAATTGCAACATGAAATTGAAATTTATCCATTCTTCACAAAATACAGAATATGTACGTACATTTTCTTGCTTCAGAAATGACAAAGAAATTTTCTATTTTCGAAATTCAGTAATTACTGATTACTCAGTAGGTAGTGCACCGAAATAGTATAATATTATTTTACTAACTAGTGATGTGCTAAATCGGTTCTTTTTGTTTCTTTTGCTTATTTTTTGTTATGTTTTTAATAAAAAAACACCGACTTAGCCCGTCACTATTACTAACCACCATAGTCGGTTTTATGCCATATAAAATCTACATAAAAAACGAAAATTAAACACAAATAATGAATGTACAGTATGAATAAAAACACCAACGAGTAACCACTTCACAGCAATGTTTAAAAAAAAAAAAATGTTGGAAAATCGTTGGATGAAGTGTATTAAGTCATACATTACAAAAAGTTGCGTTTCGTTATCAATACAGGAAACTATTCAGCCCATGTAGTAATGATTAAAAATTAATGATTTTCAAAATCACAGATAACAGGTGCAATTTTGAGACCATAATTCATATTATATTATTTTATTTCCACGCTTCCTATAAGAATTTGGAATGACATCAAAGGGCCGAATGTCGAAGGGCCGAATGGGTCGAAGGGCCGAATTTTTAATTTTCACTAATTTACGTCACTAAATCACAATGAAATTATTTTATTCGTCTAAATAAAATTTTCCTTCACTCTAACGAATATAAAATGGCCTGGAAAAAAAAATAATCGGCCATATATTTCTAAAAACAAAATATAAATAAACAAACAAATTCGGCCCTTCGACCCATTCGGCCCTTCGTACCCATTCCAAGAATTTGTATTGAAAAAATAACATACATACTTAATGTACAAAATATCATAAAATTATTGAAATTAGAATCTCGGTGCCAATATGTTTTAACAGAATTTTTTTTTAAATTTCTTTTAAATCGTTAACTTAGAATCATAAAGCGACTCAATCAACCTTTTGGAATTTGACTAACACGGTCATCACGGTTTCAGTCACAATTTCAGTTTGGTTAGACATTTCGTTAAGTTTTAAGTCGGTCAATATTTCAATTCAACATAAACCCCGGAGTAATTGACGATTAGAAGGTTCACATTTTTTTTATCCTAGGTTTTTATTTTGCCCAAGACACGCTGTTTGACATTTAGTATGTTTACCATTACGAGGCAATTGAATTCTTCGTGCATGTTTTCTGTTTTTCATGAACCGGTTTGCCTACTTGTACATTCTTCCAATATATACATCTATATTTTCATATAAAAGGATCAATGGTGTTAAATTTGAACCGTTTATTTTATTAAAATTAAGGCTTTTTCTAAAGAACGTCAAACGTCAACATTTAAATATTCGCTAGCCTATAAGTAAAATGATTTAATTGGTTTTTTTTGTTTATTTTTAGATTGGAAACCTAATACTGTTGAGTACCTATGCAGCATACGCGGACAATTACAATTATGTTTAGATGGATATCCTTTTACACGCGAAAAATATAGTAATGATAAAGTTTATTGGAAATGTGTTAACAATAAAGCATTCGGGTAAAGAATCAAAATGGAATAAATGATTTCATCCGGCGGTTCTAGGATCTATAATATTGGAACTCTTGGTTGATATGAAATTTCGAATTGCCTTTGACCGTTGGATGAGATTTATTATTTTTTAAATAATTTTAACTTGTATTTTATTAAATTTTTGTTTTTCAATTTAGTTGTAAAGCGCGCGTTCATACTATTGAAAATGGAAAAAAACTTGTAGTCGTACACAAAGATCATAATCATCAAGTATTAACAGAACGTCGAAAACCGGGTGATTTACAAATGTTACAAAAACAATTAAAAAATAAAAATAAAAATATTGATGAGTAAATAATCATTATTTAAATAAGGAAAAGTTTGTGTCAGTTGGCCAAAAATTAAATTTAAGTTAAAATACTGTAATGAATTGTTTTCATTTGATTACACTTTTATTTTTATGTCAAAAATTAATAAAGTTATATTTGTTTCAAATAATCATTATCATTTTCTTTTTAAGCAGATGGGAAAATATTTTTTTCCAAACAAAAGTAATCTCGTGTAAATAATAATACATAGCGCAGTTAAAATTTTCGTGATGAATACAAATTTTAAAATTAGTTATTTACATTACTAGATGCTTAAAAATATACTGTTTTGGGTAAGGAGGTTTAAATGCCGATGTGAAACGAAGGCAAATTATCTCCTCCCTTTAAACAAAGTAATTCTTTCACGATACGAAAATGATGTTTGATATTCATACAAAACATAGTTTACGAAACGTTTTTGCGATTCGAAATTGATACGCCTAGGCATCCAACGTCCCATGATAATTAAAATTTTTTACGTATCGTAAATAGAACGATTTTGCATTTCGTTTGCGATGCGTATTTTTCGTATCGAGAAAAAACCTAATTGCACAAACCGACAAAAAAATAAAAAAACAAATAACAGAAACAAGGATAGTCATTTCCGACGTATTTTTCGATGCTGAATTCGGATCTGGCCACAGATGTCATTTTCAATTTTAAACATTAAATGTTCTTATCTATTACCGAGATATCGTCAAATCAAATAATGTGCGCACTAATAATTTCGCGTATCGCTATTAAGATGTGTGACATGTTAATACAAAAGTCTGTGGAACTCTTGCGTTGACTTCTTTGAATTCAGAAAAGGTATCATCTAACTTAATTCTGAAGAATCTATCTTTCAAGTAAGATTTCAGAATTTTAGCAAATTGCATTGGTAGAAGATTTCTTAACTTGCGGTTAAGTCTCAACAAGAACAAAATGAAGTTGTAAAAAATGCATTGTTTGTATTTTTTAAATTGAAATATTAATGTCTTTAGAACGTTAGACGATTATAATTTAAACAATATTCGAAGAGTCTGGACATTTCAAAATAAATAAAAAATCCAAAAATCTTACAACTAGGAACTACAAAACATTTTAAATTTTATTAGTTTTAATATAATACATAATATATTTCAACATACTGTAATGTCATAATTTCTCATAAATAGCTATAATTATTAATTCAAAGGAGGCATAAATAGGTTATTTGTCCAATTATTGAAATTGTGAAGTGTTTGATTTGAATTTTTTAAGAAATCAAATTATGAAATAACTTCTTTTTATTGTCCAATATTTTAATATTCAGTACATACCTTAAACTTTCTTGTATTTTGTGTTAGATAGGACGTACTTTAAAATCCGAATTTAATAAGTATGTGCCGCTATTTGTACTTCAAATGTAACAACTAAGACAGTGTTTAGTTATAAATCAAATAAAGCCTAATTTTAGTAACTGAGAGTATCAAATTGCGGTTTAGTCATTATTGCGAGACAAAAATAACTGCATCTGTAAATATCAGTCTTTTCATACAAATATCGACAAACAAGTGTCTAATTTATATAAATAATTGTTTAGCGCCAAAAATAGAATTTAATAGTTAGTTATTTATTAATAACATAATAACTTTTCAATATTAATTTCATTATTTTTTCACGGAAATAGAATCGACCCCGTAGGGAAGTTAATTCTGTTTCAGTGGAAAATGAAATGAAAAAATAAAAATGGGTAAACAAGCTCTAATTTGAATTAATATTTTTTCAGTTTAACCTACGTTGAAATTTTATTAATTTTATAACAAACTAACAGTAAATGCCAAATAACACAAGCACAAAAAAAAAGTCATGAATATGACCATAAACAATTATTCCAACTGCCCATTTTCCCGTTATCACCCCCCTGGGGGTGGGAATTTCAATTTCCATGCAAAATTGAGATGGATGTACATTTCTATGTTTTTTGGGCCGCTGGAATTGAAAATGACAATAAAAAGTAAATTTGACCTCTTCATCACTCCTAGCACACCTTACTACCTCCTGGATGGTAAATTTCAATCCCTTTTTAGGGGTAGCAAGGAGTGCTAGGGTGTGACGGAAGGGTTAAAAGTACTTTTCGTTGTCATTTTCGGTTCCAGTGCCCCAAAAAACATCGAAATGTGCATCCATCTCAATTTTGCATGAAAATTGAAATTTCAACCCCTTTCGGGGGGTAGTAAGGGGCGCTAGGGGTGAGGAAGGGTCAAATTTATTTTTTGTTATCATTTTCACGTCGGAAGGCACATCCATTCAAACTTTGCATGAAAATTGAAATTTCGACCCCTATGGAAGTAGAAACGGGAAAATGGGCAGTTGGATTCATTTCTTATGGTCATATTCGGTTTCAGCGACCTCGGAAACGTAGTAATAGTGAGGTTTACCCTCAGGGTCACGACTTTTTTTTTTGTGTATGCCTGGGGTGACATGTTGTACCATCACTTTCGATTCGTTTCGATAGTGTTTTGTCTCTTGTTACAAGAACAAAATTGCACTCTATTTCGCTTTTTCAATTATGTTATTTCTAAAGCTTTCTCAGCTTGCTCAAATAAAACAACATTCTATTTCTACTTTCATTCATCACTCTTTATCACAAAAAAATTTGATTGCGATATTTTTTGATGTGAAGTAAAGGATAAGTATACAGAAGGCTGAGGTCGCATTAGAAAAATTGTAATGAAAGAAGAAAATAGTGTACAATTTTGTTCTTGTTACAAGAGACAAAACACAATCGAAAACGAATCGAAAGTGATGGTACAACATGTCACCCCTGTGTAATTATTCGTTTACATTCTTACATATTTGTCTTATTACATTATGCAAGTAAAATACCCGCAATTCGATATGCTTAATTATTTAATTTAAGCTTTATTTTTTTTTATAAGAACACAGTATTTAGTTTTAACTTTTAAATGGCGGTCATCTTTTTGGGTAATTTGTAATTTGATATTTTACACTTAAGTGAACAATTAGGGTTTCAAAGTTCATATTAAGGCAAAACACAAGAAAGTTTAAAATACTAAATATTAAAATATTTATTTATATTTATTCCGATAGACAAAAAAGATGATAAATATTATTCCGAAATTGGAAATCTGGATTATCTAGCGAGTGCAATTGTTTAATTCGCGAGCAAGCGTTAGCGGTAAACAACACTTTAGATCAAAGTAAAACGTTGACATATCAATCACAGAAATCAAATAAATAAAAGTAAGAAGCAAAAACCATTCAGTGTTTGTTTGAAGAAAAATGTTCTTATTAGCGTATTTCGTCGAGGAATTTACAACAACAAATGTACTAGGCAAAGGTATTAAATATTCATTCCTAATTTTAATTATGACACCAGATGCCAAATTGTTCTATCATTTTTTTCGTTTATATATGTTATGCTTAAATGCAAAGAGAAGACGGATAGCCTGCTTACTAAGGACCGAGATTGGATGTACAAGTGTAGTGTGTGATTTGATTGAAAATTCAAAATGGAATGAGTTGTACGATTGTATCTAAAACTGTTCATATCGACCAAGCCAGTTGATAAAAGACCCTTTCTGAGTAGAACAAATTAAATCTACACAATATCCCGACAATCAAACATAATTAAATCAAAACGATTACAACAAACTAAAAGGGAAAGTAAACGCTAGTTTATTATGGAAAAGTATGGCGATGCCCCCTTATAGTATTCTAATTTATTTGCCATAGACAGACAGACTACCTAGAGATTACATAATTCATCACAAATCTATTTGCGTTGACAAACTGTGGATTAGCCAGCTCGGCAGAAAAGTAAAATATTATGGATGAAATTTGCTAACCAGTATTGCTGGTCAATCAGATAGATTCATTTTTTACGATCGCAAAAAGAAATTCTTACAGGTTTTACACTTTCAGCAATGTCAAAGAAGTTATTCCGCGTAACATCGTCATTTGCACCATTACTAAACACATTACAATGGGATAAACTTCAAAATTTTCAAAGCTTATTACGCTAATGGCTAACCTCCTTTAGTCACTAAACCTCAAATAAACGAGATTAGCTAATACTCAGCATGACAAACTACAGCAAATCTCTAAAAAACCACTAATTTCGTATAGCTAATCCCGATCCCTAGTCTGTGTATGCATTTACTGTTTGTTGTAAATAAAATGCTTTTGTGAGCACAAAAGTAGGGTAGACGGATAAGGAAGAAAATTTAGATAAGCGGCTATTTTTGGAAAATATTCACCTACATACAGTGGTGTTCAATAAAATAGCACAATCGGTGATTTTTTTTTGCAAATTCTTAATTAATTAAAAAAAAAACTACTTATCAATTTTCAATTAATATTTTTAATTTACAATTAAATATAAAAAATCATATTTAATTTATAAAAGGAATATTTAAAAAAAAATCTGTGGTAACAAGGCAAAACGTAATAACTTGAGTTATTCCATATTACGTTTTATTTCTAATTTAAAATCTCCATATTCGAATTAATATTATATCAATTTTTTGTAATAATCCAGCAACTACAAATAACCGTAATAATCATTTAAAAAAGTAAGAATTCAAAAAACTCATACGATTTTGAGTAACTCTAACCTGAATTCACCAGATTTGTCAATTGAGCTCGTCAAGAAAATGACAACTTGACGGAGTTAAAAACCGAGTTAAAAATATGTTATCTCGCTGGACACAAAATTTCAGGCATACCAACATTGTTTTTTCTTTTGCCATTCCTATTTTAGGTTTTGCTAATTCCGAAATTTCTAAAAAAAAGCGAGATAACACATTTTTAACTCGGTTTTTAACTCCGTCAAGTTGTCATTTTCTTGACGAGCTCAATGGACAAATCTGGTGAATTCAGCTAATTTTAAAAACGTTTTCCTGAAAAAGTCAGTAAAACGAATTATTACGTTTTGCCTTGTTACCACAGAAATAATTAAACTTTTTATTTTACAAATAGGCTGTTCAAAATAATAGAACAGTTAATTTCAAAATTTATTTCTACTATTACTTGTGTATGATTAAATCTAATATGCATTTTTATTGAATAGTCATATGACCTTTTTTTTGAACCACTTCCCTGCATCACCACATCCCTAGAGCCCACCAGCCCCTGGCATTTGCGAACGGTCACTTATTAAAATTCGACAATTTTGAATTCTGAAATTTCTGTTTATTTTTGTATTTTTCATTACACTGGTCGACAAAGAAAAAGTTCCAGCAACAAGGATAGTTATTTCCGACGTATCTTTCGATGTTGAATCTGAATCTGGCCGCAGAATTGCCCTATCAAATCAGTATTTTGGGATATCCTAACCTAAAAGTGCAGAAAATGCTGTTTTTATGGGTTTTCAATATTTTACTGTATTGTTAGGGAATTTCAGTAGTAAAAACTAATGGTGCCATCGTAAACTACCATTCATCCCTTCTCATGTTCAATTTTAAACGTTTAAATATCTTTATTCAAAGTATTAAGACTTTTGTATAAATTTATTGTCACACACATATGCGAATTTATTAGTGCGCGATTTATTTGATTCAAAATAAAATTGATCATACGACCAATAATATTCAATAAAAACGCTTATTAGGTTTTTTTTGAATATTCCTTTTATAAATTAAATATAATTTTTTATAATTAATTGTAAGTTTATATTTATTCTATGTAAATTTAAAAAAATAATTGGAAATTGACAAGTTGTTTTTTAGTTAATTAAGAATTTGCAAAAATCACCGGTTGTGCTATTTTATTGAATACCACTGTATTTAAAAAAATCGGGTTTCAAACATCAATGTATTAAATGCCCAGAAACCTTTCAAATTTTTGAGTAAATTATTACGATAACATTTCTCTAAATTAATTTTCACTCAATTTCGATAATTCAAGTATAAATAAAATATTTTCTAGTTAGTAGGTAATAGTTTCTTTTTGTATAATTTTTTCGAAAAATATGTATTAAGTAGTTTGTCATCGAAATATTGGCATAAATAAAAATACAGAATAAGCTTTAAACCACAAAAATTATTTGTTTTAATTAATAAATATTTATTTGATTAATTTTAACTTCAATTATTTTTATTTATTCTACAATAAAAAAAACACCTCGAACCGAAGGGTTTATAGTTTATTCCCTTCACTTTTTGTGAATTACCGAGTTTTTATTGTAAAATAATAAAAAATAAATAATCATTTCAAGTTAAAACTAATATTAGATATATTCGTAAAAATTTACTTATTACATTTTAATAAAATTAAATAAGCGATTATTGTAATAATAATTTAATTTTTTATTTTTAGAATTAAAAGAGATTTATAATGATGTACTAAGCGCATCCAGATTTGTTAAAACTGAGTTAACACCACCGTCAAGTCAACCAAAATTATCCATCCTCGTACAAACTACCCCAGCGAACGGATCTAATAATTACTCCTACAATAACAAAGGTCATTTAGTATATGATAATTTTGAGTATTCGAAGACTCTGGTGAATGGCATGGAAAATGTAATATATTGGCGTTGCTTTGGTTACCGTAAACATGGATGTAAAGCAACGCTCAAAACTGTCGGGAAAATTGTGCATGTAGTAAGAGCCAGTCATTGTCATGAACGGAAAAGAACGAAAACTTTTGAGCCCACTTTATGGACTGATGTAACACTCGAATAAACAGTTTATAATATTTTTAAATATTCATTAAATAAAAAAATCATAAAATTTTACCCAATACAGTTATTGAATTATTTCTATATGCATATTTTTAAAAATATTTGAGTCAAATTAATTAAAAATGTATGCTAATATTTTTTTTTATATTTTTGCAGGAAAAAGAGCAACTTTCCCAGAGAAAATGAAGAAGCAAGCGTTCGATGATAAATTAAACATAACGGTGGATTCAATAAAAATTGTCGTAAATCAGCCTGTTGATATTGGATTACATGTTCTTTCCACAATTAATCGATCGCGAGTTAAAGGGTTCTGTGTTGTTTGTATAAAGAAGAACAAAGATCCCAATTACAAAAAAACGATGCAGAAAATTATCACCTATTGTCCAGGATGTCCCGGTGGCAATTGGATTTGTGAAAATTGTTTTTGTGAAACTCATAAAAGTTTAGATAAATAAATTAATGCAATTCTAATTTACATTTAATTTTAATTATTTATTGTTTAGCGACAGTAAATAAAATAAAACCCATAATAGATTTTTACTTTATATACTAAATAAAAAACCCATGCTATGTATTTTCTTTAGGACAGGTATTTACCATGTTCATCTTGAATGAATGCTTATTATATTGTGTTGAAAATGTTATAAATATCAATAAGTCAAGTAATACAAACAAAAACTTATATCATTTAAACAAAAAGTGTTTAACTGACCTATGTTACTCATCTACTTTAGATTTTATCATAATTAATTCAGCAATCTTAAGCTATATAAAAAGCCTAATCTAATTAATTATACAGGATATTCGTTAGTTTTCGAGAAAAAAATATGATGTATGTTTTTACCCTGGGGGTGGATTCCACCCCTTATCGAGGGCGGAAATTAGTACACCCAAATAACGGCAGAAATGGATAGAGGGATGAATTCTAATGTGGAGTTCGTTACTGTAAAAAAAATTATTTAAATCATTACGCGCGTACGATTGGGCAGAACAAATCATTTATTTTTTGATTTAAACCAATTTTGACAAATAGAGATTTTTTGCCAGATTTATCAAAACATACCAACAGAAAAGAAATGCCAATCAAACTAATCAAAATTTGAATTGTCACAAGGCGTCAAAAATTTCGTAATTTTTAATCATTCCTTAATTTTTACGAGTTTGTTATTTATTAATAAATAAGTTGTGTTATTAAAATATTTTTTGTGATAAAATCTGTGCAATTTTGTGCATAATCAAACTAAAGGTTTACTGACGGTTAGCTTAACCTAAAAGAAAAATTTACATTCACCAATACAACATTGAAATAAAGCATGCTGTTTATGGGTACGATTGGGCATCAAAAACTTTATTTATTAAAATTGTAATCTCTACATTATAAGTGTGTGCAGGCATCTTTCTATTTCCGAATATCTTCATTGATACATTATAAAATAATAACAACACAAATGAAATAATAACATCACAAAAACTCAGTCGCTTAGTTCAGTAACATAAAAGTAAACAATTAAAAAAAAAACATTGAATTTAACTGTTAAATTCAAATACTGCCACTTTTTTGTATTGGAATTCAAGTACTTAAATTTGATTAAAGATGGCACAGAACTCACTTTACCTAGCGTTATTCCACCTAGCGGAAAATTTTTAAATTGAGCTAGCTGATAATTTGACGTTCGAAATTGTTGTAAACAATTCCAATTTTGAACTGTAAACACAATTGTTACTTACCAGATTCCTAATGTGTAATTCCAATTTTGGATTATAAAAACAATTTTTAATTACCGGATTGCTAAATTTTGTTTCGTTGCTTTTGTGACAAGTGTCATTTCGTCAGTAGCATTATTTGAACATTTATTTCCTCGAGAGGCGCTTTCTCTACTTTTAGAATCGTCAATAAACAATGTAGTTTTTTCATTCCCACTACCACCACTTATAGTTGATATCACACATTAATTGACACACTGTATTCATAACAGTAAATATTCTCACTAATACAAGATATATTTTTATAGCAATAAGACAAGAATGATAGATTGTCCAACTCCGATGGAGAGTAAAACGACACTTTCTTTCCAATCCTTCATTTTCTCGTTTGATTTGATATTCTCTCTACTAATACGATAGTGATTCAAAATTGTTGTACTTAAATGCATGTTGTGTCGGTAAATTAAGCCTGGGCCTAACTTAACTATGGAATTCGACGACTATTTTCGACGGCGAGCGTTTTATATTAGAAGGTACAAGAAGAAAAAGGAAAACAATAACTATTGTTTTCTTTTTCTTTCTGCACCTACTAATATAAAACGCTCATCGTCGAAAATTGTCGTCGAATTCCATAGTTAGGCCCCTGGATTCCATTGCGAATAAAAGTTTATCAGATAAAATAAAATGAGATAAAAATATAAAATCGGTGGTTGTGGGAATGAAACCCTCAATGAAGTCAGTCAAAATTTCACTTACAAAATTGTGTTAGTGGACTGTCATAATTGACAAAAACTATCAAATGGAGATCAGTTCAACTAATACGTCTGCAAAAATATCGTGTACAGTGAAAAATATTTCTCGCACACACTAATAATTTTAATAGTACGGCGATTTTATGGTAGAGATTTTTTTAATTTTTTATTTTATGACGGAAAGTATTCGAAACAAAATAATTCTGATATGACAATTAATAATAATTAATTTTTTTGATGATTTTGGGATGTGAAAAGAATCGAATAATTGATGATTATGTTTTTGTTTGATGTCAAAATTTACAAATAAAATCTTGATATAAAAAAATAAGAAAATGCTTTATCTTTCTCGCTTTAATGGATTAGTTTTTTTTTGTCTTCTTTCGACTTGAAGTCAGTTCAGACAATATTTACAGTGGAATACAGACATTACTACAAAATTAACAGAACGATAATTTTGTTGTTACTGTAAGTATACACAACATAACCAAAACCATTAAATAAAATAAACCAATGATGCAAGCTAGTGCATGACCAAATAAATTATACTACCATGAAAGGTATATAGATTGACACTTGCGCATCAATAATCATATGATCAGAATCGGTTACACGAATTAAAAAAGGCTGGGCTCTTCTTTCGCTTATCACCTATTGCATGAAGGAATATCATATAGGATTTTGTTTATCGTTAGCGTGTTATTCAATGAAATATTTACATATTGTACATTTTCTCTTGCTGTGTATAACATAGAAAATATGTTTACACTATCCGCAGTATCCGCATTACAATTCAAGGCCAAGGTTAAACTATTGTACTTTTTTAGGTGTTTTAATCAGGTTGAATTTACTCTAAAGAAAATTAAAATAATTTTTAGTATTTTGATAACTTTTATGAATTGTAAAGCATTTTGAAAAACATAAATTAAATACAACATTTTGTCAAAATGAATTTTTGAGAAACGTATGTACGAGTATTATTCCAGGAACGCTTTTACTTCGGTCTAAAAAGACCAAAGTATTGAAATCCTGTCAAAAATTACGAAAAATTTGGTTGGTCCAAAACCACTTTTCTCGACGTTTTGAAAGTCCCTGAGTCTGAAAAAGCAACAACAAAAAAATGCCCGTCCGTCTGGATGTCTGTACCAGTGGAATCTCGAGAACGGCTTTTCCGATTTTGAATTGTTTTTCGCCAATCTGTTTCTATTGTCAAGGCAGAGATTTGAAAAGCTTTTGGAGACTGTGCGTCTAAAGACACGAATTGACCCAAAATACCTGGTTTTATAAATATTTACGATTTTTTTTTTATAATATAATATGCTTGTTTGATTATCGAATTGGGTATTTAATTGGGAATTGATTTGAAGGTTAAGTTAGGGGTCAACTTGCGGGTTGAGTTGAAGTTGAGTTGGGGTTGGATTAGGATGTAGTGAGTAGTTAACAAATTTTTTCTATGATGGAACTTGCCCATTTATCAACCAATTAATATGAAATTTGATATGTGTGTCGGAAATGGGAATCTAAAATGATTTTTGGATAAAGTTCTGAAATATGGCCAAGTATGATAGAACTTGACTATTTCTCATCACATGTGCGTTAAAAATGGGATTCTAAAATGTTGGATAAAGTTCTGCAATATGGCCAAGTATGATGGAACTTGCCCATTTCTTAACCGATTACGATGAAATTCCACATGGGTGTCAGAAATAGGATTCTAAAATGAGTTTTGGATGAAGTTCTGGAATATGGCCTAGAAGAATGGAACTTGTCCATTTTCCATTTCTCAACCGATTATGATGAAATTTGGCATGTGTATTCGAAATGGGATTCTAAAATGAGTTTTGAATGAATTTCTGGAATATGGCCAAGTATGATGGAACTTGCCCATTTCTCAACCGATTATGATGAAATTCGACATGTGCATTGGAAATGGGAATGTAAAACGATTTTTGGATGAAGTTCTGGAATATGGCCAAGTATGATGGAACTTGCCCATTTCTCAACCGATTATAATGAAATTTGATGTGTGTGTTGGAAATGGAATTCTAAAATGATTTTTGGACAAAGCTCTGGAATATGGCCATAAGTATGATGGAATTTGGTTATTCCTTACCCGATTATTATGAAATTTGGCATGTGCGTTGTAAATGGGATTCTAAAATGATTTCTGGATAAAGTTCTGGAATATGGTCAGTTGCACGGTTAGAAATATCAGTATAATTTTGTATACTACTTTCGGTATAAAGTTCTAAAATACGATTTTTCATGTTAAATTGGATGTCTATACCCATGTTACTGAAACTTTTGACCTTGTTTGGCTGTTGTTGTATAAGTAAATATATGTTGGTTAAAATAGAAATCAATACTCTCAAAACTGTCACACCAACTTTCCAACTTTATGACACAGGTGAATGCTATCCCCATTGAAGATACCAAAGACCGAAGTTCTGATCACCTCGTGAGGTTTCAGCCCTTTATATTTTCCTTTTACAAATTCGAAGAAATGTTACAAATAAATAGTATATTATTCAACGAGCATATAATGATAGCTGTTATTCACGAAGATAAAGTTTGCCGACACGAGCCGATAGGCGAGTGTCGTAAATCATCTGAGTGAATAACAGCTATTATAAGCGAGTAGAATACGATACTTTGTCCACGACCGACAAATATCATTATGTTTTAATAATCAAATCCTCTAAATACTCCTCAAATAATTTTCGTCGACATTTTGGCGTCACAGTTTAATAATAATGAAAATGGCAAGAGACTACTAGATAAAATTTCAAAAATTAAATAATTTACATGGAAGTATTGAATAATAAAAGAAGAGACTACTAGATAAACTAGCAGTGAATAATGGATATCATTATAAGTGAACATATTATACGTTAGTCGTGGACAAAAATAATTAAAAATAATCTTATATAAATGGTTTATTTAATAATTAAATAATAATTTTGAGTTAATTAATTTAATTATTCTGCGTTACATTCCAATAAAATTTTTTTTTAAAATTTTAAATCTAGGAAAAATTACAAAATAATTTAATTTTTAACAAAATTATTTGTGCACAAAATATTCTCGTAATTATTTGTGCAATATCAAAAAATTAAAAAACAAACAGTAAATCAATCAAATTGAAAAATATTTTTTGCCAGTTAAATAGTAATATTCTTACTTAAGTTTCGTATGCAAATGATTAGTTTTTAACTTCCGAAAGTTTAAGTCGAAATTCTGGCCTGGTCGAGACAACTAATTATAGTTAAATTCTTGTATAGTAATCAAAGTCATAATCCTAAAAATTAAAAAAATTAATTAAAAAAAATTTTCTATATAAATTTCTTAATAAAGCTCCTTATTGCAAAATAAAAATTTATTTGTCGAATCAAAATCGATTTCAATGCTACAGGATCATCTTCAGTTGAATACTTATTATGTATATGTAAATAGAAAATATTTTTAAATTAATTCTTTTAATTTTTCGTATTTTGTATAATTTCGTGGTAATGACTTTTTTTGTGTGTTGTTTGTGTGTTGAGGCCCTACTAATTTATCGACAACTAGGAAAGTTAACCATCTCATTAAAATTAAATTGATCATAGGCCTTGCACAATTGTGGTTTATAGATCAATAGAATATGAATTAACGCCAGGAAACAAAACGTAAACGGCAGCATATTCCTAAACCAATTGAATTTTGGAGAACTATTTGTTACAATGGAAAAACTTTTTATGTACTTTAAAAAATTAACAACTCCTTCGATTAGTGTCGAAAAGCAATAAAATTTTATGCGGCTATACAAACGACAACTATGCATGGCCAAAATTCTTCAATTTCGGTTGAATGAATGAGGTAACATTCTTAGGTGACGATAAATTCTTCACTATAAAATTGCGGAGGTTTAATTAAAGCGGAATGAATTCACGATCTAACCAGATCAAAAAAATTTCGTGGAGTGGTAAGGTATGGGGATAGGATTCTACGTAATTTTATTAACAAATTTTTGAACCACTTGCGATACGAGGGGTGTGCAATAACGCTCGATGGAGAAATACGAGTTCTTCACCTCAATTACCGAAGCCGTTTCACGTCACTTTAGAAGACTAAATTCACGTCGCATCAATATTCCTACTGTCGAAGTCGTTTCTTACGCCTCAAGTCACTTGAAACGATAAATGTCACTTCAAATAACATTCTTGTCACATCAAGTTTACAAGTGAGAAGAATTGACTAGTATAGTTAAAATGGAACGTTTAATTTGGTATATTATTATTATTTTTTATAAATAAATATTTGTCATGTATAAATATTTTTAATATTAAACATTAGCCGCATTTCTTGACGTTTGATCTGACCCGGATCAGATCATGTCTCATGAAACGACACCAAAATGCGTAAAACTAACAAACATCAAATTTCAATTTTCTGTCTCGTTTTGTTTTGAATCTTCCTCTTCATACTCGTACTGTATTCATATTATTCTTTGTCGCTTTACTAAATACTGCTCAACTACATTTTAATAGCTGAACTAATTTTTAGATCACCATTTGTGATCCAAAATGAATGTTGGATCATGTGTTGTTGTTGCTTCACATATAAATTGTGATCTGATCCGGATCACTACGCGTCAAGAAATGCAGCTATTGTTAATAATTTGTACATAATTTAAAAAAAAGAAGTTGCATGAATCGACTTCAACAATACCAATTTTGGCGCGACCTTAGTCACATCACTTGAAATGACATGACTATGGCAATTGGAGTGTTGGTCTTTTTCCGTAACTACATTTGTTTAATTAAATTCCTTTGATTAATTTATATTTTTTAAGGAAAATTTTAATTAAATTAGTGCGTTTCATGTGTTCATTGTATATTGTGTTGCGTTTAGTGAGTTTATTTTGGTTAATTTACTTCTAGTTGGTTTGGTAAAATTCAGTGTTAGTGAAAAGAAAGAAATAATTAGATTGAATTATGTGGATTATTAGGTCTTACGTGTTGCAAAGTGAATAAAGTGATTATATTTTGCAGTGATCAAATATTAAAAAACGTGGCATTTAAACGGATACAGTATTAAAGGTGTTTAAAATGTTCAACTCATTTTGCAGGTATTGTCACACTTCATGCGTTGTCTTACATGTGGTTTTGAAAACCCGTTAGTATGTATATTTAAAGATTGTTATATTCGTTTTGTAGTATAATAAAATTCTACGGTAATTATTCGTTACTGGGAATTTAATTATAAATACTGGCGTTGGATGTGTTTTTGATTTTTGTGCGTATATTAAAATAACGAGAGAATGTCATACGTACGTGAGAGCAGAGAACATATCGTCGGTTTGCGAGAACAGTGACACATCTCAAAATATCATATTTTTGAGGAAATCGATTTGAATTTTTTTTTTGGTGTAAAATAGTTGAATTCATCAAATTCAACGTCACATCTATTGAAAACTATGGGTAGTTTAGAAGTGACACTATGTCAGATAAAAGGTTGTTACATTTAAAGGATTTTTTTCCTATTATCTCAAAATTGGCCATTTTTGAGATGTGTCACTGTTCTCGCAAACCGACGATATATATAGATATATTCTCATTTAGTGTAGTGTTGTCAAAGAATCTCATTTCAAATTTTGGATGTGTTCGGTTAGTAATATGCAATGGCGTAACAGTGTACAATCGTTTTTATTATTATTTTCCATTTGTACTTTTTACCTCCCCAAGAAAGAATTTTTAATGTGTATTTATATTAACGATTGAAGCATCATGGATTCTACCTAGTGGAAAATTTTTAAACTGAGCAAGCTGATAATTTGACGTTCGAAATTGTTGTAAACAATTCCAATTGTTACTTACCAGATTCCTAATAATTGTAAATAATTCCAATTTTGAATTATAAAAGCAATTTTTAATTACCGGATTGCTAAATTTTCTTTCATCGCATTTGTGAGAAGTGTTATTTTGTCAGTAGCATCATTTTAACTTTTTTCCTCGAGAGGTGCTTTCTCTACGATTGTAAACGTCAATAGTTAAATAAATGATGGCACTAATATTCGTACGTCGTACCATACTAAAATATACTTCGAATAAATGCAATGCAAATAAAAATTATGGAGGTGTGGCCAACACACGACTTTCTTTTACGAACAGCGAATTTTAAGAAACTATTATAATGCAAATTTGTTGCAAACTTAATTAAGATTGTTTTTAGTTTTTCATGTTTTCTGTAAATTGTATATTTTTGAAATATTTGCAAAATAAATTTTCTGTTTCACGGAATATGGGAGCTGTAACCCCAAATATTATGTAAGAGATTAATGAAGATATATTTGTTTTGAGGTCCCCTGAGTCCGAAAATGTGGGTTTCGAAATGATTTCTGTCTGTACGTTTGTCCGTCCGTCTATCAGCCTGTGTCTTCTCTATAGCCCAGATGGCTTAACCAATCGAACAAAAACTTTAGATTTAAGCTTTACTTATGTAAAATAAAGTAATAAAAAATAATAAATTTGTAAGAAGTTTGCGTAATTGGTTTCTCAAAATTCCCTGTTCGTAGAAGAAATGTGTTGGCCACACATCAATTTTATTTTTTTTATAAAATTTTTTTTTTTTTTTTTTTTTTTTTTTAATTTTTTTTTTTTTTTTAATTTTTTAATTTTTTTTTTTTACTTTTTAATTTTTAGTTTTTTTTACTTTTATTTTTTGGAAACATTTTGTTTTAGTAGTTTTTTGTAAACCTTATACTTTTTGAGATATTTGCAAAACAAATTTTCTGGCCCAAGGGAGTGGCCACTTCCGGTTGCCCGATTTGGACTAAAATTCACTGGGGCCTTCCAATTTATCAAAGAAGCTTAAGTCTGAAGTTTCAGTTCGATTGGTTAAGCCATCTGAGCTGCAGAGCGGACACAGACGGACAGACTGACAGACAGACATAATTTCGAAACCCACTTTTTCGGACTCAGGGGACCTCAAAACAGATAAATCTTCAATAATCTCAAGGTCGAAAATTTTCATGTTACTATACATACTTTATTTTACTTCGTAGAAGAAAGTAATATGCTAGATTATGGATACAAAGTACTACAACATTTTTATTTAACGAAATATGTTAACAAAATTTGTAGGTTTCTTTTAACCGTCCAAAATGCAAGAATTTTGAAATTGAATAATTTATTCATAACAATTTTAATTGGAGCAGGAGCAGGGTCATTAAAACTTCAAATTCCTAAAATAAAATAATTTCTAAATAAATCCTTACGTATTATATTTATATTTATTACGATAACATTTTACTTTCATTACGTAAATTTTGTAAAATTAATATCGTAGTTTCGGTGACCTGACGTCATAAATTTTGTCATAACACATCGAAATTTAGGATTCTCTCCCATATACAATAAAAACAAAATCGTAGTCCTACCTAAAAAAATCCAAGCAAATTATAAAATTTAAAAACCAAAATAAAAATTTAAAGAAGAAATAAGGAATGGAACATAGTAAAGAGAATCCAATCGGCCTGTTTTACAGAGTCGTTTCTTCACGGTATTCGCTTCGTTTCTTTCCTCTTTAACTACAAACTAATTTGAAGTGGGGGTGTTTTTGTTGAACGAAGTTCGACAAATTTTTTTTTTTGGTTTATCGAGTTACACATGCACCAATACAAACAAAACCAAGGCCAAGTTTTCCAAGGTCATTTTTTTTGGGGGGATATTATAAACGACTGTAACAGTGTACAGTGTAGATTTGTATGATCGTCAACCGTTGACCCGAATATCTGATAGCTTCACTTGATTGAGGAACTCTGTCTGGCATATGGAAAGCTATATTTGTATTGCGTCTGTGATGGTGTTAATTGATTTGTAGTATTAGGTGGCTCCAGAAATTCAATTTAAAATGTGGATATATTATTGACGCGGTAGTATTTCAAAGTTAGAAACATTGTTCGCACTGCCATTCAAGATTGAGGTAAATTAATCCAAAGCTTGGAACCATCTTCAAAACATTGCGTAATTAGGGCATCAAATCACTATTCTTGATGGAGCAAATAATTTTAATTGGCGACCTGGTGAAAGTCTGTAGCCAACATAAAACAGCTCCATCGGTTTGTTCGTGAAGTTTCTTATTTAGAGTTTCGCAGGGTAGTTCGTTTGATTTGTGAGTCCTTGAAAACTCATTCGAAATTATGACCGTTTCTGTGTAATTTGCTGGAAATTCATCAATGTCCAATTTTAAATTTATTAGGAAGCTTACCTTGCTGCCTAAGCAACTTCCAGTAATGTTACCAGGGAACTGATCGACGCCACTGCATGCAAATCTCATTTCATTTGTCACCAAAACAGATTGTGGTCAGTAATCTAGATTGGTCAAAGAAGAGAACCTTGGAAAAATTTTGTCGGGGGCAAACAAATTGCAAAGTTCTTTTATCTGACTCTCAAAAGAATATCTTTTCTCAGCTTCGCTTTGTGTTTTTCTCACAATTGAATTGAATTCGTGACCAAAAATCTTACTGATTTTAAATACATATGGTTTTGTTTAGTTCTTTAATGAATTTTCTTAGTTGTTATATTAAGAAATAGACTGTGAAAAATACTTAAAAAAATTTTATTTGTCTTTACATGTAATATAATTTCGTATTAAAATCTAAACGCTGTTTGTTCGAATTTCAATTCCGCTCACTGTACGTCGCATTGTTGATAATATTTCGACTCAAATTACTTAATTGGTAAAGTTTTAAATAAGCAGTATAATTTACTCCTATTATTTAGTGTAGCTGAAATCCATACTGCCATAGTATAAGAATACTATATTTCTGTAAATGGTTCTTCCACATGTAATTATGTATATGATTTTTAAGAAATAAATTCATTTTGGTGTCAAACATAATTTTCGGAGTTTTATTTAAATATGTATTATTAATGTTTTCGACCATTAAGAATTGTTATGTGCTCAACTTGCCGCGCTATTAATTTTTTGTACCTAGAAACGAATAAATTGAACTTGAAAACTTGAAATGCAATTAAAGAAACATTTTATGATTTTAAGATCGATTTTCTGAACATATTTAACTAACTTAAAGTACTAACTTAGTTATTGTTAATATTTTTGGATGTTAACGAACTGGACTTAAATATTTGAACTATTTTAAGTAATTATGTTAATTTTATTTAATTTCAGTTTACCACAGGCCCCAAAAAGGACCCAATCGTAAAATTTGTCGACGGTGCTATAAAAAGGGTAAACACGTGAAATCTCGATTTACTTGTAATACATGTTTGGATAAACGTAAGAATACTATAGGACTCTGCACATCACCATGTTTTAAGGAATGGCACGATGAACAAAAGCTTTTAAACCAACCGCTCCTTATGCTGCGGGTGGCTACTAATTTATTTAATAAATAGGATTATGTACTATAATAATATTTATCGTATTCTTTTTTTTTTGTGAAAAAAACGTGATCAAATATAGTGAAACCTCGTTTTATCGGACGCTCTCGTAAGCTCACCTTACCAAATTTATTTTTCTTAATTAAAACTCCCTCGCTTAAACCGACACCTAATTTGAACGGAAATTTTGTTTGGTCCCGTCGATGTCCGCTCAAGTGGGGTTTCACTGTAATAAAATGTAATATTTAGATTTTTTTATAGCAAACTAATATACTGTTTTTGAACAATAAATTTGAATAGAATATTCAGGTAAAATTATTATTACAGTACCTAATTGTATATCATTTATTATTCTGTATTTTAATATTTGGAATTACACGTACTTTGGCCTATTCCAGTGATAGTAAACTATTTTCTATTTGCAAGCCAGCAAGTAATTTATTTTGTTGACGTATTTTGACTGTATTTAGAGCGGACGGCCGCTACAAAACTAACACGGTATAGATTTAGGGAAAAATATTCGTCAATAGATGAAATAAACAGCTGTCGTGCAAGGTGCGATTTGGCGGAGTGTTGTATGCCCATCGTATTCACATGAAATTATAAATAAATGAATACATATACCAAAACATATACAAATATATATTGTGGGTATTATAATGGTAGAGATGGCTCTAAGTAAACAAGATATTGTTACGATTTTTCTTTGTCAATCAAGGTTTTATGCAAACCAACTAACACAAAATTAATACTACACAATTCATATTCCAAAACCAATTCACAAAATCACTAAAACTCACTTACATAAATTAGTAATTACAATATCTTTATCTAAGTGTCATCTTAACCCTTGTAAAAATTACATCACATTAAGATGTTAAACTTACGGAAAAAATCTGAGGACTACTAACATATTTTTTTGGTTGAAATAAATAAAAATTACGCTATTACTATTACACTAACTTATTTTATTCTAACTAACCTAGGTGCTGCCGTAAAACTAACCCTCACCTCACCTAAGTCTCTTCGTCCTAAACTGGATCCAAATTCCCTCCTCTGTAGAGCACCAACCTCTCCAGTTACCTAACTTTCTGTTTATCTCGCTGTCCCCGCAAATCCGACTCTCCGTCGTTTGCTCATTTCTCACACCCGCCGTTTGTTTCACCCTCAACCCGATTAACCGATTAACGTAACCCAGACCTTCCCTCTGCAACTTCCATTTGCACTGCATTCGCCCTCATGAAGTCCATCCCCAAGATGACTTCATCAAAATATCTAAATAATGTATGAAGTTATTTAGAAAGAATGTCTATTTATTTTATTGTTTTTTTTTGTTAAAATTGTAACGATTGGAAAATCCAGATAATCTAATATGTACTATGGACCCTGTGCAATTGCCAATAAACATAAATATTTTCTACTAATCCACTAAAGTATATTCCGACGAAAATTTCAAGGATTTTGAACTCTAATAAAACAGAAATGATTGAAATAATAGTTTTTTGCAGACATAAAAGAATCCGTCACAATACCTCTGGTTTGGTGTTTCCAAATCTTTAACTCGAAGTGATCGCTCTGGCAAATGTTGTAAATAATTGCCAATCATCCTCTAAATAATTTCGATTGGAAAATTTCCTGACAAAATTTTTAAATAAAATAACTTGCAACTTAAACATAGAAACAATCGGGGTACATAAAGTTGTAAGTATATTCGAAACAGCTGCTTTAAAGATCGCCGAAGCATTCCTAAATGATCTTCAATGTTATTCGATTATCATTTTGGTTTAAAGTCGTGTTTCGAACTGTCAATTATAACTTCGTATAATAGAAAAAACACAAAAAAAGTAATTAATTCACACGTTTTGTAATGGGAACTGTTGTTACAAAATTGAAATGTATAGGCGAATTATTGATAGTTTGTCTCCAGATATCCTTGGAATAAAATTGTGGCTTTACTTCAACCTTAACAGTTTTTTTAGCATTTTCATACCATTAAATATGCCTTTGCTTGTAGGTTTCGAGCAATAGTGCAATAAGGTTTCCCTATATTTCATTATAATGAATAAGATGTATATGAAGTATTGGAATATTATTATTTGCAAATCTGTGTCTGTGCGGTGTCGGAATATAGAGTAAGCAAAAGTAGACCGTTTCTGAGCTTTGCTTTACTGTATTTTTAAATGTGGATGTTGCCCTTATTGGCATTCAAACAATAATTGAGTAGAGATTCTGGCTGGTAAAATATGTTTTAATGTCATACAGACTGTTTACACCCAGTGACATCTTTAACACAATCTGATAACTAACTTGACTATAACCTCTTCCTTTTTTTAATTAGTATAATATTTCAATCTGTGTTCAAAAGGTAAAACAGCTTAAGTCGACTTAATCTATTTTACCTTTTTTAATATTCAACGTTTTCCATCTCTCCTCTAACCTCAGTAAATTTGACTTAAGTAATGCCTTGTGACCAAAGGCTGTGGTCGCAAGCCATAGCAACTTTAGTCTTCATAAGTGAAAAATGAATATAATATTCAACTTTTTCTAACTCTCTACAAAAATTATGAAAGTTGAAATAAGCTGTTTTACCTTTTGACCACAAAACAGTGTATTTTGTTGACAAAATTACAACAACAATTGCATTTGATATAAAGCGCCGCATGATTTAAATAAAGCCAACAAAAATGTTTCTTTATTTAAATCGTAGTAGTTTACAGGAAAGAATAGGACAAAAAATAAATCAAGACTAGATTTGTTTAAATTTTTTTCAACAGAATACCGCTATAATTATAATGACTTATCTAAATAATAATAAATGTGATAAAGTTGGTTTTGTATGATACCTTCTCACTTACACTACCCTGCAAAATTTTAAAAATTTGGTGCGGCTGGACAATGAATAGTTGTTTCCGAAGTAATTCTTCACGCTGAATCCGAATATGGGCTCAGAATTGCTCTATCACGTCAGGTTTATGAGATATTCTAACCTAAAAGTGAAAAAAACACTGCTTTATGACATATTTGAGGTTATCTAGCACCGCGATTTTTTTTTCTTCAAAAATCCTGTGGGATCTTATAGTACAAGTCTTCTTCTTTCAAATGCCGTTGAGTTTGCTCAAATATCTTTTTTTTTCGCCGAGATATCGCATTTGCGAATTTGCATGTTCGTGAATTTTTCGGTATACCGTATAATAACATTACCTTTTATACCTACGGTACAAAATTTTCGTATACCGAAAAATTCACGAACATGCAAATTCGAAAATGCGATATCTCGGCGGAAAATAAAAGATATTTGAGCAAACTCAACGGCATTTGAAAGAAGAAGACTTGTACTATAAGATTCCTCATAGTCATTTCAAGAAAAAAAAAATTGCGGTGCTAAATAACCTCAAATACAGTCAAACCTGTTTTTGTGCGGTTGTTTTTTATGGAATTTTTTTTTTATGCGATATTTTTTGTGCGATTTTTTTTAAGCGGTATACATATGAATTATGCCGCATAAAAGAAATCGCACAAAAAGAATCGCATAGAAAATAATCGGGTAAAAAAAAAATCGCATAAAAACAGACCGCACAAAAACAGGTTTGACTGTATGTCAAAAAAACAGTGTTTTTTGCACTTTTAGGTTAGAATATCTCATAAACCTGACGTGATAGAGCAATTCTGAGCTACAAAATTACTTTGGAAGCAACTATTCATTGTCCAGGGGCAAAATTTTGCAGGGTAGTGTTATCAAACATATTTTGATTTAAACGTTATAATCTTAACAGTATTTAAAATTCAATAATAAATAGCATATTGATAGCATGAGAATTTATTTTTTAATTAACCCTTAATCCATGAAGGTATTTTAGCCTCATTAATTCCATGAACCAGGGTCGTTTTTGTTTTTGCGGTATAAAATCAACAATTGTCAATAAAAAAATCGTAAATAATTCACGGATTTCTTTTAGGCATCTTTAAGCATGGTTTCCACGATGACGAGGCGAAAAAATTAGTGAAACTAAAAAGAGAAAGTAAAAATTCACCAATAGTTCGATAGAGACAAAATACTATTTTGACAGAAAAATTGGGGCGTCCAGTTTTTAATATTTTAATTCAGCACTCCAGAATTGGACGTCTAATCCGAAAAAAGATTAAATGGATCATTTTTTTTCGGATTAGCCGCTGATTTTCGGAATTCATGTAAATTTGAAAAAAAATTCGGAATAAAATAAATTTCAAAATAGAACCGTTAATTTGGATTTTGTTTTGTAAAGACAATAATTAAATATAAAGCATTAATCCAGTAATGGATGTTAATAAATTTAAAAAATGTAAGTTAAATTATGAAATGTTTCCAAATGTATATCAATCCAAACACAAACAAAGTTATAGATGATGAAATCTCGAAACGTCAAAAATAAATGAATAAAAATTCGATGTAACGACTTGTTTCTGTTTCATTCACTCTCATGTTATTTTTTTTATTCCTTCCTCTTTTTAGTTTGACTAATTTTTTCGCCTCGCCATCGTGGAAACCATGCTTTATTCAAGAAACAATAATTTTTTTGCCCGGAAAAAACTAATTTTTTTTTTAATTGCATAAGCTCGGTATGCTGCTCGCGCTAAGATAAATTTTCCATACAAATTTGACGTAAAATTTAGCTAGCGAAATAACAAAAAAATATTTAGCTCACGATTTCGCAGATCCGGTACGCAGCTGACGTGAAAAATTTGTAGTTATCTCATTCAATACAGACTGCGCTAGTGGAAAGTCTACAAACGTTTTCGCAGCAATTTATCTGCCTAGCACAATAAAATTGAGATAAATTTTGACAGCGACTAAAAAATAAACATTTATTTTTTTTAAATCGCAAAATGGAGTACAGTGAAGAAGATCTAGACAATAGCTGCGGCACCAATAATAATATTGTCTTCGTCACTTGAATCCATTTGATAAAAGTCGCTCAATACATAATCTTTTTAGCTTGTGAATTTATCTGTAATTTAGTGGAGACTTGTGGAGACCGTGTTAAAATTTATCTTAGCGCGAGCTGCATACTGAGCTATATTTATTATTTATTTATTTATTAAAGCAAAACAAAAAAATACAATTCGAGAGTAATAACTCTCACTATTAAAAAATTGTATACATTTCCATAAAAAAAAAGAAAAAGGTACCAAGTAAAAATTATAATAAGTAAAGTTAAATACAATAAAATTAACAAAAAATAAAACTAATTATAAAAAAAATAAAATATAAATAAAATAATAATAATAAAATATAAATAATATATAAATAAAATAATAATAATAAACTACAATTTGCTGAATCATTGAAGGAAATGCCGCTTGAAATTAGAAACCGTTGAATTTCTTATAACAGGATCAATATCATTGAAAATGTGAATGCCGCGAACAAACATACTATTATGATAAATTTTACACGCATTTTTCGGTATAATAAGCGCTCTCTTACGCAATGATTGGCCAAAATGCAACTGGTTATACAAATATAACGGTTCAGTGTTGTTTAATATTCTATAAATAAAATAACAAACTCTATAATTATAGTAATCAGAAATTTCAATATTCAGTAAACTTGTCTTAAGATGAGATATATGATCATACTTTCTTAAACTAAAAACATATCTAATACAAGCATTAAATAAAAGATCAACCATATATTTACAGGAATGAGATAATTCATAGTAAGCCTCACACCCATATAGAAAATGCGGTAGGAGGTATGCAAAAAACATAGTTTTCCTAAAACCAATGTTAGTGAAAGAGGAGGTTCTCCATAAAATTCTAAGCATTCCGAATATTTTAACTCCAATATTTGAAATATGATCAACCCACGACAGAGTCTGATTCATAACCAAGCCAAGATTCTTAACCGTTTTGGAGAACGGAATAATTACATTATTTAAATAAATTGGCGGAAAACTACTAGTGTCAATCACAGTATTATAAATAACAATCGCCTGCGATTTAGACGAGTTTAAAGACAAACAATTATCTGATGCCCACATAGAAATGGCTGACAAATCCTCATTTATATTATCAATTACAGCTCTAACACTATTAATGGTCCCTTTTAAATAAATCTGCAAATCGTCAGCATAAAGATGGTACGACGCACAATTAATGACAGACGAAAGACTATTAACATATAATAAAAACAGAAGAGGTCCCAACACGGAACCTTGCGGTACACCTGAACTCAATGGTAAAACCTTTGAAAACTGCCCAGCAACAAATACTGTTTGTTTGCGATCAGATAAATAGGACATTATTAAACTAATCGCGCTCGATGAAAACTTGAACTCATTAACTAGCTTATGAAACAGCTTAACATAATTCACAGAGTCAAACGCTTTACTAAAATCCAATAACACAAGAACAGTGAAACATTTAGAATCACAGTTCCTCCGAATGTCATTACAAATACAGGTCAAAGCACTGGAAGTGCTATGATTAGGTCTAAAACCGGATTGAAAAGGACACAACATTTGATTATAATTTAAATATCTCATCATTTGATCTTTCATAATTACCTCAAAACACTTAGAAATACATGGTAATATACTTATAGGTCTAAAATCACATAACGATTTAGGATCTGAAACCTTCGCAACAGGCAAAACTTTCGAAATTTTCCAATTTTTCGGGAAAACAGATGTAGTTAAAATACAATTAAAAATATCAACAATAAACGGACAGATATAAGGTAAAATAATCTTAACAAACTTCAATTGAATGCCATCAAGGCCAACAGAATTAGACTTAATGCTCATAAATGCTTTCAAGACTTCTTCAACGCTAACATTGGAAAAGGAAAAACTGTTCTGTGCATCATTATAGCAATTGTAATAATCGAGAGGTGGAATAGATGTCGGATTGCACACCAGTGTTATATAGTCATTAAATTCATTAGGGTTAGGTACAAAATTGTTTGCTTTAGCTTTGGTGATCCCAAGATCTTTACAACAACCCCAGAAACCTGAGGGGGAGTTTTTACACCTCCTAAATTTATTACTATAGAATTTAAATTTCGCTTTTCTAATTAAACTAGTTGCTATATTACGAATTTTAATATAAATTGCACGGAATTCAGTGGTACCATTAAGCTTCAGATTTCGTAAAGCAATATTCCGCTCCATAATAGCCAATTCAATTTCATTATTAAACCACAGAGGCTTACTTTTGCCAGAATTTTTAACAGTCGAGATAGGAACAGAATTCTCAAATGAATATGTAACCAAGGTATTAAAAAGATCAATTTTCATATTAATGTCTGCTATTGAATACAAATTATCCCACGGCAACTTATTAACACACTCCAACAGCGTATCAAAATTCAATAAATTAAAATTTCTGAAAGAAATTGATTTAGGTTCCAACTCAATCGCCATACTATTAACATTGTAAGAAAAAGCCAGTAAATCATGATCTGAAATATGACCTAAACTCAACTGTAGCAAATTTGAAATTTACAAATTATCACTGGAAAATATGGAGCAACCTTCGGAAAAAATTGCAAAAAGTAGTTTTGGCCAGGACGAAAATGACCCTGGTTCATAGATTGGGCGCTTTCAAGTCCACCAACTGTTTGCAACATGTTGAGTAAAGTAAACATGTTGTTTTCTGAATGCAACCGATTTATGAAAAATTGCATGGCAATTGGCAAAGTGTTAAGCTCGGTATGCTGCTGAGGTTAACTAAATTTTTACGCGGTCTACACAAACGTACAGATAAATTTGGAGCTAAACAATTTGTGTAGAGCTTTGTGTAGAGATATATTTTGCCAATTCTTCTGACATTTTGAGTTTATACTTCGCTGTGTGGTTTAAAAATTGTGTCTTTTGTTTGTTTTTATTTCGTATCAGAAATATCAAAATTATGCACCGTGTATTTAATTTGCTGCAAAATTTGTGTAGACATTTTTAGCAGAGCCAACTAAATTACAATACGCAAACTATCAGTTTGATTTTTTTTCGCGTAGAGCAGCATACCGATCAGCGAAATCGTGAACGAAAGTTTTTAGTTTGCATTTAGCTAGCTAAATTTTACATGTATTTTTTATAGGAAATTTATCTTAGCTCGAGCAGCATACCGAGCTTAAGATCGAATGTTATTTTTTCCATCAGTAAATTTTCAAAGCCAACATGTTGCGAGACCTGCAAGCGCCTATTGAGGGTTAATAACGGACATAGTAATTTAAATATGACGGTGGTTTAATTGTTCGTTTTGGTCTCGTACTATCATTATGCTTTACAAGGTCTTCATTGTTTACATCAGTTTTACCATCTATCATTTCATTATCTATAATATCATTTTGATTATTTGTATTAAATATTTATATTTAAATTCAAATCATATTGTTCGGGATTTACAACAAATTTTTTATAATTAGTTTCTTTCCTTATGTGAATTCTATTTCTATTCACAACCTTTCCATTCTCTTTTAATAAAGTGTATTGTCTAGGATTTTCTTCATTTTTTCTCAATACTTTAGCAGACTGAGCCCATATTCTATCATTACCCTGAACTCTAACTTGATCACCTACATTAAATTCTTTTAAATTTCTGGCATATGATATTTTGTTCTTGCCTTATTTTCATCAGACTTTATTTGGTTTCAATTTTCATTATTGTTCTTTATAATTAACGGTAACGGCAAAATACTTCCAGTTTGTCTACCAAACATTATCTTGTTTGGCGAGCTATTCTAGGGTAGAGCTAAATAATGATCTACGTATATACGTTTTATAGTTTGAATGTATCTTTCAGCTAATCCATTACTTTTAGGATATTAAGGGCTTGATATAATATGCTGAAAGTCGTAAGTTTTGAAAATTCCTTAAATGCAAAATTATTATATTGAGGACCTCCGTCGCTCCTTAATACAGATGGAATCCCAATAAGATTCTTTCGGCTTTTTATAGACACAAGACACAACACAATATATTAATAATAATGGCGTTCACAACATTTTCGACTTGTTGATCAGAAAAATGAAGAGGCCAGTCATTTATAATATATCTACCAAAAAAAGTAGAAATATCAAAATCACCCCCGTACTTTAACCCAAGAGTTAATACAAAATGTATTGACTCTAAAAATGAAAACCTTTCCCTGAGTTTTCTGTGTGGTAGTTTGGTTTCGTACTGATAATCTCAAAACAAAAAGTTCGATCTACTCATCAGGTAGCTACGACCAAACTACAAAAATACAATTCGAACTTCATACATTAAGTATGAGGCAAAAACGTAGTGACTTAGTGAATTATAAATTCACTAAATCAAAAAAAACACAATGAAAACTTTTCATTTCTGTGTGTTTCATGCCCACACCTGATTAACAAGTCGAAAATATTGTGAATGCCATTATTATTAATATATTGTGTCTATAAAATGCCGAAAGAATCTTATTGATTTAATACAGACAACGAACTTCTCTTTCTATATGGAATCCCATATCTTGCAAATATTGATTTCATTTTATTTATTGTAGTTGAAGCTAACAAGTTTTCCAATAATGCCAATTCTACATATTTAGAATAATAATCCACTATTATTAAATAATAGTTTTTTTTTAAATAGAAGATATCCGTTCCAGCGGGTTGCCATGTTCCAGTTGATGTTTTTATTTGAACAATTTCTTCCTTTTGTAGTGAACGTGGGTATTTTATGCAAGTGTGTTATTTTATTTTGGTGGTATAATTACACAATTGTTTTTCCTTATTATTCCTTTGTGCTCATTAATTTCATGCCTGTGGGTTGAATATTCCTTTACAATTTTAGGTACATGATTATATTTTGGCCATCCGTTACATTACGTACAAAGTTTTTCAATGATTTCATTCCTCATCTTTATCCGTCTCTCGATGATTTCCTTAAATCTCCTTTCCGACATATTCTCACTTAAATTCACCATTAATATGAAAGAATCCATTAATTCCTTACCTGCATAAATTTCCTCTAGATTTGCTCTCGATAGTGTATCTGCTATTATTAAGTCTTTGTCAGGTGTATATGCTAATATTATATCATATTCTTGTAATCTCATTCTAGTTTTTTGTAACCTCACTGGAATTTCACTTAGTGGCTTTTTAAATATCGGTAATAGCGGTTTATGATCTGTTTCCACAATAGTTCTTTTTCCTGCTATAGGTATACTGGTGAAATTTTTCACAGGCAAATAAAATAGCACTTATCTTTTTCAATTTGAGTGCAGTTTCTTTGATTACTTGTAAATGCCATTTGCTGCGTTTATAGCACTGCTAAACAAGCAGTGCTTCAAATGTCAGTTTCATAACAATGATATTTAGCAATGCTATTTTAGCTGGCTGAGCTAGATATATATCGCGTTTATACTGTTGCTACAGTTATCATTTCGGTTTAGCAATGCCAATTTAGCTGCGGTATAAACACAGCATTTTAAGCATATGCTATTGGTCCTCCATTTTGAATTATTACTGATTCAACTCCAGTACTTCTGGCATCTACGCTAAGTTTCGTTTCATTGTTATTGTTGTAATATGATAACGTAGGACGTTGATATTAAAGCAAAACCTGCTTTTAGGGGTATTAAATGTTGTATATAATGAACTTTTACATGATAGTCTAATCTGGTATAATACTTTACTGCAATCTAAAGTACTTAATATTTTTGCATTCGTTAATCTATAGCACTAATTTCCTCAATGGTGTCTGGTATAGTGTTTCCGTTGAATACAATCATTAAAAACTTGTAGATCTAAGATATTCTTACAGTTCCATCATGTTCCTTCATTAAAACTAGTTGGCTTACAAATTCAGTTGGAATATTAACTTTGCGTATATAGGTATAACTCCTTCATTTTCCATTTTATTTAATTCTTTATAAAATTCGTCACGTATTGGAAATTTGAATGCTTTGTGGTGGCATTAATTTTGGAACGTAGTCTGATTTTAATTGTATATCATATTCAAAATTTTTTATTTCTCCAAGGCCATGAAATACATTATCAAAACAATTCATTAAATTTAAAATACTTCCTACTCTCTTTACTAAATTTAATTACTCTATTGTGGTTAAACCTAATATTGCATTTAGATTTTCCTCAAAAAATTACATACAATATAAAAAATATATATAATAAATGCCCTGTGGACAGAAATCCAGTGGCGGGCAACGCTTCTATTGACAACAATCAAAAACAACATTAAAAATATACCTATTAATGAACAAATCAAGTTATCTCAAAAAAGAATATTAAAAATACATTGAATTTATGTCGTAGCTTTGAAATACATAGATTGTAATAACATAAGAAAAAAAATCAAATGACGACGCAAAATAGATGTAACTAAACCCTTCAATATCTAAAGACTCTTTAGGCTCCAACGATTCAATAATAGCTAAAATTTCACTATTAGAAACCGGAGTCATGAAGAATGTTTTCGAACAATAATCATAAGGAAGGTTGTGATTTATTGGTATGACATTCGCGAAAAGTTTAGTCCGTAACTTATCGGATACGCTCGTAAAATAATAGTTTAACTCATTACAAATGAACCTCATTTGTAAGTAGAGAACCGCTGTCGGATGAAATATTATTAATCGAAGTTGATTTAACCTTTTTTGTTAAAATTTCATTAACAAGGCTTCAATTTTTTTTGACATCCCCTCTATTAATGGAGAAACGATTCATATAGTACATTTCCTTTCTCTCCTAACATCAACATTAATTTGTCTGCAAATACGATCATATGTTACGCTTAGATTCATATCATTGGGATGTTTCTTTAACTTTTTGCGAAATTGGTTCCTTTTTTTAATTCGATTAGCAAGATGATATGAGATTCATGGCTGTAAGAGCTTGATATTTTTGACCCAAGAGTAAACATAACACTGCTTCAAAATGTTCGAAATAATGCTAAAAAATGTATCAAGAGCTTAAGCGGATCATCTAGCTTTAGAACAGGCGTCCAGTCAACCTGCTCGACAAGTTCAATTAACAATACCACATTAACTTTTTTTTTCTGACCACAATAAAAATTAGTACGGGATGGCAAAGCTGTACTAAAATTGAATAATATCTCGATGAAGTGATGGTCTGAAATCTTAAGGTCGATTGCAGATAGCTTCAGACATGAAAGATCATTTGATCTAAGACGAGCAAAAAAATGATCAATGCAAGTGGATGATGATGATGTCACTCGAGTAGGAACATTAACCAATGATTCAAGACCAAAAGACGACATTAAATGTGATAGCTTTAATGGTAAACTATATAAAGTAATTCATTGAATTTAATCATATAATCATAATTTTTAATAAATTTATGTTTACGAGTTCGCAGCAATTCTTTGGTTTTATGTAGGATACAACAGAGTTCCTGAAAATTGAAAATAAATTTTTTTAGTACACATCTAGTAGTTCATTTCTATTTACATATTTTTCAAATGTCAAAAAATCTTTACAAAAATTCATTATTTTGAAGCTTGTAAAAGAAGAAGATTTACAATATTCCGTCAATTATTGTTCAAACGCAGTTCGTCCAAGTCATTGATAGTCATATCAGTGAATCATTTTTCATCGAATAACAGGTTCCCTGCTTTTGTACCACCGGTATACCACACTAAATAATACAACAAGCGGCCAGTGGCCAGCGGTGTATCACGGAGCAAAATACTGTCGCCGGTCATTGGACCACCAGTATAGCGGTGGTACACTGGCCGTTAGTACTATTATAAAGAGTTACATACCAGTAGTATCCTAGCCTCTGTAAATAATATTAAGGTTACCCATAAGTAATCAATTATTTCAAAGTAAAACACAAATATGAGCCTAAATAATTTTTTATTTTTCAATCAACTACACATTCACCATCATTATCCAAAACCTTTTGCCATCTCATCTGCAAATTTTCGATTCCCCTCCTGTAAAAATGTGTTTATTGTGTTGAAAAATATATTTCAAGGTATGTTTGGACATCGTTCACATTTCGAAATTTGGCTAAGCTATAGCAGAGCATACCATGTCACACAGCGCCAATTTTTATAATGGTAGAAATATTTTCAACTTGAAAATAGCTCCATATTTAATAAAGTGCTAATTTTTAAAACTAAAATTTGTAATATTTTAAAATGTAGCAATAATATGAACTAAATAAAAATGCCACTTTTCCAAAAAAAAAAATTGTGTTTTTTTTGTTAACTGCAGGTAATGCATTACTTTTATTAGTATGTAATGCATTATTTTTCGGATATTTTGGTACGATGGAAAAGATTGTCTGATGAAATTAATGGAATTTGGTAATTTTGAATAAGATTATGATGAAATTCTACAGGTACGATGGAAATGGGATTCTTAATCGATTTTCAGAAGAAATTAATGGAATTTGGTTATTTTGGAAACGAGTAAGATGAAATTTGATAGGTACAATGGAAATGGGATTTTTAACCGATTTTCAGAGGAAATTAATGGAATTTGATTATTTTGGAAAGATGGAAATGGGATTCTTAACCGATTTTCAGAGGAAATTAATGGAATTTGGTTATTTTGGAAATGAGTAAGATGAAATTTGATAGGTACAATGGAAATGGGATTTTTAACCGATTTTCAGAGGAATTTAATGGAATTTGGTTATTTTGGAAAGATGGAAATGGGATTCTTAACTGATTTTCAGAGGAAATTAATGGAATTTGGTTATTTTGGAAACGAGTAAGATGAAATTTGATAGTAAGGTACAATGGAAATGGAATTCTAACCCGATTTTCAAAGGAAATTAATGGAACTTGGGGATATTTAGATTTACAAAATAATTATTTTGATTATTTTAAACAAATATAATATTTTGGAATAGAAAAAAATAATTTTTAGTAGTAAAAAAAAAAAATCGAGACAAAAAATTAAATTTAATCGATTTTGTATTATTTAATATTTGATGGGGGATCGATATAAAATATTCCAGTGTCATTAATAGATTCTATATAATCCGCTCCTACGTGCGGCACGCAGTGCGACATGTTTGCTTATCCTGGCTCCTAAGTTAAATTAGGGATCTCCATTTTCCAGAATATTTTAGCGACCTCCCGCGAGCCCGTGAGAGAGAGAGTTAAGCGGGAGGGAGCGCAGCGACCTTCCGCGTGCCCGTGAGAATTACGGAAGCCGTTAGTTTCTACAATCCTAAGTTAAGTTACTCGATGTAATTTTTCTTCAATTTATTTATCTCAGAATAGACAGAATAGAGAACAAAATGGACAGGAAATTGTTATAATGTCATTAATAGATTCTATATAATCCGCTCCTACGTGCGGCACGCAGTGCGACATGTTTGCTTATCCTGGCTCCTAAGTTAAATTAGGGATCTCCATTTTCCAGAATATTTTAGCGACCTCCCGCGAGCCCGTGAGAGAGAGAGTTAAGCGGGAGGGAGCGCAGCGACCTTCCGCGTGCCCGTGAGAATTACGGAAGCCGTTAGTCTCTACAATCCTAAGTTAAGTTACTCGATGTAATTTTTCTTCAATTTATTTATCTCAGAATAGACAGAATAGAGAACAAAATGGACAGGAAATTGTTATACAAGATCTTATAATTGCAACCTTTTGTAATGCAAAATTTTGTACATACATATTTACAAAATTATTAATTATTTATTCAGCGAAAATTAATTTAAAAATATGTAAGACTAACACATAAAAAAACGCTGAATTGCTGTTCACATTGAACTAGTGGCGCCTCTTGCAGCGCTTTCAATTCGAATAAAATACGTTGGCCGTAGAAAAAACATTCATTTGTTAGTTTGTGCATCGTTTATTGTTTAACGACAACAAATTTTTTGTGAAGTGATTACCATGAATACGATTACAAGTGCAATAATTACGCATCAGCAGGAGCTAGATCGCGTGGTAAAAGTGTTAAGAAAGAAAGAGGGCATAGTTAATAAGTTATTTCTGGTGAATATTATTAACCATACTGATTTATTTTTTAATTTTTTGGCGGATTGTGGTGTAATCCACAAACAATTGCTGTGCCATAAATGTGGTAATTTTTTCAAACTTTTGAGAAATGATCGTCTAGAAAAAATGTTGTGGTCCTGCAATAAGCAGGTCGACGGAGTCCGATGCAATATTCGTCAAAGCATTCGGCTCAACTCGTGGTTTAGTCGGAGTAAGTTGGAGTTTGGGCTGATATTGCTTATCACATACGATATTCTGCATAAGGTAGGTTCCGAAGGTTTAATCGCCGAGTACCAGCTGTCGTCATCAACAGCCGCTGATTGGAATCAGTATGTACGGGAAGTCTTCGTCGACTATATGCAGTCGCAATTTGAACCAATTGGCGGTCCAGGTATTATAGTAGAGATTGACGAATCGAAGTTCGGTAAACGAAAACATAATCGAGGCCATCATGTGGAGGGGCAGTGGGTTTTTGGAGGAGTCGAACGGCTTTCCGGAAAATGCTTTTTACAGAAAGTACGTACTCGTGACCGAACAACTTTAACCAACATTATAAAAAAGTTTATTTTGCCAGGCACGATAATCATATCGGATTGTTGGAAAGCCTACGAAAATTTGGGCGCAGAAGGTTAAACACACTTAACCGTGAACCACAGCGTGTCCTTTCGGAACGAAGAAACTGGTGCTCACACGAACACTATAGAGAGTACTTGGAGGCATGTAAAAGCGGCTTTGCCTACATATAATAGGCAAGTCGATTTTACTTATCATTTAGCGGAATTTATGTTCCGTAAATTGTGTCATGCAAGAAATGAGGATCCGTTTACCGTATTTTTGTCAATAGTTCGGAACATAGACTATTCCGAATAAAAATAACTGTTTTGTGAAATGTTGGTGAATGGTAGACTGAATTGTGGATTATGCCTATTGGGGAAACCACACAAAAAAAAACGCGCGGCGCACTCTTCCCCATTCGGGACGTGTGGAAACGAGTGCAATTTTTTATAGGTTTATCTAGTGCATTAAAATTAGTAAAATTATGCTTAAGTGCACTTTTGTCATTTTCACTTTTAGACAGGCATAATTTATGTACCTAGTACATACTGTCTACCGTATAAGATACAAATCCTAAAATATATAAATTAAATTTTGTTTAATGATTGTTTTTATTTATAAACAAGCCAAATCGCATAGTATAAAATATGATAATTAAAGTTGGCATTTGCTTATAAATCAATATTTCTATGCAAATGTCAAAATTTAATTCATTTTTATAAAAACAGATGGTTTTTATCTACCTATAAACAACACGCTTACTAGATTTCAAAATTTATTTTAGTAAATACGGGTTGGCTACATAAGACTGGTTAGCAAAATCTTGGTTTCAAAAGACTGGTTTCAAAATCTCGGTTTCAAAAGACTGGTTTTCAAATGACTGGTTTTCAAAATCTTGGTTTTAAATGACTGGTTTTTAAAATCTCGGTTTTCAAAATCTTGGTTTTGAGAAAAATATTTTTATCAATTCGGGCGGCCCGAATTGATAAAAATATTTTTCTCAAAACCAAGATTTTGAAAACCGCTCCAGTTAATGTAACATAACAAATTATTTTGGTAAACGTGTGTATGTATGTGTGTGTGTGTGTGTGTGTGTGTGTGTGTGTGTGTGTGTGTGTGTGTGTGTGTGTGTGTGTGTGTGTGTGTGTGTGGTGTGTGTGTGTGTGTGTGTGTGTGGGTTTGTGTGTGTGCGTGTGTGTGTGCGTGTGTTTGTGTGTGTGTGTGTGGTTAGTTGGCGCGGATTGATAACATATTTTTCTCTAACCAAGGTCTAGAAAACAGGTCCAACAAATTTCACATAACAAATTATGCTGGTAAACAGCAATGGTTATTAAAGACAAAGTTCGATTGTGGAAGTTAAATTGTGCAAGTTCAATTGCACAAGTGAAAATGCCAGTCGAATAGCTGGGCAAAATATCGCCCATAATATTGGTTTATCAAAGTTCAACCCCTAAGTGTGTTAGTTTAGTTTTATTTTTATTTTTAATATGTTGTAATTGTAATAAAAACACCGAAAAATCTCAATAAATAAAAAATAATAAAAGAAAATTAAAAATCTTTTGAGACAATTTTAAATAAAAAAGCACAATTCTGCCAAACTTCGGCGCATATCAGAATCATCAATTTTATTAGTTTGAAATAAAAATACAAATACCCTTAATTAACCTGTCCAAAACTGCAAGAAAAACTTTGTAGGTATATCACAACAAAAAAAAAACAACGATTTTCAAAACCAGGATTTTTCAAAACCAAGATTTTTCAAAACCGTGATTTTGAAAACCAGTCATTTGAAAATCAGTCATTTAAAACCGAGATTCTATAAACCGAGATTTTGAAAACCAGTATTTTTAAAAAACCAAGATTTTGATAAATCGAGATTTTGAAAACCAGAATTTCGATACGATCCCAGTAAATACACATAGCAAAACCAGTTTTTTAAACCCAAGACTCAAACCATAGCAAGCTGTTTGCTGTCAAATAGTAAGCGTTTTTTTTAGCCAAGACTCAATCCAAAATGTAGTTTACCTTAATTCCACATTATAAACAATGGCGCTTGCAAAAATTGCGCATGCGCGAAAAATGGTATGCTCTGCTATAGCTGTTCCCAAAGCCGACCGTTTTTTCACTAATTTATTACGTATAGACGTTTTAATTGTTGGCAATAAACATCAGTTGTAACTGTTTCGCCCGGTTTTAGTAGCTCAAAATGATTTTTTCCAGTTCAGTCCTACCAAACGCACAATAAGACCTTTCAGTGTCAGACCCGATTTAGGTGTAGGTATAGCTCGTTGTTTTGGAGAAAGCCACTGACTGAAGCGTTTCAAATTGCTGTACAGCACTCATTTCTCATCGCCGGTCACAATTCTGTTAAGAAATTGATCCCTTTGTTGCCTAGTTAATAACGATGTGCAAATGGTTCGCCGCTCGTCTTTGTTTGAAGTCGACAATTGAAGTGGAACTCAAATACCTTGTCGGGATACTTTTTCAATTACATGAAGCTGTTTTTACACTGCCGACCAGGTGACCCGAAGTGTGTCGGCTATTTCTTGTATGCTCAGTTTTGGATCCGATTTTGAATGGGTCATATGAAATTTGCTTCGAGAACCTCAGCGAGGCATACGGCTTTCCAGCACGCATTGAGTGTGGACGACTTGAACTCTCTCATTGATAAAGCAATGATTTCCGTTTCGTAATGGAAAATTCATTACAAACCTTGGACTCCGACATATTTGTATCAAATTCCAACAAAAATTGATTTTTAAATTATTGACAATTATTGACGTATAAAATTCTGTACTAAAAAAAACAGCAAAAATTGCCCAGTATTTTCCCCTATATTTATCGGGATCTCGCGCAGCAATATATCAGAAAAACGCAGCTATTATAACTTAAAACATTACAATCAGCTCCCCTATCTAACTTACAATTTATTTCTGTATTAAAATCTACTAAAAATATTATTTCATACCACGAGCTTCCATTTTGAGCTATTGTGTTTTCTATAGATCCCAAAAATTTTATGTTTTTAGATCCCTATAAAATTCTTTTTAGGCTGATTATATGTTAATGCATTTATATTCTGTACTTTATTACATTTTTTTTATTACTAACGTTACTATTATTATAATAATACCTTTGATGTTTGGTTTTACAAAACCTATAAAAATGTCCTAATTTATTACAATTTCTGCATCGTTGTTTGTATGCCGGACACTTGAACTTCTCATGTGATTTTCCACACCTTCCAAATGTGTGCAATGATTTGCCATCTCGGATGTTTACATCAATTTTTTTATTTTCATTTGATTTATAATGGTTTCAAGGGACAGATGTCGTCCTGATCCAGGAACCTTGGGTCACTGAAAACCGGGTACCGTAAAATGGGGTGAATAGAAACAGCGGGGTGAATAGAAACAAAACTTTAAAAAATTATTAACTTGATAATTTTTCATAATACATAATAAAAAAAAAAACAACGTTAATTTGTTAAGTTGGTGATGAGTGCAACAATAGAAATAATAGGGATTTTTGGTGGAACACCGGCAGTTTTAAAGAATGTATTGGTAAATATAAATCAACATTTTTTGGTTCGAAAATACTCTAAAAAACTTTGTATGTAATTGAGCCATCGTTGGAGTAATATCAGAGAAAATTCATGTAAGTTGTTCAATTATGTCTTCTTTTTACTTGTGTAGTTAAAATTGTAATTAACTTTTACCGTTTTCCCTAAATTTTACCATTTTGTAGTTTAGTGTCAAAAATTAGGAAGTGTGGGGTGAATAGAAACACCAGAAATTAGTGTTTTTATTCTCATTACCAAGTTTTCCTTAATTCCAAATTACTAAATTTCCCTAATGTTAAATTATTATAGTATATATTTCGGTTTTTGATTGCTACAGAGTATTAAAATGCCCAAACAATACAAGTCGAGGAGCCAAAAACATTATAAAAAGCGTGATCCTCTGATATTGAAACAAGCAGTTGAAGCTGTTAAAAATAATAAGTTATGATTAAGGAAATCATCGGAGAAATACGGTAAACACCATTCCGTGATATATCGCCATTTAAAAAAGGTGATAAAATACAAAATCAGGGGGGACCAACCTGCTTAAACGAAACTGAAGAAAAAATCCTTGTGGACAAATTGATCATTTGTTCAGAGTGGGTTATCCCATTGATACAATAACATTACGAATGAATATTCAAGAATTGTTAAACCGGCAAGAGAGATAGGTCGAAAAATTTAAGGACAACCTACCCGGTAAAGAATTCATCTGCTCGTCTCTGAAACGATACAAGCAAGCATTATCTCACCGCCGGTTATTCCAAAATACCAAAAAAATCGGGCTGCTGTTTGACCAGAAATCATAAATGAATATAGGAATAGAAAGAAACCGAAATTCAATGACTGTTTCTATTCACCCCAATAGCAGGTGAATAGAAACAGTGAGGTTTTTTTAAAAAAAATCCGCCATATTCATTTCTAATAGATCAAAGTAGTTTGAAATGGAAAGAGTACACCAAGACCCATATTTTAAGATATTTCATTATATTAAAAACAAATATCCTCTTAGCAGTACATGCTTGTAAACTTGAAAAGTGTTTCTATTCACCCCCATTTTACGGTACTTGGGCTCAAGACTCCCTATTATAGATGAATGCACGCGAGAAACGAAGGTAGGGTTCGGTCGTGTGTTCTCTTTAAAAATAATATTAGTTATTTTCTGCTATAAAATTTCAGCAATGGAGGTATAGCAGCGGTCAGCATTGAGGTCGATAAACGGAACCTCTGGCTAATATCAGATTACTGAGCTTACGATGAAGTGGTTATTCTACCAGTCATTCTAGGCAAGCTAATTTTGGAGTCTCGAAAGTGTAAGGTTGAAGTCATCCAGGGGAGTGATGTAAACTCTCATCACACTATCTGGGGAAGTACGGACACAAATGAACGAGGTGAGTTACTCATTGATTACATTTTAAATACTAACCTTCATATATGTAACATAGGCAATAAGCCGATTTTTATAACTAGAAATAGACAGGAGGTATTAGATATTAACCTTGTCTCAAACTTTTTGACGCTTAGTCTATTAAACTGGAAAGTGTCGGAAGACCATTCCTTTTCTGATCGCTGTTATCCTCAATTCGAAATGGACTTAGATTCTCCAAAAAGTCCAATCTACAGGAACAGAAGGAAAACCAACTGGGCTACCTTTAGAACAATCCTAGGTAATTCACTACCAGTGCCGGTGCCAAAACCTCCAAAAATTACGCAGGAACTTGATGGCTTAGTGGACCAGCTGTCTAGCGTTTTAATGAAGCGATACTCGGCTCTAGTCCTCTTAATAGGCCTAGGGGTAAATCTCGGCCACCCTGGTGGTCCAAAGAGATTCAACAAACACGTCAAAGATGCAAAATACTCTTCAAAACAGCAAGGAAAACAAGAGCCGCTGTAGACTGGGACTCCTATAAGGAAGTCCTCAAAATTTACAAATATCAACTAAGAAGTGCCAAGTATAGATCTTGGAGACTATACTGTGGCAAAATTCAGGAGTCTTCGGAGATGTTCAGGCTACGCAATGTATTATCCACAGGCCCTTACATCCCAAATTTTCTTCAAAGGCTGGATGGAGCATGGACCGCAAATAGTGCGGAATCGTTAGAACTTCTACTGGAGACTCAATTTCCTGGTTGTTCCGAATCTACACCTACTTCATCAGCAGAGGATAGGGCAAGTAGCCTCGTAGGCCAAATTATTAGAGAAGAAAGATCCTGTGGGCGATAAACGGTTTTAAATCATATAAGTCACCTGGACCTGATGGTATTATCCCTGCGGATATTCATCAAACTACAGATCTAACCATTTCATGGTTAGAGATAATTTTCAAAGGCAGCCTAGAACTATGTCAAATTGCTAGTAAATGGACGGAAGTGAAGGTTGTATTTATACCTAAAGCGGGAAAACGCTCACACTGCAATCCTAAAGACCTTAGCCCGATTAGCTTGTCTCCCTTCCTTTTTAAAACACTGGAAAGACAAACAGAAGCTCATATTAGAGGCACGATTGTGCCGGAAAAGCTTTCCAAATCTCAACATGCTCCTTCCAAGGAGAGATCTGTAGGGACCGCTCTTCATTCTCTTATATAACTTTATTGAAAAATCTTTCGAGAATAGAGACTACGCAATGGTAACCTTTTTGGACATTTTAGGAGCCTTTAACAACTTGCTTCCAGGGGCTATACCTCGGGCACTTTCGAATCTAGGAGTGGATGAATCTCTCAAGAACTGGATAGATCAAATGCTAAGAGCCAGGATCATAAATGTCAGTTTGGGGGAATCCTCCGCCAGAAGATTTGCAAGAAGATGTACGCCGCAGGATGGCATACGGTTTTGCAACTTGGTCATAAATGATCTGTTACTGAAACTGGAGGATAGTGGCTTCAAGGTGGTTGCCTATACGGATGATGTTGCCATTGGTGCCCGAGGCAAATATCCCGGTACCCTTAGTGAGCTTATTCAAAATGCCGTGGGCATTCTTTCATTATGGGCCAATGGTTGTGGGTTGAATGCGAACCCACACAAAATCGAATTGGTTCTCTTCTCTAGGAAATATAAACTTTCTCATATCGATCCTCCTACTTTAAATGGTTTCAGCTTGACTTTTATAGATGAAGCGAAGTTTCTGGGTCTCGTTTTGGATAGAAAATTAAATTGGAAACCTAACATTATGGAAAGGGTAAAGAAAGCTACGGTAGCGCTCTATTTTTGTATAAATGCCATTGAAAAAGGTTGGTGGCTGGAGCCACGCATGATACATTGGCTTTATATCGCAGTAGTCAGACCCATTCTTTTGTATGGGGTAATAGTCTGGTGACCTGGTCTGGACAAAACTGTCAACCAAAAGCTGTTGACGAAAGTTCAGAGAACAATCTCTCTGTGGATCAGTGGTACACTGAGGAGCACATCCACTCAGACACTGGAGACTCTGCTATTTTTGAGTCCTCTAGATATCTTGAGTAAACAGTTGGCAGCTTATACTGCCATACGACTAAAATCCACCTTAATGTAGACCTGCAACAATACAGTATAGCCAGTGGCCTTGAGAATCTCTTTATTGCACAGTATGAATGAGTAATACTGTGCAACAAAGAGATTCTCAAGACCACTGGCTATACTGTCCCGTCACTATCTTTCGATACAAAGTTCCAGACTAGGATCTCATCCAGAGAGGACTGGATAATGAATGTAATTTTGGAACCAGGAGTTATAAAATTCTTCACTGATGGTTCAAAACGGGATGGAAAAGTCGTGGCTGGGATGTTCTGCGAGGAACTTATGTTAAACCTATCCTTCTGTCTCTCCGACTACTGTAGCATTTTTCAAGCTGAAGTAACTGCGATAAAGGAATTCGTGCGGATTGGTTGTGGTATAATGTAATATCGACTTTTGATATTCGCATGTATATGGACAATCAGGCTGCCATTAAAGCGCTTCAATCACACCTCCTCACGTCGAAAGTAGTCCAGAACTGCCTCTCATCTCTTAACGAGATGACAGATCAGTTCAACGTCCATATCATATAAGTGCCAGGAATATAAAAGCCGATAAACTGGCTCGCATGCGAACTGCTGCTTCAGGAAGAAGCTAGTAAGTTGACGAACGACAGATGGTCAAGCACCTCATGTGTAATAATTCGGCAGGTCTGGCCAAAGTTGGACTTTTCGAGATCCAAACGAGTTGTTGGAGTGCTTACGGGGCACTGCCTCATGGGAGATCCGCTCGAAACGCGATATTTCAAAACGCGATATGACGAAACGAGATAAAGTTCAAAACGCGATATTTTAAAATTAAAATTTTAAAATAATAATAAAAATTAAAATAATAGGTAATAATATTATTTTAAAATTATAATAATTATTAATCTTCCTTCATTTAATAAAATTTTCCTTCACTATTATGATGAAATTGAACATGTACGATCAGAACTAGGAAATCGCGTTTTGAAATATCGCGTTTTGTACCATATCGCGTTTTGAAATATCGCGTTTCAAATGGGACCCGTCTCATAGGCAGGCATGCGAGTAGACTTGGTTTCTTCTCACATGACTACTGTCATGACTACTGTTGCGAGGACGAAGAGGAAGAAGAGACAGTACTTCATCTTCTTTGCACGTGCCCTTGTCTGGCACGGAACAGACTAAAGTTTCTAGAGGCACCTCTCTTCAATGACCTGACGGACCTCAGCAGGATGGACGTCAGGAGTATCCAGCATTTCGTTAAAAGTTCAAAATGGTTACAATAAGTTGGAGGAAAACAATAAATCGTGGTATGGCTATGGACCTTCTTGTGTCTATGCCTAGTACTAGTGGACCGCCACCTAAACCTATCCCAACCTATAATTGTTTCGCATTGGATTAGGTTTCCTACTTTGCACATGATGAATTGTTTGCTCACCCATCAATACTTCCAGATCCTGTTCTGCCATCTTATTGGATTTACATATATTTATGCAGTTATCTAGCGTCATGTCTTATCTTAACAATTTTTCTCGTAGAGCATTATTTTTTACTTCTGCTGTGATGCGATCTTTTATTCAACTGTCCTTTAGTTGGCCAAACTCACAATCTAAACTTAATTTTTTGATTGCCGTAATAAATTGTTCCATTGTTTCACCCTCGTTTGTATTCTCAAGAACTGATTTTTAAACATTGCATTACTATTTTTCGGCTATTGCCCACGGTTTATTACTTAACGGCTATTGCCACACTAGTTACCACACAGCTATTCCAAAACGTCCAATAATACAATAACGTTATTTATTTATACGCAGGGTGATACGACGAGGAAAAAGGTGAGGAATACCGAACAAACGGGTAAAAATAAAATGTACCATTCGAGGCGAAAGAGAGTGAAATTCGTGATATACCATATTCAAAGTACTACTTATTTGGTAAACTAAAAGCTGTTCGATTACCGTAAAAGTTAACTGCAAGCGAGTTTTGCATTTGTTGAATTTGTAACAAAACAGGATAAGCGAATAAGCGAGCAATAAGCGATAACACAATTAATAATCAAGTAAAAATTAAGGCTTTTCAAATCTTGCGGTTACAACAGTGAGGCGTTGTATGGGAAAATTGAAAGGTCCAAATTCGATGCGTTCTTTAAAAGATTAATCCATTCATTTGAACGGACATATTTTTAATTTAAATATGTGCACATATTGTATATAATAATAAAATAATAAAACAACACTGTCAACTATGAAAACGTCAAGACATAATAAACAACATATTTTTAATTGGAAATATTATAAAATATTAAAATTTACCAAATTAAATATTTTTCTTTGATAACAATCCTGATCATTTTATTAAGTATTCGCAACATTTAGAATAATTTTCTTCCATATCTTAATTTCTCATAAATATGTCTCGGCTTGTAAAAATTCATTAGGAGCTCGCACAAGCATCGGTGTGTTATTTAGTGCTGAAAATCCGACCGGCCTCACGAATGAAACGAGAATCTGTTGGTACAACCTTCAAGTTTCTGTAACGAATAGGAAAATTATTTTTAATTTATTTGCCCTTAACAATTCCACCGTCATGCATTACTAACAATTCGACAATAGCATTCTGAACTGCTTCCCAGGCTTTTTTTCGTGTATGGTTGGTATTGTATGGTGATCTTTTCGATCGAAAATTAAATCCATTCTGCCGCCTGCTTCCCGCATCCATACGTTATTTGCCGGCTTTGATTTGTTACCGCCTTTATTTTTAAAATTGACCGGTAACGCAATTGCAGCCCCGGTGTGCTTTCTATTTAATAGAAGTCCAAGAGAGGGATATTTCCCTACTCTTTGGAAGCGATCGCTTATTAAACCTATTTTCAAATCCGGGATTCGTGTTAACATTGAGAACTATAGGGGTATTTGTATAATTTCAGTCTTACCCAAGTTGTTTGAGAAACTTGTTAAAGAACAATTATTTTTTCATGTGAAAACTTTTATCTCTCCAAAACAGCATGGTTTCTTTCCAGGCAGATCAACTGTTACTAACTTACTCTTGCTTACCAATTGCGTCTCAAATGCCTTATATAGGGGGAAAATTGTGCAGGTTGTGTACACTGATTTCTGTAAGGCCTTTGATAAGATTGATCATGACTTGCTGTTGAGGAAACTTGATTCCTTGCATTGTAGTTTTCTCCCACTGGACTGGATCAGATCTTATCTTGATTCCAGAACTCAGATAGTAAAGATTGGTGGTTTCACATCCAGAGTTATTAATGTCACCTCGGGAGTGCCTCAAGGTAGTCATTTGGGTCCTATATGCTTTTCATACTATTCATCAATGATGTAGTTGATTGTTTGAGTTATTCCGACATCCTCATCTATGCGGACGACATTAAAATTTTTAAAACCATCTCATGCATCAATGACGCAAGAATTTCCAATCCGACTTAAATAATTTTAGTATGTGGTGCACAGCTCAGAATTTGACCCTAAACATTTCCAAATGTAAAACAATCCGTTTTACCCGTGCAATCGCGCCCGCTAGTTTTGATTTTTTCCTGGATGGCTGTATTATTGATAATGTTGATACGTTTGTGGATCTAGGTATAACATTTACGTCGAACTTATCGTTCAATAAGCACATTGACATTTGTATTTCTAAAGCGAATTCCATGCTTGGGTTTATTAAAAGGTTTTCGAGGGATTTTCAAGATCCTTATTCTATTAAAATATTATATATTTCGTTTGTGCGTTCGTTGTTGGAATATGGTGCAGCAATTTGGAATCCGTTTTATGGTAACTGTTCAGACCGAATTGAAAGTGTTCAAAAGCGCTTTTTAAGGTTTGCTCTGAGAAGGTTGCGCAGAGATGAGAACCTACCCGCTTTTATACTTCCACCGTATCGTGGTAGATGTAAATTAATAAATATTGAGCCGCTCTTTATCCGCAGAATCGAAATTGGCGCGTTATTGGTTAAAGACTTGTTGATGTCTAAAATTGACTGTCCTGAGATTTTGGTATTGTACGATATATGTATATACTCCGTTACGGACCTTTCGTGTTAGAGACTTCCAAATTAAGCTGCCTTACATTAGGCATAACTATGGTAAATGTGAGCCTATTTATCAATATACTGTTTCTTTTAATAAAGTTCGATCGGCTTTCGATTTTAATCTGTCAAGGGAGGCATTTAAGAATTTGATGTCTAATGTTCTTTTAACTTATTGGTAATTTTTCATGTTTGTTTTACTTTGCTTTTAGTATATATTATTGTATTATTGAAAAATTTGTAACCAGATTGTATATAATTATAAAGTTGGTAAATAAATAAATAAATAAATAAATAAATAATTTGCCTTACGAACGTAGACTGATAAACCATCATCTCTAAATGGCAATCGAAGCATAAAGTTATATCGGTTGGTAGCACATTACTACTTAGAACTTCACCTTTAACTTTGGTTAAATTAATGGAAGTACCTAACATCTCCAGCATTTAATTTTGAGTTTCTAGTCGTTCAACTTCAGTGGCGCGATAGTCCATAAATGTTCATCTGTTTCTCCGGATACGTTAAATCGCAAATCTATATTGTGACGAATTTTATTTTTACAACATTAATTTGTAAATCGTTTGTAGTTTATAGTCTTACGCTAAATAAACAATTCATTTCGTTGGCCGACGGCAACGGTAAAATAAAACTTACTTTTTAAATTCGTAGTTGGTTATAATTTTTATTGTTCGACTAGTTATTGTTTGGTGTATTGTTAATCACCCCACACCCCTTTACCAGTGAATTACCGACGAACGAGATCCTTGAAACGTGCTGGAGTTTTCGTCTGTCTCCCGGCTCATATTGGCGTTGGTGCTAGTGAGGTGGTGGTTGTTGCGGCCTTTGTCATGCAGAATTCTTGCTGCTGGTTGTGGTTGACGGTTGATGGGGTGGTACTTGTTCCCGGAGATCGAATTTTACTTTCGTATGACGTCCAGTTGCAGGTTGCGGTATCTGTGGTACCTCTCTGGCCTGAGAGATGTGTGCTTCTACCGACGGCGTTTCGATCATCTTTGATGGTTGACGCTCTGGCTGCTTTCATTTGGCTCATCCAGTAAGTATAGCACGGTTTTAATCGGTTGATGGAAATGTTGCTGAGTCGACCCCGTATTTGTATCTGAAAAGCTTTCTCTTCTCTCCTTATCATGTGGAATGGACTCTCGTATAGTGGCTGTAACGACCGTTCCGCCAGGTCGACCCTAACGAACACGTGAGTGCACGTGTTTAGTGCGGGTGGTACGAATGATGTCGGGTTACTGTGTCTTGATGGTGGCGTGGGACGGATTCGGTCAAAGTGCTGGTGCAATTCGTTGATGAACTCTGCTTGGTGTGCATGGGACTTCTTTCGATTATTAGCTGGCTTGGTATTCTTATACTATTCTCGCCATAAACTAGCTCGGCTCAGGAGGCTTGTAAGTCCTCTCTATACGCAGTTCGTAGTCCGAGTAGTATCGTAGGTAAAGCGCGTGTTCGATCCTCTCTTCCTTGGCACATGATTGCGCTTTCAGTGTCATGTGACATCTCTCTATGAAACCGTTGCATTTCGGGTTATAGCAGGCGGTGGTCCTTTCACGATCGAATCCCAACGTCTTAGCAAATTCGGCGAACAATTACGACTCGAATTGTGAGCATTGGTCTGTGACTATGGACATTGGGATTCCGAAATGTGCGATCCAGTTGCTTAGCACTGCTCGCAATGGTTTCGGCTCGATTGTCTCGGTGATTGGAATTTTGATAAATTTTAACTCACTTGTGGATTGCATCAACTCTCGTAACTCTTCGTCATCTTCTTGTGGTTCTGCAATCTCGTTGTAATTGACCGTATCAGGTAAATTGATCGGCTCTAACCGTGATATCGCGTCTGCCACCACGTTCTCAGATCCTGCGACGTGTTGTATGTCGGTTGAGAATCGTTCTATGTTATCCAGGTATCAGAATTTACGCGGGGACACTTTGGATAGATTTTACTGAAATGCATACACGAGTGGTTTGTGATCCGTGTAGATTGTGAACGTTCGGCCCTCTATTAGATGCTTAAATCTCTTTACGGCAGTGTATATTGCTAAAAATTCCCTATCGTAGGCGCGGAACACGTTGGGGATGAACAACTTGTAAAAATTTGTTATTCCCAAAAAACGACGCATAGGTGGTTTACCGTTTGTGGTAACGGGATTTTTTTGATTTCTTCGACGCGCTCTGGAATCGGTTTTATTCCTTTCCTGGAAACTTCGTGTAGTTACTACAAATTTTGGTGGTTTGGCGTCTATTGGAAGGGGCTCCGTAAACTTCCAGTAGGCGCAGGTGTACGTACTGCCTCCTCGTGGCAACCACCGGTAACTGTAACCATTAGGCTGAATGTGGTCTTTGGTGACAGGCTAAAGTACGACGCTAAAGGAGAAAACCTTGACAAAAAATCCCTAATCTAAGGTGGAACAGCATATGCCGATGGATGAATGGCTGATAGGCGAATCAGTCTATATATGCGGACTCTGGATACCAGGCACCCTCCAGTTTTATTTAGCCTTCCTGTAGTAAACCTGGGTGACCTACAGGCGACTTTTTTTATTCCCAGCAACTCGCAAGAGTTAAATCAAAACGGTAGACGAGGCACGGGAAGGAATACACGGGAGTGGGTCTGCCATCTCAAAGTCCTTGAGTCCCAATGCTACCGCTTTTCTAGCAGAAGTAAATGTTATTACATCTAGGAGGGAGAGCAATGAGTCCAGATAGTATGTAACGCGTGTAGAAGTACTTCCTACAGTAAACATTTAGGAGGGAGAGCAATGAGCCCAGATAATATGTATCGCGTGTAGAAGTACTTCCAACAGTAAACATCTAGGAGGGAGAGCAATGAGCCCAGATAGTATGTCCCAGCAACTCGCAAGAGTAAAATCAAAACGGTAGACGAGGCATGGATAGGAATATACGGGAGTGGGTCTGCCCTCTCGATGTCCTTGAGTCCCAATGCTACCGCTCTTCTAGCAGAAGTAAATGTTATTACATCTAGGAGGGAGAGCAATGAGCCCAGATAGTATGTATCACACACCGGTCGGCAGTATTATCAGGTTCTTTAAGAGCCTGAATATTGGCTGGACGGATAATTAAACCATCTAGGAGGGAGAGCAATGAGCCCAGATAGTATGTATCACGTACCGTTAGGCAGTATTATCAGGTTCATTAAGAGCTTGAATATTGACTGGACGGATAATTAAGTAGGGCTTAATGCACAAAAGATCTTTCTGGCATTCTGGCAAAAGCAGTTACGAGTAGTTAAATTTAAGCAAAGACACAAACCTAACTGCTCATAAGTACTTGAAGTGGTCGACTGGAACACGACTACTGTTGCACATTATTTGCCGTCTTGCTTTGGTAAAAGCTATTCCTATTCGGATAGGAATGAAATTGTGCCCAAAGTAAGAGCCAAGAATAATTTTTTTTTTTACTTTCAACAGTTGGCACCAAGCTCTAAAAATATAATTATTATTTAAAATTTTAACAAATATAAAATAGTGATAACAAATTATTCAATAAAGTATATTAATTCCAAATGATAATTAACAAAATATTCAGATTTATCGAAAAATTGTTATTTAATACCAACTGATAAAACTAAATATATTTAATGGGAGCCGTTTAGGTGGCAAACGACATTTGACAAAGTTACGTTTCATCAAAATATCTTTGGCAAATTTGCATATTTGGCAAATATCATATGACAAAACAAATTGAATGGCAAATGTATGTTAATCAAAAAATCTATTATCAATTTGACAGGTACAATGCAAATGGAAATTTTAAATGATTTTGGATACATTTTTGGAATATAACTGCCTAGCCTATATTATTATTATTATTATTACTTGAGGGCCATGTGGGGGCTCAAGCCACCCCGCACTGCGACCTAAAAGATCTTTTGTGCATAAGCCCTACTTAATTATCCGTCCAGTCAATATTCAGGCTCTTAATGAACCTGATAATACTGCCTAACGGTACGTGATACATACTATCTGGGGTGATTGCTCTCCCTCCTAGATGTCTACTGTAGGAAATACTTCTACACGCGTTACATACTATCTGGGCTCATTGCTCTCCCTCCTAGATGTAATAACATTTACTTCTGCTAGAAGAGCGGTAGCATTTGGATTCAAGGACTTCGAGAGGGCAGACCCACTCCCGTATATTCCTATCCGTGCCTCGGTATACCGTTTTGATTTAACTCTTGCGAGTTGCTGGGACATACTATCTGGGCTCATTGCTCTCCCTCCTAGATGTTTACTGTTGGAAGTACTTCTACACGTGATACATACTATCTGGGCTCATTGCTCTCCCTCCTAGATGTTTTAATTATCCGTCCAGCCAATATTCAGGCTCTTAATGAACCTGATAATACTGCCGACCGGTACGTGATACATACTATCTGGGCTCATTACTCTCCCTCCTAGATGTCTACTGTAGGAAATACTTCTACACGCGTTACATACTATCTGGGCTCATTGCCCTCCCTCCTAGATGTAATAACATTTACTTCTGCTAGAAAAGCGGTAGCATTGGGACTCAAGGACTTTGAGATTACAGACCCACTCCCGTGTTTTCCTTCCCGTGCCTCGTCTACCGTTTTGATTTGACTCTTGCGAGTTGCTGGAAATAAAAATGTCGCCTGTAGGTTACCCAGGTTTACTACAGGAAGGCTAAATAAAACTGGAGGGTGCCTGGTATCCAGAGTCCGCATATATAGACTGATTAACCTATCAGCCATTCATCCATCGGCATATGCTCTTCCACCTTAGATTAGGGATTTTTTGTCAAGGTTTTCTCCTTTAGCGCCGTACTTTAGCCTGTCACAAAAGTCTATATTCAGCCTAATGGTTACAGTTACCGGTGATTGCCACGAGGAGGCAGTACGTACACTTGCGCCTACTGGAAGGTTCCGAAGCCCCTTCCAATAGACGCCAAACCACCTGCCTAGCCTATAACTTAGCTGTTTCTTAACATATTGGATTAAATTTGAGGAAGGTACTGTGAAAATAGGATTGTTAATTGATTTTTGGATGCATTTTTGGAATATCGCAAATTAGCCTGTTGAAAAGTCGTTTTTTTATATTGATGATTACTTGTTACTTTAATTGTTTTGTAAAACTTTGATCAATCTGTCCGGAAAAACGGTTGGATGGATCAATTTAAAAATAATACAGGGCTATTAGGAGTACATTTAGCTGCAAAATGACCTGGCAACATTAGTCTTTTCATCAATATTTGTAAAGTAACGGTAGATTTAATAAAACAACCTAAAAAGTCGTTTTTTTTATACTTTTTCAAATTAGTATTGAGGGTGAAAAAAAAATGTGCTCAATTGATCATTAAAGAGTAGGAAATTTACTCAAGTTTTAAGGCTGCCGTAAAATTTACTGAGCAATCATTGGTTGCTAAGATATCGATGATCAAAGACAAAAGGACCTTTTTCGATTCAAAGTCAGATATCTCAGCAAAAAGTTGACATAGAAAAACCAGACAAAAATTAAATTTACGCCTAATTAATAGGCTAACCGACCTATGCATTGGTTTAACTTAAAAAAAATTTCCCGAGCTCATGGATCATTACAAACAAAAAAAAAATTCGAAATTTTGTTGTTCGTGCTCTTTTTTATGATTGCGTGTACCATTATCTCACAAAAATTTTCCGCTCAAAAATCTCGAAACTAGAGATTTGAAGCTTTAAAATGCTTTTCTTTTGATCTCTGTACGACCGTATTTTACAAAGATACAGCTCTTCAAAAAACACTAAAAAAATTGAAAAAAAAATTTTGTTACTTTAATTTTTTGGAGTAGTGTATAACAGATGACCCATAGAAAAATAACGAAGAGAACAGAAACTAAACAAAAATAGTGAAGCAAATTCAAAAACCAAGATGGCCGAAAAATTCATGATGGCCGTTGGTTTTTTTTTTTAGTAGCGTCGCATATTTCTTTAGGTTTTATGCAAATAATAATAATTTATGTAAATGACGTAGGGTAAATATATTAATATAAAAAAGTTATTGTTATAAGTGAACCAACATAATTATAATAATAATACTTATGTGTGTTGTGTAAAAAATGGTTTACAGTTACTATAATGAACATAAAAATACCAATTTAGAACATAGCTAAAGTATTAAAACTTTTAAAACTGGTAATAAAGTCATTTGGAATGCAAGATCTGACTTCAACAAATTTAAAAACAATCAATACACTTTGTAATAAAATTTTCTCATATGTGATTTCGTTCATTAGACTCCCCTAATATTGAATATAACGGGACGCCTATGTTTTTTTTGCTTTCGTCATGTTGCCATGACGGTTCATATGCGTGGTCAAAATAAGATTTTTGTGTGAATGAAACTTGAAATTTTTACTTTAATTACAATTTTATGAAATACATTTTTTTTAATTTTGTATTTTGAACATTTTAAAACATAGTGAATTTACTAATGTGTACAAAATAAGTGTAAAAAATTCGAAAATATTTAAAATGATTGTGTACAAGTGTTATAAATATTTGTAAACAAATAAAAATTTATTTATCGGTGAAATGTAATCCCTTTTTTCTCAATTTTTACTTTATATCTGGTATTTTTGCACTTACACACACAAAACTTATGTATGATTTTAACAAATAAATTTATTTTTTGGAAGTACACTTTTATTTTTCATTCAAGAAATGCCTTATAAACTTTAAAAAAATAAAACCTCAAATTACAAAATTTCTCTAACCAATATGGCGTTGGTTAATATAGAAAGAGAAAAAACAAAAAAATTGGCTTCAATTGTTTTTATGATTTTATATGGGATTTTTGTTTTATCTTCTATCCTTTTGTTTATAATCTGTGCAGATGACCCCAGCGTTATAATAAATTAAACTGTGCTGAGCACTGAATTGATGTCTCTACGGGATATAAATAATTTGGTTTTTCATTTTATTAATATTTCCTCAATATCAGAGTGGTTCTTCAATAAACATGCGTTGGAAAGCTTGGATAGAGGGCTACGCTTAACTCAGCATAATATAATTAACAGAATTAGTTGCAAGATCGACTCTAAACAATTTTTAATTGCTGGTTCATGTTTCGCTGAAAAAAGCAAAGCATAAAATTTAGACTATTAAGCTGATATTCATTGAACAACTGGTAATTAGCGCAAACTGTGAATGTGTCGCGGATACTGGAATGGCTGCAGCTTGTAAACACCAAAATCAAATAAATTATAATATCTATTGACGATTGTAAAAGTAGAGAAAGCGCCTCTCGAGGACAATAGTTAAAATGATGCACCTGATAAAATGACATTTGTCACAAATGCGACGAAAGAAAATTTAGCAATGTGGTAATTAAAAATTGTTTTTATAGTCCGAAATTGGATTAATTTACAATTATTAGCAATCCGGTAAGTAAAAATTGTGTTTACAGTGCAAAATTGGAATTGTTTACAATAATTTCGAATGTCAAATTATCAGGTACTTCAGTTTAAAAATGTTCCACTAGGTGGAATCCGTGATGCTCCAATCGTCAATAAGGGAAATTGGCTATAATTCTCATAGTAAAGCTTGAAGCAAACATCTGCTTGTTGGGGTGCGTTAAAATGCTAGTACCTGTGCCTTGGGTAGAGATGGCACCACTAACCGTTGAACAAAGAAAATGAAATAAAAAGTCAAAAAAATTGTATGTTCACATAAAATTGTTCCCTACCTTTCAACCGAGATTTTATTTTTTTATTTCGTTTAATATTAATATTATATTCGCTTTAATATTTAATTGAGTTGTTTATTGGGATTCGTTTAATTACTAGTAATGCCATCTCTACCTAGGATTCATGTTGTCTTCAAAATTTGTTAGCGATTTCCCTTATTGACGATTGGAGCATCACGGATTCCACCTAGTGGAACATTTTTAAACTGAGCTACCTGATAATTTGACGTTCGAAATTGTTGTAAATAATTCCAATTTTGATCTATAAACACAATTTATACTTATCGGATTGCTAATAATTGTAAATAATTCCAATTTTGGACTATAAAAACAATTTTTAATTACCGCATTGCTAAATTTTCTTTCGTCGCATTTGTGACAAATGTCATTTTATCAGGTGCATCATTTTAACTATTGTCCTCGAGAGGCGCTTTCTTTGCTTTTACAATTGTCAATAGGTTATTATAATTTATTTGGTAAACACATAGGAGCGATTATGTTTGGCTTACAGTATTACGGAAGTACCGGTTAGTTCTTAATTAAATCCGCTTTGTTTTGCTTGTTCTGAAAAAATTATTTTTAGGAAAATCATTAGAGCGGGTTTCACCGACCATTTCACTGCAATTATGGCAGTGCCATGCAAATGCAACCATCTCTAACAAAAAACTACATCGAAAACAAAAGTTATGGACTATATTAAACAGGACGATCAATCGATGTATACCCATTTATGTGCTGTGAAAGAAAAGAAACAGCGAGCTTCAAAATTTTGTTGGCTTTTTACCACTTGTAATAGCTCGTTCCCACCTTATCGCCAATAATTTGTTTTCCGGAAACTTATGAAAATGTAGCTTGCAATTGCAAGTGTAGGCACGCAAGTGTAAAACACCATAGTTCTTTTAAATCAACATTAAAATAATGTTAGTTATTGTGAAAATATGTATAATTCTTTTTTTATTTTAAAAGAATTAAATAATTTAAAATAATAAAATTTTGGATACCGCATATTATTTACTGTGTGTTTGGTATTTTGGCAGTTTAATACCTCGTCACAAACGTGGCGACATCTACTTGAGTTTGACGCCATAAACCGGTGGTTAAGTGTGTATGTATTTACAAATTATATTTATAATTTTACTTTTATAATTGTTTTTATTTAAAAAAAGGTACATGAAAAATGACATTTCTTTTGACCAATGAATTGGAATTGAAATTGGAATTCAAATTTGGTCAAAAGAAATTACCAACCAATTCTCGTGATTCATTTTGGAAAGTTGGCAGTATTTGATATTTATACTTTCATTTGTAGTCTTACTTTGGCAATTTTACAACAACAATGCCGTGTATTTTCATTCCGGAATGAAGAGATTCATTCCGCTGAGAAGTAGGAATAGCAAAATTCTCTTCTTCTCGTAGTTGTAGTGTTTACTACTAGAGTACATATATTACATATATTTAGTTTTATGAGTTGGTAGTAAATAACAATTTTCAATTGTTCGATAAATCAGAATATTAAATTTTATTAATTATCATTTGGGATAATTATACCTTATTCAATAATTTGATATCATTATTTTATATTTGTTAAAATTCTAAATAATAAATTATATTTTAGAGCTTGGTACCAACTGTTGAAAGTAAAAAAAAAAATTATTCTGAAGAAGAATTGTTCTTACTTTGGGCAAAATTTCATTCCTATCCGGATAGGAATAACTTTTACCAAAGTAAGACGGCAATTGTTTTCTGAAAATCAAAAACATAGACGGCCGTTGCACATTAAAGCTCGCTGCACGAGAAGGATTATTTTTATCCAAGGATTATTTTTCAATAGAGTTCTCATTTCCTTGTGAATTGATTTTTTATTTATTTTCTTATACGAAAAGACGAAATTTTTTCACTAACATACGAGAGAAATATCATAAATAAGCAAATATTTCAATAATGGGCAAAAATTATTGTTCTAAACAATTTTTTTGTGTTGTTACGTTGGCCGTCTGCAAGATTATTTGTCCAATGTTGAATAAATTTCAACTATAGCAAGGAGAAATCTTGAAGGGGAAATTTATATTTTTTTTATCAAAGCAGTGATTTTATTGGGTGAAAATGTTGGGATAAAAATAATCTCAGAAATAATCTCGCCCGTGCAGTTGGCTCCCAGATAGGAATGAAATTTTGCCCAAAGTAAGAGCAATTCTTCTTCAGAATAATTTTTTTTTTACTTTCAACAGTTGGTACCAAGCTCTAAAATATAATTTATTATTTAAAATTTTAACAAACATTAATAGTGATAACAAATTATTGAATAAAGTATATTAATTCCAAATGATAATTAACAAAATTTAAAATTCTGATTTATCGGAAAATTGATAATTGTTATTTAATACCAACTAATAAAACTAAATATATTTATTATATTTACTCTAGTTGTAAACACTGCAATTAGGTGAAGAAGAGAATTTATCTATACCTTCTTCTCAGCGGAATGAAACTCTTCATTCCGGAATGAAAATACACGGCATTGTTGTTGTAAAATTGCCAAGGTAAGACTACATAAGACTCTAATTACACCGAATCGGGTTAGGATCAACTTTCTTAAGGTACGTTGTACATATATTACTTGAATTTATATGGAACACTAATGTTTAGTGTTCCATATAAATACAATATATGTACAACATACATATTTGTATATCAAACTCTTTAGACGATTCAATGGATTTATCAAAAAAAGCCAATGCGAAGGCTCAAGAAGCTAAATATAACAGTATTTTCTTTGTAGAAAAATATAATTATATTTATATAATTATATAAATGTGATAATGTAATATCCGCCTAGACCGGGATATTGTAGTGTGACGCAGTATAATACCACAGAATAATAAACTTCTGGGTATTCTGTGATAATAGATTGAATGCTAGACAACTTCATTGTGTTTTTTTGTGTTAAGGAAAACAAATAAACGTCAAAATATTATTCATATCTTTTTGTATGAAGTGGCGCAGATGCAATTTTATTTCTATAATTACAGACATATATTAAATATTTTTTAATAAAAATTTAGTTGAAATGTATTCATTTTATGTCATTTTAAGCTAAGCAAGTACATTTTTTTGTGAAAAGCGTGTGAAAAATTAAAACATAAAAAGAAGGCAAATTCGCATTCTTTAGGTTTAATCTTGTGCCGTTTGAGTTTTTTCTATGGTTATTTTTGTTAAAATTAAGTTATTTTCAAACATTTTAAGTTAGCTTCATATAAACTGCTGTTTGTTTTCCTTATCACTCAAAAAAATTGACATATTTTGTCTGTCAAATTATCGATCTATACGTTGAGGAAGGATATCACAAATTTATTCAATATCCCTATATAGTATACCTATTTAAAGCTTCCCTATATTTTTAATCAATACAAACTATAATTATCTAATTTCTTCGACATAATTGTTTAGTATTTCATTTACATATTTTACTTAACACACAGATACAGCAAATAATTTCGAATGCAACACAAACTTCAAATGGATGATTCTTTTAAATAAAGAATTTTTCTATGAGAGACATTCAGCCTACTTTCAATACGAGTAGTAAACAAAATTTGTGGTTGGGTGTGGTCACAAATGAAAAAATAATCAGATGCGCAAACCCGAACAAATTTCTATGCTCGCTCCTAATTTCGATTATTGACGATTGTAGCATCACGGATTCCACCTAGTGGATAATTTTTAAACTGAACTAGCTGATAATTTGACGTTCCAAATTATTGTAAACAATTCCAATTTTGAACTGTAAAAACAATTTTTAACTTACCAGATTGCAAAACAATTTTTAATTAGCAGATTGCTAAATTTTCTTTAGCCGCATTTGTGACAAATGTTATTTTGTCAGTAGGATCATTTTAACTTTTTTCCTCGAGAGGCGCTTTCTCTACTTTTACAATCGTCAATATATGTACAATTGACACTAGGTAAAGTGATTTCAGTGCCATCTCTGACTATATTTTCGAAAGTGTTTTATACGACAAAACTATGTAAAGAGATTTCAGTGCCATCTCTGATTATATTTTGGAAAGTGTTTTATAAGACTAAATGTGACAGCAAATTCTTCAGTGCAATTGTCATCAAGTTTGAAGAAAATATTCTTAAATGTAGTGAAAGCGCCTCGAGGAAAAAGTTAAAATGATGCTTACGTCAATTGATTTAATGCTAGACAACTTCATTGTGATTTTTTTGTGGTAAGGGAAACAAATTGAACGTTAAAATATTGTATCTGTTATTTGAAATGGGGGGACAGATGCAATTATATTTTTTTCCAAATTGCAGACATATATAAAATATTTTTTATTACAAATTTAATTGAAATGTATTCATTTAATGTTATTATATGCTAAGATGCTAACAAATTTTTTTTTGTTAAAATTGAGTGAAAAATTAAGACATAATGAGAAGGCAAATTCGTAATCTTTAGCTTTAATCTTTTGCCGTTTGAGTTTTTTCTGTGGTGCATTTTTATTAAAATTGAGTTATTTTCAAGCATTTTAAGATAGTTTCATATAAACTGCTGTTTGTTTTCCTAACACTAAAATAAATCTGACATATTTTAGCTGTCAAATTATCGATCTATTGACGATTATCGATCTATTGACGATAGTAGACAAAGCGCCTCTCGAGGAAATAAGTTAAAATGCAAATAAATTATAATAACCTATTGACGATTGGAGCATCATGGATTCCACTTAGTGGAAAATTTTTAAACTGAGCTACCTGATAATTTGACGTTCGAAATTATTGTAAACAATTCCAATTTTGATCTGTAAATACAATTTTTACTTATCGGATTGCAAATAATTGTAAATAATTACAATTTTGGACTATAAAAACCAATTTTTAATTACCGCATTGCTAAATTTTCTTTCGACGCATTTATGACAAATGTCATTTTATGAGATGCATCATTTTAACTTTTTTCCTCGAGAGGCGCTTTCCTTACTTTTACAATCGTCAATAAGGGAAATCTCTAACAAATTTTGAAGACAACATGAATCTTAGGTAGAGATGGCATTACTACTTAGTTATTGAACGAAACCCAATAAACAACTCATTTAAATATTAAAGCCAATATAATATTAATATTAAACGAAATAAAATATAAAATCTCGGTTGAAAGGTAGGGAACAATTTTATGTGCACATACAATTTTTTTGACTTTTTATTTCATTTTCTTTGTTCAACGGTTAGTGGTGCCATCTCTACCCAAGGCACAGGTACTAGCATTTTAACGCACCCCAACAAGCAGATGTTTGCTTCAAACTTTATGGTGCCTTTACACTATGCGATTTGCGTGCAATATTTATTGTACAATATTTTGCTGCATGGAAATCGTGTAGTGTAAACGTCAGAAAATCAAATTGCATTGAAATTGCAGCCAACCGCATTTTCATCAAATGTGTGTACAATATTTTTGACAGCTATCTAAAAATGGTCTCTTGTTGATGTTATATTTGTGATTTTACGCTTTTTAATAATATTTCGAAAGACGAGCGAGTCATTCTTGCAAAATTATAAATATTTTTGGACTATCTAATCTTAATTCATTAAAAACGAGACTTTAAATATCCTTTTCTCCAAAATCTCGTCTTTGTGGCCAGTTCCTTCCGTACATCGTCCTATTTTTAATTTTATGCCGCTTGAATTTTCTGTTTTTAATAATTGCAATCGTAATTGCGCATAACCCGATTAAAATTAAATTTGTTTGGTTTTCCATTTTGAATAAAGAGAAAATTAAATCGTTATTCTAACTTTTTGTTAGGCATCTCAATCAATTTTTAGTTGTGTGGTGTAGACAACGAAAAATTCAAATCTCATCAAATTTGCGGGGAAAATTGTATACGATTTATTTCCCCTATTGTACAACAAATATTGTATGCAAATCGCATAGTGTAAAGGCACCATTAACATAATATTTCATTTGACCAATGAATTGGAATTGGAATTGGAATTCAAATTTGGTCAAAAGAAATAACCAACCAATTCTCGTGATTTATTTTGAATAGTTGGTATTATGATATTTATAATACTTTCATTGTTTTCTGAAAATCAAAAGCTTAGACGGCCGTTGCGCATTAAATAATTTCATTATTAGTTTATTTTTTTAAATATTAACAAAAATATTCAAGATACCAACATTTAAAACAGAAAAAATGAAATACGAAAACTCTGGTGACAAACACAGTAACTACAACGTGGAATTGGAATAGCAATACTATCAACTCAGCAGGAATTCGATGAATTCCAAATTGGAATTCATTATATAGCATTGTTGTTGTAAATTGGCAAATGAAATGTCACTTATAATTTATTTGTTAAAATGATGCTACTGACAAAATGACGCTTGTCACAAATGCGACGAAAGACACAAACTTATGTACTTGCGGTGGTCGATTGGAAAACTACTAAATTGTTAATTTTGAAATGACATTTTACTGGTTCTCGGGCACTGGAAATTCCTATCTCTTCCATAAAAATCTACTACAATTTTATGTTCTTTATTCTTTTGTACTATTATTATTTTTCGGGGCGTCAAATAAACGTCAATCAAGGAAATTCGCAACTTGTTAAAATTGTTATTTCATTTAATAATTGATATCGTGATCTTATTAAATTATTCGTTCATTAATTTAGTTTGTAACAACTAACAATTATAATTTGGACGAAAGCGCATTAATCGGCAGTGTGTGTAAATTAGCAATCAAAAATAACATGATGGTTGAAGACGGAACTGCTGATGCCACAAGGAGGCTTAATGTAAAAAAACAAACATTGGATGATGCATATGCAGCACCAGCTAATTTTCTAGAAATTGATGTCGTAAATCCCATGACAACACTAGCCACAAATAAAAAACGGTATACGGATTATGAAGTTAGAATGAGGGTAAGTTTGTAATATTAATAGGACGAGTTTTCTCAACCAGACATTTTATGTTCTATTCTAATTAGTATGTACGTACGTAACATGCAGCGTACTACAAATGTATTAAACTAATATTTTCTTATTATATTGTTTAATCGAGAGTAATTTTCACTACACTCCACTTTTATGTTTTTTATTTTTTGTAATGTTCTATCTCATCACTAAATATTTTTGATTTATTTTGAAATGTATTAGCTAAAGATAGTCGCGCGCCCAGAGTCTAAAAGAGGCAAAACTCGAGACAAAGTTGCTTTAACTAAATTCTCAATTTAGGTAGATTTAATATTGCCTCTCCCCTAAGGCGGAAGTGAGTGAAGGGAAAATCTACATTTATTTGCAAAACATTTACAATTTATATTTTTCGCTACCTTAAAACTACTAAATATTGAGAAAAACGGGTTAATTTCTCAAAAATTCATGTTTTTTATCAGGGTTTAAGTACCCATCAATTTCTGTTTTTTTATCAGGGTCTAGGTACCCATTGTTTTTTATGGGCCCCTATTCTTGAATAGGAATACGAAAAAAATTGTACGAATTTGTGTCATTGGTATTTTTGAATATGAATACGCTTAATTCACGAATTCGAGCAGGTTTTATACGTTCATGCACGGATTTTGGTTCGATCCGATGAAATATTACACAACATTCACAATGCAAAACTTTTTACTTTTGATTTACAGGTTTGTATGAATTTCCAACATAACGAGCAAAAATTTTTATTCGTCAGGTTGGAAATTCATACAAACCTGGAAGGCAAAAGTAAAAAGTTTTTCATTGTGAATGCTTTAACGACACCAAAATACAAGATGCACCAGATTGCACCTACACATGAAATTTATATTTTTACAATTTTTTATTTTATTTTTAAAGAAATAGCTACATATTTTTAAAAATTGAAAGATAATTTTTTTAAAATTGAAAATATTATTTTGCAAAATTTTACATAATTTATAAATAAAGTTATACTCCGAATTTGTATTTATTTCCGGATCCTGTGAATTTTCGATATTAATCGTAGTTAGGTTTACGGTATTTATGCTTTGGGCCTGCTCGAATACTGTGGTAACAATTTCCCCGTTGTAGTTTTTGACGTAAAACACACCATAAAACGCACTCATTCAAATTACCACAGTCTTACACCATGATAGAATTTGAAGGAAAGGAAAGAATGTTTGTTTGGACTTAGGATTTAAATATAAAATTGTATAATTTAGATTTCATAAAATTTAATTTAAATGAAATTCAAAAAATTCTAATTAAATACAAAGATAATAAAAATCTAAACTAAATAAATTTATTTTATTTAGTGATCCGCCATTAAATCGAGTTTATGTACTATTTTTGTAACTGCTGCATTGACCTTTCGCATTAATGCTACAACCATTCTATGACTATAAGTAGCACCACAGGCTATCCAACAAATTAGGCCAATGTCATGTGTGGAACCATGAGTTTACTTGGTAACATTTTGGCTATTTCTCCACAAGCAAAAATATAAATTTCACACCTTTAGAAAATTTCTGATTTAATGGCAATTAATGACTTAAGATAAGATTGGCCCAATAATATCGTAAATTTCTACAACTATCAAGAAGCTGGAAAGTTCTCCAGACAGAGAATAATAAAGATTTAATTTAGTATTAATAAGGAAGCTATTTAGGAATACTTATTTATGATCAAATTCGTCCCTTTAATAACAAAATAAGATTATTGAAATTTAAATGGCTGGCAATAAACCGGCACACAAAAAATTAATATTTGAGATACAAAAAAATAATAAAACGGCACAAATTAATGAGCAACAAACAAAAATTTCTTGGCATCATAATAATAATTTGGCAACATTTATAATTTTTTGGCACTATTGGAAGGGTACACAAAAATAATTTTTTGGCATCGAAATAAACATTTTGGGCGACAAAAATAATTAACTGGCAACAAAGTTATAAATAAATAAATTAAAAATTAAAAAAATTAAATTAGTTTTAAAATATTCTGGAAAATGGTGATCCCTAATTTAACTTAGAATTGTAGAGGCTAACGGCTTCGGTAACTCTCACGGGCACGCGGGAGGTCGCTTCGCTCCCCCCCGCTTAGCCCTCCGAGGGACTTTAGATTTAAACTTCGAGGGACGTAGGAGCCAGGATAGGCAAACATGTCGCACTGCGTGCCGCACGTAGGAGCGGATTATATAGAATCTATTAATGACACTGCAATATTTTATATCGATCCCCCATCAAATATTAAATAATTTGTATCGATTAAATTTAATTTTTTGTCACGAATTTTTTTTTTTATTTACTACTAAAAATTATTTTTTTCTGTTCCAAAATATTATATTTGTTGCCAATTTATTAATTTTGATGTCAATGTTTGTCGCCAAAAATTTTTTCTTGTATGCATACCAAATTTCACTAAAATCGAATGAGAAATGGCCATGTTCCATAATTATTGCTCATATTGCAGAACTTTATTTAATTTTCTATCGTCTCTTATCGGCGAGTATTACAAAAAAAACCGTACGATCGTTAAGGGTTAACAAGTAACTAACGTAAAATGAGAAAAAAGTCGTTTTTTTATTTTGATGAATACTTGTTCCTTTAATTGTTTTGTAAAACTTTGATCAATCTGTCCGAAAAAACGGTTGGATGGATCAATTTGAAAATAATACAGGGCTATTAGGAGTACATTAAACTGGAAAATGACCTGGCAACATTAGTCTTTTCATCAATAACGGTAAAGTAACGGTAGATTTATTAAGACAACCTAAAAAGTCGTTTTTTTGTACTTTTTTCAAATCAGTATTGAGGGTGAAAAAAAAATTTGTTCTCAACTAGTCATTAAAGGGTCTTGTAGGAAATTTACTGAAGTTTTTAAGGCTGCGCTAAAGTTTACTGTGCAATCATTGGTTGCTGAGATATCGATGATCAAAGGCAAAAGGATCTTTTTTGATTCAAAGTCAGATATCTCAGCAAAAAGTTGACATAGAGAGACCAGAATGAAATTAAATTTACGCCTAATTAACAGGCTAACCGACCTATGCATTGGTTTAACTTAAAAAAAATTTCCCGAGCCCATGGCACCTTACAAAAAAAAAAAAAATTCGAAATTTTTTTCTTCGCTCTCTTTCTTATGATTGCGTGATAACGGTATCTCACAAAAATTTTCCGCTCAAAAGTCTCAAAACTAGAGATTTGAAGCTTTAAAATGCTTTTCTTTTCATCTCTGTACGACCCTATTTTACTAAGATACAGCTCTTCAAAAAACACTAAAAAAATTGAAAAAAATTAGTGTTCCTTTAATTTTTTGGAGTAGTGTATATGATTTAAAACGCTTAATAACTTCCACCGTGTTCGTTGCATACAAGCGAATATTCGTGAAACCATCGTTATGGCTAAAACATAATTGTTTTTTCCTTTCGTAGTTTCTAATGAGCCCAAGTGGTCCATATGTAACACAAAGAACGGTACGATGCCCTTATCAATATTTTTTAACAGAAATCTATCAATTCGTTGCTTCGGGTTATACATAATACAAGTCACGCAATTCTTAATGTGCCTTAAAACTTTTCCCCTCATTTTAGTAAAATAAAATACCCTTCTAATCATTTCACATACTTTGTCTACACCAAAATGACCTACCTCATTATGATACTTATAAATTACTGATTCTGTCATATTCTCCGGTACTAATAGCATCAATTTTTGCTTTTCTGTTTTAAAAACTAACCCATTTCTAAGTTCATAACCTTTGCATTCGTCGTTCAATAATTTTCCTTTAGTTTTTGCTATTTTTAGATCAATCCCTTGATTTGCATGAATCGTTTCATCAAATAAATTTGAATCTTCTGGTTCAACTATATAAACGTTAACTCGACTAATGCCCAGTTGCACGAAAAAAAAGCCAACACCCAGTTAACTAATATTTCCTCTTTTTCTTCTGTTATGAAAATGCGACTTGTTTCATAATATGAATTCAACGCCAGTTAATTTTGTTTTATTTTTACGTAGAAATCTTTGTCATTCAGTTAAATATTTAGTAAAACGAAATCTGGTAGTCAAATATTTAATTCTCCAGTTACAATGTTCAAGTAAAAAGAAAAATAATCAGCTTGCATTGATTTTGTATTATGAAACAAATCGTAATTTCTTATATGAAGAAAAAGACGAAGTATTACTTAACTGGCTGTTGCCTCTTTATTTGTGCAACTGGGCATCAGAGTGTGGCATGAGAACCAACTCAAAACTAAATTGTTCTAAGAACATCGACCATCGCTCAATTTTTGCGTTAACCTCTCGCTTATTCAGAGTCATTTTCAACGCGTTGCAATGGGTTATAATTGTAAACCAAACAAATACGTTCTCGTTGTAAGCTATACACTATGGCAAGTGTTTCTAATTCGAAACTATGTAACTTTGATTCACTCGACGTTGTTTTTCGGCTAAAGTACATAATTGGATGAAATTTGTTATCGTCCACTTGTCGTTGCATTAATATACCTCCAAAGCCTATCGCAGATGCGTCGGTATGTAGTTGCGTTTCGGAATTCTGAGAATAAATCCGTAAAATCGGTTTTGAAATCAAACGACTTCTTAGCTCGTTAAAACATTCCAAATGCTTTTCCTCAAATCTGAAATCATTTTTCGATTTAAGTAACTCATACAACGGTGCGGCAATATAGTTAAAATTTAAAACAAACTTCCTAAAATAACTAATCAATCCTACAAATCGGTGTAAAGATTTCTTGTCCGTCGAAAATAGATAATTCTTAATCGCTTTAACATGTTTATCACTTAATGTCATCTTATTTTGTTCCAAATTGTACCCTAAATACTCAATCCTCATTTTAAGGAATTGACATTTCTTTAACTGTAACTCAACATGAGCATGCGATAATGTGATTAAAAGTTTTCTCAAAACAGACAAATGTTCCTCGATCGTATTGGTTGCGATTAAAATGTCATCGATAAATCTACCACTGAACCGTGTTTGATAAATTCCCTCAAAACTTTACAAATGCATATATCGAGAAAATGCTGATGGCGAATTCGCGTACCCAAATGGCAATTTATTAAATTCATATTTGTCATCTTCGGTGACAAACGCAGTAAATTTTTTTGAACCTTCCGCCAGATTTACGTGCTAAAATCCATTTTTCAGATCCAATGAACTAAAGTATTTTTTCCCATACAGCTTTTCAATTTGGTCTTCAATTAACGGATAATGGTTTCGCTCGACTATTTTATTTAAAGGCCTATAATTAACACACATCCGTATATTACCATCTTTCTTCCTAACCAACACTACATTGCTAGAATAAGGCGACTCACTTTCTCAAATAATTTTGTTTTCTAACATTTCGTCAATTATTTTACTTAACTCCACCCGCCTATGACTAAAACGTCTGGGCCGTACGTTAAAATATTTATTAACCTTCAGCTTAATATCTACTTTTAATTTCGTCAACGGCTCACTCCCACTCCTTTGTTTTACATAATTTTCAACAAATATCTCTTCCATTTCTCGTCTACACTTACTTGTTTCTAACTTGTCTCCCACATCTAGCTCATTATCACATCTATTTCGAGAAATAACGACTTTTCTGTTTTTATTATTTCGTTCATCAAGCTAACGTCAAAATTAGTTTTACCCTCGACCGTGTTTTCTACTTTCCCCGAATCATATTCCGAAATCTCGACACTCGATACAGCATCGCGAGCAATACCAACACCAACAAAGTCGTTACTGATTATGAAATCCCTTCCTATGATTGCCTCTCAATCGAGACTAATGCGGAAACTTTGCGTTTGACTATGAGTCTCGAATCATTTCTTCCACTGATCTTTAAATTATTATCGACAAAACCTAAATTTGCTAAACTGAGTTTATCTAGCTTAGCTTCTTTTAAAACACTAACTCCGCTACCTAATACCTGGCATTCTACCATACCATCTTGGTTCACCCTGGATACTCGATATCTTTTGATTCAATCCTGCAACTGTTGGAGTTGATTCCTTTTCCAAATTGTATATTTTTGTTATAGTTTCGGCTGGTTTCGCAATATTTCTCGTTGGACATCTCTCGTCGGTATGCTTAACACTTTTGCACCCACTGCATCGCTTTATTCGTTGAGGTTTTGTGCAACTTAACGAATTGTGCCCCGTCTCAAAACAATTGAAGCAAACTGGTTGATCATATCTGTGGTTTTTTTGAGAAACTAGTTAACAGCATTTTTCTCGATTTTGAGTTATGAATGAAAATCATCCTAAAATTGTGAAAATGTTCAGATAACTTTGCCAAATTTCCCTTAATTTCCCCAAAAAAATATTAAAAGTGAATAACTGCTTCAAAAAAATAAATATTTTTATTAAATAAAAAGATAAGTCAAGTTATTACTATATTAGTTAAATTTACATAATTTTTTTTCAATGAACTTGTTATAATAAGTTATATAGTTGCTATAAAACAAAAAATGTTTTTTTGAAACTATTCCATTTTATTAAATATAAATAACATGGGGCTACCTCAAAAATTAACTTACCGCTTATCTTTTTAGCTCATTTTCTCATGCGGTAAGTTAAATTTTGAAATAAAGGTAAAATTTATTTAATGAATTATTTTTAAGGAATTATATCGCACTTATCGCTTCTAAATTGCGTTTTGGTTAATTTAATTCGTTGGGTTAGTATAGCATCGACGAATATATTGAAGCGAATTGGATATTAAATTGAAAAATGCTTCGTCAACCTGGCAGGCACAGATCAAAGAAATGTTATCGCTTCTGCTGATAGTTTTCCACAAATGTTTTAAGTTGTGACAAAGATCTAAATATACCTATAAAATAAAATTGATTTTTTTTATTTATTTTAAACAAAATATTTTTTCTGGATTTTTTTCCAGTATTTGTAGACTTTTTTTTTTTTTCAGACAAACATGTACGCATACATATGTGTAGTAACTAGTGATCCCTAAATTAAAATGGCTGGCAATAAACCAGCACACAAAAAATTAATATTTGAGATACAAAAAAATAATAAAACGGCACAAATTAATAAGCAACAAACAAAAATTTCTTGGCATCATAAAATTAATTTTTTAGAACAAAATATAATAATTTGGCAACATTTATAATTTTTTGGCACTATTGGAAGGGTACACAAAAAATTATTTTTTGGCATCGAAATAAAGAATTGTAGAGGCTAACGGCTTCGGTAACTCTCACGGGCACGCAGAAGGTCGCTTCGCTCCTCCGAGGGGTTTTAGATTTGAACTTCGAGGGACGTAGGAGCCGGGATAAGCAAACATGTCGCACTGCGTGCCGCACGTAGGAGCGGATTATATAGAATCTATTAATGATACTGCAATATTTTATATCGATCCCCCATCAAATATTAAATAATTTGTATCGATTAAATTTAATTTTTTGTCACGAATTTTTTTTTTTATTTACTACTAAAAATTATTTTTTTCTGTTCCAAAATATTATATTTGTCGCCAATTTATTATTTTTGATGCAAATGTTTGTTGCCAAAAAATTTTTCTTGTATGCCCGTTTAAATTGTCCCAATTAAAATAAATAACACTAAATATAGGTATATGGCACGATAAACTGATACGTTTCAAAATCGTCTTTTTCTGCGCAGCTCCGTATGACGTGATAAAAAAAAACAAAATAAAGGAATTTGTACAAAAACAAAAACTAAAAAACAAATTAAATAAAAGAGAACAAAGTTACACGTAAACAATTGTTTTCAATTTTCTTTTTGTTTTTGCTTTTATTTTTTTTATTCATAAAAAAAAATACAACATTATTATGTTACAATGTTTCTTTCTTTAGTAAGTTAATTTTTGAAGTAGCCCCAATAACTTCAATTACCGACTTGTTATGAAATAAAAAAAAAACGTAAGTTGCACATATTATATTAAAATTCTTGTGATATAAAAAAATATTGGGTTCTTCATAACCCCACTTTTAAATTTTGTTTTATATTGTTAACAAAATACGTTTGTAATTCTTGTAAATGTAGCAACGTCGGTAATAATATTACACACATTTTTAAATTTTTTTAAAAAGACTTGTTAAATATTTTTAAAAAAATTTAAAAATGTGTGTGTTTAAAAAAATTTAAAAATGTGTGTATTAAGTGTGTTTCGCCAAGTGCCTACGGCAGAAAATGTAAAAAGTGGTAATAATCCTCTCTCTCTGCAAAGAGATCTTGACAAACTTCAAAACTGGTGTCTTTTAAATAAACTAAATTTGAATACTGACAAATGTCTAGTAATTACCTTCACTAAGAAAGTTCGTCCACTATTAGTCAGCTATAATATTGCAAATTTCAACCTAAGGAGAGTTACTCAAATTGCTGATTTAGGTGTTATTTTTGACACTAAATTGACATTTGAAAAACACATCAACTCAATTTGCGCGAAAGCACACAAAATTCTTGGATTCATTTTCCGCAGAGGAAGAGATTTTCGTAATCCCGAAGTCCTAACCATATTATACAATAGTCTAGTAAGAAGTAAAATAGAGTACGCCTCGCAAATTTGGAACCCGTTCTATGAATTATATAGTGAGCAAGTTGAGCGAGTGCAAAGAAAATTTACGAAGTTCCTAATTTTTAAAACTATACCTTATGTAGGAAGTATCCCTTACATTACTAGGCTTAAGATATTTAGCATGGCAAGCTTACAGAATAGGAGGTTAGTATTATACTTAACAAAATAATACGTAATTATATATTAGACGACTTATTGCTTTACAAGTTACTAAATTCCAAAATCGATACCGTCGCTATAAGTGATGTGCATTTTTATATTCCTGGTTATTTGTTCAGAAATAATCAACTATTCTTTCCTATACAATCACGAACAAATTTAGGTTTTGCGAATCCACTATCTAGACTTCAGCGCAGCCACGATGAATTATTCTTTAATCTGGACTTGTTTTCCTTATCTTTAAACCAATATAGATCATGTCTCTTTAATTTGGTCAGTTAACTGTTTTTCGATTCACTATTTAAATATTTAAACACAAAGTATACTCTGTTTTAATTCAATTTTTTAATGTTTCCAATTGACTGATTTTGGAGTTGCTGGTGTTGCCTGTTAGTATTTAGATATCATAATTTTATATCGTTATAATAGTTTATAAATTTTGGGTACATTTGGAACTTATTACATTTTGTATGATTATTAGTATTATTATTATTTAGTTATTGTTACTGTTATAGTAGCATTGGATTATAATTATTATTTTTTTAAGTATGTATTGATGTTTGTAAATCTTAGTTTAGAGGGTACACGTAATTGGACTTTGTCTGTGTGTTGCCCCATTATGGAATAAATAAAATAAATAAATAAATAATATTATTATGGATACATAAGAATAATTATGTTTATTCGATTTTCATTCAAATTTTTTAATTTATGCAAAAATTTTGTTTTTTTTAAAACTAGTTATCTTTACTTAAATATTTACAAAGTGCCTCTTGTTTGTTAATAAAACTAGCTATCTGCATATATCGACTTTATCTGAATTTAAATTCAGATAACTCAAAACAGGATATGTATTTGATATATTTCCATTTTACAGCATAGCAAAACTGGTTTTACAAAATATGTTTATGTAAATTGATTTCTGCCATCTTGTTAATATGATAATACAAACAAAATAAATAAATTATTCAAAATGATTGGAATTATAGACCTTTTTGTTTCAAATGCAATTTCCCAAAAATGGTCTTTTTGCAGTTAACTAGTTTCTCAAAAAAAATCACAGATATTTATCTGCTCGATGCGTCGTCGAACCACAGTTGAAACATTTAAACGTCGCGTTGTTTCTCTGTCTGTATTCCTCTCGGATCGGAAATTTTTCGTTGTACACTGATTGTGCTACCTCTGCTCTCGGATTATAACTTTTTTGACCCAACTTGATTTTCATATTAGATTCGGCCCACTTTATTTTTTCGATCAGCTTCAACACTGAATCATACTCAAAATGCGCAACCCATTCGTACACAGGATCTCGCGATAATCCTCTCAAAATGTATTTCACTATTGACGTTTCCGTTAAATCAGCCGTTTTCCCCATCGCAAATAACCTCATTGCAAAATTTTCGTATGTCTGTTTTTTTTTTCGTATACCATCTCCGATAACCTGAAATGTATATCGGCTTCGTCCATCTCTCGTCCAAAGCTTGTCTTAATTTTGCGTTTTAAATCTTCAAACGTGTAGATTTCATCCTCCACCGCATCAAACCACAATTTAGGCGTTCCGCTCAACCTTGTAATCGCATACAACAGTGCGGCCTCATCGTCCCATTGGTAAATTTGCTTGGATTTTTCAATTTTTTTGATCCATCGGTTTACTGTTAAATCTCCTCCATCAAATTTAGGGATTATGTTTTTAACCCGTTGACTCGTACTGTACACAATTGCGTACATACACTTTAAACCTAATTTTTGGGATTCAATGCACTAATAATGGATTTTTTAAGTGTTATTATGTTGGCTCTTAGTCTTAAGCTACCAAAAAAAGGATATTTAGCGCGAAAAATTATAAAATTTCAGAATTACTCAGATAGTTAACCCGTAAAGAGCGTTGTGCTGTCCGTGGGACCGCTCTACTTTTCAAAAAATCAAATTATCCCCACTCCGTTTAATTTTTTTCTGAAATGTTTTGTATCTTTCTAATCGAAATTTTTAGCATTGTGCTAATTGATTAAAAAATAATTAATATAAAATTGCGGTCTGCTGGAACACACCACTTTTTTCATGCAACATTTTCCACGACGCACTTTACGGGGTAAGTAAAATAACAGGCGTTTTAAAATAAATGACGAATCAAAGGGTTAATATCCTCTGGATACATCATCGCATATTTTTTCTCCTCTTTTCCGTCTTTTCCTTCATCGTCATAGAGTTTCTGTTTTTTCGGCGGCATGATGTTATCCACAAATTGTTTATTTTTTTTTATTTTTTAATTAAACTCGAACTCGTTTTTTTTCAACAAAATAACTCCAATAACCACAATACTAATTATATATCCCACTTCTGAACTGAAGTATTGATCAGGATGACTCGTTTTAATATCCAATAAAATACGATTTTTATCAAAAACACTTTATAAACTTTATTTATTCATATTACACTCTATGTATTACCGCTTGTGTGTCTCGACTTGATCTGTCTTCTCCCTCTCCTCTCTCTACTTTACTCAACCCTATCGTCAATATTGTTATATTAGCCGCATTTCTTGACGTTTGATCTGATCCAGGGGTGGGATATTGTAACATCACTTTCGATTCGAATTCGATAGATTTTAAATCTCATGTCTCAAGAATAAAATTGTACTCTATTTCGCTTTTTCCATTATGTTTTTTTTCTTGCTATCTCAGTTTGCTCGAATAAAATAACATTCTATTTCTACTTATACTCATGATGATTATTTATCACTCAAATTTTTGTTTAGTGATACTTTATCGATTTGAAGGAAAAGAAAAGTACGCAACAAAAAGAGATCGCAATAGAAAAAGCGAAATAGAGTACAATTCTATTCTTGAGACATGAGACATAAAATCTATCGAATTCGAATCGAAAGTGATGTTACAACATCCCACCCCAGATCAGATCATATCTCATGAAACGACACCAAAATACGTAAAACAAACAAACATCAAATTTTAGTTTTCTGTCTCGTTTTGTTTTGAATCTCCTCTTCATACTCGTACTGTATTCATCTTATTCTTTGTCATACATTTGTACATGTACATTTTAATAGCTGAACTAATATTTAGATCACCATTTGTGATCCAAAATAAATGTTGGATCAATAGTGTTGTTGTTGCTTCACATATAAATTTTGATCTGATCCGGATCACTATGCGTCAAGAAATGCAGCTAAAGTCGTAGACAGACACAGAGTTAATCGCGATTTTCAGTTGTCATTTTTGTCAAAAATCGCGTTGTGGAAACAAAATAATCCGGTTTAGGTGAAAATCGTGTAATGACAGACGACTGTCATTACACAATCTTCACAAAAAACTGGATTATTTCGTTTACACAATGCGATTTTTGATAATCGGGATACATGAAAATCGCGATTAACTTTGTGTCTGTCTACCGTATAACATTGCAATCTACTTGTCCCTCACTTCACACTATTATAATGCTGCTTCACACTATTATAAGATACTCTAACTTTATTCCGTAATACTGTACGTCAAACCCGATTGAACAAAGAACAACCAAAATGTATAAAAAAATGATATATTGATTATAAATGTCAATTTGTTTTGATGCATTTTCCAAACAACAATAAAATAGATATCATCAATTTTTGAATTAAATTTTCTTATTTATTAATTGAATTTGGTTATTTTTTATCATTTTAAATATTTATTTCTAATAAAAATTATATTTTAATATTGCACACAAGTTACTGAAAATATCAAATCAAAATTTATTTCTTCTGACAGCTAGAACTGAAAAAAAACTTGTTTTTTTTCGTGATAAATGAGTGCGTTTTATGGGAAACGCGATAAAAAAAATCATGATATTTTTGATCATTTTTGCCCGACACAAGGATTATGTATAATACTACAACACAATAGTTATTTACGTCACAAGGGCGGTAAATGAGTTATTACAGTATGAGTTCGACGTTTATGGACGAGGCGACGAAGGAGCCGAGTCCAGAATTTTGAACGAGTACTGTGCCGATCATTTAACGTACGTGTAACGTACAACCATGGGACATTAATTCGATTTATTCATTTAAAATTAAATTTTAAAGTAAAAACATGAGTTTGAAATTTAAAGAAAATCAATCCAAATGATTTTCAAATTATCAAGTTACCCTAGTTATTTTTTTTTGTTTGGTTTTATATTTTACTGTACTGTAATAGCTCGTTTTCCGGACATTTTTTTCTGTACCGTAATGATTCATTTCCCGGACAGAATCACGTAAACATTGATTTTCGGTATAGTATGAAATAAATATTTTTATAAATCGTAGTCTATTTCTTTTAGGTAATCACAAAGTATTTTATAGTTTTAAATATTTTCTAATTTTAGGATATCTATTAGTTTATTATATTGTATTAGTGTGTTTTTCTGCGCATTTGATTGAATTTGTTTACACTTCTCCTCTTTATCTAATATTTCCTTTTCATAGTATTTGAACTTTCCCTCTTTTATTACTTTATTTAGAGACGAGCAATTTATTTGAGTCTGTAAATATGACTATTTTTGTGAATTCACGCTGTATTGATTTTTCTATTGGTATTTTTATTGCCAGTGTTTCTATGGTTTTTATAGTTGCTCTATTCTTTATGTTTATTTTAAGTTGCAGGTCCAGGTTTTTAAAGTATATTCCAATTCCTCCTTTTCCGTCTTTTAGTGCTCCATCCGTGTAAATTTATTGATGCCCTTTATATTTGTTTAGTAACTCTATTTAGAGTGACATTATTTCTATTTGGTTCATGTTTGATTTTTCACTTTTTAAATTAATTTTATTTTATATAGGTATAAAGAACTCAACGTTTCACGTCTAAAATAAGACATGAAACCAACTGAGTACATCAAATTTAGTCAATTCCAATTTAAATTTGATCCAAATATGAAACCCTCGCATTTAAATTCCATGTACAATTACACAACCATCAAATTCATACAATTAACGAGAAATCAAGAACCCGATTTCATTCACTCGCTGAGGCAATAAATAAAACTAACTGAAAGGAAATTAAAGAATTATATTCTTACAAATTTCATCATTGTACCTAGGGCATACCTTTTTCGGGTTTTATCCAATATCGAGTTCCGAAAACGTATATTAACTTAATCAAAAACTGATTTTGTCTCTTACTTCATTTCCACCAAAAATATATAATACCCGGGGAACTCCCTCCGAACACAAATGTTCATATTTCCCGAAAAAGTTATACCCTAAATACCATAATTTTAAATAATATTGTCTTTTATGTGTAAGAACAACCTAAACTCCATAAAATCAATTAAGTTCAATATATTTAGCATCATGCACTTTCACTTATGTATATAATTAACGTTGTTCCCATTCATAGGGTCCAAATTAATGCATATTCAAATACTTCATTCTCAGTTCAACCAAAATATAATATTTATATTAGTATTTTATTTAAAATTTATTGAAATTTTAATATTTTATCATAATTTAATTTAAATTAATTTAATATAATTTATAAAATTTAATACTACCGTATTAAAAATAATCATGCTTAAATAAACAATTTTATATGAACAGTGAAATCTCGATACAGCGAAGCCAAAGGGACCGGAGAAATGTATTTAATTATTTAATTTAGTCATGTATTTATATAAAGTTTTATTATTTTATTTCCTTATTAACTATATATTTTCACATAAAACAATTATCACTTTGGCGAATAAAAATTTCAATGCGAAATTACAATTTCCTTAAATCAGTACGTAAATTTTGTTCGCAAACCGAGACACGAGAGTTGAGAATTTTGTATTCGTACACGATGTATAGTATACATTTTTATGGTTGTATTGTATTAATTTTGTTTGTTGTATTTGTGCGTTTTTTAGGACATTAAGCATCAAAAATAACTAAATCGGGCGAATCGGTTGAATTTTTTGGTGCATATGTTCGTTTCTCTTCTCGTGTTTTATACTTCTCTCTTGCTTTTGAGTTGAGATTTGTCATTCTACAAACAAAATAATTTTTGAGAGACTTGATTTGTTTTTTTTTGATTATGGAGTAACATTTTTATTTTTTTTATTTGAGTTAAAGGATAAATTATTTTTCGTGTTTGTTATTAAAAAAAACATTTAAATAAAATATTTTCGGTTGTTTAATGATTTTTAACATACAAGCACTTTTGATAGAAAGAAGAAAATTAAATGACGTCAATTTCATAAAAAACTAAACAACACTCACGTGGCCACTAATATACACACAATCTACCACTACTAAAAATTTGCGGTTATTCTACTCTCAATTCTCGGTTTGCGAACAAAATTTAGGTACAGTATTCGCTATAACGAGACCTCACTGTATTACATACGATAGTTTCTAATTCGACTCAAATTTACTCGATAATACAAAGTAAACAAATCCCATTAGAATCGATTATACATGAAACTTTTAATTCTAATTAAATTTCCAATTCGACACAAATTTACTCGATTATACGTAGTATGAGAATCTTATTTGAATCGAATACATACATGAAAATTTTGCATTGTGTAGCTCATTGTATATAGAGAGCACTATAAACACATAGAATAAAACAACGCCAAGTAAAAATAATAAAATCGTATTACAGTACAATACTAAAACCACCAACACATATAGAGAAAATAAATGTTTTCATATAATCCTTCATGTGCGTATACGGTGTTCCTGAATGAACTTTAAATCCGACTTTAACATACTCGAAAATTTCAAATTGGGTATTGTTTGGGGACCTTTCAAGAATCATTTAAGATCAAAATTAAAATAATCCGCTTAGCCGTTTTTAATAAAAGTGCTTTTCTTTATTTAAAAAAAAAACGTTAGAAAACTTCGAAATATTAAAAAAAAGAAACAATCTTATAATTTTATTTTATTTAATATAAATTTATTTAACATTACAGAAGAATAAACATTATGATTTAACATTATTTAATTGCCAAAAACTACTATCTGATGCATTAGTCATTGTGATGAGAAAATTTTAGGTAACGTTTATGTTTGTTGTAATATAAAACCATGAAAATTTTTTTTTTGGATTTTTTTTTGTATTATTTAATTTAATTATAAATAACGTTTTAATTGATATAAATTTCATAAATAAATTCATAACTGTAATGCAAATAAATTCAATTAAACTTGATTGAAAAGTATTTGTGATTCATATTTTTGATGCATAAGTATTTGTGATATGCAGAAAAATTTAAAAATAACTAGTAAATAAATTAAATTTAAAATTATTTTTGGCTAATTAAATAATAATTAAGTCATTTATAATTTGTGAACCATTGCAACATTTTTATTACACCTCCATCACGTCTCGGAAGTGGCCCAAAAATTATGTAAAATCGCAGGGAATCTTATCCCACACGGTTTTATAAGCACCCCATAATACATTTTTAGTCTTGCTAGATTGCGAATATCTTCCGGGTTCATTTAAACCCCAACAAGGACAAATAAAAACTCTGCCTTGGCCTAGGCAACTAATTATGTTCAATATTTTTATTTAATTTCGAGGCAATGATACTTCTTTTGTATTGGAGCGTTATTGCGCTAAATAGCAAATTAAGGGCCGACTGAGTTTTCAACAACTGAGAAAACTACCTCATTCAATAAACTGAAATTGAACATTGACCTTGAAGTGTTGTGATTTATACAGCTGCATAAAATTTTATTTCTTCCGAAAGAATACTACGCGAAGAAGTAACCACCCTATTTGATATTCTCTGCTAATGTAATATCACATTTTTTATCCTGATTTTCTAATTAATGGCAAAACACACTATTTTGGACATAACAGGATTATCAGTTCAATTGGCAATCCAATATAATGAAGTTCACATTTTATTTTCTCACAGTAAATCATAATACTGTTTGGCTAAGTGTTCTATAAACTACAACTCTTCAAACCCAATGTTCAATTTCGGTTTATTGAATGATGTAGCTTTCCCATGTGTTGAAAAATTAGTTAACCCTCAATTTTCTATTCAGCACAATAACGCTCCAATACACAAGAAGTATCATTGCCTCGAAATTAAATAAAACTATTGAACATAATTAGTTGCCTAGGCCAAGGCAGAGTTTTTATTTGTCCTTGTTGGGGTTTAAATGAACCCGGAAGATATTCGCAATCTAGCAAGACTAAAAATGTAAAATAGGGTGCTTAAAAACCGTGTGGGATAAGATTCCCTGCGATTTTACATAATTTTTGGGCCACTTCCGAGACGTGATGGAGGTGTAATAAAAATGTTGCAATGGTTCACAAATTATAAATGACTTAATTATTATTTAATTAGCCAAAAATAATTTTAAATTTAATTTATTTACTAGTTATTTTTAAATTTTTCTGCATATCACAAATACTTATGCATCAAAAATATGAATCACAAATACTTTTCAATCAAGTTTAATTGAATTTATTTGCATTACAGTTATGAATTTATTTATGAAATTTATATCAATTAAAACGTTATTTATAATTAAATTAAATAATACAAAAAAAAATCCAAAAAAATAATTTTCATGGTTTTATATTACAACAAACATAAACGTTACCTAAAATTTTCTCATCACAATGACTAATGCATCAGATAGTAGTTTTTGGCAATTAAATAATGTTAAATCATAATGTTTATTCTTCTGTAATGTTAAATAAATTTATATTAAATAAAATAAAATTATAAGATTGTTTCTTTTTTTTAATATTTTGAAGTTTTCTAATGTTTTTTTTTTTTAATAAAGAAAAGAAGTTTTTTTAAAAACGGCTAAGCGGATTATTTTAATTTTGATCTTAAATGATTTTTGAAAGGTCGCCAAACAATACCCAATTTGAAATTTCCGAGTATGTTAAAGTCGGATTTAAAGTTCATTCAGGTACACCGTGCGTAGCAGGGAAAGTATCGATATGTACATAGTGTGTTTTGGTACATGCCTTCTCTATATTATATATACACATAATAGACTTCACTATATTATATCCTGCTGTATATTATATACTGCTGCGTTTTCCAAAAGAGGCAGCACTATTGTTGAAAAAGTACCGAGCGTTTTCCGAAAGAGACACCACGGTCAAAAAAGTACAGAGCGTTTGCCACTAGATGTCACTATACAATCAAAAAAATATTTCTGTCGTTTTTCAAAAGGGGATAGTCAAAATCAATTTAATTATCATGTATTAATAATAATCACTTTTATAACACGAATTTATTTATGTTTACAAAATGCACGCATAAAAATGTCATACAATTTTTGACAGCAAATATTTAGTGACACCTAGTGGCATTATGTGAAAGTTGCTTGTGTTTTCGGAGTTTTCCGAAATATGGTAGCTCTATTCCTATAGAGCGTATTTACACTTGGTCTTATGAATCCGGATTCTTTCTTCGTATTTCCCTACTTTACTTACAAAACCGGTTTTATTGCCGCCATGTTGGAGATTCATTTTTAAACCAAAATTTTTTGTATTTCTCGGGTTTCATCGCACTAACACAAACAAAAATGAAATATAAAAATTCTCAAGGACTTCCCCAGTTGAGTGTATTTACACTTGGTCTCATGAATCCGGATTCTTTCTTCGTATTTCCCTTCTTTACCTACAAAACCGGTTTTATTTCCGCCATGTTGGGGATTCATTTTTAAACCAAAATTTTTTGTATTTCTCGGGTTTCATCGCACTAACACAAACATAAATGAAATATAAAAATTCTCAAGGACATATAATTTCCAGTTGAAAAGCATTTATGAAATGAAAAAGATTCATACACATAAGTACATAGAAATGTATTAAATGAAACCGGATTCATGAATCCTTGTGTAAACGACGATGGGATTTTTGAAACTAGAGAATCCGGATTCATGAGACCAAGTGTAAATACACTCATAAAGAATATATTTGTGCCGTCAGATTATACATAAAGTAAAATACAAAAAAAAAAAAACATTCGAGAAAAAAGAAAAACACGTGTCTTCATTTATAGAAACAAAAATTCACTGCGTAATTATTCTTAATTATGTATATCGAAATATGTATAAGATAATGTATTTAAATTGTATTTTCTAACCACATAAATTTAACAGACATGCATTATTAAGCGAAAAATCAAAAATTTGATTGTTTCGCTATAAATATGAAAATAAAAAAATATAAAACAATGCCTATTGAATGCATCCCGATGGATTGCATTTTATCCATATTTAAATTTTCCTTTTTTCACTAAATTAAATTAAATGTATAATATAAACATATATATAAACATATATTTGAACACTTTACACCACTAAAATAAATTATATTTTTATTATATTATTATATATTAAATAAAAATTAAATTCTCGAAGAAGACGACAAAACACGTCCTTCTTCTTCGAGCGTCAACGACCGACCTTCTATGGATTTGTTTTTACTTTTCCCACTATAACGAAGTTATATTGGGTAAGTATTGTAATCGCGAAAAAAAATTTGTTCCAGATTTTCACATTTCTCGACGAATTAGGTTACCAGGGCCCCGAAACACCGGTTAGAAAAATGTCGTGTCCGTCCTTCCAGTCGCACATTTTTATTATTTTTGTTTTGCCTCCCATTCTCACAAATATTGATAGTTTTGATCGAAATTTTGTACAAAGATAGATTTCAGTAATAAGCAGTGTGCGTTAACTTTTAGGTCCATTCGGGTATATAATAGAGCGGGTTGCAGTGGAGAGAAAACTGCCAAACAGATTTTCTCAAAAACGAGACCGACGATTTTTTTGTTATGTTGATAAATTTGACAATTTACCATCTACTTGTTCACAAAATTTGAAGTCGATTGAAGCATTGCTTGGGGGTCATTTTGGCAAAAAGGAGTAGCATAAATTTGTTTTTCTGTTTACCGAGGTAATGTCGAACTTTCCGAAGAAATATTTTTCTACAGTTAATACACCTTGCAAATTTCAGCAATTGTTCCCTAGGTGTCTTCAAGATAACATGAATAAATTACCGTGTAATATGGAATTTAAATTTCTAAATTTACCTAAAATACTTTGCTGGTGGCAAATAATATCGTGAACATTTAAAAATAATTATCTCTAGTATAATTCATGATTTTTATTCATGATGCAATTTCACTACTGTAATTCACAAGTTCTGTTACGAATTCGACGGCTGATATGTCAAATATTATTTAAGGTTTCTTACTGATTCACTGGTTATGCCTTTACTGTTATTAGAAATTCTTATAGGTTTGATTTTACTAACTAATGAAAAACTAAGTGATTTTACAATTAAATTTACAATATTTTCAGTAAAAAATCCTTAAATGAAAGAATTTAAGGTAATAGTTAGTGGGAAAATAATATATAATCCATGGTTGAGGACACTATTATAGCCTCACGCCGTATAATTAACCTTCGAATCGGTGTACTTCGGGTTATAAACTTTGCCCTCGGCTATATAATATCATAGTTCTCAACCTTTGGTGTACAACATACTATTATTCTATTTCAATGTAAATGTTTTTTTTCTTTACAGACAAACCTTCCGGTATTTAAAGTGAAGGAATCAAGTGTTCGACGACGATACAGTGATTTTGAATGGTTGAGAAATGAATTAGAGAGAGACAGTAAGGTAAGTAATTTTTGCAGATTTGGCGGAACACCAATTTTAGCTCAAGAAGATTTTGATACGAAATGGCATTTGTTGCACTTTCCGAACTTAAATTGGTTTTCCACCATTCATTGCGTTTTATCGTTCATTTTCAAATCTGCTTAGTCCTTCTTTTGAATTTTGCATTTACAAAAAAAAAAATAAATAATTCCTTTTGCGATTAATCGCAATCAACTTTATGTGAGAAGCAATAGTTACAATACGAGCAACGGAAAAGAGAACGGTAATTTCACTAAATTGTGTATGGATTCGGGCCTCTTCTATTGAATGCTAGTGAATTTAATTTTTTGTTCCTTGTTTAAATTTGGGAGAATAACACTATTATGTTTTACCAAAACCCTCGAAAATTCTCAATCTTCTCTTTGAACATGCAGCCACAAATTTGAGACACGTGGTCTATGAAACATTTGTATTTAATTCTATAGGGTGGGCCATAACTAATATCGTGTTCTTTTCGTTTTTTCAAATCAATACGAATTTTGTGGGTGAAAAGTACATGAAACAAAATTGACGAAGTTTTGTGTTTGAATTGGTTACTTGATTGACATTTTTAAACGTCAAATTGAAATTTGGCGGCATCAATCTATTTAATTATATTAAAATAATTAACACAACAATTATTAAACACATTAAACTAAACACAAAATGAGATAAAAATGATCGAGATACAAAAAATCGCTGCTATATATTGAAAAATGTTGACAACTAAATTAACGTTTCTAATTTTGTTGGGGTTAGTAGCTACGGATGTGAAATTCATGAAAAAATCCACATCTCGTAAAATTGATGCACATTTCAAAAAAATTGACGAATTTTGGTGAAAAGAACACAGTTTTTGGATGTGTGTCAATTTTTTTTGACGATTTTGGGTGAAAAGAATTCAACATAAATGTACTATTTGTTTTACGATTGAAACCTTTTATTGGCATCACTCCAATTCGTTTTGCTTAAGGTATGAAAAATTATGTCCGGTAAATAGCCACTTTTCGCATTTATGGAAACGTCTGCTGGTTTTTAGCACTTTTCATGAAGCGTGGAAGCGTTACCTTTAATTTAAATGTATGATTTCTTATGTTGGTCCTTAGGCGAACCTCTAATTTCGCTCGATTTATATATTATGGATTAGGAAGGAACTTGGCCATTTCTTATCCGATGTTGATGAAATTCAGCATATACGATGGAAATGGGATTCTAAAATGATTTTCAGATAAAGTTCTGGAATATGGTTAATTAGAAAGGAACTTAACGATTTCTAACCCTATGAAGATGAGATTCGACATTAACGTTGGAAATGGGATTCTACAATGATTTCTGCATACAGTTCTGGGATTCTATAATCTATAGTGAGTTTTAGATGAAGTTCTGGAATATGGTCAAATAATATTTTTATATTTTGACATAAATTTATACAGCATAACGTGAAGTGGGTACAAAATTGAAGTGCTGAATATAAAACCCGATTAATTTCAAGAATACGGAAAAATCGTGTAGGTGAATTTATCGGTGATTTTTTCAGGGAATTTTTATGATCGAAAGAAATCGCCGAAGACTTTTTCGGGTGAATTTCAAAAATACGGGCCGGGACAGAATACGGGACGAATTGACGAAAACGGGCGAAAATGGTTTTATTTCAAAAATTTATTCAAGCGCCCGAAAACAAAACTTCGTAAAAAATAAAATAAACACATTTCTCGAAAAAACGGATGTTTTTTTATTAATCAATATATTATTGCTAATAAAAAAACATAAATCGGCTTGTAAATCTAAATAAATCAATTCAGAGACAAAATCAAATTTTTTAAAGATATTTTTCTAAAAATAAAAAAGGACTACACAGAACAATTTTTCAAATATACACATAAGGCCACAGACACGCTTTTTCTGCAAAAATAATTAATAATTAATAATAATTTAATTATATACAGTGATTTGCAAACCTGCAAAAACCTGTATCGATGATTTCGACGTCTGAATCCATTTTGTATTTTATTGTTTTGACAATTTGACATAAATGCTAGTAAGGCCTGTATTACATTATCATATTTATTCGTCATATAAAAACATCAACATATTTCTATGATAGTGAATGAGGATATATAGTATTACAAATATTATCATGAAGCTAAATACTATAATATTGTTTTGAATGCGGTTCAAAATGGCGGAAAAATTCGACTGTTTGTTTTTCAAACAAATATTGGAGATTCAAACAATTTTAGGTTGATTTTCGTTGCGTTTGTATTCTCAGAAAATAATTTGAAATATAAATTATAATTTATGTTTAAATAAATAGTTGTTAGATAAATAATAGTTAAAAAAGCAAATTTGATTGATTGATAAGAATGCACAGTCAAGCATTATAGCAAGGATCCCGGAATACGCCGGGCCCAGTGTACACCCGTTTACATATAACAAAACCGAAGGATAGGATAGGATTGTTAGTTGGGAGAGACTCGACCCGGTTACAGACACCTAAGCGATCGATAGTTAGTAAAATAGTTAGTAAATATATAGTAAAATAGTTAGCATAGGACAACACAATTTCTAAACTACAGCTTATTCACTACTTGTTGATCCTGGAGAGTTGAATAAGGCTGTAAGTATATTCTGAAAATCGGGATTAAATTTAATCCTTATAAAATTATTAATTCTGGAACTAAGTTATATTCTGAAAATTAACTTATTAATCAGTAAACTAAGAAAGGAACCCCTTTAGACACTAATAGGGCTAATGACAAATGATTTCTACTTTTTCCAGTAGATATATTATGATGAAGTGATTGGCATTTTTATGATTTGCCAAATCGAAAATATTGTGAATGATTGTCATTACTACTATGTTATATCGAAAAAAAAATAAAACTTAATTTTGACCAGTAAACAACTTAAATTGGAGAAAAAAAACTTTTTATTCATTTTTAATTAAATAGTATAAAAAATACAGCACAATGTTTCATTACATTATTACATATCACAAATTGAAATTAAACTTAATATAAATTGCTTTTTATACATCACAAATTCAGTGTTAAAAATAACGCCTTTTGACGAAGAATTTTTCTACGGAAAAATTCTGCAGCAGAAATAAAATTCAATGAAAACCATGTTTACGAGTAGATTACTTTTCGTAGATTGTGGAATTCAACTTGGCCAGCATGTCTGGCTTATGTTCAAATGTAATACATGTATTACCCTTTTTCGACATGTAGTCTTTCGACAACAGAATGCCAGATAATTAAGCTTATTCCGAATTTTATTTTTATTCAGGTTAATTTGAGAGAATATCCTTTCAACATTTGCAGTGGAAACTGGTATGGTTAATAGCACCATTATAACTTTCCGTAATTTGGGAAAAGCCAGTGATCCATCACTACGTTTTATTTGAAGTATATTGGTCCAAAATTGCTCTATACCGTCGTTCTCTGCTACTGCCATAAATTTAAAATCCATCCGCCGAATTTCTCTCCATTCATCATCGATCTCTTGGTATTCGTTTGTAGGAACTAAGTTCGGGAACATGATGCATATATGTACAATCGAATTAATTGTTCGATTCATTACGCTATCCGGGGGTATTGAATTAATAGCCAACAAGAGCTCATTTTCGAAATCGAACCTTTTTAAGAGTTGATTGAAGAATTCTATGTAAAATTTTTGACAGTTTTCACGAAATTCTGCTTTTTGTGCATCATTTAAAATATGTGATGAATTTACAATATCTGCCCCAAAGTAAAGCTCATTTTTATTTTTAAGCACACCTACATTATGTATGGTAATTTTTTGTAAAGCTACTTGTTCGATGTACATATTCGTCTTTAACAAAATATTCTAAGATTTTCATGTAAAGGTTTTTTACCTCAAGACGTAGTCAGTGTATTTGTGGAGATTCGCTTTGAAAAAGCCTACTAAATTTATTTACATCAGTTATACCACGTTTACACCATAGGTACATACTTTAATAGTTTAATACTTATTTGCTAATATACTATAATTCTCTTTCAGTTTACACCACAAAATATTATACTTTTTTGATACCTATTATAATGAAATATCAAAAAAATATGCGATATAGTATTAAAGTATTATACTTTGCTACTGGTGTAAACGTGGTATTAGAATACATTTTAAAAATTTTAAATAAATTTCAAATAATGGATTGAATAAACTGTTAATTAGCTTTTCGGTTGCTTCAAATTTTTCCAAATCTTCATGTAAGAAGAATAGCTTTAGAACTTCCAAACGACTTAATATTTGGTTGACTGTTGCTTCTAACGACAACCACCTAGTTTGGGAAGGATGTAACATTTTTACCGGTTTATAATATAACAGGGTTTGAAGGTCTTTAAATAGGTTCACTCGTTTAGGACTATTTTGGATGAAATTATAAATTGCTCTTGTCGTCCCTTCTACAAAAGTCGGTAAGAGCGAACATGCATAGTTTGCACAAAGTGCGAAAGAGTGACATACACACTTGAAAATGACTAAATTAGGGCATTCCTTACGAAAAAGCGACCCCACTGAATTCTTCGCACCTGTCATGACGTTGGCACCATTAGCTGCAAATCCAATTAAAAAATTATTGTAATAAATATCTCTCTCTCTCGAAATAATTCTATAATTTTAGAAAAAATGGACTCTGCGTGACAATTTTCTACTTTGATTAAGGCGAAGAAGAAATCCTTAATTTGGCCTGATAATTCAGTACGAACAAGACTTAAGAGTTTCACAGTGCCAATATCTGTTGACTCGTCGATACAAATTGAAAATGGTTGAATTTTCATTAAACCTATTAATTCATTCAGTTGAGTCTCTCCTATAATATTTTTGACAATTGATGTAGTCTTTCTCCTAGCGCACTTCATATCTTTTCCAATAGTCGAATCGGGCAAAGCCGCTTGGAGCATAGGGATCATATGATCCATTGTCAGAAATGACACATTATGCTCCGCGCAAAATGCGCTCAATTGTATTTCAGCCATCGCCACTTGTCTCTTGTAATTGGATATTTGGGTATTTCCAAATGCCTTAGTAATGTCAGAATGTAGATTTAAGGCATTTGCAGCCTGGGCCCTGATTCTCTAAAAAATAAAATAATTGGTAAACGTGTAAACTTGCAAAGAGCGTAGCTTACTTTAATGAGTTCGCAATTTTTCGATTTGGCTACTACTTCAAATAAAATCAAAAATTTCAAACTAATAGAAGAAAGCTCTGCTTTTTACAGGTTTACACATTATCTTATTTTTTAGAGAATCAGCACCCTGTATGTGTTTATTCCGTTCAGCATGCTTGTATAAATCGCCCACACCTCCTTTTGCCTTCAGTTCGCAGTTGCAAAACTTACAAAATTGCATTCTTTTCATTTTGCATTAGCCAAGGTTCCAAAGTTTTGTCCAACTCCCAACTTTTACAATAAGCTGAGAGTTTCCGTTTTTGGGCTTTCTATAAACAAAAACATGGAATTTAATTTAATGCATCATTAAATTAATAAATATATTTATTAATTTAATATTTAGGTATATTTATTAATTTAATAGTTATATTTATCTAAATATTTTTTAAGATTTAATTAGATTAATAACATATGTGCTAAGTGTTATAGAAACTATATATAAATACATAATAACAAACCAATTTTTTTGAAATACCGCTCCATGTTGAGAATATATTGAAAACTACAACAAAAATTATATACGTTAACGTTATTTAGTTTTTACACGAACAAACACAAAGCACAACTGCACAACACAGAGAATAATTTGACAGTCAGACTACGCGCATATTATGTTATGTTATTATGCAAAAAATCTTTCAACGTCCCTAGAAACATTACGTGCGGATTTCGCAGCCCATGATTGAAATGTTCTCAAACTGTATAGCGATTGTGCGGAAATTTTAGTGATTTAAAAAAATCACTAAACCAAAATTAATTTTAAAACGTAAAACTGCATACAGCCAAAACTGCTAGAATAAAATAATTTGAAATCAAAACAAAAATAAAATCACTAAATCAAAATTTAATTTATCAGTACATCGTTAGTGGTCGATAAAATAAAAAAATTATGTAAAACGTTTTAAATTTTGAAATTAATTGTTTTACATTTTGAAATATTCAGAGAAAATTATTATTATTTGTTCTTAAGAGTAAAAATAAATAAATTCTCTTTTTTAAAAGTAAAAAATTGCATGTCCGTTTTACTCCAACGTTAGGCTAGTTTTTTATTTTTTTATTTAGGAATTTTACAAATCTTTGGAAATGCGCCTATTTCCATTTTGAATTTATTTTCGAGAAATAATAGTTTCGTATCGGGTGTCTGAGCGGATGTCTTTGTTTCCATAAATCTAAAAATGGAAAGAAAAGTGTCACATTTTGTGAATCAAATAGAAAATACCAAAATTCCTATCTATTTTCTGGAATGTCAAATATGTATGTATATTCAAATTATCCCTCGTTTCCCTAAAAATCTCAAACCATTGTCGCACGATAATTATAATTTTTAAGTATAGTCCTATTCAGATCTTAAAAAAAAATTTTTTTTAATTGTTCTGCGCAGCTTCCAGTGATGTAGAAAAAAAATTTATAAAAATTTTGATGAGTCGCATTTGTCTTAGATAGTAAACCTAAATAAAATAATAAATAATCATTCAAATGTATTATATTTCAGTTTTAATACACAAAACATTCAAAATGTTTATGATTTTATGTTATTACAATCAAATTTCATGTGAAAATTAATAGGTGTAAAAAAATATTGCACGCCTATGGAAACAACGTTAACATTTAATTTTCGGACGGACTAAGGAATATAAATAACTAAATGTCAGTCATATCGATCAAAACTACAATAACGTAAAAAAGTTGTTAAATTACATTAATTCTTCGATTATCGATTTTAAACGATTCTTTTAAAATAAAATTATAAAAACATTTTGTGATTCAAAACGTTATAACATATAAATAATAAAATAAAATGATATAAATAAAAACCTAACCTAAAAACTGAAGTACAAATACAACATAAAAATGTAAACAATTAAGCCGAAATAGTACATCACTGTGTATCCGCCATGTTTTTTCTGCGCGTTAACTGTCAGAATTCCAGCGAGATTTGAATACTACTATACATACACATATGTATAGTCCTATTCAGATCTTAAAAAAAAAAAATTTAAATTGTTCTGCGCAGCTTCCAGTGATGTAGAAAAAAAATTTATAAAAATTTTGATGGATCGCATTTATCTTAGATAGTAAACCTAAACAAAATAATAAATAATCATTCAAATGTATTATATTTCAGTTTTAATACACAAAACATTCAAAATGTTTATGATTTTATGTTATTACAATCATATTTCATGTGAAAATTAATAGGTGTAAAAAAATATTGCACGCCTATGGAAACAACGTCAACATTTAATTTTCGCACGGATTAAGGCGGATATTACATTATCACATTTATATAGTTATATAAATGTAATTATATTTTTTTACAAAGGAAATACTGTTATATTTAGCTTCTTGAAGTCATATCGATCAAAACCATAGCAATATAAAAAAATTGTTAAATTGCATTAATTCTTAGATTAACGATTTCAAAAGTGCTTTAATAGTATATTATTCAACGAGCATATAATGATAGCTGTTATTCACGAAGATGAAGTTTGCCGACACGAGCCGATAGGCGAGTGTCGTAAATCATCTGAGTGAATAACAGCCATTATATGCGAGTAGAATACGATACTTTGTCCACGACCGACAAATATCATTGTGTTATAAGCAAATCCTTTAAATACTCTTCAAATAATTTTCGTCGACATTTTGACGTCACAGCTTAATAATAATGAAAATGGCAAGAGACTACTAGATAAAATTTCAAAAATCAAATAATTTACTTGGAAGTATTGAATAACGAAAGAAAAGACTACTAGATAAACTAGCAGTGAATAATGGATATCATTATAAGTGATGAAACAAACGTATAATGAGCATATTATACGTTAGTCGTGGACAAAATAATTATAAAAACATTTTGTGATTCAAAACGTTATATGTAACATATAAATAATAAAATAAAATGATATAAATAAAAACCTAACCTAAAAACTGAAGTACAAATACAACATAAAAATGTAAACAATTAAGCCGAAATAGTACATCACTGTGTATCCGCCATATTTTTTCTGCGCGAGAACTGTCAGAATTCCAGCTAGATTTGAATACTACTATATGTATCTTAAATAGACCAAATTTTTCGATACTCTTTTTCATATCGTAAAGAGCCCTTGATAAATTTACGTTCGTATTTCCCGCATCGGTTTCTTTAGATAATTATTAAGGATTATCAAAAATCGTGTTGAAAATTTTAAAAAATTTAAAAATTGAAATAATCTAATAAATGTGAAAATGTCAAAAAAAAAATATATGCAGAGATAAATAGACGTACGTCTGCTACAAGAAAAATTGTAGTTTAAAATACATGTATGTTTTTCTAGCAAATTACAACAAATTATATCGATTTTTTTAAATCACTAAAATTTGCGCACAATCGCTATACAGTTTAATATTTTTAGATAGAAATGGGGTGTGTTTAAAATAATAAAAAAACTAATTATTTTAACAAAAACTTAAGGAAACTTAAAATCTTTTGACACAGTAAAAAACTTGCAAATTAAGTTTAAACTTACAATATAACAACACGTGAGTACTAATATACATATTTCCTATGACGACCTGCACGCTGCACCAACACCATTAAACATTGCAATCGCTACAAAAATATGCTGGGGAAAACCAATTTTATGGCAATAAATACTAACTTGAAATGCATATTTTCCTTTACTAAATAGGAAGCGCTTATTACTAAAATAGTATGTACATTTTACTATATTTATGGTACATTTTACTTGATGCGATTAAAAAAACGTTCGGGTAGTCACCTTGCTTATATGAAAGTAGGAAAATGTTAGATTATATTGGAGCTAATTCACTGGCAAACTCCTTCAATATTCGAACTGGAATTCCATCAGGTCCGGTGGCCTTGTTTGCATTCATTGACTTCAGATTAATAAAGACAATTTCCTCCGAGATGGCAACAGGGCCATTTTAGAACCACAATATGGAATAAATAGGGGTCCAATTCCATCTGGGACAACTAATGTCGTGTTCAATTTGAAGACGCTCGCCAATAAGTCGGCTTGTAAATATGGATTCACCACCAAGGCGCCGTCAGCACGTTTCAATGCTGAAACAGATGTTTTCGAAATATTTGCGACCATGTGGTAAAAGTTGCGATCGGAGATTTTTAACTCGGAAGCAACATTGACTTTCCTGCTGTCGGCTCTTTTTGCTTTTCTACCACAGGTTTGTTTGCAGGTGTTTCGTATTGTTTTGTATTCCTCATAAAAAATTTCGTTGCGTTTATATTTTTTGTGTGCCGCTTTATTTTGTTTGGCAGCTTTGGTGGCTTCTTTTGAAAATATTTTAAAATTTGGGATTGGAAAATGATGAGGGGATACATTTATTCATTCCATGTAAGACGGTGTCAGTAAAACTGGAAACGGCGTCGTCTATGTTATTTTAAGTGTTAGTGTAAAGTTATTCGAACAAGCTCAAAGGTTTACCTTCCGTCAGGCGCAATATTGAACGTTGCAACAATGGCTAATAAGCACTTCTTAAAAAAAACGTGTTTTAATAAAATACAGATTTACATTTGGTTTAAGGGGCATATCATCGATTCGGTCGCAAGCGTGTTAAGAAGTTAATAAACACTGCTGAATCGTGAAATTGACATCCTCGATAAAAATGTCGGTCACAACTCGTTAAATTGTTCTTATTTTTTTTGCGACCCCGATTTTTAAGTAGTATGTGTATTTAACACAGTACATAACCTCACAAATTATTAAAAATGACCTTTCATAGACACAGAATGTTGTCGAATGTTGTTGAATCTTATTCTCGATACAGATGTATTGAATATACAGGGTGATTTGTATTTGAGTGTAAAAATTTTCAGGGATGATTCCTTGATTAATTTCAAGCAAAAAATCGTTCCTGGAGAGAGGGCCTTATGACTTATTATTTTCATGTTTTATGAGTAAAAAACTATGAAAAACGCAAAATTCTAGTGATATTTAAATAACATTAAAAGTTTAAACATTAATATTTAAACAACGGAATGGGCTACTTACTTACATAATACATTAAAAAAAAAGGTAATTCTGATCTCTAAAAATAATATTACATTTGCTTGGCTTAGTCTACCTAACTTTGGAATAATTAAAAAAAAGATGCGTGAAGGTACCACCCCAAACTAATTTTACTAAGCAAATATTGAAAATGGGCCCTCTCTCCAGGAACGATATTTTGCTTGAAATTAAATAATTAATCAAGGAATCATCACTGAAAATGTTTACACTCAAGTGCAAAACACCTTGTATAAGCAGGGTTGAAAATCCTAAAAACCCAAACCCAATTTTTTGTGGGTTTGTAATGGTGGGTAACCAATTCCCCCTATTTCTGTACAGTTTATCATTTAAATTGAAGATAATAAATATCTTGACGTAATTTATAAACCTTTTCTATGCCTAATCTATTACGGAGCTTGCTCCACATATGGCCAAACCTACTAAATATTCTTCAGCCGAAGTTTTTGGACACTCATGCAATTTTGCCATAAATTGACAAAATGCCTTAAAACTAGCGGTCTGAGCTCTTGAATACATAATAGACCACCATTTGTTTGCTGACGACATATTTGACAGTGATTCTTCGAACATTGATATAGGAAAAACCGCATCATCTCGAATTTTAAAATTAAAATAAAACCCGGGCCATTCTGATTTTCTAGCGTTCAACCATGTCACGGCTCTTTTTTCCTCTTCCTCATTAATCTAGATCGGATTATCTAGAAACATAATTAAATTACAATATATAATACATTTTCTGAAAAAATCATCTAAAACCAATTGTTATACTGATAAATTTTGCTATTTTGTGTGTTAGTAGTAACTAAGTAAACTGTGTAAATTTATTAACTTACAACTACAAACCAACTTTATATCCGTGAAATGTGCCATCAGTTGGAAATCGGTATTAGCATCAACGTCACGCTTTTCTAGATCAGCCTCGTAGTTAGTTAAACTATTATTCGATAAGCAATTATTTGAATCCGAATATTTGTTTCGGGTTGAAGTCTATCTAAGGCTGCGCCAATAATGCTCAGTTGATGTTTTATATCGATGACGTTCTGGTATATTCCAACCGATTTAATTTTTACCTGTAGTCCAAGAGGTATATCATCTTCAAATTCGCAAGCTATGTCAGGATAAATTTGGTAATTATCAATAAATGGTTGCAAACATTCTAATTGATAATTCCATCTCGTTTCATTTGGTGGATTTTTGCGTAACGGAACTTTTTGTGTAAGCCATTTTCCCGGTCTGTGGTGATTTCCAAAATACTTTTGGATTTCCACTACACGTTTTAAAATACTGTTTGCCTTACCATTGCCCTTCTATATAAACTAAAATAGTGCGAATTACAACCATATACTATTATCCCAGGATATTCTCGAGACTCGCTAACGAGAAATGACTCATCTTCTTCATTTTATTTTCGCTGTTCGTACAAACTGCAAATACCTATTAAAAATCAGTGTTTTATATAAACGAAGCAAAATTATAAGTAAATATACTTTTTCCCCCAAATTATAATCATCCTTGATTTTTTTAATATTCTCGATAGCATCCTCATAGCAATATGCAGCAGTTTTTTTATCGCTCTCACAATCCTTTGCAGCTACTAGTGCCTCTTCCCATATCCAGTTTGGATTGACCTCGCCAAAATCGGATCATTATGTTACTTGACCAACCATCTTGAACTAGAGTAATTGGCTTAGTATGCAACCTTTTTATTTCGTTCATCTCAGTTTTTAATTTTCCATTTATTTCATCGTGAACTTCGTCCAATAATTTATTTGATATTTCGTGGCGGGATGGCGGTTGGTAATCAGGTTTTAAGGTCGAAATCATTTCCCTGTAAAAACAAAACATTTAATTATGCTGTCAAATTTATTTATCAAATCCAAAGAAACAATATAATGTATATTGTATAATAGATAAGATATAATGTACTTACTTGCAAATCGGAGACTCAACCTGTCGAAAAGCAACATTTACCGAATAAAAAAATTTTGCAATTAAATTGTCTAATTTAGATTTTTGCGCAACGGATGTTTTAATTATGAAATTGTTAAAACTGGTCTGGGTCGTTAATTTACGTTTATTTGATGGTGCTGAGATCGTGATGTGATGGTGAATGTGACAGAGATGGCGACGGTGAAAGTGATTGTGTTGATGTTGGCCTTGGTAGTACATTCGAGAAAACAAACGAAGAAGAATCATTTGGAACTGGACTTGACATTAGTGAAGGTGAAGAAATATTTAATTCGTCGCTAACCAAAATGTCGATATCACTACTATAGATTTCATCGCGTCGGGGAGCTCATCTTCTTGCTCTTCCAGTTTGCCGTTAAGAGCTAAATAAGCGTTATATTTAAGCAATGCTTTTTAATGCGTTCAATTTTGTATATAACGCTTCTATTACGAAATTTACGTTTGGCACTTTTTTTTTAATTTGCCGACTGTTTCCGTTTCTACGTCCATACATTGCTCGCCCACCAACTCATAATACCAATAGAACTCATTTTTAAATTCACAAGACAAAATTAAACTTTAAATTAAATTAATTTTTTTATTTCCTTTTTCAATAAATAATCTGAAACAACTGACCTGAATTCAAATTTAATAAATGTGTGTATGTATTCTATGGCTTAACGGAATAAATCAACGAGAAACAATAACTTTTTACTCTGTTTTCTTTGTCTTCCTTCATTGTTATGCATCCTGAGAACGAAATAGTTATATGAAAATTAAAAACGGTTGAAATTTGGTTACATACGTATTTGTTTCATTTCATACAATTATAATAGTTATTTACGTCACAAGGGCGGTAAATGAGTTGTTACAGTACGAGTTCGACGTTCGTCGCCGAGTCCAGAATTTTGAACGAGTACTGTAACGATCATTTGACGTACGTGTAACGTACAACATTTCATTTCATACCATATGGAACATTAATTCGATTTTTTCAATTAAAGTTAAATTTTAAAGTAAAAACATGAGTTTGAAATTTAAAGCAATTCAATCCAAATGATTTTCAAATTATCAAGTTATCCTAGTTATTTTTTTTTTGTTTGGTTTTATATTTTTTCTGTACTCTAATAGCTCGTTTTCGGACACTTTTTTCTGTACCGTAATGAGTCGTTTTCCGGACTGAAATCAATCACGTAAACATTGATTTTCGGTATAGTATGAAATAAAATTTATAACCTTAAGATCTTACGGCGACATATAAAAAATCCAATTTTTGCCGTTTTGCACTATCACACTTAGAGGTATATCCTCCAACAGGTCGGAAATAAATTATTTGCGCCTCAAAATCTGATTACGCGATTGATTTTAACATGAGTTTTTCAATCGAAATTTCTTTTTTTGACGTGATAACGTTTTACACCGCATGTTCAGAAAACTGACCTGAAATTTAGCCCTTGGTCGGGGGCAATTACTCATCAACTATTGACGATTGTAAAAGTAAAGAAAGCGCCTCTTAAGGACAATAGTTAAAATGATGCACCTGATAAAATGACATTTCTTATAAATGCGACGAAAGAAAATTTAGCAATGGGGTAATTAAAAATTGTTTTTATAGTCCAAAATTGGAATTATTTACAATTATTAACAATCCGATAAGTAAACATAGTGTTTACAGATCAAAATTGGATTTATTTACAACAATTTCGAACGTCAAATTATCAGGTAGCTCAGTTTAAAAATGTTCCACTAGGTGGAATCCGTGATGCTCCAATCGTCAATAAGCATTACCTTTAGTTTAAAGATATGATTGCTTAGATTGGTCCTTCGGCTTTATGTGTCATGCATAATATTATTGCAATGACGTCATCCGGAGGCAAAGGAACCCGCGCCGTGTACCTCTGATTTTGAGCGATTTAAATACTTGAACCAGGGTAGCGAGAGAATGGCCCATCCGATCGGAGATCAGATGGTGTCAATTTTTGCGTAAAAAACCAGTGGTGATTAATTTATTTTAAATTAAATTAATTAATCATCACCTAAATTTTAAATAAAAATTCAAACTACAAAATAGGAATTTATAGAGATTGAGGGCACTATAGCAAGAGAATGCGTCATCAGATCGAAGCAATTCGGTTATTAATTTGTGCTTAATAATACTGTGGCAGATAATTTATTTTAAATTAAAATAATTAATCTCCACATTAATTTTAATTAAAATTACAAAGTACAAAACAGCGATTTACAACCAACCATGAGAATCACTTATCTGACCGGAGTAATTCTGGTGTCAATTTGTGCGTAAAGAAACTGTGGCAGATAACTTATTGTTAATTAAAATAATTAATTTCCACATAAATTTTAATTAAAATTTAGATCTACAAAGTGGCGATTTACAATGCTAGAGAGCACTATAAAGTGGGAATGCCTGATCTGATAGGTCATATTTCAGTATGGACTCTGATATATATTTGACCTAGCCTGCGTATCCACCACACTAGCCTCGGCGACTTTGGGAGGCACTTGTCTACGGAACTCACATTCATCAGGCACATCTCCGCTGAGACCCTGCGCTTCATATCGTACTTCTCATATCATCGCCCAGTACTTAATCGTTTGCAAACAATTACTGTACTCTCATTTCTTGATGCTAATAATAAAAAAAATTATTTTAACAAGCCCATAAATCGTGCCATTTCTCGCACCTCTTATAAACGTTATCACGGAAACACCTACGGCCGTGTAGAAGACACAGCGTACCCCGATTTTTTTTGTGTTTTATTTGCTATTGCGACTGAGTAGTAATAACTGTCTTGACTTACTTGATTTTATTTGCATCGTCAAAAAGTCGGTGGTAACTTTTCTATAATGTTTTTACTACTAAGTGTACGTTTCGACAGCAAAGTTCGTTGTTATTTTTGCAACGCTTCTCACACGGATAGTATACATATACAAAAAAAATGTGTATCGACACAAAATTTGTAACCCACACAAATAAAAAAAACATTCAAAATAACAACCAAAAAGAACTAATGCCTAGATGTTTTTTGGTTGTTATTTTTACATTAGTACTAAAATATAAAATTTTCCCTTCGAAATTATTGAACCACCCTATATTGTAAACACATTTTTATTTTGACGTTTATTGAATGTTTGAATTAATACGACATGTAGAATATTATTTGTCTATTTTGAACAGGTTTAAGGATTTTTAGGATTGAACATGGCCATCTGTAACAGATAAAATGTGATTCGTGATAACTAAATCCCATTTTGGCGAGCTGCTCGCCAAAATTTGTGATTACTCAAATGTCTAGATCGAAAATATTACAAAATGCCAACATGGCGGCTGATGATTCCAAAGGCATATATACCAAAATGGCGGCTCAAAGTTATAAATAAAATATTAATTATAGATGTATATTTTTAAAGTATTCTAATCAATTTTAAATTAATAAATTCAGAATATAGCTTAAGCGAATCTCAAGAATTTTCAAGCAGCAATTCTACTCAACCTTAAACTTTTGTGATTCATTAACCAGCAGGTTCAAAATTGTATCAAATGTCAAAAAGTACAAATACATATCCAAACGAAATACCCACTCAACCATACAAAAAAATATTTCCCGTTGTTAAAATAACAACGAACTTTGCGGTCGAAACCAAGACTAAGGCTGTGTTTCAAACGAATAAAAAACCGCATAAAAAGTTAAAAAGTTAAATTTTTGGCATTTTATTCACCACAAAAATTTTAACTGGTCACGGACCAGTTAAAAATTTGTAGCATGTATTTTGCTTTTCTGTACGCAAAACAAAAATAAAAAACGTATACGTCACAATTTTAACCAGTTTCATTTGAAACACCAAAACGATTAAAAAGTGAGGAAAATTTAATATTTTTCACCACAGTTAAAAAATTTAACTTTTTACCCGATTGAAACACAGCCTAAGGCTGTGATTCAAACGAATAAAAACCCCATAAAAAGTTAAATTTTTGGCATTTTATTCACCACACAAATTTTAACTGGTCACGGACCAGTTAAAAATTTGTAGCATGTATTTTGCTTTTCTCTACGCAAAACAAAAATAAAAAACGTAAACGTCACAATTTTAACCAGTTTCATTTGAAACACCAAACCGATTAAAAAGTGAGGAAAATTTTATATTTTTTACCACAGCTAAAAAATTTAACTTTTTACCCGATTGAAACACAGCCTCAGTCGCAAAAGCAAATAAAACACAAAAAAAAATTTCAATTGAAAAACTCGTGTTAAAATCAATCGAGTAGTCAGATTTCGAAGCGCAAATAGTTTATTTGCGACCTGTTGGAGGATATACCCCTTAAGCGTATATGATATCACAAAATAACACACGAACTACTAGAACGGTAGTTGATTTTTATCACTGTATTAAGCGTGATTTACACGTAGCGAACAAAATTTTTGTTCGATGCCTAGCAAAAAATAAAAAGATAGTATATCATGATTTTCTTTTGCCAGAGAGGGATAAAACATAACAAACAAAATTTTGCTCGATGTCGAACAAAATTTTGTTAGGCGTTTTTTTTCTTATTTTTTACATTTGTTACTATAAACAGCAAAAATTGAACTATAAAATATACTCGACCCGAGCATATTTTATGGAAACAAAACAATCAAAATGGCGATTTGTGAAATATTTATAGCACTTTAATTTTATTTTTAAAAATTTTAATTCAAAATTAAAATTTAAGTTCGAAAAGTTTTCATTTTAGGGAAAAGTGATAATTTTCATAAATAAAGTAGAATCATATTCGTCAAAAATATTACGTCGTCGATTTTATACCGCCAAAAAATTATAGCATGTCCGACATTTTTGTTTTATACTTTTCTCTTTTTATCACATGAAATTTTTTTCTATTGCGTGTAGCTCTAAGTTTTTAACAAAAATTGTTGGGCATAGAGCAAAAATTTTGTTCGATACGTGTAAATCACGCTTTAACAATTATTGTTCGTACTAATCACGTTACCTTACCCGCCGTCTACACTATGCAAAATTGCTGAGATTTTCTCTCATGATATTAAATTTATCAATGTATGTGTAAGTATATTATACTCATTTTGACATTCTCAGCAAATTATCAGAAGGCTATTTCACGAAAAAATTATCATGAAATTTGTACGAAGTGTCAAATTAAAATGCACTTTTAAGGTTATGTTTTTCATTTTTTTCCGATAGTTGAGACGTATGTTTATAGCTGCATAAAAAAAAATATTTCGCAATGGCATTTATTAATACTGAAAATACTATAAAATTAATTCATATGTTTAGAATTAACGAATGTTTATGGAAAATAACCAGTAAACAATTTAAAAGAACTGATTTAAAAAATGATGCATTCCAAAAAATTGCAAAAGGATTAAACATAGATGTTGAACTGGTAAAAACAAAAAATTATCATGAAATTATCATGAGAGTAAAATGCCCAGTTATGATAATTTTTTAACAAATATTTATCAATACATTGAAAAAAACACACACAAACATAAAATTTCATGAGAGAAAATCTCAGCAATTTTGCATAGTGTAGACCCCGAGTTACTAATAAACAAAATGTCGATATTATTTTTATAGCATAAAAGCATTGCCACATGCCATAACTACAGACGTTTTTCTAGAAACAGATTTTTCATTTATGATTAAATGGCTCCATATTTTGTGGTTAAAATAATGATAAATGATATAAAATAATTCAGATTATTAATCAATATTAGAAATTTACAATAATTTAATAATTTTAATTGAAAAATTATCATTTTTCGTTTCTGCCGTTCCCCGGAAACGGATTTTGACTTAAATGGTTATTTTTCAATTAAAATTGTAAAGTTATTATAAATTTGTTATTTTAATTAATAATATGAGTTAGTTTATATTATTTATCATTATTTTAAATACAAACTATGGATCCATTTAATCATAAATGGAAAATCTGTTTCTAGAAAAACGTCTGTAGTTATGGCATGTGGCAATGCTTTTATACCGTAGACAGACACAGAGTTAATCGTGATTTGCAGTTGTCATTTTTGTCAAAAATCGCGATGTGGAAACAAAATAATCCGGTTTAGGTGAAAATCGTGTAATGACAGACGACTGTCATTACACAATTTTCACAAAAAACTGGATTATTCGTTTTCACAACGCGATTTTTGATAATCGGGATACATGAAAATTGCGATTAACTTTGTGTTTGTCTACCGTATTAGGCTGTGTTTCAAACGAATAAAAAATCGCATAAAAAGTTAAAAAGTTAAATTTTTGGCATTTTATTCACCATAAAAATTTTAACTGGTCACAGACCAGTTAAAACTTTGTAGCGTGTATTTTGCTTTTCTCTACGCAAAACAAAAATAAAAAACGTAAACGTCACAATTTTAACCAGTTTCATTTGAAACACCAAACCGATTAAAAAGTGAGGAACATTTAATATTTTTTACCACAGTTAAAAAATTTAACTTTTCATCCGATTGAAACACAGCCTTAGAAAGCAATTAATTGACTTTATTACAGAGATTTCAGAAAGAACACAAAAATCGAAAAACCCAGGTAAAACCCAGAAAAAAGCCCAGCAAAAACCAATGTCCAGGGTTATTGGTCCGACCCATGGGTTTTTGACAAACCTGTGTATAAGGGAGCAGATTCTGGTGATGAATATATAGAAGAGGGTGGGGCTAACGGCAAAGAGAATAGTGATTCACAGTAGGGCATGGTTAGATAAATCGATTTGTCAACTGTTACAAATTATTCGATTAATCGGAGACTAATAATCAATCAATCGAAAATTTCTCTTCTCGAAAAAGTGTGAACTAGACCTATAAAAATTTGAAACGGTAAAATGAAATTTGGAAGTTATTTCTACTCCCTTTTCTATTAAAAACTAGGGCAAAAATTATAAAATTTGTGCAAAAACTAAGTTTATTTTGTTGAAATTGGATTTCTCAACAAAAAATGAAATAAAAATAAATATTTTGAATTAATTACAATTTTCTTTAATCGACACCAAAAATCAATCGGAACCGATTAATCAACCATTCCCTACCAATATAACAGTTTAATTCGTAAATATTTTAAAATATGGGTATGAATAAAACCAAAATAAATTTTAATTCCTACAAATTTTTAATAAATACATAATTTTTTTTCTGAAAAATTTTAATGTCTTGGTCCTAAATCACTTTTTAATTAACACCCCAATTGCCGTAGTCGTATCCTTTGTCACGCCAAATAACAGTCAAGTTTTAATATTATTTCTATAAATCCCAGACGACTACTATGAAAACATCATATTGCACTGACTGTTTACGACAATAGTCATTTTAAACGACTACTAGCATAGCTAATGCTCACTTGAAAAATATATTGTGGCAAGAACAGTCTTTTGAAATGACTATTGTCGTAAACAGTCAGTGCAATATGATGTTTTCATAGTAGTCGTCTGGGATTTATAGAAATAATATTAAAATTTGACTGTTATTTGGCGTGACAAAGGATACGACTACGGCAATTGGGGTAGTGTTTAGTTATTTAGCTGAGTTTCTTTTATATAATTACAATCTAGTCTCCTGGACTAATGAGCAATTTGTACTCACTTATATTAATCTATGGCTTCTTCCCATTGGCGTTCGAAAGTGTCTGGTAAATTGAAGTAAACCACATCTTTGTTGTGGATTTTAGATCAGCACAATGCTGTTTAAGCTAACAATTACACCAGCTCAAAAGGTTTGGTTCTTTTAAGTCTGCGTACCAGATTCGTGTTGTTAGGAGCTGAAGCTGAGTTGCCTCAATGTTCACATGTTGCCGGAGCCTTTCTTCCTGTCTTCGAGCTTTTTCCTGAATTTTATTTACGATGAGGTTCATTTTAACATCCTTATGGAGGTCATTGTTCCTGACATACCAAGGTGCATCAACGATGTTCCATAATACCATATTCTGAAATCTTTGGATGATATTTATGTTGCTCTGTTTGGTACAACCCCAAAGTTGAATACCATAAGGCCAAACCTAGAAGCTTGTTATATGTTGGTAAAGAAGAGTTCCTTCTCATCAGTCAATACATCTTTCTGTATTTAAGTCTTAGTTCTTCACTTTTCTTCTTGACGTGTGCTTTCCGTCACAGTTTAGCATCCACGGTCATGCCGAGACTTAGCTGTGTTCGCATATGGTCCTATTTCTCGATTTATGGTAATCGAGATATGTTCGAATCGCCTGTTTGTAAAGCTGATGTGAACTGATTTAGTTTCATTTAGTTTTATTCGCCATCTTTTCCATTTATAAAGTTTAGTTATTGCGAATTGTAACTTTTGTGTTGACCCTTCGTTGTTTGTGCCAACAGCTAAGATCGCCGTGTCATCTACAAAATTCGCCACTGTGTTGTTTTCTAATGCAGGAAGATCAAAAGTGTATATTAGGTATAAAACCTTTCAATATTTAAAAAAGGCTCCACGAATTAAAAAAGGCTGAATTAAAAATGGTGATTTGTATGAACACCTGTTACTTTTTTTAATTCATTTCTTTCACAAATTTTCTGAAATAAAAAATGTATTTTTTTCATACAATTTTAGCTATTTTTATTTCATTAATGAACACTTTTTTTAATTCAGTCTTTTTAAATTCGTGGAGCCTTTAAAAAAACTAAAATATGTATATAGTTTTTTTAGAAATACATAATGACTTTTATTCGTATTCGCGCTTTTCTAAACATTTATAATGTGATTTCTGTACTCCAAATAATTATAAATTTTTCTACAAAATAATTATGAAATAATAAACAAATAAGTAATGAATATGCCGTAGAATATTCCAAAACCAAAAAGAACTTAATGAAACATTTTCAAACTACATATGTATATCACATTGAAAAATATCCGCTAAACTAAAATATTCCCAAGTTTTCTTTCTGAAAATATAAGTTTTTTTTAATATGATTACAAAAACATTATTATTATTATTATTATTTTTGTAGGGGCTTGTGGGCGTTTAGCCACCTCGCACTGCGACCTAAAAGATCTTTTGTGCTTCCGAGCCCTGCTTAATTATCCATCCAGTCAATATTCAGGCCCCTTAATGAACCTGATAATACTACCGGCCGGTACGTCATTGCTCTCTCTCCTAGATGTTTACTATAGGAAGTACTTCTACTGGAAAGACGGTAGCATTTGTTCCCAAGGGCTTCGAGAGGGCAGTCCCACTCCCGTATATTCCTAGCCCTGCTCCGACTTCCGTTTTGATTTTACTCTCACGAGTTGCTGGGAATGGAAAGCCGCCTGTAGGTCACGCAGCTTTACTACAGGAAGGCTAAGTAAAACTGGAGGGTGCTCTCGCATTTTTTTTTTTTTTTTTTTTAAATTAAGGTGGGTGTTTGTAGCCCAGAGCACTGCGACCATTGATGCCTATTGTGCATCCCTAGAGGTTCTTAGCTGAAATGTAGGTCTATGTCCTTGATAAACGCCGCTACCTGATGCATATCCAGTGGGTCGGCATTAGGCCACTGGATTGTGTGCGCATTGAGAAACTTGAAACTTTCTAGGATGATAGCATCGCAAGTGAAGAGTACGTGTTCCGATGTCTCCTTACCGCAGTCACAGAATCTGCACTGGGGCCTATTATGAACTTGATGCGAAACGGATCGCATTTCGCATTTTCATGCGATTTCGCATTTTTGCATTATGAGACACCCTTTTCGCATTTAAACCGCTCAGTGTCGAATGATGCGCCAAATTATGGAAAAAGAAGGTGGATTTTTCAAAAAAAAAATTCACAAATCCGACAGCTCAATAGCAGTCGAATATCGTATTTGAGCTTGAATTTGAATAGTGAAACATTATTTTAATTTACAGTATCCTCTTCTTCATCCTCATCACAGCAATAATATAAAGCCGCAGTGTCCATATTTTTGATTCATTTTATCAAATTTATGATTGTGTTACTCAAAAATAATTATTATTGAAATTCTCATACAAACAATAAACAATTAACAATAATTTGACAAAAAATAAATTTCTCAAAAATATATCTGAAAGGGAAATGCGATAATGATATTTCATAATAAGCTCTTACGAAACGGGTCACAATTGTTGAATCGTAAAAAATGCGATCCGCTTCGCATCAAGTTCATAATAGGTCCCCTGGTCCGTAAGGGACCTTCCCATTTTATGTAGATGGCCATTAAAAGGGCCGTGCCCTGTTATAAACCAGGTAAGAGATCTTAGGGATTGGCGGTCCATCCTCGGTGCCTCTCCCAAACGTATAATATTGTAACTGAGTAATTTCTTGGCCTGTCTCATCCCAATGGAGGACTCCCAGAGTAAATTCCTATAGTTCTGCTCCCAGTCCCTTATACCATCTACCAAATGGGTTTTTGAAAAAGCGATACTAGGACTGGGACCCAGGAAATCTCGGCTTGCTCCCATTTTTGCACAACGGTCTGCTGCCTCATTTCCCTTAATGGTGGAGTGGCCAGCAGACCACAAAAGAGTGACTTTGTTTGCTTTACCCAGTTCCAATAAATTGCAGTAGTAGCTCCAGATCAATTTCGAGTTGAACACTGAAGCTCTTAATGCTAGCAGAGCTACCTGGCTGTCCGAAATTATATAGATCTCGGTCTTCTTATATTTCTTTTTGAGACATTGAATCACACATACCTCAACAGCAAGGGTATCTGCCTGAAAAACTGTGGTATGCATAGTTCTAGGTCGGGCTCGACTATCCCTGCACCGGTAGCCCCGTCTGTCTTTGACCCATCCGTATACCATACAGAAGCATGGCGGGGGAGGGAGGAGATAATATTCTCTACCAGTGCCCAATCCGACAACCTCTACCAATGCCCCATCCAGCCAGGTTGTGTCCTGGCCTTATGGTTTTAATTTTTAGACTCAGGCCTCTTGAACCGGCTACTTTTTTAATGTGTAGGTGCAGTGGTGAGAGCCCCAGTATTCTCTCAAGGGCAGCTGTTAAACAAGTCCTCATTGCCTCAGTTGCACCCACACAAATTAACCTCTGGATCTTGTCCAGTATTCTCCGTGCACCAGTCTGCTCCGTCTTTGGCCACCACACAAACGCAGCGTAAGAGACCATAGGTCTTATGACGGCCCGGTAGAGCCAAACCAACATTTGTGGGCTCAGTCCCCACGTTTTGCCAATCATTCTTTGGCAGGTGAAATAGGTCTTATTGGCCTTGTTTGTGATATGATTTAAGTAGAGATTCCATGTCGATTTCTGATCAAGTACGACACCCATATATTTAACCTCCTTCGATAGTTGGAGAGTTAGCCTCCCCAGGGCTATCGGCGGGAGGGCAATTTTCCTTCGGTTAGTACAGAGAGTGATTAGGATTTATCGTAAGGCCCACCTCCGTGCACCAATCATTTACTACCTCTAGGGCTTGTTACATTCTTTTCCCTACTGTATTTACGAATCTGCCCCTAACCATCAAGACTAGGTCGTCCGCATAGGTAATGTTTGAGAAGTCTATTTGACTGCCCAGTTTATCCGTTCCGGCGTAAAAAATTGCCTCGAGAACTTCTGAGCCCCCTTTGGAACCAGATACTCAGTATAATACATGGAACTCAGTATAATACATTCTGGGAAGTGACCTTTCACTAGACATTCCAGAGTCTCTTCCCTGGTTCTCGGTCCTGGTTCTCTCCACTTGGTTTCCTTACAGACCCCAAGGGATTCCTGTGCTCCAAGGAGATGCCTTCTGTAGTCGACACGCCGTAGGTAATTTGTCTATTTTCTTACAGAAGTCTCTCCAGCTTAATCTTTTGCTCTGTCTGAGGGCTATGTTATATTGGGTAAAGGAATACTGATAGGTAGTCCAATCGTTCGTCTGGTAGTCCAATCTTTCTCTGTGACTTCATTTGCTACTCTGTCGAGGTCTTCGACAGAGTTGATCGAGGTCTGTAGACCAGCTAAGTTATCCAAAAGTCTATCGTTATAGACTGACCAGTTGGTGCGTTTGGGTATCCTTAACATCAACTCTTGTCTCGAAGGGATATTGATATCAAACCTGTTGTACATATGATCTGAGAGGGATGCTTCCTTGGGCACATGCCAGTGGATAATTGCACTGGAGGTACCCATGTCAGACAGGGTAAGATCCAGTACCTATCTTCTAACTGCATTCACAAAGGTCGCATCACTCCCTTTATTATTTACTGCTAAGTTGTTACTAAGACAGAATTCAAAAAGTTGCTCACCTCTTAAATTGGTGTGGCTGCTTCCCCAGACAACGTGGTGTGCATTAGCGTCGCCACCAATGATGAATTTTTGGTGATGGATCATGCAATAATTCACGAAGCTCTGTATCAATTGTGGAGGGGGGTTATTCTCATCCCCTGGAAAATATGCAGAAGCGATGTTAATCACCCTCCTGCCTCCTTTGGGTAAGGGCATTTCTATGGAAACAGCCGTGATATCCCTAGAAATAAATTGGTTAATGAGAAGATATTGTGCCTTAAGCGACAGAGCTCTCGACAGATGCTTTCGATGATGATTTTTGAATTTAAATTATATAAGAAAAGGAGCCTTTGCGTCGTCTACTAAAATCGTGTGGAAATATTCATTACACAACGATTTCTTCATATTGCCACACGATTTGTGAAAATCCAAACGTTTCAATTTCATTTTTTGTTGCGAATAATTTTTTTTTGCTATCGTAGAAAAAATAGCGTGTGTAACTCGTGTGAAAATGAGTCACACCTCGCTATCGCTCAGGCTGCAAATTTCACTTTCGTATTGCAATGACTCGTTTTCTTCACTTGTTATACAATATGTATACTATTTTTTACGATACTGCAGTAACCTATGCCTTCGATGATGATTTTTGAATTTAAATTATATACGAAAAGGATCCTTTGCACAAATCGTGTGGTAATTTCATTGCACAACGATTTCTCAATTGCCACACGATTTGTGAAAACCCAATTATTTCAATTTTTTGTGAACATTACAGTTATTAGTTTAATCTATTAAAATAAATAGGTATAATTTTAAAGTCTTAACAAATTAATATGGCAGATGGATGTGGCTAAAATGACGGATATTATTTCTCTTGATTTGCTGCCGAAAAATCAAGGACGAGATATCAAAACGAAAGATTAAGTTTTTTAAAATTAATGGTAGAATTTCTACAGAAAAGTAATGTACCTAATTGTAATTATTCAAAACAAATTTACCTAGTCTTAAGTTTTAATAATTGTTCATCATGCACAGTTAATAATAAAATATAATTAATGGTTTAAAAAATTTTTGTTGATCCGTTCAAGCTTGTTATTTTTTATGTTGCTAATTATTTATAAATATTACAGGACGAGGACTAGATATTGTATCGTAGAAAAAATAGCGTGTATAACTCGTGTGAAAACGTGTAATTGCAATACTCAAGTGATTCACTTTCGTATTGCAATGACTCGTTTTCTTCACTTGGTAATTTGGTATACAATCTACTATTGCGCCACAGCTCTTCTGCTATTGGCAACAATTGTGTGGCTAAAGTGAGGCAAATTCTTTTTGGTGTCAAATCTAGATTTAAATAATATGTAGTTGAATAAAAAATGTATTCTTTCAATTTATTGATTTGGTATGACTATTTGAAAAATGCACTATTTTCAATGTTCCAACCTTGGGCGATTTAACGTTATCAGAACTTGTTCTCATTTGAATCAGATTGTAAATTGAATTTCCATCGTTTGTGATATGTGATATCTAATCATTGTTGACAACTTTGAAAAATCCGTTATTTTAAATTTTGTAGGCCAAACTGCGAACCGGAAGTTTCGGTATTTCCATTTTTCTGAATCATTAGTGTAAAGCTTTAAAATTATTAATAAAATTATCCTTAATTATTATAGTAAAATAATTGCCAAAATTGATTAGGTATTACCTAATCAATTTTGGCAATTATTATTACGAAATATTCATAAATTTCAAATTTATGATTTTGCAGCCCTCTTCTCTGGGGAATTATTTTTTCCAAAATTATATTCTGGCGTTTGGGAATTTTTGAATGTAGTGAAAAATAATTCCATTTTATGTAAGTTTTCACGTTTATTTTTCCCTAATTTTTTTGGAGAATTAGAAGAAACTGGTTGTTTTGTGTATTTTCGTTATTTTATTTTATTTATCGGTAAAGTTTTTATTTTATATGTGTAAAATACAATTTTTAAATAATGGCGGCTGCAAAATTTGGAATTCCTAGTATTTTACCATTGGAAATTATTCCCAATTATGTCAGAATACATTTTTGGGAATTAGGGAATAAAAAATTGAGAATTATTGAAGATTGGAAATATAGCAATATGTTTCCCAATTCCCAGGGAATAGCCAGAATAGGGCCATTGGTCGTCAAATCTTAGCTACATTAGACCAATATTTGCACAATTTTTAATCGTTCAATCTATACTGCCGTGCTAAGCATGTTTTACATAACTGCATTTTTGACCAAATTGAGTTATTGATACCAGTTGAATATAACAAACTTTATCATTAAAATTAAACAAAATAATTAAAACTAAATTAACAAACAAATAATAAGAAAAACAGTTTTCATTTTTGGTGCAAAATACACTAATTTCAAAACTTTAACATCAATTTTCTCAAAATGCGTTTTCTGTAGTTATGTAAAACATGTTTAGCACGGCAGTATACAAATCATTAGGAAAATTCTCATTAACTGTAAATATTTACATATTCAATTATTTTTCACCCACAATATAATTATTTACTGGGTAAACTAGGGCAGGAACAAGCCCAGTTTTACATTTTCTGAAAGGCTGCTGTTTTAACTGTTAAATGTTGTTTTGGGAATATTAGATTCAAGGAAAATTCCGTCTATCAAACAAAATATAAATCTAGATCTACTTTTTTTTTTTTTTTTACATTTTTTTTAATTGGGTGCAGAGCGGACTTATTTACCCTAGCTCCTTGTAACTGTCAGAGCTTCTGCACCCAATGCGCGATCCTGCAAGTAAAGATTAATAGCTACCTTAAATTTATTCATTTCGTATTCATTCGGAAATTTGAAGTGTATTAGCGAATTCTACTTTTTTGATGTTCTGTGTAAAAATTCGCGCTTGATTTCTTCAGTTCGAGGTTTCGGGAGCTTCACCGTAAACCTATGTGCATTGCTTGTTCCTCTTGTTGTTGTAACGAATGGTGGTATTTTCTCCGATAGTTCTGCAGAACATTTACCATGTAAGCATCTGTAGAAGACGCAGAGTTCTGCAACATCTCTGCGATGCTGTAAGCTATTTAGTTCTTGAGTAAGTCTGGGATTCCGTATAAAATCTTACCTTATCATAAAATCTAAATAACGGTAATTTATCAAATTAAATTAATTATTAATTTATAGGCGTCCGTAGGTCTGGGTACTTGAGGATTGTTTCCGTTGTTTACTTTCTTAGTTTTTATTAGCCTTCATTGGTGATCATGCACCCTCCTCGTCTTTTTCTTCACCTGCCTCTGCTGCCTCTTAGACAAAACCTGGACCACCGGCGTTTTATCCGCAGGAGCCGCAACTGGGCCCCTCGCAGATTTGCAGCCCTCAGTGGCTTGCATCCATACAGTAGCTTAAGTGACGCTACTTTTGTAATTTTCAAAACAATGGAAATAACTGAGTTCCGTGTGTATAAAATAAAACATTTGACACCCTGTATTTTAAAAAACAACAACAAAAAATTATATTCCATAAATTGTATGTTTTACTCAGTGCGACACATTCAAAACATAAATAAATTTACTGATGATGGTGCTTCGGGAATAAATAAATTAACCGACGGGAGTGCTTGCTATAGGATCGAACTCGCTCTTGAAACTTGAAAATGTTTATTTCGCAATAAGGAGAAAACTTATTGATAAATAAACGAATATTTTCAGCTAGCTTATTTTTAGGGCAGCGAGTCGATGCAAATTATCCATTCCTAACAAAAAACATAGTACATTTTCCGGTCCTGCATTCCCGCTCCTATTAAGATTAAAATTCCTATAAACTTAGGCTTAGTATCTTAAAAATTAAATAATGGTATTTGATAATACTTAAAACTTTTGGCAAGCCATATAATATTTGCATTATATATTTGTATATGTCCTCAAGCGCATCGCATGTGTATTTTAATCAATGGGTGATATAATGATAAAAAATAATATAATATGGGTTCTTTAACAACATGAATAACTATATGGGGCATTTGCATTTAAATCTCACATGATTTTGTCCCCAATCATTTTTTTTTTGTCCCCTTAGCATTTTCCAAATAATTTTTAACGGGTATAAGTTAAGTATTTGATCACAATACAGAAATTTATGAAAATGTAGTTTTTTAAATAATGTTTGGTTTTTAGTTTAAAAAAAACGGGTTTTTTTGTCATGAACGTTACTTTATTTATTTTAGATAAATTGTGAAATTTAAAAACATAAATTTAATTTATTGATGTATATTCTCATTGGTGACATGTCTACTTGCAAATGGTATATTAATCTTTTGTATTTTGAAATTAATAATTTTAAAAATAACGTAAAACGTATTTTTAGGTAACGTTCATGACAGAAAAAAATAAAAATAGCACAAAATATTATTAAAAAAATGCAAAACACAAATCTGCTCACGCCCAGATTTAAAAGAAACAGAAATATGATTTAAAAATTATATTTTTTTTTTTTTTAATTCAAAAATTAATTAAATTATGATTCAAAAATTATATTTTAAATTTTTTTATGTGAGATTTAAATGCAAATGCCCCATATATATTTTTTAAATTTGAAACGCGATTACTTAAACATGTAATGTAATTTGTACATACACATTACTTTTAATATAATTTTTTTTATTCAAGATCGTAGTGCCACCTTTACCCGGCAAAGCTTGGAAACGACAAATGCCATTCCGCGGCGATGATGGTATATTTGACGAAAATTTTATTGAAGATAGGCGCAAAGGATTGGAAATATTTATTAATAAAATTGCTGGCCATCCGTTGGCTCAAAATGAAAGATGCTTACATATGTTTCTGCAAGAACCAACAATTGATAAAAATTATGTTCCTGGTAAAATTCGTAACACATAAATTAATAAAATAAAAGATAAAAAAATGTTTATTAAAAAAGAAATATTATTATAAAATGTATAATTAAATTTATTTATGAATGTATATATAATGTACCTGTGCTAACAAATCATAATGGCTTAAGTGGAGATATACTCTTTTACGAAATTTGAAATCTCCATTCGATTTCATACCATATAAATTTTTTGTAATATTCCGGCAACTACTACAAACAACTGTAATAAACGTTTATAAAAAACTAGAATTTAAAAACTCATAATGACTCTTAATTTCAAAAACGTTTTCCTGAAATATGTGAATTTGAGACTTAAACCATTATGATTTGTGACCACAGTTATATAATATATATATATATATATATATATATATATATATATATATATATATATATATATATATATATATATATATATATATATATATATATATATATATATATATATATATATATATATATATATATATATATATATATATATATATACATATATATATATATATATATAGGGTGACCCATTTTAAACAATAAACTCAAATAACTCCCAGGGAAGGCCTAAATCAAAACTTCCTCTGGGAGTTATTTGAGTGAACTGTTTAAAATGGGTCACCCTGTAATATATGTATATACATATATATATATATATCATTTTTCTGTTCTAAAAATAATATTTTATAAAGATTCTGTAGTGTTACTATATTATATTATTATTATACTATTATCATTTCTTGGCAACATAAATTTAGTAAAATAATCATAAAAATACAAATATTATCATAAATACAACAAAACAATATGTATAATATATTTTTGGATAATTATTTTAATAATTAATAAATAAACAAATAAATTATATTCTCAAGCAATTGCTACCATGACCCTTTCGGAAGTCCATATGTATATTGAAATTTAAAAATAAATCTAAATTAATACTGAATTTTTTTTTTAGTATCGGAGAGAGCTTTTACAGAAATATAAAACTTCATAAAAAAATAATTGTATTGCTTTCACCAACAAAATTTGGTTAATTTTTGCTGTTCCTTTAACCAGCCGTTAACCAAATAAATACCTACATAGCTCATTTTGGTTGAAAGCAATAATTTAAACGATTAATTGAGCCGTTTATTTTGAAAATGGCGTAAGTCCATTTTTCTAAAATCAAGTTAATGATAACAATAGATAAATAACAGTAGTATAATCTTTCTAACGGTAAATAATTTATTGTCGAAATAAAAAAATGAATCCGTAATACCGCATTTATTGTTTTTTTATCTCGTTTCAACAAAATATGGACTTACGCCACTTTGAAAATAAACGGCTTAGTTATTAAGTGGTGATTTTTTCTCGGATATAAAAACTGAGGAACTTCAAAGTGATTTTTGACCTTTAAATGAACTCTGTTCTCTCCGATATTAACACTTAACGGATGGGCTACGTAGATTTACGTTTTTTCATTGCAACTTCGAAAGACGGGTAACGTAGATTTACGTATAGGTTTTTATTTAATTTCTTCAAAAATACCCGGAAACCGTGAAAGATAAAACAACCCGTCCTTCAAGTTTTAAAAAAAAAACGTATACGTAAATCTACGTTACCCGTCTTTCGAAGTTGCAATGAAAAAACCTAAATCTACGTGGCCGGCCGTTAAGTGTTAAAGTAGGATTCCTCTATTTTTTTAGTTATTTTGTTTACAACTAGTAAATGTCAGTTATTTAAGTATTGTATATATGAATTAGAACCAACACGAATTATGTAAATAGGTGCATTTGTTTTACTTTAGCTACTCATTTCTGGAAATATGTAACTTACAAATGATGATTTTTGTGCACCGCCGATATAAGCTGTGTTTTTTTATTCGCTCCCGATAGCTATCGAGAGCCGTCATTTTTCTATACTAAAATTTAAATTTGACGCGCTATTTATTGGTAAATTAAATTTATTTAACATTAAGGTTGATTTACATATGCGACGTGTGACGGAAGCTTATAGCCAATTAGAAACGAATATTTTGACATTCGTCACACGCTACACGCCCAGACATAAACCAGTTTTATCTTTTTCGTGACGATTTACTCAAACCCATCAAAATTTAGTGAAAACCACTGCGGCAGTTTTTTATACATATTTTGGGAGATTAATTTTATATCAAAGCCAATAATAGTAAAACTTTTAATTTTTTTTTCGTAATTTTTGATTGTTTTGTCACATTTCCTTTCAGTGGAATACAACACAATAATTCAGCACAAAAAATATTTAATTAGTGTGCGTGGCGAGACCAGTCACTAATGTAAATTATTGTCAAGAAAGCGTCACGTTTAATTCCACCTGTCACACATCGCATATGTAAATCTTTCAATCAATTGTTTAGCTTAAAAAATATTTGGCTCTTTCGACTTTCTATATGACGGCTCTTGAATAAAAAAACGCAGCTCCTTATACATGACAATTGCACATTTACATATGGACGTGTAAAGTGAAAAAGTCATCAAGAACCAGTAAACTTGAAAAATTAGTTCTGGAAAAGAAAATGTATTTTAACTTTTAAACTGACAAAGCAAAAATGTCAAAAATTGGAAAGCAAACCCCGGTTATTTTCAAGATCAGGTATGCCAATTAATAATAATTTAAAAGACTGATCAAGATTTGATTTTTCTTAAATTTATTTAAGTGTAATTATCAGCGTTAAAAACCATCTTCAGTTTGTTTTTATTCTCTTTCTATTATTTTAAATGAATTTTTCAATTCTTTTTTCTCTTTTTCGATCATGAGCAGCAAACCAAAAATTCAAAAATAATAATCATTAACAAACGAATAGTGAGAGAATAATAAATGAAAAATGAAAGAATAGATCTATTGAATAGAATAATAGTTATTTACGCCACAATTACGGTAAATGAGTTGTTACAGTACGAGTTCGACGTTTATTTTTGAACGAGTACTGTGACGATCATTTAACGTAACGTATAACGTTTTATTTCATACTACATGGGACATTAATTCGTTTTTTTCATTTAAAATTAAATTTTAAAGTAAAAACATGAGTTTGAAATTTAAAGAAAATCAATCCAAATGATTTTCAAATTATCAAGTTACCCTACTTAGTTATTATTATTTTTTTTTTTTGGCTTTATATTTTTCTGTACCGTAATGATTCGTTATCCGGACTGTAAACATTGATTTTCTGTATAGTATGAAATAAAAATATATTTTTCTTCGGTTTTGTACACTACCGAATAAATTAGTTGTTTCGAAAACGAAAAAGATCACTTCTCTCCTTTTATTTCACTCTTCTCTCATAATTTTGAATTTGGTAGAGAATAATTTTTTATTCGTCTTTATTCGATGCCAAATGAATAATCATCACATCACAATATATTTTGTTTTTTACTCACTATTCAGATCGAAAGAGAGGATTTTAAAAATTCATTTAAAAAAAGGAGAAAGGGAATAAGTACAACAAGCGGCAGAGTAGTTTTGAACGCTGGCATTTATGCGAAGTACATATTTATTCGTGTTACAAACTCATTTATATTCAATCTCACTTCACAGAAAACAACAAATTATTTAAGTCATCCAATCGTCGAAATCCTGAGTTGAGTCCGATTCATCAGTGAGAATCTTCAAATACACGCCAATCCCAAAACGCCATTTGTTTAATAAAACGGAAGGCCGAAAGAGCTTGATAGAATCAAGGCTCAACACCAGAAATTGCAGTTGATGGATTTCATTTTCAAAAAAATTAAATTGTATCTCAATCTAGTAGATACAGTCTTACACTTCCAGACTGAGCTAAAATCATCATTTATGGGTAAGGCAATATTTTATTTTATTTATTAATTTAAGTACATTATCAATTTAAAGTTTGTGTTTAATTTTAAATATTATTTTCCACAATATTATGTATTCTTCTGGTACTTTGTCTGTTTTGTTAATACCTAAATTAATGAGTATTTTAAGGGAAAATTCTCAAGAAAATGTTAATAGCTTAAAACTACATACTAATGATATTTAATGTTAATATTATATTTCAGATATTGTCCTTGTTATAAAATTATGTAGAGTTACCATTATTGCCTAAAATTGGCAGAATCGAATTTATCTTATTTTGTCATTTATCCATTGTCGAGTTTATGAACCTTTTCAGTCGAGTACAATTTGTTATTTTGTTTGGAAATATGTACCAAAAAAATTGGACTTTTTATTGTTACATGTAAAAAATCACATGTGAATAAATACACCAAATATTTTTAGAAAATTATAATTTTTTTGAAAATGTTAAGTTTATTTATTTATAACATACATATTTTTATATATTTTAATAATGAGTGCTGCCTCCATTTTTTGAAATCAGCTCAAATATTCTATTGTGCATTGAATCGTACTTGACTTCAAATAATTCAAGGAAATGTCGGCCCAAGCAGCTTTAATGACTTCAATAAGCGACTCCTTATCATTATACTGCTTATCCCCTTCATAAACATTGCGAGAAAGCCATCCCCAAACGTTTTCCATAATATTTAAATCAGGAGAGTACGGGGACCATCTAAGTACATCGACATTCTTCTTGGAAATCCAGCCTTTTACAATCCTTGCCGTATGGACAGGAGCGTTATCTTGCTGATAAATCGAGTTCATTGCTAAGCTAACTCAATATCACCATAGTAAGAAATAGCTCCCCAGACCATAACCCCTCCTTCCCTGCTATGATGTCGATTTAGAACTAGTTCTTTTTTGCATAGGTCTATACTTCTTTGTTGTAGTATTGGTACCTAATCATGTGTTCAAAATGAAATTTAATGTTGGCTAAGGAGAAGGAGCCGATGGAAAAAACAGTTCATATTGACAAAAATAAATGCTATGGAAAAATATAAAGTAAAACAACTCTGTTGTATTTTATACTAATACATACATATCAGTAACGTACATAGAAATCTGGACACCTAAAAAATCACAGTTTTCAGTGTTTGATTTTTGTACTTCCGAACGTACGGAAAAATAACTTTTGGAAATTTCATCTCTACTTGCTGTCTGGATTTTAATGTCCGCTACTGTATGTATACTGCTATCTGTTTACCAAAAATACACTATGACTTTCTATTGATGTTGATTTTGTAAGAGAGTATATAGAAAATGTTGCATGTACTGATCAAAACCAACAAAAATATTGTACATTTGTGTTGCCTTTGGCAACATTTATGTGTCTTTCCTTTAGAAGCCACTACCAAACATGGAGCTAAACTCGTTGTGATCTTTTCAGACTTCCGGTTTGATAGCTCTGTTACGTACACATCATTGACTATGTAGTGTTCACCAGCCCTTGTGGGTCATATATACGTAAAACTTTTAAGAGAAATTATAGTCTTGAAGAAAGGTCATTGTTGAGATGCCGGTAATGTGATTACATCCTGTAATGGCTTTAACTCCTTCTTTTTAAATTTAAGTAGGTAATTCGATAAACTGCTAAAAATTACTTGACTTAAAATAACGGCCACTTTGAATGTCTGTACAATATTTTAATTATTAAAAATTAATTAATTAATTATTAATTAATTAATTTTTAATTAATTATTTTAAAATTGGTTCAATCAATTTTAAAATATTTGTAGAAAGATAATTAAACCTAGTTCAACATTAAAATATTTCTCATACCTGTATATTTTTGTTTTTAACCACTTAACGCATAGGAACGAGTTAACTCGTTCGGATGTTACTTGCAGAATTGCATAGGAACGGGTTAACTCGTTCGGATGTTACTTGCAGAATTGCATAGGAACGAGTTAACTCGTCCAATTAAATTTTATACTAAAAATAGTTTAAATTACGTTTGTTTTTTGTAATTAAAATATTGTGATTGTACTTTACGGCTGTAGTTTATGGCTTTTTATCTCATCAATTTCGATTTTTATGATTTATGATTTTTTATGGTGTATGATATCGATAAGATACGTATTTATGGCTACATATTTCATCATAAACGATAATATGAAAAAGGAGAAAATTGACTGCAGGATGTAATTTCATTACAGGCATCTCAACAATGATTTTGGGTTTTTCCAAAACCTTCGAAAATTCTCTCTGCAGTCAAAAGAGAATTCTCGCAGATTTTGTTTTCTCTTTAGCAAAATAAAATTTCAATTAACTTGTATTGTTTTACTGCTTGTATTGTTAACTGCGCCACTCCACAATATTTGTGAACGACATTATCTTTTAGCGCATTATAATGTCGATTGCACATTTTCTCGTAAAATTTTATACAGTAAAACGTGCAAATGATGCAATGCACCGAGGTAGTAACGGTATAAGAAGAACAAAGGAAAATCGTTGTTGTTGTTGTTCCTTAGTTAATTTTCTTTTCTGTTGCAAACAATTTGAATTTAAAAGAAGGAAAATAAAACAAAATTGTTATTTTTTGTTTATATAAATGTACCTATTGTGTTAAAATAGGTGCAAATAAACATTTTCAATAATAAAAATAAATATTTTTTTTTTGCAGGTTTTTTTTCAAAAATAATATGCGTTAAGGGGTTAATGATAAAAATGAGTGGGAGCAAAGGGTCCAATTTTTGTTTCTAAACTTTATTGTCACCCATTCGCCTAGGTTTTTTATGTAATATTAAAAAATATACAAAGTAACGGTTTTGCCAGAAATCATGCATTTTGAGGTGAATATTTTTTAAATGTATGACATTACAAAAAACCCGATGATAACGTAATCAGAAGATATATATGTAGTTTCGCATTGCAGCTCAAAAATTTTCATTTGCATCGAAAATTAAATTATTTCACATTATAGTTAAGGAATAAAATTTGGAGTATGTAGTTGATTTTATTAGTGGCAATTGCGATTTCCCGTGCGGGACGAGTGGATCGCGCCGCCATTTTTTCAATTCAAATCAGTCACTGGAAAATGTAAGCAGTATAACCTTCTGTCTTAGTGAAGATAATGGGAGCGTGCTTTAGTTTTAAGTTTTTTTTTCTTGTGAAAAATGGTTACAAATTGACAATTTAAAATGTTGTCAATCACTAGTCACCATTTTTGTTCATCTTTCTGGTAATAGGTGCATCCCATGTCGAAAAACGAAACATCGCATCGTTACAGGCTATCCATGAAACGACTAGATAGTAATGAGAAGGAGCAATAAAAGACATCGGGTGTAGTAAGACAACCCACTGAAAGGCAAAGCACTTAACGCTGAATACAATCATTGGGCTGGGGCAAAGTGCTCACGTTGTCGCGATCGAATGTTTTCGTGTATTTATTCAAGCAGCATGGATTCCCCCATTAGATCCGATGAGCGCACTTCTAGTGTCACTGAGATTATCGTTTTTACAGAAATGTTCAACTATGTTACGGCGGCACCATCGGGAAACTAAGGCAACATTGAACATATTATCAATGTACCCGTCGATGTTAGTACTATGGTACAATAAACGTCGCTTTGCTTGGACGATGATCAGGTGTTCAATGTTAACATCAAGAAGAATTTTTGATCGAGTCTAGGCAAAGCGCAGCAAAACCAACTATTAAATGAGCCGTTCAGTGCACAAATTGATTAGCTCCATAAAACAAAAAGTTGAGAAATGCGATGAGAAAATGTAGTGTTTTTTAAAATTCCCTTTATAATGTAAATTTAAATTATATTGTAGAATGCTTAAATACAGATAAACCTATCATAACGGTACATCAAATTAATAAGAATGAATAGCCAAACAATAATCGTCAGTAATGTTACAATTTTTATATGACTAGTGGAGTTAATCGATTTGGCAACTGAAAAAAATAATAAATGAACTTATTCAATGGCCAAAAATTTTTTCCATTTAATGGTGTTAATCTTTATTATTCAGAAAAGGTGTTATAAATATAAAAAGTTATGACTATACCAAGTGCTTTGACACTTAAATTTAAGATTTTTCAAAAAGTGGAGTTAATCGATGTGTGCACTGAACGGCTCAAATATGACATTGACGCGAGTGACTTCGTTAGATAATCAACGCTCGAGCAGATTTTCGAGCCTTTGAAGTATTTGATTCTTATTTGAATTGAATCAGAGTCGTTCGTTTCTTATTTAAATCAAATACGAATCTTATGGTTTGAAGAGTCGAACACATTCGAATCGAATTCACAAATAACAGCCAGGTATCACCTTAAGTCGGAGAATACGAGACGGGTGCCAGCGATTGGACTTATCTCCTTCATTAATACACCTCAAATCGTATCGCAACACCGCTAAGCGCAGATGGCTCGCAATCGCATCTGCATCATCGACGGTATCGACATCATCCAGTCTCCGCGCCGGTGAAACCGTGATATATCGCAATTCAGTAGCTTCACAGATTGTCACTGTAGTAATAGCGCGTCATCTCTGAGAATAGATCCTATTTCTAGACTACTCGAAAACTATCATCATACCTGATTATTAGCCGGATCTAGCTAAATCTGCTATAATCATCGGCGATTTTAATGTTAATTTCTTGCAAGACAAATCGGTACTAGACTTCATGCTCAGCGGGTTCAATCTATCTCATATCGTAAATATACAAATCTAGGCAATAATTAATTTGGAATAACAATTTCTTTCGCTGATTTCCTTGTTCTAACCAATGACAATAAAACGATGTCTTTGAGAACATTGTGCGGATTTTACGTTCACGTTATTTGTTCATACCCGCGACACAGATACACCTGGTTTTCTCGTCCTAATATCATTATACTATGTGTATTGATCAAATATTGTTCACAATATGAACAAATCTGTGGATTTTTGACAAACTAGTTAACTGCAAAAAGTAAATTTTTCAAAAAACGCAATTTGAAATAAAAGGTCGCAGTAGCTTTGAGCAGTAATTACTCATTTCTATTCAACATTTTCCGGAGAAATGGAGGAAAATACCCTTTAGAGACAATTCTCGAGTTATTTTCATTCATAACTCAAAATCGACAAAAATGCAGTTAACCAGTTTCTAAAAAAAACACAGGAATTCTTTGCTTGTAAAGAATTCATTTAAAATATAATAAGTTTGCGTTAGTCAATAACCTTGGTCACATTTTAATTGCGTTAAATTTATTAAATAATGTGAACACTGATTCTAAAAAATTAACAATACAGTAACATTATTACCCATACGGGGGCAAGGTGTGCAATTATTTTGAAATTGGGGGAGATGGTTAATCTGGATAAAAAAAAAATATAAATTGAGTAAAAACTCTCTGGGATCAATATTCACGGAGTACCGTTATAATTTGTTTTTATCAGATTTTCACGTGTGATAGCTCATTAGAAAGATAATTTTACATATTTTCAAATAAGCGTATTAAACTTTAGTGTTAATGTACAATATATCCATTGAATTTTAGTTTTAAATAGTCTTTTGCTGAAAAATCAAACTATTCACCGTTTTATTTTTATTGCAAAGCACTTGAAATACCTTTCCAACAAGCCATCTTACATGATGGAGACTCAACGCGTTCAAGTTTTATAGAACAAAACGTCATAACAAATTAGAGCGACATGCAACATTTCAGTACAATTATTAATTCCAAACTACGAAATTCATGTTTTCTTTTTATGTATACAGTTTCATTCAATAAAGTTAATTTATTTTCAAGCTATTTTAATGTAAAATCATAAAAAATATCAGAATTCGAAAATCGACGCGCTGCGATGTGGTTATTACCAATGGAGAAGCTAATGGTTGTTAAAAATGGAGAAGCACCTTAGTGACTGAATGAAACTGATGGATCACTTATCAACATTTTTTATACTTTTGCAAAACATTGCAGTTTTTCAGTATTTAAAATTAATAAATTGAAAATTTAAAATATAAAATAAAATCAATTAAATTAAAAGTTCTGTTGAATAATATAATATTTAGTTCGGTTTATAATATAATATTTAGTGAGTAAATTTATCGTATGTCATGTCAGAATATTAATTAAAAGTATGTATACGTATACATACATAATATATATTAAATTATTTGTATATTTAATTTTTTTATTTTGATATTAAAAAACTAACAAAATCGAAATATAGTAACTGCTACCTAAATGTATCGACACACAAACTATGATGGAAAATATGACATTTAGCCCAACATTGTTGGCATTTCATTTTTGATGTATCGGATAGCTTTCAGAACCCAACATGTTTATTTTACTAACATGTTGCCAACAGTTGCCGGACCTGAAAGCGCCCACTGTGTCTTACAAACAGTGGATTAATCAAAATGGGAAGAATACAATTTAATCAGTATGAAATTTATTACACTAAATATTTGTTTCCAATTTTTAAGGAAGGTCAAACTTAGAAAAATTACACTACCCTACAAAAACTCAATTTATATTTTTTTTTATCCAGATTAACCATCTCCCCCAATTTCAAAATTATTGCACACCTTGCCCCCGTAAATGTGTTTTTTTTTGTCCGATTTCATGTGGAATCGCTGAATACTCGTAATTAGGATTAAGCGGAACACAATTTTTCGTGAAATTCTCTTCAAAATTATAAAGTTTGTCATTCAAAAATTTAAGATTTCTGGCTAAACTTCTGCGAACCGTTACTATACCCGTTACTATATTGCCTGATCGCATTTTTATAATCTTTACAAGGTTCTCTATCCACCTATCTAACCAGTTTTTTGTTTAGCTCCTAGTGCTCAAGTTATTCAACTTTTGGAACGTTTTTACACGAGATTCCTTAATTCAAACTCCAAAGCCATTCAAGCCATTTTTTGAAGGTGATGACTTGATGAGATAAGTCGAATTATATTTAGTCCAGTCACTGACGGTTTTTTGCTCTGAATTCTTACGGATAATATCGATTTTCGTGGAATTTGGACAGTTAGTAAGGAATAGCTCAAGGAACAAAAGTTATATAGTGCCGATGTGTGCTTTTACCCTGGGGGTGGATGCCACCCCTTCTAGGGGATGAAAATTAGTACACTCAAAATAACCACAGAAACGATAGAGTGATATCGTATGATAGCAAAAATATCGTATGAAGTTTTTTCGATAAATCAATATTTTTCGAGTTATTCGCGATGCAAATGTTAATTTTTTATCTAAAAAATGCATGTTTTAAAGTGATTTTTCACGAATAACTCGAAAACCTTGCGTTTCATCAAAAAATCATTTACGACCAAATTAAAGATTATACAAATTGATTGGTTAATTATAATTTCTTTAGATGTAATACGAACCGAGTTGTGGCTCGTTGAAAGTGACTGTTTGTTTGTCGAAAACTAAATTCATACCTTTCAACATTAAATAACGAATAAATGACCAATTTATGAAAAAAAATTGTTAGATGTTTTTTCAAGTATTTGAAAAAACCTTTAAAACTAGCTTCAGTAAAAGTCATTACCATAAAAACTTACAGAGTTATGATTAAAATAAAATGGTGATCTCGTTTTTTCGGAGAAAAAATCAGCAATGAAACTAATGGCTTAACCGCAAGAATTGAAATTAACTTTAATCCATTTACAATGTACATACTTTATTTAAGTACTAACAATATGTTCTAGAAGTTTGAATGGTTTAGAATGTCTAGATTTGAAAAAAAGTTTGAATCAATTTTGAAATGATTTTTTCAAATTTTTGAAAAAAATTTCTTTTTTCACAATAACTCAAAAACTTAAAAAGAAGGTGAGTACAAAATGCGAAAGTACAGAAAATTAAGATTTTTCTTGCAGAACATTTTTCTTATTTTTTTATTTCTCTAGGATGAAAACTAATTGAGATATTATCATCGTTTTATGTTGGCATTTGACTGCGAGGACCACCTTCCCCGCACCCTTAAAACTCAAAAATCTCAAAAACTAAGGGATCAAGGAAGTTCAACTTTACAGGCCTTGTAGCCCTTGAGATTCGCTACAAAATGGTTTTTAGAACATTTGGATATCTTTAAAATTAACAGGTGGCACAGTGGTTAGCAGGCTAGATGAATTTAAAAAGGCTGAATTAAAAAAAGTGAATTAAAAATGGTGATTTTTGTATGAATTTGTATGAACACCTGTTACCTTTTTTAATTCATTTTTTTCTGAAATAAAAAAAGTATTCCTTTTTCATACAATATTCGCTTTTTTTGTTTCATTAATAAAGACTTTTTTTAATTCAGCCTTTTTTAATTCGGTACCCCTGGTTAGCATGCTTGCTTTAAGCTCCGGAGGTTCCGGATTCAATTCCCGGCGGGTGATGAAAAAATCACGGCTGGTTAATGTAGGACCAATTAATTAATCATTCATTATCCGTTAAAAAATGATTTCGTAACTTCATAATGAAGCGGCCATATCCCTATATGCGCTCGTTGGTCGTAAAAGATTTTTTGATGAAACGCAAGGTTTTCGAGTTATTCATGAAAAATCGCTTTAAAACATGCATTTTTAGATAAAAAATCAACATTTTTGCTGCTTGCATTTTTTGCTTAGAATTCATCCCTCTATCGATTTCTGTGGTTATTTTGAGTGTACTAATTTTCACCCCCCCTAGAAGGCGTGGCGTCCTCCCCCAGGGTAAAAGCACACATCGGCACTATATAACTTTTGTTTCTTGAGCTATTCCCTACTTACTGCCCAAATTTTACGAAAATCGGTATTGTCCGTAAGAATTCTGAGGTAATGACCTATTTTTACCGTCAATGACTGGACTAATTAAGATGTTCTACGGAATACTCAGAATAAGGTATCTCTATTCTCTATGTTGTATAAATGTGGCCTACGTCGGATTTAAAACTTATCACCCTGTGGCGAAAATATGATTTACAAAGTTTCTACAATTACGTACAATCCACTGTATAAAATTGGTTTCTAAGAGTCAACATAATGTTTGTGTTTATCTTATGCACAAAAACATGAAGCTGATGATTGAAGGCATTATAAATGCGGTTAATTCCCGATACAATAGTCAATTCCCTTTTAAAAATTGCAAAAATTTAATTTCATTCATTATGTGTGGTGATGAACAAACAAAGGAATGTCCCATTAAATTGTGTGAGGTTTGCTCTAATCATTTGGTAGAACTTGAGGAATTGTTATGTAAAGGCTTCAATAATACATAGGTGTCAAAAGTTAAATATAAACAAAGAAGTAGAACTTCTTCAACAAAAAAAACAATCTCTACAAGACGGTGAACAACTTGTACAATATGATTTCGCAAGATTCAGTGCAAGATTCATCCGTTCGTTATTTATCACAAGAATCCTGTATCGCAGTGCACCTCTTCAAATCTAAAATGATTCAATTTATAACGGCAGAAATATCATCGAACATCAAAAAGATTTTCTATATGTCTGATGGAGCTATAACACAATATAAAAATAATTTAATTAATCCAATACCGTAGACAGACACAGAGTTAATCGCGATTTTCAGTTGTCATTTTTGTCAAAAATCGCGTTGTGGAAACAAAATAATCCGGTTTAGGTGAAAATAGTGTAATGACAGGCGACTATCATTACACAATCTTTACAAAAAACTGGATTATTTCGTTTTCACAATGCGATTTTTGATAATCGGGATACATGAAAATGAAAATCGCGATTAACTTTGTGTCTGTCTACCGTATAATTAATCACGAATGATCGCAGCTGAGTGGCATTTTCACGCCACCAGTCACGGCAAAGGAGCGTGTGATGGTTTTGGTGGAACATTCAAAAGAGACGCATGTCGCCTCAGTTTAACAAAAGGATCAATATTTTAAACATCACACAGCTAATGGGCCAAGGGATCTCAAGGTTATCATTATTTTATACCTAAATAAAAAAAATAAATTTGTGACTTAATTATTTTCAAATTCAAAAATCGTTAGTGAACAACATCATTGTACCTTTATACATTGGATTTTTATTTTTGTATATCAATTTTTTAAACCTTTATTCTATAGCGTAATTCTTTCATCAATCTCGCTGGGCTGGGAGTAATACATACTCACTTCGTATAACAATAAAAAGTAAAAATCTATTCATAAATATTTACCGTTTTTATTTCGTTTACTCTTCTTTTGAGAAAAGTAAATATATTTACCCAATTTAGTGTATTTACTTTTTTTTTTTTTTTATAGGGTGGGTATTTGTAGCCCAGAGCACTGCGACCATTGAGGCCTATTGTGCATCCGCAGAGATTCTTAGTTGAAATGTAGGTCTATGTCCTTAATAAACGCCGCTACCTGATGCATATCCAGTGGTTCGGCATTACAGTGTATTTACTTAGTCTTAGTAATAGATTAATGAGGTTGGGATCTGGGAGTAACCCTTAATTTTCTAATTCCATATGTTTTCTTTTATCTCAGTTAGTTTTAGGAATACATATATTTAGCACTGAATTTGTAATGTCAAACAAAGAGATGTAGGATTACTACATTAGTTGCAACAAATTTTGCTTCAGAAATGGAATTTAAGTTTCCAAAATGTTGGGAAAATCTTTTGGTGGTAATGCACTGTACGAGGGCGAATATTTTTGATTGGTATAACTTGTTCAAAGAATGTAGAGAACGCGTTAAATACGATGAACGTTCTTGCCGTTCTTTGACGTCTACCGATGAACACCGCGTCAAGGATTTGGTGCTGAAAAATCTTCGATTGACAATTAGAGATGTTTTTGACATCACGCAAATATCACGTTTGGGTCAGAATTTTGGGCAGACAACTAACTCTTGGTTCTTGTATCACGGTAATGCGCCATCTCACTGCATTGGTTGTATGTGACTATTTGGCGAAAACTCGACCAATATCTTTCCAAAACCACCCCATTTCGCCTGATTTAGCTCCGTCCCAGTTCTGGCTATTTCCGAAACTCAAAAAACTGCTGCGGGGACATCGTTTTGACTCGATTGAAGAGACACAAGCCGAATCGAAGAAGGTTTTGAAGGCCATTCCGGAAATCGACTTTAACAACTGTTTCGAAGACTGGGACTATTATGAAATTTCTGATATCATTTTTTTTTCGATACTATCGAGTGTTTCGATAGCTTCGAAAATAGCTATTATGAAATAATCGATATCGAAATCAATTTAAATGTGACATCACAGAGATTCGACGCTAAATAAAAGGGCCTAAGTGACAAAACCTAAATTGTGAACCAAAAACAAAATACAGTGAAGAGTATATTTACAACAAAACAGCAAATATGTTTTTCAATTATTTAACGTTATAAAGTAGTATTTTGAAACACTAATTTTACTAAAACTAATCCCAATGGGGCATGCTTATAGTAACAACATTCGCCGCTGTTTTTAAATGCAGCACCCTCGGTACAGGTTAGCATGTCAAATGTCATTAGTGTTTTATATCGAAACTGTATGGTGGATTTAATAACACAAAATAATTTTTATATTTTAAAATGTTTGTAAGTCGTTTATCGACGCGTTCGAACTTCGTAGCCATAAAATAAAATGTCAAACTTTATTGTAACCTTTAGCACGACGGTAATGACATCTGATGTGTGGAAACAAAAACAAACTCTTTTTGCATGCCCATTAAGATTTAAAAAGAAAATATTTATTCAAATTTTTTATATTCTTTGAATGGAAAAAATATATCGAAACCACACACTTGTGCCGTTCGTCCTATAGATAAACGGTAAAAACAACGGAACCAATTTGTTTATCTTTTTTCTGTTTAGAGCTATCGAAAGAGAACAGAGCGGAGAAAAATAGACAATTAAAAACGTAATTTCAGAATTTGTGTCGCTTGAGCCCTTTGATCGAATTAATGTCGAATATAAGACATAGAGTAAAAATATGCAATTTTCAAGAAGCTCTGTGTGAAAAAGAGAAAGACTAAAAATAGATCAGGGGCATATTTAGAATTTTATTCATGAATTGGAATGAATGGGGCTTGCTTACAATAAAACAATTAAAATTTTTAAAAACATTCTTATTTTAGTTTCAAATCACATATATAGTAATTATTTTTAAATTAAACTTTTTTAATAAAATAATTTTAATATTAAAAATAATTTGTCTAAAAACACGTTTACTCATTGTTATTATTATATCTAAGCAAAATGCGTCATTATTTTAAACTTTTAGCGCAGGCCTAGTAAAAATAATTGTAAACAAATCGTAAGAACTACAAATGCGTTGATAAAATAAAATGGTCGTCACCTCAACCCCGGCTAAGAAAAAAAATCACAAACGCCAAAAGTCGAAAAATGCGTTAGGCTGTTTTCCAAACGCCGACTTATTTCAGACTTATTGACTTATTTGACGCCATCTTGAATAAGTCAATGAAGTCATTCCAATTGCTTTTATCGACTTATTTTGAAAATTTTTGACAAAACACAATAATTAGACAGAATGTTTCCATGACACCAAAAATAAATAAGTTTTCTATAGGAAAAATTACTAAAGAATAAGTCACCTTTTCAGCAGACTTATTTGAATAAGTTCGAATAAGTCAATAAGTCGGTGTTTGGAAAACAGCCTAAGGGTCATATTTGGATTCTGCAAACAAATACCTATTTTTCTGTTTTTTTTTTAAACCCAAATATCTTTCATTAAATGCCATAAAATCACGTTATTTAGTAGTCAAGTTTCATATTTGACATGACAAACTATCGAAAAATTTCGTGATAGCTCATTTTCGATACTATCGGAAAAAAACGCTATCGAAAATTTCATAATAGGGCCCCTGGAAAAAACGTTAGCATAACTGTATTCTATCCGAAGGGGATTAGCTACCGTTGCTTTCTAGGACGCGCCGCCACTAATTATGTAGCGATTCCATACGAAAACGATCATCGTTTGTCCTGACCCCGTTTGATTTAGCAGAAAATCTCTGAAAATGTTCTCTTCAATAACTCAACTTATGTTTTTGTTTCCTTTTTTGGTATTGTTTTTCGGAGCAGGGCCATTCCCCGTTTTCTGAATTTTTTCAATTTTCGTAAAACTTAAACATTGAAAAAATGCCTTTGACTCAAATGCTCGTTATCAAAAACTATTTAACCGATTTTAATAGTTGATGGGTAATACGAAAGGGAAGATACTTTTAATTTGTATAAGGCCCGACTCCGTTAGTTAACCTAATTTAATAAAATTCAAATTAAACAAATTCACATGTGTTTTAATTGACAATTAAATATTTCTTTTTCTATTTATTTTAGGAATTCACTTGACCATTGACACAAGAGGAAACCGTTTTTTATTATTAAAAGATTACACATTTTATAAGTTTTCTGTTCATAAACACCCCGAGACATGGTATTGTGCCCTAAGGAAGTCGCAAAAATGAAAAGCTCGATTTAAAATTCAATTTAACCACCAATACTAAAATAACCAGGATGTACCTGAAGTAAAATATTAAGTTATTCACTTCGACAAACGCTTATCGTGGTGTAAACATATATGAACAAAAAAAAAAACAATTGGGAATGAAACTGTCAAAAATGTATTGACTGATAGGCAGAAATCAATTTTATCGATTGAAAATAAACTGCTGCTCTATAAAATGATAATAAAACCTTTCTGGACGTATGGTATGTAGCCGGGGAACAGCCACCAACTCAAACTTGGACAATCCTCAGCGAGATAAGGAGAATTCAACGAAACTAATTGAAATGTATTATTTATGTAATCTTCAATTTTATTATTAATATGATTTTTTTTAATAAAACTAAAAGCCAAATTTTTGTAATGTACCTACTTACTATTTATTTCGAACATTTTATTTTAGAACTAACTTGCCTTAAATATTTTCCAATATATGTTTTTTTCTTATAATTTTAGTAACGGTCACCAGTCATGACACTGGCCCCTATGTTCGACGAAATGAAAGATTTCGTAAAATTTAAAATCCAATATGTACAAGGATTGATTATTCTTAAGTTAATACGAGATTCAGTGGTATTACACACATATATTATACATTTATTGTATCGTAATACTATAGGTGAAAAATTCGTGAAATCAAATATTCAACATATGGCACCGAAAGTCATGTTTTAATTTTGTGATTTTTATGTTATGAATTTATAGTACTGGGTAAAAAAACATGTTTGTAGAACACGATTTTTGTTTTGTTGTTGTAAAAGATACAGTTGCTCAAAATTTGTGAATTTGCTGAAAATGGTAGTGCATTTATGCAAATATAAAAAAAAACATTTATCCGAAAAATATAAAATAGAGCTCATTTTAAAGCTGAGAGTAAGAAAATATTTAGAAAATAACACCATCTTTAAGTTTTTCATTTTCAAAATGGCCGCCAAACTGGGTTTTCTCAATTATTTTATAATCCCTGTTCATCTAGCTTTAAAATGAGCCCAATCTAATAATTTTCGAATACTTAGTTTTTTTTCTATACCAATAAATACCAGTGTTTAAATTCATTTTTTCTTTCCCTTCTTTTATCTTTTTTTTCTCTCTTTGTGAAAGAAAACAAAAAATATTTTAAAGATAGATGAACAGGAGTTATAAAATAATTATAAAAATGGTGCCATCTTTTATTTCTTCCTTTTAAAAACGGCCGTCGATACTTTCTTTTTGGATTTTCTCACATCTGCTTGTTTTTTTTGTTATTATTTTTTTTTTGTGCCATTTAGTTTTATTAGAGATACTAACAAATCAGGGCAGCATCTCGTTTTTCGATTTCGTCCAAAATACGTTTAAATACATAAATAAATTTGTAGATTGTCATACTTAAACGTGTTTTGCAAGAAAACGAAAAAAAATACACATTTGTTTTTTTGATGTGTTATAGAATTAAATGGCGAACAAAAAAAAAATCGATTTTCCCGAAAATTGAGATTGGTTTTTCTCAAAACCCAATTTGGCGGCCATTTTGAAAATGAAAAACTTATAGATGGCGTTATTTTCTAAATACATATTTTCTTACTCTCAGCTTTAAAATGAGCTCTATTTTATATTTTTCGGATAAATACTGTTTTTATATTTGCATAAATCCACTATTATTTTCAGCAAATTCACAAATTTTGACCAACAATATTTGCAACAACACCAAAAAAAAATCGTGTTCTACAAAATTTTTTTTTACCCAGTTCTAAAAATTCATAATTTAAAAATCACAAAATTAAAATATGACTTCCAAAAATTTTGATTTAGGTACGTATTTTCACCTATATTGAATACATTTTATTTCATTGTTTTTAAAACATAGCCATACACCAAAAGAACAAATGCATTATGGTTGACTCGCGAGTGGTATATATCAAGCAACAAGCAGCTCGAAATTATTAATTTGAATTATTTCAATTTAGGTAAAAAATTAAATTACGAAAGATTTCAGTTTTATCGCCAAAGTATTTCAAATTACAAAATCCATTGGAGGTGTTGCAATAATATTACGGGAAAATGCTCATTTCGGTTACATTCGGACCATTCTGGTATTATAATCAATGTGCGCGATGATCATAAACAGTATTGTACCGATAAAATCGAAAAATCTCTCAACTAAACCTTATTATATGTAATATAATGTATATTCAATAAATCCATTTTTAGAAATATACAAAGAATTTTTATTTTTCAATATTTTGTTAGTTTAGTTAGAGTAAGGGTTGGCTTCAAAATTTCGATGCTACAAAATTTCGGTTTTTATAAATTCTGGAAATTAGGGATTTTAATTTTAAAACGAAAATAACCAAAAACAATAAATTCTAGAAAATGGGTAATTTAATTTTCAAATAAAAATAAATAAAAACCGAGATTTCAAAACGTTCCCGCTTAGTACTCGTAGTTATAAAATAATATTTTTATTTTGCGTTAATTTTAATAATTGTCTATATTTTTTCAGGTCAAAATCGCAAAATAAAACTAATAAATGATCAATTAGGAAAATTATCAAGCATCATTGCTAATCATAACACAAAAGCCCGGAATTTTCGATTACCAATCAAAAATTTTGTGGAACTTGAGGAATTAGAGGCGCGAGTTAACAACGATGCAAATGAGGCAAACAGTTTTGTAATAAAATCATGATAAAGCTAATAAGATCAACGTTTGAAATAATAATATTTTGTTTTTATTTTTAGGAGTCCTATTTATTAAATTTGAAAGGAAGTCAAGACAATAACTTACCAAAATATATAAGAAAAATTATAACCGATGACATATTACAACATTGTAATTGGACAGGAGCCAAAGGAAAAAGAGCTTTATCACGACTAAATATTTTCTCAAAAATTGTGTTTTCCATTTGGAGCAGAAATAACCCTAACGGCGTTTTCGGATATTACGATCGGGAAATGAGAATTGCAATTCGCTTTGCAAAAAATCGATTAAATCAACGTGCTCATAGATACAGGAAAAGTCATACAAAATAGATGTGTTTTTTTTTAAATTAATAAAGTCATTTATATAGATCAAAATATGTTTCTGAAATTAAATATTAATAATTTTAGTTTATACTATGCATAAAATTGGAACATTTTTTTCAGAAAAAAGACAACAGAAGAACTTGACGGACATAAACTTTTCTCAACTTTCGGTAATTTTTGCCCTCCATACCAACATAAAAAAACTTATATTTTTTTTCATATGAGACTAAACAAATTATGGTTTTTAAGTTGGTATGGAGGGGGAAAAAATTACCAAAAAATTGTATGGTCGTCAAGTTCTTCTGTTGCGAAATTACCATAAAAGTTACTGAAATTAACTTTTAGAGTATGCGGCATTAAAGTCTTAAAATTAATCCAAATGGTTGAATGTTCATTGGAACCACAACCAAATATTAATTATTACTTAGATGCAGTAATAGGATACAACCTAAACGGAACGGTTTATTTCTACTAGAGGAAAAAAATTTAACACATTCGACATTTATAATGGTAATAATATTGCATTCTCAAAAAATTTTGTTTTAAACATGGTCCTATTTTCTATTTAATTTTAGGAAGACACACTCAATATGAAATTTCGCAATCATAAGCGATCAATTCCTATTTATAACAAATCGGAAAGGGGTGGTACAAAATATAAAAGGCTTTATATTTTTTACAAATTTTTTGAAGGTTACTCTGTGGTTAGTATGTTTACACTCTGTGGTTAGTATGTTTTATTTTATATTTACATGGATGTTTTCGATATTTTTCAGATTGCTAGTTATTATGTGTTTCTTCACAATGTTAGTAAAGAAATAATCCATTATCATAAAATTACTAATCCGGTGTGGAAAAATTCCAAATTTTCCACCAACATTGTTAAGGTGTGTTTTAGGAGTAGTTCTTTTACGAAGATTTTTTATAAATAATACTAGAAGGATACTTCCTCTTCGCCGAAAAGTAGTTTTTAAATAAATATAAATAAATATAAAAATATATGAATGTATAATTGTAATTTCAATACATACTTCTATTTATATAAAATTACACAGTAAACGACTGGTGGCTAAATTATGGTTTCTCAAAAATAATAGTTCAGTCTAATTCAGAATATCGAAATTAAAAAAATTGTTTCTGTTCGGCTACATCTTGTGTGCTTTAAGATTAGGCTAAAATTTCGTTTTAAGAAAACACAAAGAAGTACATGATTGAATTTTGTTTTATTAATTAGATTCAAACAAACATGTTGGAGAAAATTAGTGGAATATCTGGTCGATTACCTCCTTAAAACGGCTCTTATTTGTAGGAGAGATTGGGGAGTTGTGAGACGGGTTTTGTTTTTGAACTTGAACAACTCCACAATCACAATATTCTTCATATCTGAAGGCTTTAAACTCTAGTTCGACAGTAATGGTAGCTATTAGTTCATACCTTTCATCGAAAATAATCAGTTTTGACAAAATTTAAATTTCAGGAAAAAAACATTCATTTTTGAAATGTTCGAAGAAGAAAATTTTGGGGAGTTGTGAGACACTACTTAAAAACAATTAAAATGACATATTTGATAATTATTTTTTTTTTAGAAAAATCTTCAATAAGAAAAATGAGACAATTTTTAAGAAAAAATCTTATGAAAATGCAATACAATCAATCCGATTCGCAGTGAACGCTTGTATAATATCCAGCTTGTAACATTGACACACTTTAAGTGCACAGCTCGATCACATACATTGCAATGAATGGAGTTATTTTTGGTCATTTTTTTCGGCATTGCACCTTTGCAGATGATGCAGAAGTGTTCTTCAGAATCCGATAAACTTGGAATATGACGGAGGATGGCGCTGTCTCACAACTCCGCAAATTCTATATACATATATGTATATATTTATTTATTTATATATGTATATATTCAACATGGCCACATAGTTATTAGCACATTGCATGTTCATGCAAACATGAAAGTGTGTCGAAACTTAATTGAATAACGATTCATTTGTATATATTTACCTTTGCAATTCCCTTGAAAAACTGATCGAAAGTATTACAAACAAAATTGGTCAAGAAACTTTTCGAAACTTTTTAAAACACATTACATGGAGAGACGCTCAGAATGCGTGTTTACATAATGAATTCTAGTTACATAGTGAGGTTGCATTGAGAAACAATTTTGACACTTATCACCAACGTCAAACTTCTGAAATATGACGGAGGATGGCGCTGTCTCACAACACCCCAATCTCCTCTACATTAAAACTGAAAAAAATTCTCTGAAAATTGTAGTATGCTGCTAAATTATTGAAAACTATAAAGTAATAGAGGGTATTAATACCTTTAGTGTACGTTTCGACAGCAAAGTTCGTTGTTATTTTTGCAACGCTTCTCACATGGATAGAGCTGTTTCCTCAAACGTCAAATGAAGTAAATTGACCACTAACGGTGTAGGCCAAACATATTATTATTATTATTAGTTGAGGGCCATGTGGGCGTTCAAGCCACCCCGCACTGCGACCTAAAAGATCTTTTGTGCATGGACCCTACTTAATGAGCCGTCCAGTCAATATTCAGGCTCTTAATGAACCTGATAATACTGCCGGCCGGTATATGGTGCATACCATCCGGGCTCATTACTCTCCCTCCTAGATGTTGTAACCTTTTGCAGAAAATGGCTGGGCAATGGCACAGAACATGTTCCGCTGATTCCGCTTCCATGTCACAGAAGCGAGATCTATCCGTCGGACTTAGGCCCATTTTCTTAAGGTGATACCTTAAGGGGATGTGACCTGTGAGGAAGCCGGTAAGCAGCCTCAACTCAGGTTTCCTAAGTACGAGACATTCCTTGGCCCTGGCCGACGAAGGTGAAATAAATTCCTTCGCCTGTCGCAAACCTGGAATTCCGCGCCAGTAAGAGGACTTTTGCACATCCTCCCAGCGTTTAACTGCTGCCCTAAGGTGCCCCTTAGAGACGCCGCAGAAGGGCTCTGGTCCAATTAATGGAAAGGCAGATCCCTCGCGGGCGAGGACATCAGCTGCCTCGTTTCCCACAATTCCAGTGTGCCCTGGCACCCAAACAAGTGTTACCTTATTTGAGCTTGCCAGCGATTTAATAACCTTCAGACAATCCCATACCAGCCTTGACTCAATGGTAAAAGACCTAAGAGCCTTTAAGGCCGATTGGCTGTCTGATACGATATAAACCTTTGCGTCGTTTAGGCCTTTAGAAATGCCTATCCTAGCACAAAGTTCTATAGCATGCACTTCTGCTTGAAAGACGGTTGCATTGGTACCCAAGGACTTCGAGAGTGATACTCCACTCCCATGTATCCACTCCCAGTGGATAGAAAATGTTGTTTATGTTTTTGACATATGTAATTTTAATTTTATTTGTTTGGTTCGGCGCGGCGGAACATTTTGATTGTTGTTGCGTTTATTAAAAAAAAATCGGAATGGAATCGAAAAAACGTAAAATTTGAAATGCCCAACTCAAATTTTTTTTTCTATTGCAGAAAAACATAAAAAAATACTTTCGTGTACAATAAGTACACACATAAGAATGTAAATAAACAATAAATTAAATTTGAAACGTCAAAAAAGTGTTGACACTCCAAAATAAACTGCAATAAAAACTGCAATAAACAGAGGATGGAATTTTTTTTATCCGTGTTTATACAATCGACGAAAAAAAGAATCGTCGGTTGAAGATTAATCTGTATCGCCGGATTTTTTTTAATCTATCCGTGTTCATACAATCGGGCCTTTATGTTTGAAACTTACTATGAAGTTACCTTGGTCTATTTCCAAAAATGCCTAGTATATACATAAACAAAAAAAATGTGTATCGATACAAAATTTGTAACCCATCCAAATAAAAAAAACATTCAAAATAACAACCAAAAAGTACTAATGCCTAGATATTGTTTGGTTGTTATTTTTACATTAGTACTAAAATACAAAATTTCCCCTACGAAATTATTAAACCACGCTATATCGTAAATACATCAGTTATTCTGACGTTTATTGAATGTTTTGACAAATACGACACGTAGAACATTATTTGGCTATTTTGAACAGGTTTAAGGAATTTTAGAATTGAGCATGACCATTTGTAACAGATAAAATGTGATTGGTGATCATTAAATCGAATTCTGGCGAGCTGCGCGCCAAAATTTGTGCTGATTACCCAAATGCCTAGATCGAAAATATTACAAAATGCCAACATGGCGGCTGATGATGCCAAATGCATATATGCCAAAATGGCGGCTCAAAGTTATAAATAAAATATTACCTAATTGTAGACGTATATTTTTAAATTCAAAAGTATTCTAATAAATTTTGAATTAATAAATTCAGAATATAGTCGAAAATCACCTCCTTGACACAACTCTCTTTCTTCGTGCGAATCTCAAGAATATTTCCAGCAGCAATTCTATTCAACCTTAAACTTGTCATTCATTTACAACCAGTTTCAAAATTGTATCAAACGTCAAAAAGTAGAAATACATATCTAAACGAAATACTCACACAACCATACAAAAAAAATATTTCCCGTTGTTAAAATTACAACGAGATTTGCGGTCGAAACCAGCATTGCTACGCAACACTACAACAGTCGCGCGTTCACAAAATGGTGTATCAACCGTTGCTATTTATCTAGATGAACAAAATTTTAAGTATTTTGACCTATTAGAATCTAGTAACTAGATGAACGGAATAAAATGTTCACAATTTTGATTGGTTTTTTTGTTTGTGTTAGTGAGTTGCAATTCGTTGGCACAAAACAAACAAAAATGTTTATACAGGGTGCGGAAAAATTATGTTCTTTTACTTATGATTTTTTTATTTTATTTTTAATTTTCGTAGCAAATCATAAGCATAATAACTAAAATATATTCCTTCAGGTGACCTTGGGAGGTCATGGAAAATACATATTCGGACGTACAATTGATCGCTCTTTCCGAATCCTCTTCTACTGTGAGGCAGTAGTAATGATGTGCTAAATTATTTCTTTTTGTTCTGTTTTGCTTATTTTCTCTTACGTTTTTAACAAAAAAGAACCGACTTAGCATCATTAGGCAGTAGCGGACCAGATATTTTCTGTAATTTTTTTCTAACGTGTTTGTTCAACGCGAATTTAAGTAATAAAACAAAATTGAAGAACACTTATGTCGTTTTCGATTCACCAAAAAAAAGCAATCCGTTGTCAAAAGAATAGTTTTTATACTGTCAAGTTGTTCGATTCGTCAAGAAAAAGCAATCGGTCGCAAAAGCAATTGCCTTCTTCTCTTTTTTAAAATAGAATTTTAAAATGTACCTAATTTCTTCTTTCTTTTGTTTGATTGTAATCTTTAAAATCACATTTTGAAAATAGCATCTGAAACAGTTGAGTATATACTCGTAGGTATATTAAAAAATTTAGCAACTGTGCAGCCATTGCAGTCAGTCCAGATATTGCGGTATTAAAATACAGCAAAAACTGCCCACGGCTGCATTCGTAAATTTTATGTTCAAATGTCAAATCGCGAGTATTTTGAAGAAGAATTAATTTTTGAATTAAAAGCTGGGGTGGGATGTTGTAACATCACTTTCGTTTCGATTCGAATTCCTGCATTATCTGCACAGCCGACTAAATTTTTGAATGCACCCTCTATATTTTTATATATGCCGCATACTTGGAAACTACCGATAAGGGGGTTTTATACGATACTACATGTCGTAAGACAAAGTACGATGGCAAACTAACGGTACATTTTGATTTGCTTTTACATTGAATAACATGTTGGATAGACTTCATTATTCATTATTCGTCAAGCAGTAAACATGTGAACAAGGGAAAAAATCAAATGCCCGAACGATGACTTCCGCATTGGTTGCAGCTTTTATAATCCATTATTAAAAATGTCATTACTAAAAATGTTTGTAAAAACTTGTTTGTTTTTAATTATGCCCTGCGATGTGAATATGTCAAAAAAAAAATTGTTCACAAAATTTACCAAGTCCGACATACATTCGTTTACATGGTCCAACATACCAGACAAACCGTCAAAAAATCAAATAAATTTGATTTTCATCGGACATGTCCATTAGACCGTAGTTTTTAGCTTTTACACGATCGAACTTTCCGTCTTGTCGAACATGTCGTCCAACATGTAGTATCGTATAAAACCCCCTATAGTAACTATTTTGGTAATTTTGCAATAGAAGAACTTGACAGAATTAATTTTTCCTCATCTTTTTTTAAAAATTAGAGTAAGCGAAATTAGAGTAGGCGAAATATAAAACCATTCAGGCCATGCGGGATATTCTACAATCGAAAAAAAATTCGAAATTTTAGGGCCTAAATTTATTGTGTTATCTCAAAATAAACCAAAAAGAGATTAATTGACCCGAATGAGACTAATATTTATATAAGACAGAAGTTTGTTGTTTCAAAACGCAACAATATATGTATTTCAAAATGTATCTGTCATAATAAACTCTCAACTGCTGAGATAGTCTAATTACAACACACTTATATGAAACACGGGTCGTTTGCTTTCAAACTAATATCCTAAATTATATTGGAGGGTCAGAGAAAAACCTGTGAAAATATTTAAAAATTACGCCAAGGCACGAATTTTGTAAATACATAAAACTGTTGCAACGAAATTTAAAATTCGTAACACAAATTTATAAATTTTCGATCACAAATTTTCTATTAATTCTCTTATTTTTATTTATAAGTTTTTGTATATTTGTGTTTCAATATGACATAAGGGAATAACTCAAGTTACACCCTTTTATTATTTCAAATTCGAAATCAACATATTCGAATTCATCTCATATCAATTTTTTGTAATAATCCAGCAACTACAAACAACCGTAATAATCATTTAAAAAAGCAAGAATTCAAAAAACTATACGATTTTGAACAACTCTTAATTTTAAAAACGTTTTCCTGAAAAATGCGAATTTTAGAGTTATTCCCTTATGTCATATTAGTCGTGTTCCAGTCGACCAGCTCAAGTACTTATAAGTACTTAGGTTGCTTAAATTAATTACTAGTAACTGCTCTTGCATTCTGGCAAGTGCAGTTACGAGTAGTTAAATTTAAGCAAAGACACGAACGTAAGTACTTATAAGTACTTGAGGTGGTCGACTGGAACACGACTATTACCACAGATTTATACAAAAAGTGCAACAATATTTGAGAGCAATCTAAAAAATAAACATATGTATTTTGATAGAAAATTTTGTTTTTACAATAAAATAATGCCAACAAATTACTCAGTAAAACTGTTTTTTAATTTTTTCGTGGTACTCATTGAAATGACGGATACATGTTTTTTTTTTAACCGTCTGTTTTTCCATTGTTCGATATTTCAGTAATGACAGTTTTTAAATCTGATTTTCGGCTCCCACATAAAGTACCGTTATCTTAGACAGTATAGTCAATAGACTATATTTTGGCCGATAGATGGCATTTTCCCTATGAATCTATCTATATCTATAAGAGTATTTCCTTGACAAGTTTGCAACAACAATTGCATAGGATAAACCCTCGCAAGAATACCATTAACCCAAAAAAATATTGGATTAAATTAGACCCAATTCTAATTTTTGTTTATGATACCTGCCACCAGGTCATATTTCATATTAAATTTATATTTTATTTCGAAAAGTTGGCTTTGCCAATTAAATCAAATTAGCTATTTTCTTGGGAAACAAATAAACAAAAAATAATTCGAATTCAATTTTGTTCAACAAAATACGCTTTATATATGAGCCGTTTATTTTGAAAGTGACATAAGTCACTTTTTCAAAAAATCAAGTTAATGATAACAATAGATAAATGACAGATAATCTTTCTAACGGTAAATAATTTATTGTCAAAATAAAAAAAAATTAATCCCTAATACATGTGCAATAAAAATAAGAAAATAGAAAATTCCGTATACGTAGAATTCGGTTATAATGAACGGTCTTGGGACAAATAATTTTGTTCATTATAAACGTGTGTTCATTTTAACCAAATATTTGGTTATAATGAACAGCGTTCATTATAACCGAATGTTTGGTTATAAGGAACAGTGTTTATTATAACCAAATATTTGTTATAATGAACACCGTTCATTATAACCGTAAATACTTGGTTTATGCATTCGAAATGATATAAGAATGAATGTATAATAGAAATATACGAGTATTTACTCCAATTAATCAAAAATGATTACTTTATTATCATTTTCAAAATATGTACATAAATAATACTAGTTCAATTACAATACATAAATGCAATATTTCAATTAAATGCTAGTTCTGCAACTCATTATGCGTTCCATCAGCAACGCTCAACGCCAATCTAATCACCTTAATGGAATTTTGAATATCTTTTTGGGAAGGATGCTGAAATTCTTCTTCTGAAAATTCATCGTCAGAATCTATAATTTTCGCATGTCGTTTAAAATGTCATCTTGATTAATTTTCTCGTATGTTAAAATGTGTGAATCGACACCAACATATTCTTTGAGTGGGATGTCATTGACTATCGTCTCCAGCCGCGGATTGGTCCATAACAATTGCAGAGTATCATCACTAATCTCTTCAATTTGATTGGTCGTGCCTTGAAAAAATCCGGCTTTGCCAAAAATTTTTTTGATGATTTCGGCTCTTACTTTATCCCAGGTTTATTTTAATGTTTGTCAGCAAAATGTTTTCTTCATTTTCCAAATCGCATATTAATTTTCGGACAACGAACTCATGATAATATCCTTTTATAATTTTTATGACCCCTTGGTCCATAGGTTGCGAGATTGCTGGTGTATTTGGCGGTAAAAACTTCAACTTAATAGCGCGTAAATTTGGCACTTCAAAATGTGATGGACAATTATCAGCGATGAATAAAACTTGTCACGATTCACTTACGAATTTTTTATCAAACTGTTTTAAATATTCCTCCCATTCGAAATGTGTCATCCAGGCTTTCCGATTATTTCTATATATGACGGGTAGAGTCTTAACATTTTTAAAACACCGTGGTTTCGCACTTTTACCTATTACCAATAGAGGCAGCTTCTCGGCCCCATCAGAATTACTACCAACCAAAACCGTAACCCGATCATTGCATAGTTTTCCACATGAGCAAGATTTATTTTTGAATTCTATGGTACTGTTGGGAAGTAACTTGTAGAAAAACCTGTTTCATCCAAATTGAAAACATCTTGTTTTCTATAGCCGTCAATAATACGAGGCAATTTTTCGGTGATCCAATCGGTACACACGTCTATAGTTACAGCATCTTTTTCTCTTACGACGTCTGTGAAAACCAAGCCGTTTCTTTTTTTAAAGTGGTCTAGCCAGCCATAATTTGGTTTAAAGTTATTGACATTTAATTTTGAAGCAAACAGTGCGGCCTTTTCTTATAAAATAATGCCACTTAAAGGTACCCTTTTTGTACGCATTTGTTTAATCCATGTCAACAGTGCAGACTCAATTTCTGGCAACTTTCCAACTCTTATTTTTTCCGCTTTAAGTTTAAATTCAAATCTTCCAAGATTTTTCTTTTCTTCTCAATACTGGCAATAGAATCTTTCACGCAGTTATATTTGTCTGCTATACATAGCTTGGTAACTAAGATTATTTTCATCAACTTCTTTTAAAATTTTTAATTTTGTTTGAACTGAAATAGCGTATCGTTTTCGTTCCATTTTAAATATTGTTCACAACAGCTACCTCTAAAAAAATTATGGCCGATACTTTTAAAAAATATGTACGCAAAATTATGTGTGTGGATATGAATGAATAGACAAAAATAGATATAATTAAAAACACGAAACAAATAATGATCGATGTTCATTATAACAGTAGATTTTTGTACTAAACATGTATTGTAGGAACATTTTAACGTTCATTATAGGTTTATAAACGAAGTTCGTTATATGTAGTGGAAACAAGAAAAATTTATTATGTAAATTTAAGGGACTAAAAAAATCGTTCGTATTAACCGTGTGTTCATTATAACAAGGGTTTGTTATAAACGAATTCTACTGTATTTTTGCATTTATTATTTTTCTATTCTTTCATTATCACGTTTCAACAAAATATTATGAACTTATGCCATGTATACCCAAAACAGCATTGACCAGATAAAACAGTAGCCTTTCAGAAAAGTGTAAAATTGAATTTGTACATGCGCTAGTTTACTCCCCAGACGGTTTCAACAAAACGTGTTTTTAAATAAAAATTAATTATATTTGTGGTGAAAAATAATTGAACATTTACGGTTAATGGGAATTTTCCTAATGATTTTCATAGACAACAAACAAACGATTAAAAATAGTACAATGAATTCAAGTACCTTGAATGATATGATCCAGATCAGATCATGTCTCATGAAACGACACCAAAATGCTTAAAACAAACAAACATCAAATTTCAATTTTCTGTCTCGTTTTGTTTTGCATCTTCCTCTTCATACTCGTACTGTATTCATCTTATTCTTTGTCGCTTTACAAAATATTGTTCAACTAAATTTTAATAGCTGAACTAATTTTTAGATCACCATTTGTGATCCAAAATCCAATGTTGGATCAGATGTTGTTGTTGCTTCACATATAAATTTTGATCTGATCCGGATCACTATGCGTCAAGAAATGCAGCTAATGTAGCTATAGTTTGACCACCAGAGGGCTGCCGATCTGAAATTTATGATTGTTTTGGAGTTTTTAACTAACAATAAACCAACGGTTCACATGAATGCAATAAGTAAAGCTCATCATGTATATGTATTGTAATTTAATATTTTTCTTTGAACTGACGGAAGTTTTTCTTTTTTATTTATTTAAAATGTGTCCCACAACAACACTTACCATTTATCTCTTATTCGCGTCACGAAACTTTTCATTTTTTTATAGCCTCGTCCAGAAATTGTATAATCCAGTGATGGATCTAAATGCGGCCCACAGATCAATTTTTTTGTGAAGTATTATTATATCAATCAATATTAATTTTTTTGTCAAGTATTATAATATAGTAATGTAAGATTAATTGGAGTATGTATTTAAATAATTTTTTTATACATGGCTCGCACCCCAAATTTTTCGATTCATTCGGCCCAACTTAAAAAAGTTCCCCCATCGCTGGTATAATCGTTCTCTAAGGATAGAGACAAATTTTAGAAAATAAAATATTTTTTCTGTTGTTAAAATTTTTTTTAAAAAAGTTTATTTCTGGACGAGGCTATAAAAAAAATGAAAAGTTTCGTGACGAGAGTAAGAGATAAATGGGGAGTGTTGTTCTGGGATGCAATTTAAAAAAATAATAAAGGTAACATCGTGTACATGATTGCCTTGTTTTTATACTTTTTGGTTTATTATAGGCATGATTCATCAATTTTATTACCTAAATAGTTTTGGTATAGCGATAGCTTATTTTATAACAGTAATTATTTCGAATTTTCGGTGGCCTGTCCCACCATTTTCAAGCAGTTTGATTTTATTTTATTGCTTACGCAATGAGATCGGTGAAAATAAGGCAGCTTTGATTATGAAGCGGATCTTCTCAACAACATCGTGGAAGCATTTAATCGCGAGGAAAAATACGAAAATCACGTGTTGGAAAAACCGAAACACATAATAAATGGTGAGTAGAAGTCATTTAGCAGCACTCAGTAAGCACGATTATATCACTAAAAAAACCGCGTTACCTAAAACAAGTAAAGCAAGTTGGAGAATACGTTGTACTTGTAGTTATGAATTTTTCGGAGAATTATGAATTTATGAAACAAAATGAAATACAACCAGCGCATTATTATACACAGCAAGCAACTTTATTTCCAACCGCGGCATACTACAAATCACCAGCAGATGAAATGAGCATACTTTCCTATGCAGTAATTTCGGAAGAGCAGACACATGATGAAGTAGCTGTATAGGTATTTGAAATTAAATTTATTAATTTTCTCAGAGATGTTGAGTCGGAATATCCAGCTACAAACAAAATTTATTATTTTTCGGATGGATCAGTTTAAGAACAGCGAAAACTTTCCCAATATCAACTTCCATTGAAGTTGATGCAATCACGTTGAATTTCAATATTGTCTGTGAATGGAACTTCTTTGCCACAAGCCACGGTAGGGGACCATCAAATCGTGTTGGAGGTACTATTAAGAGAACTGGCAGAATGTGTTCCTTAAGCAGTGTCGTCGAGAGCCTTTCTAATACTGCAGAAGGATTTTTTGAATGGTGTAAAGGTAAAAGCAAGTAATCAAGTCTAAAGAAAATAAAGGTCACCCTATTAGGGTGCGGAGTCCAAGTTTTACATGGGATAATAATAGAAAATGTTTGAAATGAAACTTAAAATAATTATATGTATATGTATAGTATGTGTTGAAACCAAATGTTTTTTTTTTTAATTTTGATACTTTTATAAACCTAATTTAATAAAATTCAAATCAACAAATTCACGTGTGTTTTATTGGCCTCAAATAAAAATTATTTATTGATTATAATAATATATATCTATTTAAATATTTCTTTTTCTACTTATTTTTAGGAATTTACTTTACCATTGGTACAAGAGGGAATCGTCGTTTATTATTAAATGATTATGCATTTTATAAGTTTTCTTCTCATAAAAACACCGAGACATGGTATTGTTCCCAAAGAAAGCCGCAGAAATGCAAAGCCCGATTTAAAATTGATTTTAAAACAGGAAAAATTATGCAACAACAAGCTAAACACAATCATGCAGCTCGTTTGATAAAAACAACCAAATATTATTTAGATGATATAAGACATTTTAGAAATAAAACTCAAATCAACAAATTTAACGAAACAAATTGAATTGTACATTACTTATTATTTATGTAATCTCCGATTTTATTATTAATATGATTTTTTTAATAAAACTTAAAGCCAGATTTTTATTATGTTCTTACTATTTATTTCGAATATTGTATTTTATAACTAACTTGCTCTATAATATTATTTTCCAATATATGGGTTTCTTCTTATAATTTTAGTAAAAGTCGCCAGTCATCACACTGGACCCCCTGTGTTCGACGAAATGAAAGATTTTGTAAATTTAAAATCAAATACAAGGATTGATTATTCTTATGTTAATACGAAATTCAGTGGTATTACATATAATAATTATACATTTCACAAAAGTGGTGTAGTTAAAAATGGAATATGCTACTACAGATGTTCTAAAAGTCGCATGTTCAAATGTAAAGCGACACTTAGCATTGATACGGGAACTGGAATAATAAGGCCAACTAATTTAAAACATAACCATACACCAAAAGAAAAAAATTCATTAGGATTGACCGGTGAGTGGCACGCTATTTAGCAACAAGCAGCTCGAATTTATTAATTTGAATTATTTCAATTTAGGTAAAAAGTTAAAGTACGAAGGATTTCAGTTTTATCGCCATAGTATTTCAAATGACAAAATCCATTGGAGGTGTTGCAATAATATTACTGGAAAATGCTCATTTCGACTACATAGTGACCTTTCTGGTAATATAATCAATGTGCGCGGTGATCATAAACAGTATTGTATCGATAAAATTGAAAAATCTCTCAACTAATCCTATGTCGTATATTCAATAAATACATTTTTAGAAATGAAGAATTTTTGTATTTTTTATAGTTTCAATATTTCAATTTACAATTTTACTTTAAAAGTTTCAATATTTTGTTATCTTTGTAGCTACAAAAAAATATTTAATTTTAGGTACAGTATGTTCCACAAGAAAATATCATAATTTATTTTTTCTGTTTAACCCCCACCACCATGCAACAGGTACAACTATTCTCTTTCGCATTAACTTCCTTCATTAGTTCAGCGGCGACTTGTTGTATTTACCATCGCTTTCGATTCGTTTTCGATAGTGTTTTGTCTCTTGTAGCAAGAACAAAATTGGACTATATTTCCTTTTTTCATTACGATTTTTCTAATGCAATTTCATCCTATAGTATACTTTCCCTTTTTCATATCGATGAAATATCGCACACAAAAATTTAGGTGATAAAGAGTGATGAATAAAAGTAGAAATAGAATGTTGTTTTATTCGAGCAAGCTGGTTATAGTTTTAGAAAAAGCGAAATAAAGTACAATTTTGTTCTTGTTACAAGAGACAAAATACTATCGAAAACGAATCGAAAGTGATAGTACAAGTACAACATGTCACCTCTGTTTGAGCATTTGAGTGGTACCTAAACAGCAATATTAAAATGAGTTGCATGTATATAAAGCGTTTTGAAGTGGTGTTCTTATATAATTACCCATCCCAAATGGCTAAAACTGAGTGTGGAGCAGGTAGTAAATACACAAAACATATATGCCTTTTTGGAAGAAGTTGGTGACTTACAGAGCATTCACAATGAAAAAACTTTTTACTTTTTACTTACATGTATGAATATCTAACATAACGAACAAAAATTTTTGTTCGTTACATTGGAAATTCGTGCAAACCTGTAAGTAAAAGGCAAAAGGTGTTTGCATTGTGAATGCTCTATTACCTGGAAAAGATTAACACCCCGATTACCGAAATCATGTCACGGCACTTTAGATGATTAAAGTCACGTCACATCAATATTCCTATTGTAGAAGTCGTTTCTTACGCCTCAAATCACTTGAAATTGAAACGACTGATGTCACTTCAAACGACATTCTTGTCACGCCATTTTTTCAAATGACAAGAATGTGACTGAAGTTTTCTGATGAATATAAATACGCTTTATAAATATTATAAAATTTATTACAATATTTATTGTTCGTGGTTTCAAAATGATTAGTGGTTCCAGATGTATTTTTAGTTACAGTCGTATCCGATTGAGTCGACTTCAATAATATCAATTTTTATGCGACGTGACACGACGAAAGTCATATCGCATTAAGTGACATGGCTTCGGTAATTGGGGTGTTAGATAGAGTCACTTCGAAGAAGGACGATAATGTCATTTTAAAGTTTATTGAGAAAAATATAACAATAAACCTGAAAATAAAGATTTGATCTAACAAGAGGATAACGAATCTAAACGTAAAAGTCGTTTTTGCATCCGAGGTAAGAGCAAAATAGCATTCAAACTTTGGATTGGCCGTCACAGAGTCCAGACGCTTCTCCGATCAAAAACATCTCCGGTCTAATGACGAAAAAGAATGAAAACCACACAGCAGATTGTTCGTGCTCTCAATATCATTTGGAAAGACTTTATCCCAGAATATAAAAATTAAGTATAATATATAGTATAAATATCAATTAATTTTCTTGTGGAACTTAATAATTTTCTATATTTTTTCAGGTCAAAATCGCAAAATAAAACTAATTAAATGATCAATTAGGAAAATTACCAAGCATTTTTGATAGTCATAACAGAATAGTCCGGAATTTCCGATTATCAATCAAAAGTTTTTTGAAACTTAAGGAATTGGAGGCGCAGTAAGGTAAAATCTGTAATAAAATCGCGACAAAACTAATAAATCAATGTTAATTATTTTTTTGCTTTATTTCTAGGAGTCCTATTTATTTAATTTGAAAGTTTGTAAGACAATAATTTATCAAAATATACATATTAGAAAAATTATAACCGAGGACATAAATTATAACATTATTGGACAGGAGCCAAAGGAAAAACAGATCACGGCATTATGACACGACTAAATATTTTCTCAAAAATTGTATTTTCCATTTGGAGTAGAAATAATCCTAATGGCTTTTTCGGATATTACGATCGGAAATCAGTATTGCTATTCGCTTTGCTAAAAATCGATTAATTCAACGTGCACAGAACAGAGATACAGGAAAAATCATACAAAATAGATTTGTTTTTTTTTTAAATTAATAAAGTCATTTATATAGATCAAAATATGTTTCTGAATTTTAAACATTAATTATTTTTAATTTATATTGTTACAATTGAATAAAATATAAAAATATTTTTTTTTTCAGAAAAAAATTATATTCTGCCTCAAAGCCTCGTAAAATTAACCCAAATGGTTGAAAGACATTGGAAACCACAACCAAATATTAATTATTACTTAGATGCTTTAAAAACAAATAATAGTTCAATAATACCAATGTTACCCGTTAAAACATGGAACGATTTACTTCTATTAGAGGAAAAAATTTTAACACATTCGACTGACAGATTTATAATGGTAATAATATTGCATTCTCAAAAAAATTTTGTTTTAAATAAGAATTTATTTTCTATTTAATTTTAGGAAGACGCACTCAATACGATATTTCGTGATCATAAGGGATGTCTGGTAAAAACTCTAAGATGTTTATTAAGCGATCAGTTGCTATTTATAACAAGTTGGGAGGGTGGTGGCACAAAAAATAAAAAGGCTTTATATTGTTTACAAATTTTTTCAAGGTTACTCTGTGGTTAGTATGTGTTTCAAAATTTATCAATTTTGCTTAAGTATATTTACATGGATAATTCGTCGGTGATTTTGGTGGTTGGTTTCAGTTTGTTATAGTTCTTATTGTGGTTTTCTTCGCCATATTAGTACAGAAATCATACATTACCATACAAAATACTTATCGCTCGTGTGGAAAATCCAAACTGTCCACCAACTTTGTTGAGGTGTATTTTAAGTGTAGTTCTTTTACGAAGATATTTTTCACAGAATAATACTAGCAGGATGCGTCCACTATGTGAAAAGTGGATGGTTTCAGGCCACCCAAAATTGGGTGGATGGTTTCAGGCCACCCAAAACTGGGTGGATGGTTTCAGGCCACCCAAAAATGTTACATATCGTCGCCTCAGTATTATCTTTAACAACATAAACGCTTATGTATGTTTTTTATATGAAGACTACAGTAGAACCACGGTAACTAAATCTCTGTATAAAATGAAAACGTACGTTTATAATTTTATTAAAAATCCATCGTTCAACTATACATTAACTGTACCTACATTATATTTTTTAAAACTTTTCGTTAGATGGCAGTACATTCATAAACTTTAAGCTCACAATTATTTCCTATTACTCAAGTTTTCGTTAGATGGAAGTACACGATTACAGTTTTATTATCAATCATGATAACTAAACCTCTATATAAATTTATTTAAAATTAGATATTCAACCGTAAATTATTATTATTTTCCAACTTTAACTATCTGTAGATGTCACATCCACGATAACTAAAACTCTATATAAATTTATTCAAAAAATCAGGTACTCAACTGTAATAAAATAAAAAAATAAAATTAAAAAATATTGGTTAATTTCTGTCGATGTATGTAAGAGAAAAATCTTTGAATTGAAGTGTATTTGCATGGGTATTAACTATGATTTTTGTTATAAATACATATCGACGGTAATTCGATCAAAGGGACACAAATTCTGAAATTGCGTTTTTAAATGTTTATTTTTCTCCGTTCTGTTCTCTTTCGATAACTCTAAACAGACAAAAATAAACAAATTGTTTCCTTGCATTTTTTCCAATGCAAGCAAGTGACATAACTTAAAGAATCTAAAAAATTTGAAAATAAATATTTTCTTTTTAAATCATAATTGGGACTAGTTTTAGTAAAATTAGTGTTTCAAAATACTTCTTTATGACGTTAAATAATTTAAAAACATATTTGCTGATCCTGTTTTCTTGTAAATATACTCACACAGTATTTCGTTTCTGGTTCACAATTTATGTTTTGTCGCTTAGGCCCTTTTATTAAATTAGCGTCGATATATGAAAATAATTTAATTTTTTTGTGAAACGCGATATATCAGGTTAATACCCATGCAAATACACTTCAATTCAAATATTTTTCTCTTACATACATCGACAGAAATTAACCAATATTTTTTAATTTTATTTTTTTATTTTATTACAGTTGAGTACCTGTTTTTTTGAATAAATTTATATAGAGTTTTAGTTATCGTGGATGTGACATCTACAGATAGTTAAAGTTGGAAAATAATAATAATTTACAGTAGAGGTTTAGTTATCGTGATTGATAATGAAACTTTAATCGTGTACTGCCATCTAACGAAAACTTGAGTAATAGGAAAAAATTGTGAGCTTAAAGTTTATGAATGTACTGCCATCTAACGAAAAGTTTTAAAAAATATAATGTACAGTTAATGTATAGTTGAACGATGGATTTTTAACAAAATTATATACGTACGTTTTCATTTTATACAGAGATTTAGTTACCGTGGTTCTACTGTAGTCTTCATATAAAAAACATACATAAGCGTTTATGTTGTTAAAGATAATTCTGAGGCGACAATATGTAACATTTTTGGGTGGCCTGAAACCATCCACCCAATTTTGGGTGGCCTGAAACCATCCACTTTCCACTACTAACGCACATAATTGGGTATAATAACCGTTTTATAGTTCTAGTATGTTCCACCAGGTATATGAATCGTTTAGTCTTGAAAGGGCTCATGTCCACTTTTTCAAATTATTTAGGAAATAAAAACAACTTTATATTTGTCTTGCATATGGTGTTTAAGGGATACCGAAATAAGTTTTATTTGTCACACTTGTCGTCCACAGATTTAAAATCTTTATATTGTCCGCAAAAATAAATTTAGGAGGGAACTTGAGTTTGTTGATAAAAATGTGAGTCGCTATGAAATTCTAAGCAAAGTTTTGGGTTTATTTTTCAATTATTTCAGCTGGTATGCTCATTTTTAAAGCATGGACATGCGCCCTTTCAATAATAAATACAAAAAATATATTTCATTTTCATTTATTAAAATTCATTAGGATCAAAACAAATTAGAAAACCTTAAAAAAGTAAAAGTATATATTTTGAAAACTTCAATAGTCACTGCCCTCGCTATTATATTCCATTCCAGTTGGCTATTGCATATAATTTCGTCGTAAAAATGCAGACACTGAGCAGGTATGTACTTTAGGACTTTTTGCAGGTCACATATTTTTTGAATATTTATTACGTTTACAGTATCAAACGCTCTTTGAGCAGGTAATCTTACCTTCTTCATAAATTCGGTGGTATTAAACCGTAGAAGTGTAAACGTAAAACTTTCTAAACTATCAATAAATTCCCGAGCTTCCAAATTTCCGTCGCTGGTCATTTCAAAATGTGAAAATTCAGAAACTTTAAATTTGATTTTTTTTTTCTTTTCTGCCTTTTGATTGAACAGCAATTACCTGCTTTTTGATAAAAGTAGGCCACCAATCCTTAACCCTGTAATGCATATAACCGCCTAAAGGCGGACTTTACGTTATATTGAATTGGGTAACTGAATTGAGTTATTCTCTTTTAAAGTACTCTCGTCATAACGGTTTGGGTTTTGTTGTTGTAATATGGACATTTGTTCAACAACTACGAGTTGAAGTCAAAGTTTCGATAGAAAGTGATTGTAGTGAGTATTTGATAAAATATTTGTATTGATTTTTTGTAGTGTACTTGATCGGTTGATTAGGGCCCCATATTCCTCTGGCAAATAAATTCTGTCAATTTTCTTTAAATTTCTCTTGATTACTCCAAGTCTCGAACGGGGAAATACTGATAGATTTTTGTCAGGTTTTTTTTCAATACAAAAAGCTATTTGAAATCGTAATACCGTGTTATTACGATTTTGACCAGGGCATGCATCAGAAAAAATATGGAGTTCGGTAGTCTCAGGTGGTAAATATTTGTCTACGAAATCACTGATCAAAGAGTATTCTTCATTTGTCCCTTTTTTTTTTTGCTATTCCTTCGTAATAAAGGTACATTTCGCTACATTTCCTCTTCAAATCATAGATGCAAACAGTATTCATGCAAAGATGCCGATAGTAAAAAATTTCCTGTAGGTATGTCCTATGGGCATGTGCCCTTTCTAGAATAAATGATTTTTTTTGCAAGGTAGATGCGGTTCCATTAACCATATATGGTAATGTCGTCTTGTCATAAAACGTATATACGTGCCTGTGATACAAAACCGTCATAATACTAATTTTGACAAAAAGTGGACATGAGCCCTTTCAATACTAAACGATTCATTTCCTTTCTAGTACATATTACAATGCAATATGTAATTTAAAGTAGATAACATACCGAGGCGGAAAGTATCCCATTCCTGTCGAGAGAACTTAAGTTTACCGAGAGGCGTAGCCTCTAGGTGAACTAGTTTTCGAGACGGGAATGGTACTTTTCGCCGAGGTTTGTATACTATTTTATTCATAATTTAATAAAAAATATAACGTAAATAAATAAAAACCTATCTCTATAATATTATCGTTTATTTTGGCAAAATATTAACACTTACTAGGTGCTGCACTTGCTCGTTTTATAAATTGTACTATAAATCGATAGTAGTGCCCCTGCAGGTTAGTAATGCTTTCATTACTGACGGATTACGTCTCATTACAAACCCCTTTTTTATTATTACTGACCGCTTGAAGTGTATCCACGAAAATCGCTCACTTTCTAACCTGTAAGAGATTGTAAACGCTGATGTTACCAACTGATTTTGAATAAAATATTCTACTCCATCAAATTAAAGGAACACAAATTTTTTTAGTGTTTTTTAAAGAGCAGTATCTTTGTAAAATACGGTCGTACAGAGAAGAAAAGAAAACCATTTTAAAGCTTCAAATCTCTAGTTTTGAGATTTTTGAGTGGAAAATTTTTGTGAGATACCGTTATCATGCAATCATAAGAAAGAAAGCGAAAAAAAAATTGATTTTTTTTTTATTGTAAGGATCGATGGGCTCGGGAATTTTTTTTTAAGTTAAACCAATGCATAGGTCGGTTGGCCTGTTAATTAGGCGTAAATTTAATTTCTTTCTGGTCTCTCTATGTCAACTTTTTGCTGAGATATCTGACTTGGAATTAAAATAGATCCTTCTGTCTTTGATCATCGATATCTCAGCAACCAATGATTGCACAGTAAATTTTAGGGCAGCCTTAAAAACTTGAGTAAATTTCCTACACGACCCTTTAATGATTAGTTGAGAACAAATTTTTTTTCACCCTCAATACTGCATAGGAACCAAGCGCAAATGGTTGTTTTTCGCTAAAATTTGTGCTTGGTTCCTATGCTGATTTGCAAAAAAGTACAAAGAAACGATTTTTTAGGTAGTTTGGTTAAATCTACCGTTATTTTACAAAATAATATTAAATAAAAGACTAATGTTGCCAGGTCATTTTACAGTTAAATGTACCACTAATAGCTATTATTTTTATATAACCTGTATTTTGTTGAGAAAAATTTAAACAAATCTAGTTTTGATTTATTTTTTGTCCTATTCTTTTCTATAAACCTACTAAGATTTAAATAAAGAAACATTTTTGTTGGCTTTATTTAAATCTACGGCGCTTTATAATCCAATGCATTTGTTGTTGTAATTTTGTCAACAAAATACATTTTTTTTTTTTTCGCTGGCGCTACATCCCATGAGGGATTTGGCCGCTTCATTTTGAAGTTTCGTAATCATTTTGTTAACGGATAATGAGTGATTAATTCATTGATCCTACCCTTAACCAGGCGTGATTTTTTCATCACCCACCGGGAATTGAACCCGGGACCTCCGGAGCGTAAAGCAAGTATGCTAACCACTGTGCCACCGGGGCGGCAAAATACATTCCATCCAACGTTTTTCCGGACAGATTGATTAAAGTTTTACAAAACAATTAAAGGTACAAGCGATCATCAAAATAAAAAAAAAACGACTTTTTCACATTTTGCGTTAGTTACTTGTTAACCTCTAACGATCGTACGATTTTTTTGTAATACCCTTAAAGGTTTCTTCACGAAACGAGATTATAAAGTTAGATTTTTTTGTTTAAAGTGAAGATAGTCACACATTGGTTTTGCTCAATTAATTGTACTAAGTATATGTATGGTCGTCATGACTATTTTCTGTTGTTTTGGTTTACTTTCAAATTCTGCTTGGTGCCGTTTATACCAAATTAATTATAGTGAGATTTTCTGTACATTTTAATTTGATTTTTATTGCTTTCTATGCGTTTTATCCCCTTTGATTTGTGACCACAGAATTATATTGTATTATGTACTCGTATTTTTATTTAAAATTTAAAATAAAATTCGTTTAATACAACAATCCGCTTATTATACATATTGTGAAACGAGAAATGTCACAAATAAGGTAAAACAAAAAATATGAGCACAATTATTGCTAATATTTTATTTTATTTTTGTTATTATATTGGTACGACCTAGATTATTTGCTCAAAAGATGAATATATTTTAACTACTCGGAGAAAAATGGGCGGAACTTCGTTGAAATATAGCGATTTGATTAGCTGAAAAGTTGGATTAAACATAATCTCGCTCCGTGAAGAAACCTTAAGAGACGATAGAAAATTAAATAAAGTTCTGCAATATGACCAATTATTATGGAACTCGGCCATTTCTTAACCGATTTTAGTGAAGTTTGGTATGCACGACGGGAATGGGATTCTAAAATGATTTTTGGATAAAGTTCTGGAATATGGCCAACTAGGATGGAACTTGGTCATTTCTTATCCGATTTTGATGAAATTCAGTATGTACGATGGAAATGGGATTCTAAAATGATTTTTGAGAAAGTTCTGAAATATCGCCAATTACGAAGGAACTTGGCCATTTCATATGTGATTTTGATGAAATTCAGCATGTGTAATGAAAATTGGGTTTTAAAATTATGTTTAGATGAAGTTCTGGAATAAGCCGTATTAGGATGGAACTAGGCCATTTTTTATCCGATTTTAATCAAATTCAGCATGTTCTATAGAAATGGAACCCTAAAATTATTTTTGGTTAAATTTATATGGTTAAGTTGGAAGGCGCTTGCCTATTCCTTAAACCCGCGTTTTCGAAACTATGTTCCGCGGAACACTGATGTTCCGCGGATGATAAATAGGTGTTCCGTGAAAAATTCTAAATAATACTAAAAAATTCGAAAGTAGATGGTAAAGTTTCTAAAGTAATTTTAGAACATTTGCATGTCAACAGTCAAGCATTTTACAATATTTTCCAAAGTCCACTGAGGATAACTCTTTGATTAGGAACCCATTTTAATACAGTCAAATCTGTTTTTGTGCGGTCTTTTTTTATGCGATATTTTTTGTGCGATTTTTTTTTATGCGGTATATGAATTATGCCGCATAAAAAAAATCGCACAAAAAAAATCGCATAGAAAATAATTGGGTAAAAAAAAATCACATAAAAAAAGACCGCACAAAAACAAGTTTGACTGTAACAGATAAGCCAGTAGGTTTCAACACAAGTTATTATAAAAACTTAATAGATTTAAATGCTGACTCTTGTTTAAAACAAAAATACAATGAACTTCCACTAAAAAAATTTTGATTAAATTTAACAGAAAAGTATTCCAACCTGTCAAAACTAGCCGATCATGTTTTACTTCCTTTCACAACGACATATTTGTGCGAGACGGAATTTTCAAATTATGCTGTTACAAAATCGAAGTACAGAAACAGTCTGCTTTCTAATATTGACCTGATATTAAAAGAACTAGTAACTCAAAGAGCCAAAACATCAGAGTCATTAAGAACCTAATTTTTTTAATTATTTTTTTATATCTACAATTATATTTCAGAAAAATATGCTTTTTATTTTGTTTATAACTCTTACATGTATGTAGGTATAAAATTTTAAAAATACAAGCTAATTTCATGTATACATACTTATATATAGGATCCTATAATTCCTATTCCTCCCAAATAAGTTGCTTTTTTCTGTTCATTTTCCGGAGTGTGACATCGTTAACTCTGATTTTGCTCACTCTCTAACCAATAGGAATTGCAATGAAGCTATTGACTGGGACTTCCGAAGTTCTGCGTTGGAGTATTTTCTCCTTTAAACCATACAAATCAGGTGGTCCTGATAAGATTTTTCCGGCTATATTACAGCATGGTTTTCCTACTATTAGGGACTACCTGATCCACCGTTTTAAAGCGTACGTTGCCTTTAGCATTGTTTCTCAGGTTTGGTGCAAGAGCAACGTTGTTTTTTTATCAAATGCTGGCAAATCAGATTACACTGATTCCAAAGCATTTCGACCTATCAGTCTGTCCTCGACAGATTTATTAGAGATAAATATTTATCTAATTCCCCTCTCAGTAACATGCAACATGCTTATAGGGTAGGTAAGTCCTGTGAAACGGCTCTATATGAACTTGTCACTAGGATCGAAAGATCCCTCAATAATAAATAGTTTCTTGTAGGTACTTTCTTGGACATTGCGGGAGCCTTTCACAGTACATCGTTCTCGTCGATTATTAACGCCTGTACCTATTTCGGTATTGATCCCACTATTGTAAAATGGATGGGTTGTATGCTCAAATCTCGCGTCGTTGAGGTTGACGTGGATAATGCTTCAATATCGGTCAAAGTTGCCAAAGGTTGTCCTCAGGGAGGTGTGCTCTCACCCCTGTTATGGCTTTTGGTGATTGACGATCTACTTGTGAAACTTCAGCAGTCAGGCTTTGTTGCTCAAAGCTACGCTGACGATCTTGTTATTACAGTTGCTGGAAACCACCTGAATGTGTTATCCGACTTAACGCAGAATGCCTTACGTATTATGGAGTCGTGGTGTGGTGGAGAGGATTTACACGTTAATCCTTCTAAAACTGATATGGTTATATTTACCAGAAATCGAAATATTGGTGGACTACTTGTGCCTTTACTGTTCGGGGGGCCGATTAACAGATCCAACCACGTTAAGCATTTAGGTGTCTTCTTGGACAGTAAACTTTCCTGGAAATTTCACCTGGAGTATAAACTTCAAAAATCGACTGCCATCTTTTGGCAGTTTAGACGAGCCTTTGGGAAAACCTGGGGTATAACTCCCAAAATGCTGTCTTTCATCTATAAATCATTGGTTCTACAATGTTATCTTATGCTTCCATGGTATGGTGGCTAGTGGGTAAGTTAAAGGCTTCAATTCGCATCATTAGTACCAGATTGATTTCGCATCATTAGTACCAGAAATTGATATGGTTAAGGATAGACTGATATCTGAATTCAATTTCTCTAAATTATATTTAGTGGTGCGAGTGTGCGACCTTCGAGAGATCAGTGGAGATCACTAGATTTTCTTGAGAACTTGTATAAGTCGATAGTCTTCTTTTTTGATGGCTCCCGCTCTGATAATAGTTCTGGTTATGGAGTGTACTGCCCTACGTTTGATTTAAATTTTTCAGGCTGCCTGGGCTGGTACTGCACAGTTTTTCAAGCGGAACTAACTGCTTTAACGCTCTGCATAATTGAGGCATTGAATCTTGCTGTACAAATAAAAATTTTGTTTTCTGTACAGACAGCTTATCTGTGCTGAATTCTTTGGATAATCCCTTGATTGTGCTAAAATTTGTTAAGGACTGTAAACACTTTTTACATATTCTCTGTTTTAGCTATAGAGTGACGATTATGTGGGTTTCTGCCCATTGTAGCATTGAGGGCAATGATGTCGCTGATTCTCTAGCGATAGCTGGGGCTGAGTTTAAATTCATCGGTCCTGAACCAGTTGCTTCCTTACGATTTAGTTATGTTAAAAAGGCGATCAAAATCTTCGCTATAAGTGAATTAAAACAGCAATGGCTTGCTACTTGTAGCTGCCGCATTGCCAAACTTTTTATTAGTGGACCTAATTTTAGGGCCACTAGATTTACTTTATCTCTTAACAAGAAACAGTTGAGAGCCTTGATCGCGACTCTTACTGGGTACGGTCATTTTAAGGTACACCTTCAGCATATAGGGCTATCTCTTGACGCCGTATGCGAGGATTGCCTTGAAAACGATGATGATTGCATTCACTTCGTGTGCAGTTGTCCGGCTTTCAACAAAGTTAGGTTGCAATTATTTGACTCTAGATCCCTTGCTGATAATCAGCTGTATTCCTTGCCTTGGCCTAAACAACTTCAGTTTATTAAGACTGTATCACGCGTTCGCGAGTTAGGACAGAATCACTGGTATGCAACATGGGCCCATCGTGGCATTGAGTGTGGAACCTCGGATGGTTCCAACCAATTTTAATAATAAACAATAAATATATAAAAAACGAAAGTGTTCCTCCATTAATTTTACTTATGCAAAGTGTTCCTTGGTCCGAAAAATTTGGGAAACACTGGTCTAAGCTATTGCTGTTCATAACGTGAGCTTGTTATATGATGGCCAAAATCATTACTTACCTCTATTTTTGATTTTATGTTTTACCAAACATTTGCAGTTCAGGTGGAGCTTGAACCCATTCGTTTTTTTTTTATTTTATTTGTTTGTGGTATTTTTATACCATTAATACCAACCATGCCATATTAGCTTAGAATTGTTTTTATGTTTTATTTTGATTAATGAAAAAGGTGTGGACCCAGTATGCACTCGATAATTTCTAATTAATTGTTATTTTTTATACATAGCTTGTATTATTATTATCAATCATTTGATAATTTGATTTTATAATTTAAATAGTCCTTTATTAGTTTAGAACTCACATTAATACCATGCAATATTAGATTTGAATTGTTTTATTTTTATCAATGAAAAGACATGGTCACACTATACAATAAGTATTTATAATTTCGATGTAATTGTTAGTTTTACTTTTTTTTACGTAAGTAAAATAAAGTATAGTAATGATGAAAATTTTCGACCTTGAAATTATTGAAGATTTATCTGTTTTGAGGTCCCCTGAGTCCGAAAAAGTGGGTTTCGAAATGATGTCTGTCTGTCAGTCTGTGTCCACCCTCAGATGGCTTAACCAATCGAACTGAAACTTCAGATTTAAGCTTTTTTGATAAATTGGGAGGTCACAGTGAATTTTACTCCAAATCGGTCAACCGGAAGTGGCCACTCACTTGGGCCAGAAAATTTGTTTTGAAAATATCTGAAAAAGTATAAGGTTTACAAAAAACTACTAACCCGGCCTCCCCACCTGCAATCTACCATTGAGTTACACCATTACTATTTACTCTTTTGCTAGTAGAGATACCAAATGTTATAAAATACCAATAAATTATACCAGCAAGTTGTAATCATTTGGCGAAACTCGATGTTATAATAATTTCATATACGACATGCACAACACAATTCAAAGTAACGGCAAGTGTAATCCCGCGTGTGTTGAAGCTTAATGCTAATAAATTAAGTTTTATTAATAAATATTTTCAATATGAAGGAAAAGGAGAAAATTATGAAATTAATTCAATTAATGAATACTCTTATGGAATATAAATTCCAGTTTATTCGCACCGAATAACGTATCGCACGTTCACCTCACCCGACACCATTTTTAATATTTTTTTTTATAGAAAATGCTAATGGTAGTGGTATAGTATATGTCAGGTGGAGAGGTAGGGTTATACAAAATGTTTCCAAAACATAAAAAAATTAAAAAAAAATTAAACAATTTTATAAAAAAAATTAAATTTAATGTGTGGCCAACACATTTCTTCTAAGAACAGGGAATTTTGAGAAACCTTTTACGCAAACTCCTTACAGATTTATTATTTTTTATTACTTTCTTTTACATAAGTAAAGCTTAAATCTGAAGTTTCAGTTCGATTGGTTAAGCCATCTGGGCTGTAGAGAGGACACAGACTGACAGGCAGACGGACAGACTGACATACAGACATCATTTCGATCATTAATCTTTTACATAATATTTGGGGTTCCAGCTCCCAGATTCCGTGAAACAGAAAATTTATTTTGCAAATATTTCAAAAATACAACTCTTCAATTTACAGAAATCATGAAAAAATAAAAACAATCTTAATTAAGTTTGCAAGAAATTTGCATTATAAAAGTTTCTCAAAATTCGCTGTTCGTAAAAGAAAGTCGTGTGTTGGCCACACCTCAATTTTTTATCAGTTTTATTCTTAGTACATGTCATCAATCAATCTAATGCTGTGTTTCTTATTTAAATTCGTAGATCGAGCAGATTTTGAAATCTGAAATTAGATCAATCTGAAATAAGAAACAGGTTTCAGGTTTGGCAGATCAAAAAAATTATCAATCATCAGAGTAAAAAAAGCGGGCGGATTAACTGTGCAGATTAACATTAAATGATTATTTAAATCGTTGAGTAATGGGGGCAATTGTTGCATGCTACTTTAAAATATTTGCACCTAAGCAATCCATTCATTCTGTTGTGTTGCAAGGTATTTTTAATGACCACAAACAGTTTATAAACTGCTACGTAGGCGCAGTGGAGTTAGCACATGATGCATCTGTGTGGAGCAGGTCACCTATTTACAGGAATCTGTCCAATGTGACTAATCAAATTGGAGAAGGGCTTCACGTTATTGGAGACAGCATATATTCATTGATGGAGTTTTTGATCACACCGCCGATCTTACACCGCCAATGTCAGCAATTTGAGTTACGAGAAGTTAGATATACTAAAATCAATCTGAGAAATCAGAATATTTTTACAAATTGAAAAAATCGATCTAACTAATCTGAAAAAAATAGGAAACAGCAACAAAATTGATCAGATCGATCTGAGCGAAAATAAGAAACAAATTTTTAGTACTCAGATCGATCAGACCGATTAGATCGGAAATAAGAAACATAGCATAAATAGTCTTTGTTTATTTTTGCACTAAATTTAAACACAAAAAAAATTATCGGTTTTCCGCGATGGGTTTCCGTTATTTAAGAATCAGTTGGAATGTTCTTGTGCCACTAGGTAAATGTTATACTGATCACACAATTGTCTCATTTTATTGGAAAACAAAAATAAAAAGAACTAAATCAGTTTTCCGCTTTAAACGGTCTATTATTTTACAGTCACTTGGAATGTTATATGTATTTAACAGATTTGCGGACTGATAATCATGTTATTACCTGAATAACTTATATATAACTAGGCTTTCCATATCGAGTAATCGATTATCGATTACTCGATTTTACTCGCCTCATTTTACCTCTTTCGATTATCGATTATTATTTTTAAATAATCGATTATTACTCGTAATCTTAAATCTATAAAACTTGCATTAAATAAATCCAAAAACGTCCACTAAACTCCTTAAAAGCAATTTTACCAAAGCACTACAGCTGTTCATTAACATTACAAAACTCAAAAATAGATGGAGGGCCGATCATGGAAAAATTTGATGGATTATGGAAATGTTTGTTCCTCAAGATTCATTACGCCTAGACGACCACGACATTTCTGTAGAACCCAACACTTCTGTACAAGAACAAACTGCAGCTGGTGATCAAAATATTCACGAAGAGCTTAAAATAACTATAAATTCAATAACTAGTGCAGCATCAGCATAAGAAAGTGTTGCTGAAAATAATATACAAAAACAATTAAAAACCCTTTTTCGCAAATTTGTTTTATATAAACAAAGAACACCGTTATTGGATATATTGTATGAAGGTTGATTTACGTATGCGACGTGCGACGTGTGACAAGTGGAAATAAACGTGACGCTATTTTGACAACAATTTCCATTTGTGACGAGTTCCGCCACGCACACTTTATAAAATGTATTATATTTAATTTTTGTTCTTCAAAAAAAGCTTTGGCAAAGCCTACTATTTCTCTCGATGTGTGGCGTGTGCCGTGTGACGAATGTCAAAATATCTGCCTCTGATTGGCTAGAAGCTCCCGTCACACGTCGCATATGTAAATCAACCTTCATCCTCTTTTAGCTATTAGACTGACGTCAACTGCAACTGAACGTGTGTTTTCAACTGCTGGAATGATTAAAACAAAATTGCGAACCAGATTGAATTTTGAAATCTTCAATTCACTTTTATTCTTAAAATATATGTTTAATAATAATAAATTAAAATGATTTTGAATATTATATTGTTATTAGTATATTTTTATTGTTTATCTGCCTGAATTTTCGTTTCATAATTAAAGCTTAAAAAACAAAAATTATTTAATTTTTTTCATTTTTTCAAATAATCGATTACTCGATTATTATCGAGTATCTCATTTTATAGTACTTGATAATCGAGTATTGAAAATCTTCGAGTATTTGGAAAGCCTATATATAACACTAACAACTCGTTAACTTAGTAATAAAAAATCATTTTCGTCCAGAAAACATGTATTTATTCGGGTCAAACGTCAAAGTTATAATATCCCTTTTGCATTAAAAATTAATTTCAGATATTTTGAGACAAAATTAATGGAACTTTTTCTGTTCACAACAACATTACCAAAAAATAATAAACAGCCAGAGGAGACATTACATAGCCCAAGAAATTTTTGCTCTTACCTTATATTTTACATGTTAATTTTGAATTTTCAGCCGCTGAACTACAACTTAACACTGAAAACCTTTCCTTCGCTAAACCAAGGTCAAAAATATGAGTCCATGTTTCACCATATAAAAATCGTGTTATGTCGCTTCTGGTTATTCTGTAACATTACATTACACCGATATTTCCAAGTTTTTGACGTGATAACGTTTTACACCGCATGTTCAGAAAACTTACCCGAAATTTAGACCTTGGTCGGGGGCAATTACTCATCAACTATAAGTATTACCTTTAATTTAAAGAAATGGTTGCTTCGATTGGTCCTTCGGCTTTATGTGTCACGCATAATATTAACGCAATTACGGCATCGGGCGGCACAGGAACCCGCGCCGCGAACCTCTGACTTCGGCCGATTTAAATGCTTCAACCAGTGTAGCGAGAGAACGGCTCATCAGATCGAAGATCTGATGGTGTCAATTTTTGCGTAAAAAACCAGTGGTAGCTAATTAATTTTAAATTAAAATAATTAATCTCCACATTAAATTTAATTAAAATTACAAAATACAAAACAGCGATTTACAACCAACCATGAAAATCACTTATCTGACCGGAGTAATTCTGGTGTCAATTTGTGCGTAAAAAAACTGTGGCAGATAACTTATTGTTAATTAAAATAATTAATTTTCACATAAATTTTAATTAAAATTTAGATTTACAAAGGGGCGATTTACAATGCTAGAGAGCACTACTAGAGTGTGGACTCTGATATCAAATATATTTGACCTAGACTGCGTATTCACCACACTAGCCTCGGCGACTTTGGGAGGCACTAGTCTGCGGAACTCACATTCATCAGGCACATCTCCGCTGAGACCCTGCGCTTCATATCGTACTTCTCATACCATCGCCCAGTACTTAATCGTTTGCAAACAATCACTGTACTCTCATTTCATGACGCTAATAATAAAGAAATTTATTTTAACAAACCCATACATCGTGCCATTTCTCGCACCTCTTATAAACGTTATCACGGAAAACACCTACGGCCGTGTAGAAGACACAGCCTACCCCGAATTTTTTTTTTTTTATTCCACTATGTTCACTTCCGCTAATAAACTGTTTTTATATTCAAAATCACAATCGAATTGTAACTGTTTAAAATCAATAAAAATAAAAAAAAAAACAAAAGCCTTTTGAACTAGCTTACATTATAATTAGCTTATCACTTTTCCTATTTTTCGTTAAATGATATTCAAACAATGAAGGGTTCAATACCCTTCTATAGCTATTTCTCGACTGATCCAAAATCAAAACTCTTGCATTCCATTATGCGAAATTACCGCACTCACCACCCAAAAAAAACATGGAACAATTCACAATAGATTTAGAGTTATAGATCACAATAAAATTTCTCCAAACTAACACCCTCGGTGACGATTCATCGTTACAAATGTACTAGTTTTCTAATTTACTCTGCCGTTAATTGTTCCATTCTTCGAATAATTTCGACTTTTAAGTCTACTTTATTGCGAATCTCATATGTGGCACTCGTTTTTCCAAATATGTTCGACGGGGTTGAGATCTAGCGATTGTGGTGGATGTGGTAAAATGGATTTAACATTTTAAATCAACCAGCTTTTTACTAAGCAGGATATATGCTTTGGGTCATTGTCTTGAACTAAGAAGAAATTTCCAGGTATTCCAATTTTTATCGCACTGCTTTTTAAATGGTTCCGTAAAATTAGGATATTGCTCAAACACCAAATCTCCAACCCCACCTGCACCTATTACACCACATAGCATGACATTTCCATTACCGCGTTTGACGGTAGGGAGTTAGGGACAGTATTTTTACTTTTTGGTGCAGTACGTGTTTGACGCCATAGTTCTACGACCGTCAAGTACAAATCTTATTCGAAAAATCGAATATGTTCGAATCGAATTCACAAATAGCCCCCCAGAAAATTTAATTTTTTGTATTTTTATTTTTGTTCTTTTTTGTCAAACGAAAATCGACATTTATACAGATCTCTTCATTTTTTGTTGGGAGGAAAAATAACCGTACTTGTATTACGCAGCAGGTCGGGGTAACACCAATTCAAACCAAGTTTTACGTATTTTTGTATTGTAATAATAAATTAAATTCTTTATTTTTTTCTACTTTTATAGTTTTACTTTATCTTGTTTTCAGATGTTTGGCAAACTTTTACACAAAAGCAATTGAGCGATTTTGAAAACGACATGAAAGCGGCTATTAACACCAATGTGAATAGGATACATAAATCTCATAGCCGCATGCGAATTAAAATACAAAAACTAAATGATTTTCCATGTTAATTAAGTTTATTTTTTTATTAACATTATTGATAAAATGATAACCGTATGTTTCAAGGTACGCAAAGTATGTATATATTATAAAATAAAGAATTAAACTTGATTAGACACTAGTACTCCTTACTGTTAAGTTTTTTGAACTTCCTTTGTACGAGCGAGTGATGCATACCGACTTTATTCAAAATAATATTTTTACATAAAATATATAAGGTAGTCAGATTACCCTAAGCACATTTCGTTATCATAACATGCTCTTTTTCTTTAACAAAAAAATAAAGTTACTTCATTAAAAATTGATTCAAAAATGTAAATATAAATTCATTGATGAACTACTTCAAAAGTTCCAAACATTAAAAAATAGAAAAAGAAGTAAAAAAAATATTGATACAGATTTACGCAGGATTAAGGTCTTTCATCACAATTCTGCTCATAGTCTTTTAAGTAGGCCGGTTGCTTCTTACACCGTTGATAGCGTCTAATCGTTGCTGAAGTCGCTTCATTCGAATCATTGTGTTGACGTTTCTGTTTACGTTGAATATAATCATTGGATGTTGACTGTATGTAGACTGTCTTCGTTTACTTCAACATTAGGTATGACATCATAATTTTCACCTAGGCTGGATGCATGCACGCACATGAACAACTTCTTTTGTTATGTTGTTACCGACATTGTCAATTCTTGGATGATTCTGACGCACATTTAGCTTTGGTTGATCTTCTTGAATATCAAGGGTAGGTCGTGATGCTGGATCTAACGTGATTTGACTACTTAATATTGGTTGAGGAATATTCGATATATCCAGAGTAGATTGTTGTTGTTGATTTCGATTACTTATCGGATGATTGAATTGAATTCATTCATTTGTTGATGATTGCGAATATATCTCTTACTATTGACATCTATTTCATAGGTACGGCTTAACAGTTGATTTTTGATGATTGAAACAGTTCTCTGGCTGTCTTCGGGACGTAGTTTTACCATAAAACCAGTTTCAATCCTTCAACGGCTCTGTTGATTTATCATAGTATTTTTTGAGTTTAATCTTTACTGTTCGATTTTCTTACTGACATCTTTAGTGGTTTGTGGTTTAAGGTTCTTTTCTAGCCTTGGAAGTACTGACCTAGTATTTCTTGCCATGAGTCGTTGCACTGGAGAGTAACCAATTTCGTTTGCGTATTCCGATGTTCAAGTAATGCTTTCAAAAACATTGATTTGATGACTCACATTTTTTAATAATTCGCTTTATTATTTTGACGGCGGACTCTGCTTTTCCGTTGCCACGAGGATCATATGGGGACGAGTTGACATACGTAAAATTCCGGTCATTACTGAAATCGATGAATTTCATATTTTTGAAGTTGTGTGCACCGTGAGTAACTGCTTTTTGTGGAATACCAAATTTTAAAAAACATATTTTGCAGGCTTGTATCATGTCTTCTGCCGTTGTACCTCTCATGAACATTGTTTCGATGTAATCAGAATAATGGTCTACGATTACTAAGATATTTTGTTTCTTGTTTTTATATGTAGCTTCACAGAAATCCATAGAAATAACTTGGAAAGGATAAGTTGGAATTTGGTGTGTTATCATAGGCAATTTCTGTTGTTGATCTGAGGAAAGGAATCCTTAAGGTTGTCAGATTTCCCTAAGCACATTACGTTATGATAACACTTACAGAAAAGGTCCAATAGATAAGACTTCATGTAAGAAAATGAAAGATTTCGATTTTTAACAACATACCAAAAGGTAAGGGAAGTCAATAGTTAATATTAATTCTATGACCACAAGTTAAAAGTGCCAGAGTCGACTTTATCAAAAACAATAATTTATAATTTTCTAAAAAATTCTTGGGAAAAACATGTAAATTGTTATAACGCTGCTGAAGTGAAATGAAATGTTTCAAATATAAAATTGACACAAGCGAAAACGAAAATGAAAATTTCACCGCTGAATTTCAGTTTGCGGTACGCAGTTTAGCTAGCGAAATGGGAGTTTTCGTATTAAAATACAGATGTCTCTATTTTATCTCTACACATTTTCCACTTCATTTTTATTTTCTCGGACGATACGCCTAGAAATGAAATTTTCACTGGTCTCAAAAAATAGGAAGATAAACCTGACGTGAAAATTTAGTTTGACGAGTTTCGTAAATATTTTAGAGCGTATAACTTCATGTTGTCTCTGACAACATTTTTATACAATAAAATTCACTTCGATAGTTGATTATCCTCAAAACGCAAAAACAAATAAAATAGTCAAAATTTATCTAATTATTGGTTTTTTATTTGGTGGTAAAACTGTTGTTAAAAATTCGGCTTAAATACAATAAAAGTTCACATGTTTTACATTATTATGTATTTGTTTTGTTTATTTAATTTTACACGTTTTTGTCTTTTCTTTACTTAGCACCGGAAACCCTTTTTATCCAAATAATTTGACATTTGAGCATGAAATTGGAAAGGCTTAAAATTGACGCATTCATTAACAGCATTCGAGATCCAGAAACATGCAGTGTGGTTATGTTGTCACCTAGAGCAACGTTCGCGAAAACCGTTGCTTTTGCGTTAACGAACGAGGCTGTGCAGGCTGTCACCAGACCGTCATTAGGCGCCAAATGAATTTAGACACCAACGGGTAAATCGAGCGGACGGTACCAAAATTCGAAAGCGGCAGGCTTAGGTGTTGGGAATGTGGCAAGTTGGGTCATATCCCTAGGAACTGTCGTAAAGTTATACAAGAAGGGAGAAGATCGCCACTTTTTATCCAGAGGAGCGTCAAACGGTTGAGACAAAGGCCTAGAGGCAGCGAGCTAAGATGTTGGGTGTGTAACAATTCATGGAAAGAGCACCCAGATGAGAGCAGGAATCGGATGAACGAATGGCAACAGTCAGAAAGGTGGAAAGATTACAGGACAGTTTGAACGAGTAGAAGTTGGCTTCGCGGTCTGGTTGCCCCGTAACACATATCCCAGTTACGAGTGTAGCACGAGGCGGAAGCAGCGTAACAATTAAAGGCGATGTAGATGGGAGAAAGGGTATCATTACGCTGGATACTGGAGCAACTCACACGATTGTCCGGGAAAATTTGATCAGAGGAGCTGTACAGCTGGCTTAAAATTAATAATGGCAAATCGAGATAGTGCAGAGATAAAAGGAAAAATAATCGTTAACATAAGGATCAGAAAAACTATTTTCCAACACGAAGTTCTAGTCGCCGATATTGTGGACGAAGTCATTTTGATAATGGACTTCATGAAGGTGAATGTCTTCGTAGTGGATTTTGATCGAGTAGTATTAAATAGAGATAACACCGAGCTGTCACTTAAATCCACCGGTATGGATGCCACAGTTAGGCGAGTAACAATCAGCCATCGCAAAGAGCTGTCACCGAAGTCAAAAATTCAATCCCGAAGTCAATTGTGGAGGAAACCAATGAACATCAGGTTAAGCAGATATTGGATAAGAAGGGCCGAATTGTGCGAAGCGGAGTGCGAGTGTCGGACGACTAGATGAAGACTCGATATGACATACACGGGCAAATAACCAAGGATTCCAAGAAGGACAATTGGTATGGCTTCACAACTCTCAACGAAAGAAAGGATTATCACCGAAGCTGCAACCAGCATGGCAAGGACCTTACTTAGTTGTTGCTACAACTATAACTACTGTTATAGTAACAGTTTTCGTATTTATAAACCTCACTATAAAATTTGTTTGTGATGTAACAATGGTTATAGTGATCAAAATCTATCACTATAAACGTTGCTACAATATATCCAAGACAAGAAAGTAAATTCGAAATTCGTATCGAATTTTATACATGATTTTAAAATGATTTTCGAAAATCGTTGCGATAGCAATAGCAATAGTTACGACTATAAATTTGGGCCTTAGAGTTCTCCTAATTGCGACTTGTTGTTGTTTTACTCCTCACACTTTTTAAGTATGACAGGCAACTCGTATAATTAAAAAGATAATTTTTAAAGAAATTTGTCAACATTTTCTGAGTTTTCGAAACTCGTAATACGAGATAGATACATAATCGCACCCCAGGCTAATCCGAACCTTGATTGACAAGGCAAATCGAAACAATAGTTAATAAAATGGTAATTGGTGCGAAATGTTCCCCTCTTTCGTTTGATGCGAAAATAGCAAAATTGAAAAAAATGGACTTACAAAAATTTAAATTATTGATATAAATTTTATTCGGTCTTTATTTTATTTTTAATTTTTTAATTACTGGCTATAATTATAGACCTTTTTGTTTAGTTTTTAATTTTAAATGCATTTATTTCAAAACTTGCTGTCGCCGATAATTCGATGTTTCACATCATTTTCCAGGCGGTATATTTAGTTACAACTATGGAAAATGATGTGAAACATATCGAAACATCGGCGGCAGCAATTTTTGAAATAAATACATTTAAAATTAAAAATTAAACAAAAGGTCTATAATTATAGCCAGTAATTAAAAAATTAAAAAAAATAAAATTTAAATAATTGTTTCGTTTTTGCCTTGTCAATCAAGGTTCGTATCACTGAATTGTGAATAAAATACAACACTTCAATTTATCACCAACGAATTTATTTATTAACACAAAAAATTAATTCAACACAACTTATTAACAAAAATTCACAAAATCACTAATTATAATTTTTGCACAATTCTTCTGTTCACTTACATATACCTTTTATTTCACACTAAAACAATTTTTTTAAATCACTTTTTAATTTCATTTTTAATCTTCACTTTATCGCTGACATACTAATGATCTTATTCGAATTGGTTCGCTCCTTATATACTCAAACCAAAACTTCCCGAGATTTGATGATTGTTTCGGTCAAATAGTCGAGACACATTAGAACAGTTTTTATCATGGAAAATTCCATAATAAAACTTTCCGTTATCAACTAACTTGTTCTACTCATTCCTAGGTGTCACCGTAACATAATTAATATTGTTACGGGGACACCTAGGATAGAATAGGTTAATTGATATGCAAAGTTCCACCAGAGACAACGTATGTATCGTATGATCTCTCATTCACTCATTTTACTAAAAGCATGAAACAAACTAAACTTCTGATATTTCCTATGTTATCGTTGTATTGGTGTATGTTATAAGCAGTGGCGGATTAAGCTTGGTTGAGGCCCCGGGCGCAGTAGAAAAAACTAGGCCCTTTAAAAAATATAGAGAGCCAGGAAAATAAAAATACGTGTTAACGATATTAAAAATATATTTTAACCTGGGTGTTTATTCTCTAAAAAATACGACAATGTGTGTAAACGTGAAAACTTGTAAAATGCAAAGCTTTTTTTTATGAGCTTGACATTTTTCGAGAGGGGTACCACTAAAATAATACCGAAAAATTTCAAACTCATAAAAAAAAGCTTTGCTTTTTACTAGTTTTCACGTTTATACATTGGGTGGAATGAATAAAAAAAGTAAGTACTTATATGAATTACCTTTTCGATAAAAGGTACTACTTTTAAGCAAAAGCTTTCTTTTATTTCAAAGTGAATAATGACTTCCTTGTGCTTACAAGTACTTACCGGAAAAAATTTAAGTATTACCTTTAAGTCTTTACTTATTGTTAAGGCAGTACTACTGATAATTTAATTCTAATTATTTATCTAAATATTTTGGTGTTTATTTTGTACCAAATAAGTAAAGATTTTTTGTATTTCATCCTCAGATATTTTTTGTTGACCCCGAATTCGTAGCTGTACATCTTTATTTTCATCTTCTCCATCGAATACCTAAAGGTGAATGCTTCAGTTGTCTTCATCCTCCTCGATTACATAAAGATAGTATAAATGCATTCTTCTGTTATGTAGAACTGCGCAACAAATAACAACCATTTACGGTAACAACACGCTTCTGGTAGGCTTCTTTATGGAGTTACAAACTTATCCGCTGCCCCAAGAAAAGAAACAAAACCTGTAAACTGCACTAATTTTGCTTCTATATTTAGGCATCAGTATCGTTTTCTTTAAATAAAATTGTCAATATTTTCACGTGGAAATGATCCAAAGCTACAAAACTATTAAGTGAAACGCCTTACAAGGATAGTTCTATATATTCCCACAAGGAAGACGACCTTTTTTTACTCTTCCAGTGGATTTAATTTCATTTAGAGGAAAAGCTAGTAACACTATATTTACAACACCACAATCGGCGTGATAAATTTCTTCTTACTATTACCGGGATCCATCGGGAACTAAAAACAAAAAAAACAGAACCTAAGATCCTTAAGTCGCGAAGCAAAGCTTTACTTACTGTACAGTGAGAGCAACAAACCTTGATACCCAGGATCTGCTTACCAAAAGTGGCCCAATAGGCATAATATATCATTAAAGAACTTCTGATGATAGCGTAAAAAATTAAAATTTTAAATTAATGAATATAGCTCAATACGCAGCTCGAGCTAAGATCAAGTTTAGCGCGGTCTCCACAAGTCTCTATTTAATTACAGATAAATCGTCAAGCTATAAATTTGTGTAGAGATAAATTTTGTTGATTTTGTTTGACTTTTATTCGTTTGTTTTTAAATGTAGTAGCCGTCAAAATTTATCTTCAAATTATTGTCCATGTGAGATAAATTACGGCTAAAATGTTTGGAGAATTTATGGTGGCGCAACCTAGATTTGAATGAAACAACTGAGATTTTTTCAAATTTTTCACGCAAAGGTGCATACCGCTAGGCGAAATTGTCAGCTAAAAAAAAATTATTTTATTTAGCTAGCTAAATTTTACGTCAAATTTGTATGGAAAATTTATCTTAGCTCGAGCTGCATACTGAGCTTATTTCCTCAGTAGCTAGCTATGAAATATTCCTCATTTTCTAACTATAGTTATGAAAAATATGCCGTTTCACAAGCTACTACGATTTTGAAAAGTCGTATTTTTGTAAAAAAATTGGAAAATGGTAGCAATTATATTTGCATGCGAGGCGAAGCGCGACGTAGCCGAGCAAGTGCAAAAATCGAGTCAAACAAAGCCAATTTTAATTCGAATAACGCGTACTATTTTTTCTCTACCGAAGAAAATTCATTGCGTACACTAATTATAAGTACAAGTTACACGCATTTAAAATGTCTAGATTGAAAATTTATGATTGAAATTTTTGGTATAGCTAGCTAAGATGGAGGCCTTGACTTTTTTTTGTTTGGGTATTTTACCAAGTTATGACGTGTCAAATAATTTTAATATTGAAAACAGTATTAAAAGAACATTCACGCATGTCATCTTAATTTTTATACATTTATATTAAATTATTAACAATTTTTTTCTTTTCTTCTACACACAATGTAAGCACGAAAATTACTTTACTTTAGATACTTAGCCATTAGAAAAACTGGAAAGTTGGAGTTTTGCGGGGCCCTCCAGAAGTCGGGGCCCCGGGCACGCGCCCGCCGTTAAATCCGCCGGTGGTTATAAGGGAATAATTTTTAAATGCGCTGCGTCAAAACCTTCTACAATTCTCTCTTGAGAAAGCCTGACTGCGTTGTATAGCTCTCTTACACATATTTAAAAATATATACTGGCAAGTGTATTGGCCGCTACGAAAAACCATATAAAAAAAATTCATTTTTTTCGTTTCTTACCACTACTATTTCCAGTTGAGATCATAACCATATATATATATACGATGTCTTAGTATACAATTAGTTGGGCTTTCTCAAGAGAGAATTGTAGAAGGTTTTGGCTGCGTATAAAATACGTACATATACGCAATACAACAAAACCAACACAAATGTCTTTATACAAACCGTACTATTGCGATACAAACACAAAATAAAACCTACTATTTCTGTAAGAATTATGCCTCAATTCCATGGGAAAAATGACTGACAGTCAAAAAATTGAAAAGAGACAAATAATCTGATACTCCATATAAGAGACAAAGACAACGCTCTTTTTTCTTTTTTATTTTATAGAAAAACAATTTTGCTATAAAATAAAAAACACGTTGGCTTTGTCTCTTATATGGGGCACCAAATTATTTTTCTCTTTTCGATTTTTTTGACTGTCAGTCAATTTTTCCCATGGAATTGAGGCATATGTCCTAATACAGTATAATCTTACATACTTCGATTTTAAATTGTAGTTTGTATCAAAAACAGTATAAAATATCACTAACACTTACAGAAATAATAGATTTTGTATTTAATAGTATCCGTCAGTCACAAAAATAATACGGCTTGTATAAAGACATTTGTGTTGGTTTAGAATACAACGATAACATTTGAATGGAAAATTGTTATATTTTTTTCATGTTTGTAGTAAAATGAGAAATCTATGATAAATACGTTGTCTCTGGTTCTGCTGTACTAAAATGGAATTTTCCATGATAATAACTATTCTAAATGTTTCTAAACTGTTCTTACCGGAGAAATCATGAAATTTCGACAAGTTTTGGTTTGAGTATATAAGGAGTGAATGAATTCGAATTAAAACATTAGTTGCGATAAAGTGAATATTAAAAAGTGTTTTAGTGCGAAATAAAAGTTATAAGTGAACAGTAGAATTGTACAAAAATAATAAAAAGTGATTTTGTGAATTATTGTAAACAAATTGTGTTAAATTAATTTTTGGCGTTAATAAATAAAATCGTTTGTGATAAATTGAAGTGTTGTGTTTTATTCACAATCCAAGTGATACGAACATTTATTGACAAGGCAAAAACGTAACAATATTTCCAAAAAAATCATTATTTCGTCGTCGAGAAATGCAGTATGTATAAATTTATTTGTTCCAATTTTGCTTTTTTTGCATCAAACGAAAGAGGGGAACATTTTGCATCGATTGCCATATATTATCAGGGGTACAAATTGAAAATGCGGGATTGATAACAGATGGCGTTACTAACGCTATACGCATCAGGCAGTACTGTGACTATGTTCATGTCAAAGCTACGTCTTATAGCTTTAATTTTCAGTATGTGTCAATTTGTCGCAGTGTCAAATTCATAGTTTTTTTGAGCTCTCAATATGTCGAGTTTCGTGCCAACAAAACAGCATTTGCGGGAAGTTTTAATTTACTTCTTTAATTTGAAGAAAAGTGCTGCTGAAGCACATCGATTGGTCTCCGAGACTTATCCGAGTCATGTTCCATCGGTTTCAACATGCGAGAGATGGTTTGTGCGGTTTAGAAGTGGTGATTTTGACGTTGAGGACAAAGAGCGGCCGGGCCAAGTGAAAAAGTTTGAGAATGCTGAATTGGAGGCAATACTCAATGAAGACTCGTGTCAAACTCAACAAGAGCTCGCAGATTCATTGGGAGTGACACAACAAGCCATTTCCCATCGTATAAAAGCCCTCGGAATGATCCAAAAGCAAGGACATTGGGTGCCGTATGAGCTGAAGCCGAGAGACGTCGAGCGCCGTTTTTTTGCATGCGAACTGCTGCTCGAACGGCAAAAACGGAAGGGTTTTTTGCATCGCATTGTCACTGGTGATGAAAAGTGGATCCGTTACGATAACCCGAAGCGCAAAAAATCATATGGTTACCCCGGCCATGCATCATCATCGACGGCCAAACCAAATATTCACGGCGCCAAGCTCATGCTCTGTATTTGGTGGGACCAGCTGGGTGTGGTGTATTATGAGCTATTGAAATCGAACGAAACCATCACAGGAGCACTATACCGAACTCAATTGATGCGTTTGAGCCGCGCACTCAAAGAAAAACGGCCACAATACGAGCAAAGACACGACAAAGTAATTTTGCAACATGACAACGCTCGGCCACATGTTGCAGCGCCGCGCCGGTCAAAACATACCTACAAACGCTGAAATGGGAAGTCTTACCCCACCCGCCGTATAGCCCAGACATTGCTCCTTCCGATTACCACCTTTTCCGATCGATGACACATGGCCTAGCTGACCAGCGCTTCCATTCTTACGAAGAAGCCCAAAAATGGGTCGATGACTGGATAGCAGCCAAGCCGGCCGAATTTTTTCGCGACGGTATCCGTAAATTGCCAGAAAGATGGGAAAAAGTTGTGGCTAGCGATGGACAATACTTTGAATAATTCATTTGTTACCATTTTTTCAGAATAAACGTTCAAAAATAGAAAACAATCCCGCATTTTCAATTTGTACTCCTGATATAAAAAGTTTTTTTACGGGGAGAAATTTATACCGTTTTCCAGTTACACAAAAAAAAAACCCGGGCGAAACCGGGGCGATAGCAGCTGTCATTCGTCGCCCGGTAAAATTTTTCGGGGCGATTAGTTTCGCCCGGGTTTTTTTTTTTTTGTGTAACTGGAAAACAGTATTAGAAAGTAATTTAGTGTTTACATGTATATGATAAGGAAAGGAGAGTGAAATAGTTTTCATTGTCTCCTGAAAAACATTTTTTTGGACTTACACATTCTTCATATTTTCTCGGGTCTGGTAGGTAAGCCTATTTTTTCTCTTACGGCAAGAACAAAATTGTACGCTATTTTCTTCTTTCATTATAATTTTTCTAATGCGATCTCAGTCTTCTGTATACGTTCCCTTTTCTTCACATCGATAAAATATCGCAAACAAAAAATTATGTGATAAAGAGTGCTGAATAAAAGTAGAAATATATAGAATGTTGTTTTATTCTAGCAAGCTGAAATAGCTTTAGAAAAAGCATAATTGAAAAAGCGAAATAGACTTGTAATGAATTAGGTTGGGCGGGGCTTTGTTTATGCCATTTTGGGTAGCTTGAACCGTTCTGGGGTGTTCGTTTGCCCTTCCTACAAAAGAATAATTCATTAGCTGTCACACACAGTGGTACACGAGTACTATTGTGGTAATTACACGCATCATTATTTCACCAATCCTCCGATCACATCAATAAAAAAAATTAGATTTAACGTTTCATATTTAATATAATTTTAATTCGATTTAAGAATTATAAAATTGGATTTCATCCCTTATACCCCAAATAATTAATTATAAGAAAAAATCTAATAGTAAATAATCATTACTTAAAACTAGAAAAGAAATAATATAATAATAATAACTTATGCTAAGAAAATAATAATACATAATCTTAAAAACTATTAGCAAACTTATAAAGTTTGGAGAATCATCCAATACGGTGAATACAAAATACCGTGTTATTCGATGACTATTACTAAAGATACATGTTAAACCGAAAGTGATCTGACTGAAAACGTCTGAGTTAAATTCAACATGTAAACGGCGACTTGACTGAAAGTTATCTGAAAGTAGTCTGAGTTCGGTCAGCTTAAATTTGGTTGGTTGAGTCAGTTTGTATATTGAGTAACATGTAAACTTTAATTTAGTTGAACTGACAGATTTTTTCATACAGGCAAAAGGTTTTATACATATTTGAAGTGATTTTTAAATTATTTTAAATAATTTTCTAATAATTTAAATATAATTTTATAACAAAGTGACATTTAAAATGTCAATTCAGATCAAATAAAAAAATCCCATGTAACCACCAACCCAAAGTTTCAGTCAGATCACTTTCAGTCATAACTCAGTCAATCACTTTTGGGTTTAACATGTATCTTTAGTATATGATTCTCAATTTTGGGTTCGATTTTATGACTTAATAACTAGATTATATGACTTAATTAAACGTTACCGCCGTTACTTCCAGAATAAGCACTGGAAAATTGTGTGTGTGTGTTGGTTATTTATTACCTTTTCACCGTTCAAAATTCGATTTAAGGCAAGGCTCCATGAAAGCTAAAACGAACGATTTCGTTAGAACGTTTTTACAATTTTTAGTTCTATTGTTATATTTTTTAAGTTGCGGTTAATTAAAAATTTTAACGGAACTTGTAAATGTTAATTTTCGAACTATAGTTCGTAGCAAATTATTTTATTTAAATTGAAACAAGTAATTTTTCCTTTTCGTCGTACGCACTGAGATATATACATGGAGACGGCATGCAAAATATTTATCATAGTAAACAGCAAAAACGAATGGTACAAGTTTTTTTTTAGTTGTACCGCTCATTTTATATATGCCTCACACTCTAAAAAGCTAATTCCGAAAAAGGACCGTACTGGATTCGAAAATAATTTTGTTAACATTAAACTTGCACTTGACTCATTAAACATACATAGTATTTGAGACTGATTAACTAATTGAAGCATTATTTGAACTATTCACACATTGCACTACTTATCTTCGGAAAATATTTAAATTATTTCTTACTATTTTTCCTTGAAATTTTCAATACACACCTGGAAAATAAATAAAAACAAAAAAAAAATTAGTTTGAAACGTCAAACTTTCGAACATAAACAAACTTGTTTACTAAACATTTGTAAAAACAAAAATGTGAAAGAACAATTTAGTGTATTGAAAAAAAACCGCGCATTTATTGATTCGAAGGTCATAGCCTACTATGTAATTATCGTGGTACGAAGGTTAGGAAAATTCGAAACTAATTCAAGAGAAGGAAAATAAATACGTTCTCTGTCACACAGACGCAAGCTTTTTTTCTTCTTCTTCGTTTTTTTTCTTGTACCATGAATTTTTGCCTATGCCATATCCATGTATATATATCAGTGGTCGTACGACATGGCGACTTCGAGAAAAAAAATTTAAAACAAATCGTTCAACCGGAAAACGAACTCATCTTCCAGTACGACGATTTTTTTTTTCGTGGTATACATAGCCACAAAAGTCAAAACCTCATTTGAAAAATTTTATTTTTGTTGGTCGCGTACGCGTAGAATTTCGAAACGATTTTTTCGTCCATGGAGCCAGGATCACGAAAAACCGATTCGAATCGTACGTTTTGTCGTATCATGGAGCCTTGCCTTTACTCGAACTTTCGGGAAGATTTTTAACCGGGTTTAATTTAATATTAATACCCCCTCCGGACAACCTGAGGAGTGGAAAAACACATCATTTATTCCCTGCTATCTAATCACGAAAACGGGCTAAGCAATTTATCAAACAAACAAAAAACTCACCTGAGGAGAACAATGTAACTTTGAATACTCTTTGGGTGAGATTTCCCGGTTGTGTATATTCAAAGACTAATCAGGAAAAATTATCCAATGCACCACTCAATACGTCACTTATTTCCCGATAACTAAGCTGACGGGTGTCCTAATACAAACAGAAACAAAATGTTTCAATTTACACACACGCAATTACAATAGAACGAAGAGTAATCTCTTATTAACCTTACCTACAGTAGGCTGGCGTGGCGTATTAAATTAGATTTTCGAAAATGAGTGTTTTTAATTTTTTTTTTTTTATTAGCACTACTGAAATTTAAACATATATAACACACTATAAATATGATATTTTATAATTATTGCCACTAGTTATATGGTTATATGGGTATTATTCCTTCGAAAAGCAAAATCGAACTAATTAAATTTTGCTTTAGACGCAAGGAAACAAAAAAAATTGGGCATAATTTATTTGATCAATAACGGGTCAGATATACCAATACAACAAATGGTGAAACCAACTGACCCACTGAATTTTACTACGATCGACGATGAAAATCATCAACACATACAAATCATTAATAGGTATACACAAATAATACGGCATTGACTATATCATCAAAAAGCATGAAAAATAAAATGTTAGAAGGTATGACCATCAGCTGTTTTCTATTTAAGATTTTGCTTCAAATTTGTGAATGAATGAAACATAAAAATCAAATCGTCAGCCAATTTAAAATTTATAACCAGTCCTGTTATTAAGGTAAGTTACCAAATTTAAAAATAATTTCCCATTATGTATTATCATACAGCGAAGACACAAACCGAACACTGTTTAAGAATTCGTTAGACTACAATTTAGTTCTTGTTACAAGAGACAAAACACTATCGAAAACGAATCGAAAATGATGATACATGTCCCCCCTGGTGTTCAGAAGCCTGGTTTCAAAAGCCTGACATATTTTTTTTAATTCGGGCCTTTTGGTGAAGTAGAATTTTGATTTAAAGTAAAATAAAATTCAAAACCGGGATGCAGGAAATGTTCTTTTCAGAACAACCAGCTTATTAACAACCAGACTAATCAGCTTTTGGAAACCAGGCTTTTGTATAACCAGGCTTTTGTAACGATTTGCTTATGTATAGGTTAAAAACCATAGTTTTTGCAAAATATGAACATTTTTTATAGAAACATGCAAAAATTTAAAATATCCTAATTTTAATACAAAAATGTAAAATGAAAACGTGTATTTCGTTTTTTGGAAATGTTTCTGTTAAAATTAGGATATTTTGTTTATTTCTATAAAAATTGATTATATTTTTGGTCAATTCATGAGTTTTCATCAATACATAAGCACTACGTGTATTTAAATTTAACGGCCGCCGCCGACGCTCGGTGAGATGGAACCTTAAGTACTTGCGGTGTCGATGGAAAGCCACTTATGCACAAGATTGCTGTAATCATTTTTTTTATTTACAGCAATGTTTTTTGTACATAGAACTCCACATAAGTAAAATAATTTCCTTTTTTTTTTTTCATTTCATAATTTCGTCCATTGATTTGCAGACAAGCATCATTGAACATAGTGCATGAATGGGTGCGGAAAGTATTTGCTCAAACTATTTTTTACCAAAATGGTTAAACCAAACCACATTTACAAAATAATTATTTATATTTTATTGCAATCCCATCAACAATTTAATAACAATTAAAAATAAAAAATAAAATTAGAAAATCAAAAATTTATTAAATTACGGATTCATCAATATGGCTGCATTTCCTTTTAATTATTGCCGAACCGAATTTTGGCATCCGATTTCTTAGGTTATCTAATGTTTCGGTTCCAAAATTTTTCCAAACATTTTGCAGCTTCTCAAACAAGTTTTTGAATGATGTTGGGCAAGTTTCTCTCACTTCATGGTCAAGGTGATCCCACATCAACCCGATCGGGTTAAGGTCCGGAGATTGTTGTGGCCATTTCATTAAATTAAGTTTTCTTCGCCTATGCTGTTCCTCTAAATAGCTCGTACATAGTTTGGACGTTTGTTTGAGATCATTATCATGTTGAAAAATAAACACACAATCGATGAATCGTAGTCCAGATGGAATTGCGTGATTTTGCAGAATTTCTTTATACTGAAATTTGTCCATTGTTCAATTAATTTATATCAAATCACCTACCAAAACACGTCCACACCATACCGAACCTCCCCCATGTTTCACTGATGCGGTCAAGCAATCATTCATTAGGTTTTCTCCAGGCCGTCTTCGAACATTATGTTTTTCGGTTGGATCCAAACACAACAAATTTTGATTCATCAGGCCAAAGTTTCTTTTTCCAGTCCCGAATTGAATGTTTTATATGTCGCTTGGCTCATTGTAAACGCAAGCAGCAATGGTTTTTTGACCGACACACCCTTGAGGGTCAGCTTGCCTTAATCGATCTCTTACGGTGGTTTAACTAATTAATTTCGGAAGTGTTGTTTACACTAGCAAGTATTTCAGTGGCTGTAAGATGTCTATTTCGTTTGCTTATTGTTTGAATATAACTGTCATCTCGTTTTGTTCTGGATCTGGGCCGCCCTATTCGTTGCTTAGACTCTACACTTCCAGTGGTATGAAACCGGAGTACAGTATATGACACTGTAGTTTGTGGAATTTCAAGTTTATTTGAGATTTCTCTGGTTACATACCTACCCTTCTTTATGTAATGCAACAATTACTCCACGTTCTGCAAATATTAATTCACGCGTTTTCGGCATTTTTTATAAGAAAACAGACTATTTCTGTTAACCTGTAAAATGGAGAACTATAAGTTATAAAATGTTTTATTAATTTTCCATATTTAGCAACTATAATACTTACCTATCGTCAGAATACATTTTAAAATATATTATTCGATACCAAAATCAACAAAAATATCCGATTTATTTTGATAATCCTTTTAAAATCGTAGTATTTAGTAAACATTTGCTGTATACCTACTCTAATGATATTTCCCCAGAGGACAAAAACAAAGGGACATTTTTTTACGAGAACAATCGAATTACGTTTAGGGTTACAATTTCAAATTACAATACAACATACAATAGGCCCGATTCTGCCTTCAAAAATGTTATGTTATTTTTTCAATACAAATTCATATAGGAAGCGAGGAAATAAAATAACATATACATGAATTTTATCGTTCCAGAATCGGGCCCAATATAGGTTTTTTGTTTTGCAAAAGTAGTTTAGCAAAAAAAATTGATAGATCGTGTGAGCAACTAATTTTCGCACCCAGTGTATGTATTAGCAAATGTGTATTAAGGACTTTGTCGATTAAAAACAAAACAAAAACATGGTAATTTTACAAAACGATTTGCAGCAAGATGCTATATGCACATCGAGATTTTTATTTAATAAAAATTTAATTTTCGCATTGCCTTAACTTAGTTCAATTTTACCATTCGCGTAACACGAACTAGTTGGTTGCCCGCGAAATGGTCAATAAACTAGCAAAAACATAGACTGTTGTTGAAGGCAATAATATCCAAATTGGTATCATAACGATATAAACGGAGATATTTAGATGAGTGTATTCCAACTTTAAACAAATTAATATTTGAGCTGTTATTTTTAGAACAACTGCAATTATATACCATTGGTATAATATAAATAATTTTTTTAATGTTTTCAAGTTTCTCCATTTTCTTATTAACTTAATTAGAATAAATATAATTAATATCACATCATAAATCCAAAGAGGAATGAAAATTATAAACCAGTTCCATCGTGTTCTTGTTTCCAGGCCTAAACACAATAGTATTAAAAAAATTAATAAAATCAGCCAAGTAAATAATGCTCGATGCACTAATGACATTGTTTCATAAACTACAAATATCCTTTATTTAATTTTAATTACATTTGGATGTTTACATTGATCAACAACATTAATTATTTATTATTATTTTGCCTATAATTTTCGAATTATCTGTTTTTACAAAATTTTATGTAAATGTCAATTTGTTAGCTGCTAAAGAGAGAGGTTAAACAAGAGGAGGTTAACCAAGTTTTTTCAATAGAGTTATATACTATAGAGCTGGACCAACGTTTTTTCACATACAAAATCTTCTATTTCATATGGATTGAAAAATCTGACGGGGTGCAATAATACCCTTGACAGACTAGGGATTAGCTGAGCGCGATTAGTGATTTTTTCGAGATTAGCTGTAGTGTGTCAAGTTGAAGATTAGCTAATCTCGTTTTATTTGAGGATTAGTCACTAATCGAGATTAGTGCACTAATCCTTGAAAATTTTCGAGCTTATCTCGTTGTATTGGGTTTAGTGTTGGTACAAGTGGCACTACAATGTGAAATAATTATTTAAACATTGCTGAAAATGCAAGTGGCGTGAATTTTCGATAGAAGTTATAAAATCAATGACATCTTAAAAAATTTGTGCTGAATAAATTTCGAGGAAAAAGAAAATCTAGTGTGTTTTATTGTATCAACATTAGAAATATTGAATTAAATAATGAGTCCAGCTGATTTACTAGCTATATTTCAGCGAATCATCATAATAATATTTTATTTCTCTGCAAGAAACTAATCCCTAGTCTGTCAACGCATATGGATTTGTGGTGGATTAGCTCATCTCGTTTCACTAATCGCGCTTAGCTAATCCCTAGTCTGTCAGTGGTATAAGTGTACATTTCACACCTCGTGTGGACGCGGCTTTACAAGTTTCGAGAACTCGAAACTCAGTGTGCGGTAATTGCGACATTAAAGCCCCTACAGACGATGCAATTTGGTTGCACCAACCAAATTGCTGAGGTTGGTCCAACCAAATTGGTATTGGCTACACACCATGCAACTTGATTTGCAATTTGGTTTGTTACCAATTTTGACGTGTTGGTTGGTCGGTTGGATGGAATTTTCCTTGCAACTCATGCAACTTAATTCTATTGCACCGACATGCATACACACTATGCAATTTTACCTCCAACCCAACCAAATCGCACCAATCAACCAACCAAATTGCATCGTCTGTAGCCCCTTTAACGCAATTATGTAAGCAATTACGAGAAACAGGGGTGGGATGTTGTAACATCACTTTCGATTCGAATTCGATAGATTTTATTACTAAAGATACATGTTAAACCCAAAAGTGGTTGACTGAGTTATGACTGAAAGTGATCTGACTGAAACTTTGGGTTGGTGGTTACATGGGATTTTTTTATTTGATCTGAATTGACATTTTAAATGTCACTTTGTTATAAAATTATATTTAAATTATTAGAAAATCATTTAAAATAATTTAAAAATCACTTCAAATATGTATGAAACCTTTTGCATGTATGAAAAAAACTGTCAGTTCAACTAAATTATAGTTTACATGTTTAACTCAATATACAAACTGACTCAACCAACCAAATTTAAGCTGACCGAACTCAGACTACTTTCAGATAACTTTCAGCCAAGTCGCCGTTTACATGTTGAATTTAACTCAGACGTTTTCAGTCAGATCACTTTCGGTTTAACATGTATCTTTAGTATATGTCTCATGTTTCAAGAATAAAATTTTACTCTATTTCGTTTTTCAATTATTCTCTTTTTCTTGCTATCTCAGCTTGCTCGAATAAAACAACATTCTATTTCTACTTATACTCATGAATATTTATCACTCAAATTTTTGTTTAGTGATATTTTATCGAATTGAAGGAAAAGAAAAGTACGCAACAAAAAGAGATCACAATAGAAAAATCGTAATCAAAAAGCGAAATAGAATACAATTTTATTCTTGAAACATGAGACATAAAATCTATCGAATTCGAATCGAAAGTGATGTTACAACATCCCACCCCAGGTTTTTTTAAACAAAAGTGCTGCCCGATAGCGTTATTTTCGGCATACAATTTGGTTGTTGTTATGCACAGTACTGTGGTTGTTATGCAAATTTTGTTTTTTTTCAATCATTACGAGTTGTCTGTCGTACATAAAAATCTGTACGAGTAAAACAACAGCAACAAGTCGCAATTACGAGAACTCGTAAAACTTTACATAATCGCATTTTGTCGCAATTTCGAGAAACTTAAAAAAAGAAGTCCAGAGCGTTTGCCACTAGATGTCACTACACAATCAAAAAAATATTAGTGATGTTTTTCAAAAAGGGACAGGCAAAACCAATTTATTTATCACGTACTAATAATAATCAATTTTATGATACGAAAATATTTTTGTTTCTATTTACAAAATGCATATTTAAAATGTCATACAATTTTTGACAGTAAATATTTAGTGACACCTAGTGGCATTATGTGAAAGTTGCTTGTGTTTTCGGAGTTTTCCGAAAGATGGTAGCTCTTGCGGTTGTTGATAATTTGACATTTAAACATGATCTATTGACGATTGGAGCATCACGGATTCCACCTAGTGGAACATTTTTAAACTGAGCTACCTGATAATTTGACGTTCGAAATTGTTGTAAATAATTCCAATTTTGATCTGTAAACTCAATTTTTACTTACGGGATTGCTAATAATTGTAAATAATTCCAATTTTGAACTATAAAAACAGTTTTTAATTACCCATTGCTAAATTTTCTTTCGTCGCATATTGTGACAAATGTCATTTTATCAGGTGCATCATTTTAACTATTGCCCTCGAGAGGCGCTTTCTTTACTTTTACAATCGTCAATAGATTGATTTTAATTTTTATATGGTAGACAACTTCATTGTGATTTTTTGTGTTAAGAAAAACAAATTAAACGCCAAATATTGTTTATATCTTTTGTATGAAGTAGCACAGATACAATTTTATTTGTATTTTACAGATATTAATTTATTAAATATTTTTTAATAAAAATTTAATTGAAATAAAATTTTAATAAAAATTTAATTGAACATAGGTTTAACCTTGTGCCGTTTGAGTTTTTTGTGGTTATTTTTATTAAAATTAAGTTATTTTCAAATATTTTAAGATAGTTTTATATAAACTGCTGGTTGTTTTTCTTAACACTTAAAAAAATCTGATATATTTTAGCTGTTAAATAAAAATTATCGATCTACATATTATTATTTATTCCCGAAATATTTTTCATCTTTATGACAATACCACAGAAAAGAATGTATTCCTGCTCTAATCTAACCAGTTACGACAGAGACAATATATGTCAATATTACATATTTCGCTTCTCTTCTTTGTAAAAAAAACAAAAAAGAAGAGAAGCGAATCATATTATTGAACTTCCATATCTGTTCATTCTTTCCTGTGACAACACTATAATACGCATATTGACTTTGAGGTAGTTTACACCACAAAATATTTAGCGGACTGACCTAAATGGCGACCTATTTTAGTCCACTTACCAACCGTTTACATCGCAATAAATATAGGTCGCATTTGGTCCAAACGTCAAAAATTAAAATATTTCAATAAATGTATTTATATTTAATATTATATCATTTTCGCATTTATTGATTTTAATTTTAATATTTTTATTTTTATTCATTATTTGTGCTATAAAAATGATAATTAACAAATCGCATCTATTGAAAAAATCGTAATTCCTTAGGTTGAACCGTTTACACCATATTTCTAGTTGACCTATTTTAGGTTAGGTCACACATTTTACTTGCCTAACCCAATTTAGGTAACTAGCGTTTACACCATGTGACCTATCCAGTTTAGGTCGAATATAGTGTATAGTCCGGGACTAAATATGGCGGTGTAAACTACCTCTTTGACTATATATTTTTAAATGGACTGCTAGTTGCTTACTTCATATGCGATCCAACATACAGTGGCGGTCAAGAGGCAAATCGTTGGGAATTCGCTAACTAAAAAGTTCGTTACCATTTAATTTATTAGGAATAATCGAAAAATCAACATTAAGATTAAATTTTATAAAAGAAAACATCATTAATATTTGAAATTATAAGCAGTTGCAAGCACTGAATATTAAAATAAACATTTATTTTTGTATTCACAGATGCAAAGAAACAGTCTTAAGCCGCGTCCACACGGGATGTGAAATGTACACTTATGCGTGCGTGTTCGCTTATTTAGCGAATGTAGGCGGTTATGCGGGATGTGTATATTTATCACATTTCAGTACACACGATTCGTTAAAATATGTTCATTGATCACATGTAGGCGAATGTTAATGAACATTTCTACTCTGGTATATATTTTTAGTACCTTGATCATACAATTTTTAATGAAAATATTCAATCACATTCGTCATGTGAAAACCATCCACACGACGTTTACATTCGCTAAATGCGCGTATAAGTGTACATTTCACACCCCGTGTGGACGCGGCTTTATCTGTCAATGGCAAACTGGTATCACTCACAACCAACTACGACACACTTTCTCCCCATTTTCAGTAAAAATAAAAGAAACCGAGGAAAAATTTTGTGTAAAACTCACAATTAAAATATCTCAAATCAAATTAAATTGAATTTAAAACTATAAAACAGTGACAAAATAGAAAACACACGAAAAGGAACCAAAAATTAAATAAAAATTTATTGATGTTGACAACTTTGACAAATCTTTAGTTTTCATTTTTGCCGCAATTTGCCTCTTGACCGCTAGTTGTATGTTGGCATCATCATTTATTTGAAAATTATATTGAACTGTCATTGTATTAGCGGTCCATTCTAATTCTATTGTCAAAGGTGGAATATTTTTGAAATATTTGTTGAAAATTTAGTTACAAATTCGACAGTTTTTTTATGGTAATAAAGTCAAATATTTCTCGATATTTTATGAATAATTGGTGGTTTAACTGTGGTCTGTGGAACTAATTATGAACTATTTGTTGAAATTATTATAACCACAAAATCGATAGTTTTTTTATAATATCACTTAATTATCAACAATTTTGTGGATATTTTTTGGTTTATTGACGCAATTATGCGTAAGAAAATTTTTAATGACCCGAGAGTTAATACTAATAACTTTCCTTGAGTTTTCTATGTGGTAGTTTGGTTTCGTGCAGAGAAACTCGCACAAACAAAAAGTTCGGTCTACGGGTCTACTCATCACTTCATCAGGTACTCAGGTATTTACGACCAAACACAAACTACAAAATTCGGAATTCCAACTTCATACATTAAGTATGAGGCAAGAACGTAGTGACTTAGCGAATTACATATAAATTCATCAAATCAAAAATGATCAAAATCTTTTTTTTTTTTGTTTTTGGGTGGTAAAATCAACATTCATTTTGTCACAAAATACCCGCATAAATAAGTTCCAAAATGTCAACTTTTTTTGTGACAAAAAGGAACTAACATTTTGTGACAAATTGATGACTAAACATTTTTTTTTTTGGGTGGTAAAATCAACATTCATTTTGTCACAAAATACCCGCATAAATATGTTCCAAATTGTCAACTTTTTTTGTGACTAAAAGGAACTAAAATTTTGAGACAAATTGGTAACTAAAATTTTTTTTTTTGGGTGGTAAAATCAAATAAATTATAATACCCTATAAAGGACATTAACGGTCAAAAAACGGCGATAGATAGATTAAATCTTAAGATGGCACTAGTAGTTTTTTTAAATTTTTTTTTTGTTGTATCGAAACAAAAATATAAACAAAAGCAAAAAACACGAATAAAAATTAAAAATTGTTAAAGCTGACATCTTTAGAAGTTATCCCGTACTATGTTTTCCCGTATTAAATAATACTGCATTATCGGTAAATCTGCCAATATCATTGACCGCAAGTTTACTATGGAAAAGTGTCATGATGTCCTTTATAGGGTATTATAATTTATTTGGGTAAAATCAACATTCATTTTGTCACAAAATACCCACATAAAGTTCCAAATTGTCAACTTATTTTGCGACAAAAAAGAACTTATATTTTGTGACAAATTGGTGACTAAATTTTTTTTTTTTGGGGTGGAAAAATCAACGTACATTTTATCGCAAAATACCCGCAAAAATATGTTCCAAATTGTCAACTTTTGTTGTGACAAAAAGGAACTTACATTTTGTGACAAATTGGTGATTAAATGTTTTGTTTTTTTTGGTGGTAAATTATACCAAGCGCCTCGGCTTTGAGCTTCGAAAATGCAAATTCTTTATTTCAATTTTGAATTATGAAAATTAGTTTCATTTGATTGATAATGTTTAATTTTACAGTAATAAATTCATTTTGTTGAAAAATAATTTATTTTTAAGTGATAATTTAATAAAAAAATAAAATATATTGCAATGAAGTTATCTACGAGGCCAAGGCAATGCGTTCCACACTCGACTGCGACATTTTAAAGTAGTACAAAGCGAAGAGCTTTGTCAACATAACCTACAAATCACATTTTTGTCACAACTGTTTTATATTTACCGAAAAATCTAGCTCATATGTAGCTTACAAATTCATAATATCTCGTTTCTTGCTATAATTCACGTGTAAAATGGACCTAAATAAAATATTTGATATCAACCGAATGTTCAAAGCCGACGCCACCGGTATGAAAGGGTCTCAGCTTCGTATGTGTGGTAACTAAAAATTTCGAGGCGAGGCGCCTGGTATGAAAAGTACTTAAACGAACATTTTGTCACAAAATACCCGCATAAATATATTCCAAATTGTCAACTTTTTTTGTGACAAAAAGGAACTTATATTTTGTGACAAATTGTTCTAAAATTTTGTGATCACCATTTTTGGTTACTCGGGATGTTTTTTGTCTGTCTTTCTAGCGAACTATAGTCGTCAATATATTAAAGGTTTTGTTATTAAATGTCATTTAATTATTAAAATAAAAGTTTTTAATTTAATAAAATGACGGAATCAAATGACCATTCAACAAGAATTTCAGAAGAAGAGCGAAGTTATGGTAAAAACGCTTTTACGGAATTTAATAAGTATGTCCAAAATCGAATTTTAAATGTAGTTATTGGAATTATTTATTTTTATTTCTAGAAATAATTATGTTGAGTGTTTGAAGTTGCTCCAAAAGTATGAAACAACAATTGGATCGAACTGGAAATCAATTCACAATAAATCTGTTGCCGAGTTTTATAAAAATGGCTTTTGTAGTTATGAGGAATTTGAAAAAGTTTTGAATGAAGTCACTGATGGTCGAGCTCTGGCAGTAGTATATGATCTAATTTTATTGATTTTATTGAATAAGTTATTGTTATTTTGATTTATTGCAGATGGAACAATTTGAAATTAATGATGCAGATAAATGTATTGCATTTCACAATCTTGCAGTAATATTGTATCATTTGCGCCAACCATTTGCAGCTTTAAAGATTCTGACAGAGATTTTAAAGAATATTAAACAAATTGATGATACAGTGGTGCAGAAAACAGGAATTTTAATTATAAATTTACTGCTCGACACAAATAGGCCTAAGCAAGCTTATCACGTATTGGAAATTATTCAAAATAGGCTGGGAATCAACAAAGACACTTGGGTTGTTGAAGACGACGAAGATTTAGAAGATGATCCCAATGATAAAGGCAGAGCGGAAAAGCAATACAATGAATTCCGAAGAATGTTTAAATTTTGTTTTATTCGAACAATGTTGCTGAACGGGAAAACAATTATTATTCCAACAGACGATTCGTCTGAATATATAATTTTAAAAGCTCATCAATACTATTTAGGTAATGATTTTCAAATGGCTGCTAAAGAACTGTCTAAAAAAGCCCTAAACAACGATGCTATTACAGGACCGTAAGTTAAATAACTATATGCTAATTCTTTTCAAAAATTTAATATATTATTGATAATGTGCAGAAATTTCGGTGAGGATCAAAATACCTGTCTTGCCAATAATATGGGACTTATCCATTTTTCCGTTAGACATTACGCAATGGCCGTTCGATTTTTCCAGTATGCCTTAACATTTGATCAAAATTCAACCGAAAATATAAGTAAAAAGTCACCTCTTCCATATATCGGCGAATCTCGTCGAGCCGATATTTTATACAATTTAGGAGTAGCAATGTTGCACCAACAACGACCCAAAGAAGCATTTGAATGTTTATTGATTCCTCTTAATTATCATCATAACAATCCAAAATTATGGTTGCGTTTGGCCGAATCATGTATTATGGTTCATAAACAAGGAGTAAAAATTAAAGAAAATAAAAATTTAGTGTCTTCAATAATCGGAAGTGGCATTCACCGAAAATATATCTTACAACCAACACCACACAAATATATATCGTACGTAAGAGGTTTTTGTTTTAGCTGAATTAAATTTTTATTTTTAATTTTAGCGACGAAGGCCAATCATTTGCCATACCAAGTCCTAATCTGGAATTTGCATCGCTTTGCCTTCGTAATGCCTTAACTTTAATAGAATGTTTACATTATCAAAATTTCAAAATGGACCCAGCTGTAGAAAACCACTGGAGTAACATAAAAGAGGGCTATTCCTGCAATCCATCAAAAGCTTTGACACAACTGCAATTTGAGAAGCTAAAATGTGCCATTTTATCTGCATATAGTTATGTGCTCATTTGTCTTGGAGAATACACACTTGCTTTAAAGCATGGAAAAGAGTTACTTCTGTTAAAATTCATCCCAGATACTCATAAAATGTTAGGTCGCTTGTATTGTGCTGAGTCTCTAATCATGATGGATCGAGTCCAGGAAGCTATTGCTTATTTAGAGCCGAAAATCATAACTGAAGAAAACGATTTTGAAACTAGTGGATCTCCTGATTGGCACATACATTCACTAGAAGCCGCCCAATCGATTATGACGTACAATTTAGCAGTAGCATTATTAATACAGGGGGATACAGCCGCTGCAAAAACGGCTTTAATAGCTTGCAAACATCCAATTGTGTTGACACATTTAAAAATGTTAAAAATTTATATGGATTTATTAGCCGGAAATACTGATAATTGCCGACTCATGGTTCGTTTAGATACACCTCAATTTATATGAATTTGTTTTATTTTTTATTTTACGTTGTAATAAAATATATTCATACAACAAAATTTTTGTAATGTGTTTAGTTTTGTGTAATGTAATTTACATATTATAATTACTACACATATATGCTGTGTTTCTTATTTAAATCCGTAGATCGATCAGATTTTGAAATCTGAAATCAGATCGATCTGAAATAAGAAACGTTTCAGATTGGGCAGATCAAAAAAATTAACAACCGTCAGAGTAAAAAAAGCGGGCAGAAACATATTTTATAATGTGCAGATTAACATTAAATGATTATTTAAATCGTTGAGTAATTGAGGCGATTGATGCACGCTACTTTAAAATATTGGCACCAAAGCAATTCCAATCATTCTGTTGTGTTGCAAGGTATTTTTAATGACCGCAAACAGTTTCTAATCGTAGACAAAGTAGGGTAAGCACATGATGCATCTGTGTGGAACAGGTCACCTATTTACAGGAATCTGTCTAATGTGACCAAACAAATTGGACCAGGGCTCCGCCTTATTGGTAACAGCGCATATCCATTGATGGAATTTTTGCTAACACCTTTTAAAAATACTGGGGCCCTTTCCAAAACCGATACTTATTTTGTGGGACCTAACTTATTGCATAAGAAATTCCATTGAATAAGTTGCACAACATAAAAAATTAAACCATTGGATTTTTTTTTTTTGAAAAATTCAAAATTCATTATTTATTTATCGATTTGCTTATAATTAACCACATGAATTTATTAGTCCACCCAACACTTCTGTTGTCGCAACAAATAGTAGTTGCATCTAAAGTTAAGCTCAATTTTAAATCGATTTCAAAATTTCGCAACCATAAAGCTTCTTGAGCTGCGGCGGAGAGTGCCATGTACTCTGCCTCCGTTGTGAAAAGAGCAACCGTTGGCTGTCTCTTGCTGTTCCAAGAAATAGATCCTCCCTGAAGCTTAAAAATGTAGCCAGTAACCGATCGCCTATGTCGTTGGCCCAATCCGAATCAGATTAACCAATTACCTTTGAATTACCGTCTTTTGAAAATTCCAGTTGGGCTGATACCACGAACGTATCTCGGGATTCTTTTAACCGCGTTCCAGTGCGGCAGACCAGGGTTATTGAATTTGATCTGATTGCATAGCATATATCCGGACGAGTAACATGAGCATCGAACATGATACTCCCAACTACTTCCTGATAAGGAACATTTATCTACTCCTAATTCCTTCATTTTAAAGGTATTCGATAATTTTCTTTTCAGTGAATCTTTTAATTGCTTTTTATTTGAGAATAACAACACATCATCAACGTACACGGCTACTAATAAAATATGACCATTCTGAATTTTGTGATAAATGCAGGGGTCCACTAACGAAGACTTTATGCCGAAATCTTTAAGAACACTATCCAATTTGCAATTCCAAGTACGATTAGCCTGTTTTAAGCCGTCCAATGCTATATAAGACGACAAATTTTTGACGATTGGTTCCCATTCTGATATCCTTCCGGTTGGTACATATAAATTTCTTCCCGTAATTCACCCTGCAAGAATGCCGCAACTGCATCCATTTGATCAATTTCTAGATCTTAACTGCAAGTGCAAGTATCGGATGGACGAGTAACGAACAACTGGCGAATATGTCTCTTCATAGTCGATACCTTGTCGTTGCCAACAACCTTTAACTACAAGACGCGCTTTATAGCGGTTGATATTTCCATTAACATCGCATTTGGTTTTGTAGACCCATTTGCATTGGATTATTTTTCTATTCTGTGGAATATTTTGGCATTGTAACTGAGTTTATAATCCTTCAACTTTGCTGCTCATGATCATCGTTTGTAGTTATTGGTACAGAGGATTCAATGAAGATAACATCACGGCTCTTTAATAGTAATAATTTAATTCTCCATTTTGTTTACTGTATAATGGGTAAGCTTTTGAATTCTCACAGTAGCCAACAACAATGCATTACTCAGATTTGAAATCCCACTTTTTACGTTTTTTTTTCGGTATGTGTGACATATTTTTTGCTCCAGAAACTCTCAAATTGCGCAGATCCGGTTTTACTCCAGACCAAATTTCTTCGGGTGTCCTGTCAAGACCTTTCGTCGGTGAACGGTTGACGAGATAAGCAGCTGAAGCTACAGCTTCCGATTAGAATAATTTTTGTAACTTTGAATCAGATTACATACAGCGCGCTTTCTCCACGATGGTACGATTCATTCGCTCCGCCGTTCCATTTTGTTCAGGAGAATACGATACTGTCGTCTGATGTCGTATATCTTCTTATTGCATGAAAGTAATCATGCATTTATTAACATACTCCGAACCATTATCGGTGCATATGATTTTCAACTGCTGTCCTGTTTGCTTTTCTGCATACGATTTAAAATGCTTGAAAGAACTAATGACTTCGTCCTTAGTTTCCAAAAAATAAATGAAAACCTTCTTCGAATAATCATCCACAAATGTCAGGAAATAGCTACTTTCGTCAAGAAACTTTCTTTCCATTCCAGAAAATGTTGTGCTCTTTTTTTCGGAATTTCCAAATGGTTGCCGATGCTGTTTGCCTTTGGCGCAGTCTATACAAGTTTCGTTTGGACAATTTTTAAAATTAACTCCATTGGCATATTTGTCCCGTAAAAGTTTCATGCCATTTGGATTTAGGTGCCCCAATCGGCAGTGCGGCAAATCAAATGATTTAGATACCGCACGTGAGTAAAAAGCACTATTGATTTTATCATCCTGTTTATCCAGCTGATACATATCGTTTACTCGGCAATAATGTTTATTTCATACTATACCGAAAATCAATGTTTACGTGATTGATTTCAGTCCGGGAAATGAATCATTACGTCAGAGAACAAAAGTGTCCGGAAAACGAGCTATAACAGTAGAGTAGACTGTAAGGCGAACAACACATTGAGCGCGAACTGCGAATTGCGAATAAATTCCACAATGCGATATTCGTAAATAGACGCACATAGAGCGCGGCGCAAATTTAATAAACGTCAAGTTTCGGAATACTTTTTATATTTGAAGTTTATTTAATTCGTGCCATGCTCTATGCGCGTCTATTTACGAATATCACATTGTGGAATTTATTCGCAATTCGCAGTTCGCGCTCGATGTGTTGTACGCCTAAAACCAAAAAAAAAAAAAAAATAACTAAGGTAACTTGATAATTTGAAAATCATTTGGATTGATTTTCTTTAAATTTCTAATTCATGTTTTTACTTTAATATTCAATTTTAAATGAAAAAATTGAATTAATGTCCCATGTAGTATGAAATAAAACGTTGTACGTTACACGTACGTTAAATGATCGTTACAGTACTCGTTCAAAATTCTGGACTCGGCTCCTTCGTCGCCTCGTCCATAAACGTCGAACTCGTACTGTAACAACTCATTTACCGCCCTTGTGACGTAAATAACTATTAACGTTGCCAATAATAATCCATTTTGATCAATTATTTTTACACCAGTTTTATCAAAAATAACTTTATTATTACATATGATTGGTTATATTACTAACCGAAACCAAATTTGCTGACAGTTTTGGTACAAGAAGCACATCTCTAACTTCGATTGTGTCCTTCTCATTGTTTTTTTTAGCATGCAAATCAACAATGTTAATTCCTTGTACTTCAAGTTTCGAATTATCTGCTAACACAATTTCTTTGCTCTACGAATCATTTACGTCATGCATCCAATCACCGTGCTTACACATTTGTGCAGAGGCACTAGAGTCAATATACCACTTATTGACTTTCACATCACCAACGGCATAGGCTGTGATGAAAGCAGATTTTCAAGTTGGCTTGGCTTTGTTTTCTTTTTCAGGTGACTTTCCAATATTCTTGTTGTTTCAGCATGCCACAATGTAACCAAACTCATTGAATCGATAGAACCGTGGTCCTCTCTTCTTTGAATTAAAATAATTTACCTTTTTACCATAAAAGGCTGATTGATGATATGTGTGTTTCACAGGGGATAAGAGTAATTCAACATCGCGAATAATCGCGAATCTAGATTATTTTACTGTCTGTTATTACACGATTTTCACAAAAACCGGATTATTTCGTTTTCAGAACGCGATTTTTGACAATCGGGATAAATGAAAATCGTGATTAACTTTGTGTCTATCTACGCTTTTATACTTGGGAAATGAATAATATTTCAAATACTGTAATAGAACTCTTGAAAATGGCAATGATGCTAACGTAGAAAACACACAGTACAGTTAGACTGAGAACTTTCAAATGAAAATGTCACTTCGCTGAAAGCGTTCACTATTGATTGCTGTCAAATAAATACTAAACAACGCAGTGTCTTCAAACATCAAACTAAGCTTTATAAATTGTTTGGTACTTTATTTTCTACCGTAGTAATTTTTTTCAAACAACAACTGCCATCATGTCGAATACTTCTGGGACTACCAATATAAAACACAATTATTTTTGGATTTGTCACTTAATGTGATATTTATTTTTATTTGAAATTGAAAATGCGATTATTTTCCATGTTACTCCTTTATTAAATTTCTAACAAACAGTCATATATGTATAATGATACATGTAATAGCATTAGAAATGTACTGTCATTGTATTAATAACTATTGGCTAATTAGGTGTCTGTAATCTGGTCAATTTCTGTCATTATTAACTAAACCTCTCCAAATCGTTTTTATGTTGCGTATGTGTGTAACAGAGTGTTCGGTGAGGCCCGGTCATCTCCGGAGGTTTTGCTTATATCTTGGTTGAAAACTCAAATTCAATAATCAATCCACTTTCTGCGGTCGATTTGTGATACAGACTTAAATCATTTGCATGCCAATAGTCTAGTAGAATTAGGTTTTATAAGTTAAATAAATTCTTCATAATCATAAGGTTTGTGTTAAACGATGCATTTTTTCACATAGAAAGCATTCAATGAGGAGTGAAAGCCCTTTTTTCGATCCTTTCCCCATTTGTTCGACCTCGGGACTCGAATAAAAAAAAATTGACCAATTTATTGCTTTAGAAAATTCGGCTACGTGACTCAAAGAACTACAATTTCGTGAGTTTGTTTGACATATGTAAATGCTACGAATGTCCTACATCCAAGATTCTTCTATTGGTACGTAGTGAAAAAAAGAGTTATGTGCAACACGCAGGTAAGATTTTTGCTTTTCTTCGCATCGGACTACAAACTTCATCTTATTGGTGGAATCGCGAGGTCGGTTTTTAACCCTGGGGTATTTATTTCCGAGCTCTTCAACACCTCAAATCACACTTGGTTGATTCAAGAGGTCGTTTGTTACCCTAGATATTTATTTCCGTGCTGCTCCTTAACCAATCAAACAGACTAAAATAACCAAAAAAAAAAAAATGTAATTCTTTTGATGATTTAGGCTCTTGAATATAATGACCCTAAGTAAAAAATTAACTTTTATGAATCTACTATGAAAAGCAAAAAAATACTTACTGCCACTTGGGTACGCAAATAACTATATTTCAGGGAATTTATTTATGATATTTAGCGAAATACCCGAGATATTTCTGAAAAAGAATTTATAATACGCACAAAGCTTAAATATTGAAAATCACAATCATTCTTTTGTTTTATTTTTACACAACCCCGTTGAAACCAAACAACATTTATTGAAAACATTTTTCCACATACATAGTCACTCGTTTTAGAGCTATTTACCCTGACTTTCACAAATCTTCGATTGCATGTTGTTGGAACTTGGAACTGTTAATTAATCTCTGTGGCTTTGTCTTGTAAGACGATTTACCTCTCCCAGAAATCCAATGAAACCGAAATCCAATAAAAATGAATATATTTGTCCAATAACGTGTGATTTCCGGTATATCAATAATAAACAAATTTTTATTTAAAATCACATAATGTACAAGGATTTTGGTTGAATTACACTAAATTAGCAGCAAAAAACCTTAAACAATATTTCTAATCACTTCGTCGTTTTAAAAATGTATTCAAAAGGCTGGCCAAACGAAACTTGCTTCTGAAAGAAACGAAAGATCAATAAATTTACTTTTGCTTACTACCTTATCTAACTTAATACCTAGTCCTTGGTCCACTGTATTGTTTCTTTTGACCAAAATTAATATTTGAATGTTTTGAACTTTCTTCTGAATTCACTGAAATCAAAGCCGATGCAAGCGATGTTGATTGTTCTTCGCTGGATGAACCTAATGTTGTTGATTCAAATGATGATGGGACCTTCATTGTTTTATTAATATTCTCAGTACTGCTGTTGTTATCTTTATCAATTTGTTCAAAATTATATAACGGCAATTTATCTTTATCGTTCTGATGATAGCCAGATGCCGACAAATCCTCACTGGTTTCGTTCGATAGGTGTTCACCTGTCAGCAAATCATCCTCATCATAATTTGGACTGCTTAAAATTTCATCAAGTAATCCACCCAATAGCGAAATTGCGTCATTGTTGCCGCTAGTTTCTTGTCCGGGTATCGCTATAACAACGCCGTCGATTACTATGCGTATGTTTTCGGTTCCATTCTGGCGTTGATCATAATTCAAATCAAATTCATCATCACTATAATTGTAATCATCATCACTATAATCTCGAGATAAATGTCGCTTTGGGGCACATATAGAACTATCTATATAAAGAGCTATACACAGTATTAAAAAAAATATATATTTATTAAATTTGCACATGATCAGTTGCACCCTCGATCGATGTGGTTCACGTTTTAATACAAATAAATCAGATTTTCTTTAGTTCATCACGTTTTATACGGTCGAGAATTCATTCTGACTGCAAGATAATATAGACGAACATGATCTTGAAATAAGAAAGAAATAAACACATATATAGGTATGTATCTGCTATAAGAATTGTGGCACACGATCACAGAGTTTTAATACAGTTACTTTATCTAAATATGTAATACATAATTTTGTACTTACATTTAAATTAACATATCGCTGAAAAATATTATTATTGTTTTGCCCTTCTTCCTCAACAGTTTTTATATTTTTTCACTATATTTACTGAGAGAAAAAGAGCAAACAAAACACACATTTTTTTCACTGATATTTTGATACTACTGTACAATATTTTCTTAAGTGTGTAGTCAACAAAAAATAGCTGGTTTTATGTAGATAAAAATGTAATAACAACAAAACCAGAAAGGTCAATGAAGTCTTGTGGAAGTCATTTATAAAAATTCTGGTCAACTTTTTGTTATTGGCTTTCTTTTGAATTATACGAGAAAAAAACTTGATATTTTTTAGCATCAAGATTTTAGATTAGTCGTACTTACGGTTTAAATAAAACAGAATATATGTTAGAAGTAGTTTTTCGTTATCTTATATAGTATAGTTAACTTATATAAAACTATTGAACTGTTCTTTTTATTGGACCAAGATCAACGTTTGCTTATGTGACAATGGTTAAAGTATGTTCCACATAAGCAGCGGCGTAACTACATGGCAGCAAACCCCTCGCTGTGGGAGAGAGGGCCGCAAAGATGTGGGTTGCGCAACGCGGGTCTCGTGGCCTTTGTTGTTATAATGAAAAACTGTTATACCATCCACAATATAATTTTCTACATTTCAAGTCAAAATTTACCAATAAAAATTGAATTTTGATTTAAAATGTTGTATTATATGTATTTAATTTTAAAAATAAAAATTACATAAATAAAAATAAAAACAATTACAAAAAATAGAATAAAAAATTCTTAAATTGTTTTGGTTTGAATTAAAAAATGGATTTCCTGATTTACAAATCTTTATTATTTTTTGATTTATGTACATACATACATATGAACATATAAAGGGTAGACTAGGGGCCCATATTAAGTTTTGGGGGGAAGGGGGGGGGGGGGCAAATTTGTAGTTGCGCCACTGCACATAAGGTTAATTTTTGAAAGAAAAAAGAAAACCATAAATATAAAATATCCAGACGGTTGCATGAAAACAAGTAACTAAGTATGCATTTAAAAAAATCTTCCGTTATTTTCTTCAAATTGCAATTTTTATTTGAATGACGACGATTTTATACTCTTACTATAGTTTATAATTTATCAAAACGACTTATTTCGCTCAAGATATTGGGCGTATCCAGCACACAGATATCTACTTTTGAGATAATCTCAAATGTAGAATAGTCTCAATTGTAGACTGCCAAATGTGCTGGACGTAAAATCTACATATTAGTTTTGGTTTGTGTCTTAGATTCAATTTTTCAATGTTGTAATGATCCATTATTATTTATTTTCTAATTTCAACTTAATTAAATTGATTCGAAAGATTTTAAATGTGCATAATGTGCCGTTGTCTTTTTAATATGTACTCGTATAACAAAATTTTCCATTAAAAATGTCAAGAAAAAGTGAAGATACAAACCAAGAAATATCTACTCAAATGTAGATTAAATTTTTTTGCCTCACTAAATAGTGAGAATATCTACATTTTTCTAGTGAGATATTTTGCATCCAGCACGTAAGATGTAAGATATCTACTTTTTTTAGTGAGAAATCTATGTGCTGGATGCGCCCAATAACTACTGATTTTCATGCAAATGAGAGGAAACCGTTTTAGAGGTCTAGGATGGAACCACAAATCAAGTAAATGTAAAAAAACTTACAACCTTCTATTTGTACATCGACATGAGCATACATTTTCTTCTTGATCTTAAACTGCTAGTTGACTATTATTTTTGTCAATAAAAGAATTTACTGTTGCTGGTTATTCATTAGCAACTAGATTTTGAACTCCTGCACCCTGATTCTCTAAAAAATAAGATAATGGATAAATGTGTAAACTTGCAAAAAGCGAGGCCTACTCTAACGAATTAGTAATTTTTCGATTTGATTACTACTTCAACTAAAATCGAAAAATTGCAAACTAATAAAAGAAAGCTTTGCTTGTTACGAGTTTACACATTGACCCATTATCTTATTTTTTATAGAATCAGGGTGCAGGTTGACCAATTTTTTTATCAACAACGATTTTGGAAATTTGGGTGAATTCTAGCGGATTAATCTTGAGCTACCAATTGACCATCTATCTCACAATGAATAAATACAGTTATTTACTAAATACAGTTTATCAACAATAACAGCAAATATGTAGAACTATATAAAATAAAAATTTTTCGTTCCCACACAACTATACAAACAAATACAAAAAAAAATCAATTAAAATTTAGTTTGTTTTCATTTCATTCTCAGACTGAATAAAGACAGTTGTATTCTAAACACAGTTTATCAACACCAACATTAAATAAAATTCTCTAAAAGAGGAATTTTTCGTTCCCCTAAAATTTTGAATTAAATTTAACGATTGTGTTGAGCAAAACCCTCTTATAACGAAAACGAATCCAGCCCCTGATCCCATATTTATTTATTTGTGGTATATAAGCTACACTCACCAGCATAGAAAACGGGCCACCATATAAACACTTTTTTTATGCGAATATTTTTTGAACTACACTAGCAAGAAACATGAAACAAAAACCAAATTCTAGGCCATTCAAAACAATCTTGGGGAATGTGGGATGCCATGAAAAATTTAAATGTATCGGCAAATTAATAACAGAAGACTTGTGAAATTATTTTTGTGATATTCAAGTGACATTTCATTTGACCAAGGAATTGGAATTGGAATTCAAATTTGGTCAAATGAAATAACCAACCAATTCTCGTGATTTATTTTGAAAAGTTGGTAGTATGATATTTATAATACTTTCATTGTTTTCTGAAAATCAAAAACTTAGACGGCCGTTGCGCATTAAATAATTCCATTATTAGTTTTTTTTATAAAATATTAACAAAAATATACAAGATAACAACATTTAAAACAGAAAAAATGAAATACGAAAACTCTGGTGACAAACACAGTAACTACAAAATGGAATTGGAATAGCAATACCATCAACTCAGCAGGAATTCGATGAATTCCAAATTGGAATTCATTATATAGCATTGTTGTTGTAAATTGGCAAATGAAATGTCACTTCAATCGTTTTATTGTCGAGTTTACATTTTGCTGTGTCAGTGTGTTACGTTTTTATTTTGTCGCTAAAGTCAGAAAGTGTAGCGACAATCGTGAGACAGGGTTGTGTACCAAGCGACAAGGTACGGTCAGGCATCGAGTAAGCAGAAGAACAATATTGGGAGAAGCAGATCTTCATGCACGAAAATTAGCCACGGGTTCAGAACTTCTGTCACAACACAGGATTACTCGACTACAACTCGCCAGGAAACATGTAAATTAAACTGAACCTGATTGGATCTTATTCTGGGGGGCCTTACTATTCAAGCAAGAGAGTTCAAGGCGGATCCGAGTCCATCATCAGTTCCAACCGGATCTATAACGGCCGTTCGCTATGTTAATGAAATATTGGAAGAATATAATGTTCCCTATGCTGTTCCTTATAGGCGACTAGCTGAGGTGCCCGGCGTTGCCCGGGGTAAATAAAATATTTTTATTTTAGCAAAGATGATGCCAAAATCTCATTTTTTTTTAAATTAACTTATTTACGCATATTGTTTTTCCAGTGTACTCTTCAAAAGGTGGTAAAAGATATTTTAACTCCCCTAAATCAAGGAAACCGCCCTTTCGGATATGAGTATACGATTAATTTCATTTAACCATTTATCTAAACTCAGTCCTGTATTTTTTTTTTTAAATTGAAATTTTAGAAAAAGTATTGGGGGCACCTAGGCCAAGGGGCTAGATCCTTTCGAAAATACTACAAAAGCCTGCTAATTTTCGTGTGAAACCACGACCCAAAGTTTAAATCTGGTGTGATGAATGGCATGGAAATGTGTAAAAAGCATACACACATACATACAGATTTTCATTTTTATTAGCATAGGCAGATAAATAATTTGTATATTCCTCCCCTATTGCAATAATGTACTATTTGCAAAATTTGCTTTACATGATTTAATATAAAGATGCACAGTTTGCGTGCCCTAGTATAACGCGGTTAAAAAACTTAATTCTCTCAATTGCAATGTTGTAAACTTTGAAAATGAAAAAAATTCAAAGTTTCAAATTAACATAGTTAAAAATTTGAATTTCGAATATTTGATATATATTTCGGTTTAAGAACAAAAGTCTAAACAAAATATTTTAAGTCTCGAACCATTAATTTTTCACAAATACATTGCCGCACGCTACTCAATTTGCTGCCCCAATCATCATAGCGACGAAACAAACTGGAGCGCTTAAAATTTGTGGTGATTTTAAAGTCATAACTAATCTGCAGCTCATCGTGCATTGACATCCGGTACCCATTAGGTAAAAGAACTTTTTCATTTAAGTAATGCGAGATGCTTAGATTCAGCAGATTAAAAGCAGGGTTAAAATTCAATTGGTGTACTTCAACAGGTGTTTTTATTTTAAATATAATTAGAAAAACAGCAAGACGCATTTGAATACAATTTCTCAAGTGAATTGAATAAAATCAAGACAAAAATAATTTGTTGGGTTCACCGCAATGCTTGCTTGTAAACCACATTTTTTAATTTTGCTCCCGGTGCTACTTAAAACACACAAATTTTTTGAAATTCCTACCCTCGGAATGAAGGTGCGTTCTCTGTACCCAATGAGAAGGATCGAGTTCTGCCAATGTGTTGGCTAGAGATCTGCCTACGGTGCCATGTTGTCACTATTAATTGCTAATTATTTGTAGGAGGTTGCGTCTCCTAAATAAAATATTGAATATGATCATGTGAGACAGAACTCACATACCATAAGATCCTCATGCTTCAGGTAATTGAGTTCTATGCTTATAAAAATGTTTCCCTCAAGTTCTTCATTGTGCTTACATTCTTGCTTTACTTAATCAAAGAAGTTGGCGTAAAATCTCCCTCGATGAGGCGTAAATTTACAGATGAACTCGCGTGTTGTCATTGAAAATTGAAATATGCTTAACATTCTTCCAAAGACAGATTTTGTGGATGATACCGTTATCATTAATAATCATACAATTATAATATCATACTATCGTGCTATTATACAACCATACCATATTATCATCATACCTTTATACCACAACACCATCATACTATCATACCATCATACCACCATATCATAATACAGTTACATTAACCACAAACCATCATACCATTACACCACCATATCATCACACCACGATACCATAATAATATCATACCCGCTTACCATCATACCATCACACAATTGTACCATGTTACCATCGAACCTTCATATAATCATATCATCATACCACCAAACCATCAAAACCATCATACCAACAAACCATCACACCATCATTCCCTAATACCATCACCCCATTGTATCATATTACCATCATACCTTCATTTAATCACACCATCCTTCCTTTATACCATCATACCAACATAAACTAAATAAAATTCCATAAAGATTTCTCATGAACCTTTATTTTCAAAAAATAAAAAAACAACAACAAAAAATGGAAAATACAGCAGAACCGTAATAACTTTATTTTCTTACTCCCTTCAAATCAGACTGTTTGTTGTTAATTTCTCACTACCATACATAGAGGGTGAGGAAAAAGTATGAAAACCCCTAAAAATCTCGCGGAGTTCGGTCAAAAAAAAAATGAGCAAGGTTTATTCTTAGGTAATTTTCAACAAGGAATTTAATGGTGATCTTGGTTGTGACCTAGACCTTCATCTTCAAGGTCATTTGGAGGTCAAGGTAATTTTTTTCAAATTAGAACCCCTATTTTTGATGACAGAATCGAAACGAGCGATCAATTTTACGCCCGAGTATCTATTTTGATCTTCTGAAGGAATTTAGATTGTTTTTACAAAGTATGGAAACCCCTAGAAATCTCGCAGAGTATGGCAAAAAAATAAGCAAGGTTTAGTCGTAGGCAATTTTCAAAAAGGAATTTCATGGTGAGCTTGGTTGTGACCTTGACCTTCATCTTAAAGGTCATTTTGAGGTCAAGGTCATTCTTTTTATAGCAAAACCCCAGTTTTTGACATCGGATTCGCAAAGGGCGAATAATTGTACGTCCGAATATGTATTTTCCATGACCTCCCAAGGTCAGCTGAAGGAATATATTTTAATTGTAAAGCTTATGATTTGCTATGGAAATTAAAAAAATAAAAATAAAAAAAATCATATGATAAATAACAGAACTTTGTAATAATGCTTGTGTTGCTATGAAAATTATAAAAAAACAAAAAAATTAAATTTTAAAATGAAGAATTAATTTTTTTAATTTTTAGTTTTGTTTTTAATTTTCATAGCAAATCATTATTCCTTCAGGTGACCTTGAGGTCATGGAAAATACATATTCGGACGTACAATTGATTGCTCTTTTCAAAATCGATGTCAAAAACAGAGGTTTTCCTATAAAAAAAGAACCTTGAGCTCAAAATGACCTTGAAGATGACGGGCAACGTCACAACCAAGCGCACCATTAAATACCTTTAGTCATGAGTAGAATTTTTTAAATCTTAATACAGTAATAATTCACTTCGTAGAGTATTTATTAATCGATTAGTACTCGACGTCTCAATCGATTTTTATGTACATATGTACCCAATTAGGAAGGGATTTGGCCACATCTTAACCGATTATGGTGAAATTCAGCATATAAGATTCTAAAATAATTTTATTAAGGCCTTTAAGGGCTTCTTCTAAAAATCAATATAAAATCAAGTTTCCATCGCACTTGCTGACCTTCATCATAATATGTAGAATAATTACCAAGTTCCTCCCTAATTGATCAAATCACAGATTTTTTTTTTCGTTTTATTCTATGCAATATTTTCTGGGGCTCAAGGAATTCTCAACTCAATCTCAGTTAACTTTTACCATCCTACTTTACGCAGTATTTGCCAAATCAAGGACGTACGGCTATAAATCCGTTTTTGTATAAACGACCTGCACATTGCATTGCTTCATGCCAGCCGATAGTGTTCACTGCAAGGTGGGTCGGCCCATAGATTCTGCACTGTCAAAAGGGGGTTATAGTTGTGTTCATCGTCAACACCGATCATAATCAGATGGTGAAAAATCACTTTTGCATCCCGCCCCTATCGGGATTCGAACCCGGTACCTCCCGATCCAAACAACATATCTTTGACCACTGAGCCGTTTGATGGGTGAATTACAAAACTTCATCTAAACTTCCATTAATTAAGAATTCCATTTTCATCGTGCATGATCAATCAACCATCCTACGTGATCAAATTCCAGAGTCGCATCTAAAAATCAGTTTAGAATCCCACATTTAGTCATACTGATAAAACACACAACAATCCATTCAAATTTATCCATTCAGTGTACATTCAAATGTATTTTTATGGCGTTCGGTTAGTTTCTTAAATTCGCTTTATTTTCATATAAATATGGTGGTGCAATTGTACTTATCCAGCTGGATAAAGGTTAACAAAAAAATAAATCAACTATATTCCCTTTATTCACCGGTCATGATTTAATAGATCATGTTTTCCGAAAGAGGCAGCACGATCAAAGAAAAAGTGCAAATCATTTGCCACTAGATGTCACTACACAATTAAAACAAATTTTCTGACGTTTTTCAAAAGGGGACAGCCAAAATCAATTTAATTATCACGTATTAATAATAATCAGTAATCACTTTTATAACACGCAAATATTTTTGTTTATGTTTACAAAATGCACACATAAAAATGTCATACAATTTTTGACAGCATATATTTAGTGACACCTAGTGGCATTATGTAAAAGTTGCTTATACTTTCGGAGTTTTCTGGAAGATGGTGCTCTTGCGGTTAAAGAAAATTTGACATTTTAACATGATCTATAAATACCACGTTAGCTCTAAATATGTAAACAAATTAGCATTTTTTTTATGACGACACACAATTCTAGTATTAAAAGAGTTGTATAAATTACAACAAGTAAAAAAATGAAAAATAAAAAGACAATAACTTGAAACAAAAATGTTTCATTGCTTTTTCTCTCTTTGTATGACGTCACGAACACGTGACTCAAAAGATCGAACTTACCTTATTTGAACCATGCTCACCTGTGTTCCACCGCATACTACTTAATACTTTAAAACACGAAAAATTTTCTGAATAAATATTTTTTATTTAAATGGAGAGTAAATTTACTCAAATAGGTACTACGTTTCCATGATGGAGTAACCGGGATTAACGTGGATTTTCTCATCATGACTACGTTTCCATGATGGAGTTAACCGGGATTAACGTGGACTATCTCATCATGGAAACATGTCGAGTTTAGGATTTTCGTTAAGTTTCTTAATCCAACTTAACTCAACGAAAATGGTAGGGTTAGAAGAGATTCTATCTGCCAAAACAGAAAATACAATTATACCAATTCAAAATGAAATTGTTGAATGAATTTTCTCTTCGTAATAATTTATAAATTATAAAAATCACAATAAATATTAAATTTAAAAATTTCCACCAAACAAATAAAATTTTCAGAAGTGACTTTTAATTGTTGTGAAATGGTAATCTACACTAGAATTTACAATTGCATGGAAACGGTATGGATTAGCGCCGCCATGTTATTAACTCAACGAACCTCTTAATTCGGGATAACTCTGTCATGGAAACGTAGTAAACAACACGAGAAAATTATGTTTTTGTTGTTTTAAGTATATTGCGTAGAGGCTCACTGTATTGTTCGGAATATAATTTCTACACCCAAATAGGTATTTTCTACACCCAAATAATTTGAATTTTTTTTTGTTCGACATGAGAAGTCTTTGTGAAATTTTATTTAGTTTAGGATACCAATATCACATCACAATCACAACCACATTCACAATCATCACAATCACAATTACCATCACTATCATCATCACTATCATCACCATACCATCATCATCCCCCATTACGATCAACATCACTATCACCTTTACTATCACCATTACCATCACCGTTAAAAAATAATGATACACGTGTTGATTTTTTTTGACTTTGCAGTGAATATGCAAATATCTGAACTATCGGTGAAGTTTTAAAAGTACCTATTGTAAATGGCATTGGAAAAGGTAACATTTTTTTATCACTAACAACCTTATGTTTCTTTTCGACTGCTACAAAGGATTCGTGGAAAAAAAGCAAAGGAAGCAATCGCCTGAGTCGATCAAGTTATGGGTGATTATTTTATATTTCACTAAATTTTTCACAATTTCCAAAATTCATCTCTTAGATTTCCATTTTTCATTTTTTTATTGTTAATCTGACCAAATAAGAAGACACGTGTGTTTTTATTTTTTATTTTGGCAATTGATAGTCTCGTTATTCGATTTGTCAGTTTTGGCATGTTTTGAACTTTTTATATTGTGTCTATGTATAAGATGGTATAGTTTGCGTTACATAAAATGTTTTTTTTATGGTTTTTTACTACGTCGGAAAGATTAATGTTCATGCTAAATTAATCTGCAATTAAACTTGACCGTTATTTTATGTGTTCAAAAATTCAAAAATCATTTGGAAAAAAGCGTTTCTTTGAAGAAAAGTATTTATAGTGAAGAAATGTGTTGCTAAGGAGAAAAGTAGCAGTTTTCTTTACAGTTTTCAGCCAAGAAATGACACTCTGCCATTAAGTACACGAAAAAGTACATTTTCTTCAATTAAAAATCCGTTTTCTTTGTGATAACAAGCCTAATTTTTTCCGTGTGTGCCAGATGTAGATAATAATACGCCCGATTGCCGATGCGTGTTCCTGAAGAGTTTCTCCACCCTTTTGATATCGACGTTTCATTCCTTAAGTTTGGTCCCGCTTTTGTTGCTACCGTATTTGCGATCCAGCACCTTCACTATTTCGATATAGTGGGACAGTTTTCGGTTTTTGGAACCGCACTGTTAACAGAAAATATCCGTCAATGGATTTTAGGGTGGTCAGTTAAACCGATTAAAACTAAGGGAAATGGAGTGGGGATTTCAAGGTGGGACTTTCATCACTCTGTTTCCTGAAATCTATCTCATCCTGAAATGCACCACCTGAAAATTAATTTTAAAAAAACCAAGAATTCTTTAATTTATCTTTCTTTTTTAATACGACCAGTGGACGTTTCCAATAATCATTTTCAGAAGCTGTATTATCTTCTGTCAAATAAAACAATTATTTTGTGATTTTTTTTTTGTTTCCCAAAAATTTTAGTTGACGCTGAAGAAAACACAATGTACGTACTACAGAAAGTTGCCCAACTATCAGAAAAACACTAATGCAGATTCTAAAATGGTACTATGCATGCATATGGGTATACAAAACAAAATGTTTTTTATCGATTTATTTTCTTTTTTTCAAAGTAAGTCGTGTTTATTAAAAAACACGCTTAACAAAATTTCGAATACTAAAATAGCTGCTTTAACAGAAATAAAACAAAACGATTAAAAAACAACGAGCGAGTTCACAATCAACTCGGGCAAGATTTACGTGAAAACATCTATTGATTTTGACACCAGTTCTATGAGTCTGAGAAACCCCTGCAGATAGCCAAGGTTTACATTCTTGGCAGTATTTTCGAATCAAAAGGGCCACACGATTGCGGAAGGTTGCTGTTGTTGCTCAGTGTTTAAATTTCGTTACAATTTGGTTCAAAAAGTTAATAAGTTACGCTACTTTGGGTTTGGTTGTCGAACATTTGAAAATAAATGGTAAGATAAATTCCGTATAGCTGAATTAATATTTGGATGTAAAATGAACTTTAAAAATCGTAGAATTTCTATCCGTGAGCCGTGCGCATGAGTAAAGTACGGTTCTACGATAATACCTAAATCTGCTTTATATTGGCTTTGAAAATCTGTATCACTCATAGACAATCACATCGAAGATTCCATCTTGAGATTATATATTGTGTTTTTTCGCATGACAAAACCGATGATCAAACCAAATGGTGTCCCTTTTTGATCATTAACCTGTTTCAATTGTTTCAACCAAATCTAGTAGCCCGAATTAAACCAAATATGTTGTATAAAAACGAAAACAATTTTGTAATTCGTTAGTTCGATACAGACTCGACCATTTGTAATTAAAATGTCAATTATCAATGCTGCTTATTCAGTTGTAAATATGCAGAAATACATTTCATTTATGGTGTTTATAATGGCAACGCTTCAGCCGCTGCAAAAGGATACCAGATGCGATGCCCCAATCGGGAACGTTTGCCAATTAAGAGTAATTCAAAATGTACATCGAATGTATGTACAGCGAAGGCGAAGTCCCTGGTCAAAATATTAATATAAAAATAATATAGTTGAAATGGTGACAGACGAGTAATCTACAAGTGTTCGTCGCGTCGTTTATCAAGACGTTCGGGAGTGCCACGGTCCACGGTAACCAGTTGCACCCTTATCATGTGCTAGGCGTACAAGAGCTTTTACGCGCCGACCATGAAAAATTGGTGCAATTTTGTCGAGAAAGGCTGCGCCGCAACCAAGAAAATCTGCAATGTTTTTAACAACATTTTATGGGGCGACGAAACATGCTTTAGAAACGTTGGGATATTCAACATCCACAATTTGCATTATTGGGCCCGTACAAATCCAAAAGTTGTGCGGCGTAGTCTGTAACCATTTACATGTACCGATATTGTATATCCCTTTCGAGTCCTGATGTCACAAATGTGAGGTACATAATGAAATAAAATAAAAAAATTTTTTTTGATGTAACTAAAGACCAGACCGTACAATTGTGATAGTAAATTTATACCTAAACAGCAGCTGATAAATTTTTGAATAAATGTATGACATAACGCCCAACCATCACAAATGTGACACTTAATTTTAGAGTCACCTGAAGTCATCGAAAAATAAACCTTAGAATTAATTTGTAAAATTTTGATGAGTTGACCTTTAAAACACCAAGTTCCAGATTCCGCAATTATATCCTGAAAAATATTTTCATTTTTCGAGAAAAATCACCCTCACATTTGTGTGGTGTGGGCGTTCTTGTATACATTATCCTGGTTGTTGTTTGCTCCATAAATCCATCTTTAATTATTTAATCATAGTCATATCCCTTTCAATGTGAGCCGAGATGAACCGATAAACTGAGTTCGAAAGATAAAGAAAAGAAATCACAACAAAAACATATCTTAAGAATTCAGGTTTTATTAAAAATAAAGTAAAATTTGTTTTATACATATTCAGGTATACATCACATTTTCATTAATTGCATTGTAAGGAACTTAAATCACTTATACTCTCCATGAGTGTCATATAAAAAATTTCAATAAAAAGCTTCATAATTTCACTCGGTGTAGTTTTTAGTAATATACCTTTTTTGTTAAAGTAGTACATATTGGTGTACATAGCCGCATCATCAAAATGTTGGTCGTCGAAGTATCTACGAAAATACTCTATAGGCAATTTTAGGTCAATATTTGGAGAACAGGCATGAACAACTGGTAGTATTCGTCTTTCAAAATCTGATACAATCCAGCCACCTACTGTACTCTGAACCACGGGAGTTTCTGTAATTGTGTTGTTTGGCTAAAAATATGCACGAAGAATTTAGAAATGGTCGTATTAACGAATTTAATACCAAAAACTAACCGAAATTATTTTATGGACCTCTTCATCATCATCGTCATCATAATTATCATGCTCGTGATCGAAATCAATCTGTTCAACGATAGCTTCATGTATAGTGAAATCCGGGTCATTTATATCATCGTCCATATCTTCCGGCTCGGAATCAGCAAGCAATCTCTGCACCTCAGTTTCATCCACCAACCATTTACCTCTCGCAAATACAACTAAAAAAAAATGTATGGCGTTAAGACTAAGTGTCACATACGTGATAGTGAATTTTCAATCATAATATTTAAATACTAAACAAATAATAAACTAATTTTGTATATCATAAATTGATGCGTTAATATTTTATGAATGATTATACATAAAAACTTGAATTATATTCTAATTTTAAATAACCAAAAACAATTACTTACGGTCACTCGATTTTTGCTGTTTTGACATGATGGCAATTGTAGCATAACCAAACTTTTTACGAAAGATAATATTACACGAAGTTTAGTTTTTTTAGAAGTAAAACAACCGACTAATAGATGGAATCCAAATCAAACAGAAGAATATTTTCAGAAAACAAAGTAAATGGCGTGTAAAAAACATCAAATTTCAACCATCACGATCGTGACATCTGGGCTTTAAGTCATACTAAAGAGAGTTTAGAAAAATAATTTATGGCGGTAATATTTTTTTTGACACATATGTGACATGGAGGCTTTAAGCTATACAAAAATAATAATTTGTACTGTCGTATATTGCAACCCTCTCATTTGTGACATCTGGGCTATAATTAGTTCAAAAAAAAAATATAGTTGGACTCGAAAGGGATATATAGTGTAAATAGTTCCTTAAATGTATATAGGGTATTACTTGCAACCTGGCTTCGGTAAGTAAACTCCTGATCAAAATTAACTTCGTTCAGATTCATAGAAAAAAAAATGAGCAGTCGGGTTTTCCCAGCGATATAAATACATGGATAGGGGATAGAACAAATTTTATGGAGCAACTGAAAAAGTATTAAGTGTGTGATAGAGAAAGAAAAAACCTTCGTCCTTGTCTTTAAATTCGAATTTTCGAATACCAAATTCAAATTTATGTGTAGGAGGCGGTAAAGCAAAGTAGCTGTCGCCTAGAGACGGAAAAAATAAACGTTGCAAATTCAAAACATACCAATACAATAGATATGACAATAATATAAAAGTAGTAGTAGCCATGGTAACATATTTGTTTGTTTATGCTAGATTTTTGACGTTTTATTCGAATTTTTTGTTGTTGTTGTTTATTTTCAGGGATGTATTTGAAATTTAACGGAATAAATGGTTATTAATTCTTTAATTAGTGTACGAAAACTGGTAGCGTAATGTTTAACTATTCAAATTTGATATAATTAATTAATTATTTTCAACATAATTAAACATTATCCAATATTTATCCCATTCAATTTCAAAAAAAATCTGTTTCAAAAAATTTCGAAATGAAATTTATTCAAGTACGGCACTTATTCGGAAATACTTTTTTTGATAAAGAGGAATATATAAAAGAGTAGTAAGACTATACAATAAAATTCGCTCCATTTTTAGTGACGTAAATCAATGTGATTTTTGATCAATCCCCTATCCATGTATTTATATCGCTGGGTTTTCCTGAGGAAGAGTTTGTTTTTGGAAAGGAAAAAAAAAGAAAGGAGTTTTTTTTTTTGATTTTCCTGGTGGAAGGAGGTTTAACGCAAAAAAAAAAAATATATTTAAAAGAAAATTAAAAATCTATTTTAATTCGGGATTTAATCATTAGATAAAGATAAATAACCATAAAAAAATTGTAAAAGAAGGAAAACAGATTTCCAGTATATTTTTTTTGTTAGTGATGCCATAGGCACCTTTCGATTGGCATTATTTGCATATGGTGTGATATCCAGGTCGGGATATCTATGTGTATATAGATATATATGAGTATATAAACAATGATTATAAAAATCGAAATTATTGTATAAAATAAACGAATAATAAATAAAAAAAAAAGAGAGAAAAACAAAAATATTTAAAACGATATATATATATATATATATATATATATATATATATATATATATATATATATATATATCTATAACAATTTGTGGAAATCTAATCAAATTAGATTGTATAATTAGTGCATAGATAATTCAAATGTTAATAAATTTTATCAAAAGAAAAGATGATATATTTTGGTGTTGTTATTGAATAACCATCTTTCTTGTTCCGGAACGTAAACAACAAAAAAAAAGTTTACCACATACCATCCTGGATTATATTTATAACTGGCTTCGAATCCTGATAATGCAGCGGTTTACTTGGATATATTGCGGAGTACCATAATGGGATATATATTACCTATTCCTGGCTACATGACCCTGTTGATGTTGCTATTCTGAATACCTGGTCTAAGTACATTGGAGTGTGCTAAGTATTATTAATTTAGCTTCGTGATCGTGTTGGGGGTATCTATAGAAGACTAACAACAAAAGTAAATATTTCTATAATTTTACTACATAACAAATTACATTTTTTTTTGCTGTAAATATTGTAAATAATCTTGTTTGTGTACATATATATATATATATATATATATATATATCTAAAGAATGAGCATGTGTATTACGGAGTAGTGTGTGGGGATTAGAGGTGTGGGTGTGTGGAGTCATCTAGATGACGGCTAGTTCCCCAATATGTAAGTAAAATATATTTTAATGTTGCCTTACCGAGCGTTTAGGATCCCACGACCAAACAATACCAATCCCTCGCCGAACTAGCTAGCCGGCACATTGATTAGGCTCGAGGCAGTAAGGTAACATTATGGCGCCCAAAGCACATCGTGTAACTGGATAATTATTATTAAAATTTATATGGAATTTTTTTTTGTTGTGATTTGCTACCGGATTTCAATTATCTTATGGTGTTGAGAAACATTACTTCTCCAGATGGTGGATAGATTTTTTAAATGATGTTTCAACTCATATGGTGTTGATGTTTGGAGGTACATCACAAAAATCTGAATTTATTTTGGGATATGAATTTCCATATGGCTAACTATTTTTCAAAATTATTTAAAAAAAAAAAAATTTTTTTTTTGCTTTATTTGGTCATGGCATAGGTCCTGATTTTTATTCTTTTTGCTACTCCGATTTGGATTGACATGGTACTTAAGGATTTTGATCATTGACACTTGTGTCCGTTAAATGTAAGCAATAAAAATTATTCGAGGTTAAACGGAGTTTCTTTTTACAACTTTTGCTTTGAATTAGTTTTCAAATTGATTTCAATGTTTTTGGAACTCGGTTTAATTTCGAAATTGATTGATCTTCGACTATTTGTATTTTCATTTTAGTTTCTGATATTTATTTTTGGGGATTTGCGGTCGTCTGGTGGCTTCACGCATGCACACACACAATACCTATTGAATCGTTCATAGACGAAAATTTAAATTCTGTTCTTCTATAACATACGATTATATATTTTATTTTTTTTTGGTCATTGTCATTATTATATTCATTATATTTGTTTTTTTCGCGTTTGATTTCTTTTGTGAATCTGATAGATTGGAGATATCGGAGTTTTCGCATTGGAGTCAGGTGTAAGGTATCAGTTAATATTTTTTTTTGTTTTTTGTTTTGTTTCTTTTAATAACCTGTAAAAATAATTAAGTAATTATTAATAAATATAATGGAGGGTCTCAATATTCATTGTTTAACACCCGATGAATTTTTGGTGGAATGTTTAGCGCGAGGTATTGAGGGTAGCCCTGTGGATAAATTAAAGAGACTTGAAAAATTAATCAGCGATGAAAACGAAAATCCCATTATTAAACCAGTTAAACCCCATAAATCTGCACGGAAAAATCCAGATAGGGAAATTCGAAAATGCCTATTAAAAATTGACGAGCATAAGGTTTGGTTTGTAGAGCAAAAGTCCGAAGAATCAAATACAGATAACTTCGCTATTGTTTTAAATAGATTAGTGCATATAATTCTGAGATTGGAACGTCTTTCTAGGTCTACGAGACGTTACAAACAAAATTGCATAGATGCGCTAATACAAGCTCAGGAATTACATAAACACATTAATACTTGTTCAAACGACAACAATTCTCTAAATGAATCGATTAATATAGTTAAAGAAAAGATTCATATTTTGATAGATGATTTATCTTCCTCAGAAGAAGATGTTTCGGATGTGGGATTCGTTTAAGTCTTATCAAACCGTCAACACCTTACCAAAATTCAATAGAATAGTTGCAACTAATAGTACTGTGGGTAGCAGTGATGGTCGTTTGGAGAATTTAGGTTCAGATAACCGTAATGCCGGAAATTTGCCTATTGCAAATAATCAATCACAGAGTGATAACATATTAAATGATTTAAATTATAATACGCAACAGTTAAATTTGTTATCCAATCCTGTCTCAAATGTTCGCTTCAGCCAAATTCCGCAAAATTTGCCAAATTTACAATCTGGTCACAATATGTCATCATATCCAATTCAAAATTCTATTTACCAATATCCAAAAGTTGCAAATCAACAAGCAAGGCCTTTATTTGCAAATCCTACACCGACGTCAATTTCATCTGGTGATAAAAAACACCAATTGTCAAAATGGAGAATTGAATTCGATGGCGCACCAGATGGCATACCAATAGAGAGGTTTTTATTTAAAGTAGAGCATCTTGCTCGTACCTATCAAGTCGCGGAAAGTATTGTACGGGATCAATTTAGCGTTTTCTTAAAAGGAACCGCTTCAAATTGGTATTGGTGCTATATAGAACGCAATCCCAATTCCACTTGGTTGCAACTAAAATTAGCAATCATCGAGCGATTTCAGGATAGACGCACGGACGACGACATTCGCAGAGTAATCGATTCTCGCAAACAAAAGTCAGGTGAATCGTTTATGGAGTTTTATAATGAAATTTTGGCGCTAACTCTCCGTTTTCGAACCCCAATTCCAGATTCAGATATACTTAGGATTCTTCGGTACAATATGAATGTCGGGCTTCAGAATCAGCTTGCTGATCAGGAAATCGAGTCAATTAGTGCTTTGGTAAGGAGATGTGTAGCACTGGAGGACATGTGGAAACGCCACAATTATATTCCGGACAAATATTGTAAACCACAGTACCAGGTCAACGAGGTTGAAGGTCCTGCCGAGGTTCGGCATGATACAACTACGATTATTAACAAACGAAATTGTCAAAATTGTGTTTCGGACTATAATCCAAATCTATCTTATAATAATTTCGGATCCCAAAATTACAATCATTTGATACCGTCTAATGTTGGTCAACATCAAAATTTTGGTCTGAGTAATCAAATTGATGCTTACGATCAAAATTCTAATCAAAATGCTAGCTCGTCAAACAATTTTATTTGCTGGAATTGCCATGATATAGGGCATACATTTCCAAGATGCTCAAAACCCCTACGATTTTTTTGTCGTGGTTGTGGTAAAGATGGGTATACTAGGAATAGTTGTCCAAAATGTGGTACGTCGGGAAACGCCGATTCGAGGACTCAATCGACTGCCATGAACAATCCTCGGGACATACGGCAGCAGCAACAGGAACACCGTATAAAAATTCTGAACCATTCTCAGGCAAGACCAAATTAAATGTTTCGGTATCCAATAATTTTGACGTTCCAAAAGACCATTCTAATTCTGATAATACACCTCTTGTTTCACATAAATTCAAAAAACAACGTTCGAATAAAGCTAAATTTCGAGTTCGCAAATATTGGAACGAACGCAAACAGCTAAATTTTACAATTTCGGAAACTTTTATTTCAGAGGATCTAGACGATCGACCATACACCAATGTCGGTATCAATGGTGTACCCTATAAAGGATTATTGGATAGTGGTGCATCAATTACTGCGCTTGGTTATGGTTGTGAAAAATATCTGTTGGATCCTAACATTAAAATTCATGGTGTTTCTTCCGAAGTTAGAACAGCAGGTGGTCAAAAGCAACGTGTTCTTGGTTATTTCACAGGTTCTGTTTATTATAATGGTGAACAGAAATTATTGAACATTTATTTAATTCCTGGACTACGACAAATTCTCTATTTAGGCATTGATTTTTGGAAATTATTCAAAATTATTCCAAAATGTATTGCTGAGTTAGATAAAGATGATTCTGATTTCCACAATCTATCTCACGATCAACAACTTCGTCTAGATGCTGTTGTTGAACAATTTCCATCGTTCAACAAAAACGGTCTTGGCAAAACAACTGTAATCTCACATAATATCGACGTTCAAGGTGCCACGCCCATCAAACAACGATACTACCCTGTATCTCCTGCTGTGCAAGCTGACATATACGCTGAGATTGATCGGATGCTGTCCCTGGGAGTAATTGAAGAGTCTAGAAGTTCATGGAGTTCACTCGTGACATTGGTTCGGAAATCAAATGGCAAGGTTCGTCTTTGTTTAGATGCAAGGCGAGTGAACGAAGTAACGAAAAAGGATGCGTATCCGCTGCCTATAATCGACGGATTACTCAGCCGATTGGAGGAGACAAAATGGATCTCAAGTCTCGACTTGAAAGATGCATTTTGGCAAATCCAGTTGGATGTGGAGTCTCGCGATAAGACAGCGTTTACGGTCCCTGGACGCCCTTTGTATCAATTCACAGTTATGCCATTTGGTCTCTGTAACGCGCCTCAAACTATGAGCCGGTTAATGGATCGGGTGATTCCCCATGAATTTCATGATTGCGTTTTCGTATATCTCGACGACCTTTTAATTGCCTCTAGGACATTTGAAGAGCATCTCAGATTGTTGTCACTTGTTGGCAAAAGGTTGCTTGATGCTGGTTTAACGGTAAACCTTGAAAAAAGCCACTTCCTCCTCAAGCGTATCAACTATCTTGGTTATGTGGTTGGGGACGGAACCCTCTCAACAAATCCGGATAAAGTTAAAGCCGTACACGATTATCCAATACCAACTACTCCTAAGAAACTTCGTCGTTTGTTAGGAATGGCGAGATGGTATCGGCGCTTTATTCCTTCGTTCGCATCTCTTGTTGCTCCTCTTACCGATCTCACCAAAAGGGCTTCGAAATTCGTGTGGTCTGCGAAAGCCCAGCAAGCTTTTGAGAGTGTCAAATTGGCACTTTCAGATGCTCCAGTGTTGGTGCATGCTAACTTCTCAAAACCGTTTGTGATTCAATGCGATGCTAGTACAACTGGTGTCGGAGGTGTGTTGTTGCAGGAAGGTGATGATGGTGACGAACATCCCATCGCGTATATGTCTCAGAAGCTGAACGCAGCACAGCGAAATTACTCCATTACTGAACTAGAGTGTTTTGCGGCTGTGCTAAGCGTAAAGAAGTTTCGAGCATATATCGAGGGATATTCTTTCACCATCATTACTGACCACGCAAGCCTTAAATGGCTTATGAGCCAGAAAGAGCTCACAGGCAGGCTAGCGCGTTGGAGCCTAAAACTTCAAGGTTTCGATTTTACCATACAGCATCGTAGTGGATCACAAAACGTCGTACCGGACGCACTTTCGAGAGTCTTTATGGAAGAGATTGTTTTAAACGAGTGTGGCTTTAATATCAATCTAGACTCAGTTTCTTTTAAATCTTCAGAATATTTAGAATTAATTTCTAAAATTCTTTCTCGTTCTGATTCTTTTCCAAATTTCAAAATATCTGATGGCAAAATTCTAGTCAATACATCTGCAAATAAAAATCTGTCATTTACCATGACTGACATTCCAAATTGGAAACTATACATTCCATATTCCTTGGTTTCATATATTATGGTACAGGCACACAACCCTCCTACGTCGGCTCATGTTGGTTCTGCAAAAATGCTTGATAGAATTCAGCGATATTTTTATTGGCCCAAAATGGCAACGGATGTAAGAAACTATGTCAGCGCGTGCGATAAATGTAAAGAAAATAAGGCATTAAATTATTCCACCAGAACAGAGATGGGTGGGCAGAGATTGGTTGTGCGGCCGATGCAGCGCTTATTTGTAGATTTTTTGGGTCCTTACCCTAGATCAAAATTTGGAAATACTTACCTTTTTATCGTTTTGGATCATTATTCTAAATTCATATTCCTTAAACCATTTCGAAAAGCTTTGGCATCAGATATTGTTAAATTTTTGGAAAAAGAAATCTTTCTCACGTATTCCGTACCAGAATATATTGTTTCTGATAAGGGTTCTCAATTCACTTCAAAAATCTTCCAGAGTTTTCTGTCTAAATTCAATGTTAAACATTCACCTGTACCGCGTTACTGTCCTCAAGCGAATGCATCGGAACGCGTAAATCGTTCCATACTTTCCGCTTTGAGATCTTACGTAGATGGCAACCATACTACTTGGGACCAATACTTACCTGAAATTACATGCGCCCTTCGGAATGTAGTGCATGACTCGACGAAATACTCTCCTCATTTTTTAATGTTTGGCCAGCACATGATCACCAATGGAAAAGAGTATGAATTGTTAAATTTGGAAGATGAGGGAATTATTTCGGCTGAGTCAAAAGCAAACACTGCTAGTGTCTGTCAACGATTAGTGTTAAAACATTTAGAAGATGCGTACAAAAAAAAAAAACAACGAGCGAGTTCACCCTCAACTCGTAAAAGATTTATGTGAAAACTTTTATGTATAAATATCTATTGAATCATTTCAAGCCATTTCGGTGAGACCGAGAAACCCCTGCATAAAGACGGCTGATGTTCGCTCAGTGTATAAGCTAAGTTACATTTTTGGTTCAAAAAGTCAATAAGTTATTCGATTTTGAATTTGGAGGACGAACCTTACTGACATTAATTGAGCATGAGCAAAGTACAATTCTGTTAAGTTAATCACTTAAACCTGCCATCTACGCTTTAAAATATATTAATACTCATACACGGCAATCTTATTCAAGAGTCCATAATAGTGAATGGTCACGGCAAACCCGCTGAACAAAGCAAATATGCATCGCTTTGTCATTGATCAATTTAAAATAAATTAACTAAAGCGGTTCTATTAGGGTGAAATGTTGACCGTAAATTCATAGCAATTATAAAGGCGGTAGGCAAAACACTAATAACAAAGCGTACCGATTAAACAATTTTAAAATTAATATTTTATTATGCACAATGCAGTTTTCACAGCTCGCTATTTTCATTTAATTTTTTCGAGTCACTTAAGGCATTGCCCCGCATGCAAAACGGAAAACCGGCATTTAAAACCGTTAAACTCAATTTTTGGCAAGTTGCTTCACTTTGCAATATGAAAATTATTAACAAAGAGTTCTAATCTATAAGTTCCACCTTATTCTAAGAAAATTTTATTAAAATTAATTTAATTTTATTCAAAATCTCCAATTTTATGTTTTGCCGGTCGTCAATCAAAAATCCGTAAAATTGGAGTTTTTGAATGAAATTAAATCAATTTTAATAAAAAAAAATTCGAATAACGAATTATTTGATTTGATGGTTTGAAATGCCGGTTTGCCGTTTGTGCATTACACTACACAAGCATAATTTGTGGTCCTTTTGCTTGTAATTTTCATTTTCAAAAACACTTGCTGCTGCGGTCATATATAGAAAATACTTTTACAACCAAATAAATTAAAGTAGGCGGATTTTTTTAAAAAATTTTTTGTATTCGGCTCACGATGTTTTTAAAATGCCGGATGATGTTCTATATTGCATATGTATGCGTAGATTTTGCGTTGATTTTACGGTTTATTTATTTATTGTTCTTGTCGATATATACACATACATGGAATATTTTTTGTTCGGCTTTTTTGTTTCCGTAACCCGAGTTCTATACAATTTTTTACTTACTCCTGCCGCTAAAGATGTTTTCACATCAAAAATCATGCAATAGTTATAATCTAAGAAGTAAAAAGCGAATTTTAGACGTTGGGCAAGCGGTATTTGTTAGAAACTACACGCAAAGTAATGCTTTAGCTAAATTCTCCGCAAAGCTGGCACCTAAATTTGTCAAGTGTACAGTTCTTAAAAGACTAGGAAGTACCGCTTACGAACTAGTAATGGAAAACGGTAAAAATCTCGGAGTATATCATGTCAAGGATATACGATTCTAAATTTGTGTATAAATATTTTAACATGACTTTCAAATATATAATATATATCATACATTTTGTTGTTGTTGCCCGGCGTAGTGAGACACTCAGGGTGTGTGGAACGTCCCCACGAATGTAACCATTTACATGTACCGATATTGTATATATAGTGTAAATAGTTCCTTAAATGTATATAGGGTATTACTTGCAACCTGGCTTCGGTAAGTAAACTCCTGATCAAAATTAACTTCGTTCAGATTCATAGAAAAAAAAATGAGCAGTCGGGTTTTCCTGAGGAAGAGTTTGTTTTTGGAAAGGAAAAAAAAAGAAAGGAGTTTTTTTTTTTGATTTTCCTGGTGGAAGGAGGTTTAACGCAAAAAAAAAAATATATTTAAAAGAAAATTAAAAATCTATTTTAATTCGGGATTTAATCATTAGATAAAGATAAATAACCATAAAAAAATTGTAAAAGAAGGAAAACAGATTTCCAGTATATTTTTTTTGTTAGTGATGCCATAGGCACCTTTCGATTGGCATTATTTGCATATGGTGTGATATCCAGGTCGGGATATCTATGTGTATATAGATATATATGAGTATATAAACAATGATTATAAAAATCGAAATTATTGTATAAAATAAACGAATAATAAATAAAAAAAAAAGAGAGAAAAACAAAAATATTTAAAACGATATATATATATATATATATATATATATATATATATATATATATATATATATATCTATAACAATTTGTGGAAATCTAATCAAATTAGATTGTATAATTAGTGCATAGATAATTCAAATGTTAATAAATTTTATCAAAAGAAAAGATGATATATTTTGGTGTTGTTATTGAATAACCATCTTTCTTGTTCCGGAACGTAAACAACAAAAAAAAAAGTTTACCACATACCATCCTGGATTATATTTATAACTGGCTTCGAATCCTGATAATGCAGCGGTTTACTTGGATATATTGCGGAGTACCATAATGGGATATATATTACCTATTCCTGGCTACATGACCCTGTTGATGTTGCTATTCTGAATACCTGGTCTAAGTACATTGGAGTGTGCTAAGTATTATTAATTTAGCTTCGTGATCGTGTTGGGGGTATCTATAGAAGACTAACAACAAAAGTAAATATTTCTATAATTTTACTACATAACAAATTACATTTTTTTTTGCTGTAAATATTGTAAATAATCTTGTTTGTGTACATATATATATATATATATATATATATATATATATATATATATATATATATATATATATATCTAAAGAATGAGCATGTGTATTACGGAGTAGTGTGTGGGGATTAGAGGTGTGGGTGTGTGGAGTCATCTAGATGACGGCTAGTTCCCCAATATGTAAGTAAAATATATTTTAATGTTGCCTTACCGAGCGTTTAGGATCCCACGACCAAACAATACCAATCCCTCGCCGAACTAGCTAGCCGGCACATTGATTAGGCTCGAGGCAGTAAGGTAACAAGTCATTTCCAACATCTATTTAGAGTGAATATGAGCGCGGGAATAGTTGATGGAAAATTGTTTGGCCCATTTGAACTACCTCGTCGAATCAATGGGGATATCTATCTCAGTTTCCTACAAAATACCTTGGTTGGATTACTTGATGACGTTTCCCTACAAACACCTCGAAATATGTGGTTTTGTACAATTTCATTTTAATTATATTAATCAAATTACTAAATTAAAGTTATTGGTTTTAAAATATGTTATACTCAAAGGTTTGATTTAAATATAAACCTAAAAATATTTTCTGCTACGAGTATCTTTCATTGATAAAATTTTAATCAAAAATGTTCAATTTTAGATAGGTTCTTATGGGAAATCGTTGTATCCCCCATAAATTAAGATTCTTTTACAATTGGTCTGATGCTGACGGCTTGTATATATATCTAGGTGCTTCGATAGAATGTAAATGTAGTAGTGAGTTATAAAAAAAGTGTTCATAAACTGTTTGTATGCTGAACATTTGTGCTGGATCAAAACCAACAAAAATGTTTATGCAAACCGTGCGGAACAAACACTTAAGCTATAAAAATTATCCTCTATGGCTTAGTATTAGGAATGTATAAAATAAATCAGAAAATACACAAAATTAATACAAAGGCCTAAAATATTGTTTACATACAATATTTGACGTGTATATATGTACGAATATAGGTGATAGATTCATCGATTTTACGAAAAACTATGTTCAGATTGTACACAAATACCAACCCATAGAGGACAATTTCTGTAAGAGGATCGAAGTAAAGAGCGAACACGGCTTGTATAAACATTTTTGTTGGTTTTGGCAAAAGTGATGTTACAACATCACACCCCTGAAAAAAAAATACAAATTGTATAACACTTTCGTATGGTTTGTGTATAAGCTAAATAAAACTCCACACAAAAATACATTTATAATGTTTTAAAAACCTACCAAATGCTAAAAAATAATAAAAAAGTTTGAGAATTTCTGAAACGAAATTGACATAAAAATTCAAAACAAAAAATAATAATAAAACTGAAATTACGGCTAAAAGCTTTAATGTGGAGAAAATTGGGAAAATTTGGTGGAAAAAAAATTGGCAAAATAAATCAATTTACACTGTCAAAAAAAATGAATTAAATCATTACGCGCGTACGGCCATACGATTCAAGGGCGGATCCAAAGGGGGGGCCATAGGGCCATGGCCCCTCTTCCAAATTTAATAAATTACCTTTTATGATAAATAATACTTTGCTGTTTTTCCAGTTTCGCATATATTTATGTGTTGTGTTCTAAAAAATCTATTAGAATTAGAAAATTTTGAAATAAAAAGGAAAATTGAAAAGGTGTCACAAAGTTTGAAAAACATTATTACAGATTCATCTAATTTTCAGTACCAATTATATTCAGAGTTATGTCAATTAAAAGAATCTACAAAACATTCATCAAATATGTTTTCCAGTTTAGAGGATGTTTTATTTAATTTGAATGAAGATATTTAGCCGCGGATGAACAAGCTAGTTAGTACGTGTCTTTGCCAATAAGCATCGCATCTGCATCAAGAAGTTTTCAACTCTTAAAAGATTAAAAACATATTTGCGGAATTCAATTAGTCAAGACCGATTGGTAGGTTTAGCTTTATTAAATATATGTACATAGAAAGTTGGAAGTAAATATTGACAATGTGATTAATAAATTCGGCCAAGGGCCGGGAAGATTAGATTTTATTATTAGATAAGTTTAAACAATTTATAACTGCTATATTTAAACATGAGACTCAATATCGTTTTTAATTTAAATTTTATTATTATTATTAAACTGTGACGTCAAAATGCCGAAGAAAATTATTTTAGCGATATTTAAAGGATTTGATTACAAAATACATTATTATTTGTCGATCGTGGACCAAGTATCGTATTCTACTCGCCTATCGGCTCGTGTTAGTAAACTTCATCTTCATGAATAACAGCTATTATTATATGCTAATTGAATAATATACTATTTCTTACAAAACCTTCAATATTAAATACATTTGCTTTTTCGACTATTGATTTCTACCACAAATTTAAAAAATGGCCCCCTAACAGAAAAGGCTGGACCTGCGCTTGATACGATTGGGCATGGGCAGAATAAATCGTTTACGTTTATTTTTTGATTTAAATCAATTTCGACGAATCGAGATTTTCGAAAAAAAATGTCAATCAAATTTGTGACAATTCAAAACGTCAAAAAATTCGAAATTTTTAATCACTCCTTTAATTCTTACGAGTTCGTTATTTATTAAAAAATAAGTTGTGTTACATATTAAAATAATTTTTGTGACAAAATCTGTCTAATTTTGTGCATAATCAAACTAAAGATCTACTGATGGTTAACATAATCTCAAAAAAATATTCACTTATATGTATTCACCAAACAACCATAAAATAAATCATGCTGCTTGTGCGTATGATAGGGCATCATAAACTTATTATTTATTTTTTTGACAATCCCAATCGGACATACGAGTAAGTAGGTAAACTAACAAAATATAACAGAATTTAACTTAACATGTCAATTAAATAGAAACTTCAAAGAAACCTCAAGCGTTGTTTGACCGTAGACAGACTCAAACTTAATCGCGATTTTCATTTATTCCGATTGTCAAAAATCGCGTTCTAAAAACGAAATAATCCGGATTTTGGGAAAATCGTGTAATGACAGACAGTAAAATAATCTAGATTCGTGATTATTCGGTTTGTGTCTGTCTACCGTATTATACCGTAGACAGACACAGAGTTATAACTTTAACTTTGATTAATTAATCGCGATTTTCAGTTGTCATTTTTGTCAAAAATCGCGTTATGGAAACAAAATAATCCGGTTTAGGTGAAAATCGTGTAATGACAGACGACTGTCATTACACAATTTTCACAAAAAACTGGATTATTTCATTTTCACAACGCGATTTTTGACAATCGGTATAAATGAAAATCGCGATTAACTTTGTGTCTGTTTACCGTATTAGAGTGTAATATTATTTCTTTGTCGATGATAATCCACAAGTAGTCCGTCTAGACGATTTCTAACGTGATTCAATTCCTTTTTTACTTCATTCTTGTTGGACAGCGAATCGATGTTGTACTATAATATATGATAATTATAGCACATTGTGAATAGCCATGCCTCGCGGCAGAGTCCAAAACTAATCTATCTGAGAGCTGTCAAACAGATGGTACACTCGTTTTTCTGTTTCCTTTATAAAATAAAAAGAATTATTATATTCGGTGAATATTAAAAATATCGTAGTTTATATTTATCTTGTTTACCCATCATCAAACGCGGTAACAATTGGCGACGAGGATAACGGTCATATTTTATAAATCATTTTCATTATTGTTAATAAAAAAAAAAAAAAAAAAAATTAACATCGAAATGACCGAAATGGAAAATTTGGTGCTCGCGTTGACGGAGCTAGTAAAAAAACTTGGTGCACCTGAGAATACACCAAGTAGTGAACAACGAATGGAAAGCCTTGCCAACAGCATGCAGGTTTTTCGTTACGAACCAGACGAGGGACACACATTCGAGGCGTGGTATCGACGATACGATGAAATATTCCAAGAAGACGCCAAATCCCTCAACGATGCAGAAAGAATCCGATTGGTTTTGCGCAAGCTGGACGCAAATTCTCATGACAGATTCAATGGAACCATCGCATATTTTGAGGATATTCTCGTTCACTCTAACGATGAGGACACTCACAAAACAATCCTCAAACGACTGTTTAAACGATTAGAAGAATACGGATTCCGAGTGAAATTGATGAAATGTAATTTTTTTTGCAACGAAATCAATTATTTGGGAATGATCATAAATAGCAAGGGCATCACTACAGATCCATCAAAAATTTCTGCAATAACATCAATGCCGGCACCTGAAAACGTTCCACAGTTGCAATCGTTCTTAGGAGGAATAAACTTCTACGGAAAATTTGTCCGACAAATGCATGAATTACGAGCTCCATTAGACCGGTTGTTGAATACAAATGTGAAATGGAAATGGTCAATCGAATGTCAACAATCATTTGACAAATTCAAACGCATCCTCACTTCCGAGTTGCTTCTCACACACTACGATCAAACAATTCCTGTAAAAAACATGCTAGCAACACGGGAGTCGGCGCGTCGATTGCTCACGTCTATTCAGACGGAATGGAGAAGATGATTTCGCATGCATCACGAACGCTAACAAAGGCTGAGAAAAATTACAGCCAAGTGGAAAAAGAAGGTCTTGCCCTTGTCTACGCAGTTAAGAAATTCCATCGGTACATCTACGGAAGAAGATTTACACTAGTAACGGACCACAAACCACTTCTCAGCATTTTCGGATCGAAAAATGGGATTCCCGTGTATACCGCAAATCGACTCCAACGGTGGGCATTGACCTTAACGACATACGATTTCGACATATCATATATGTCGACAAATGATTTTGGAACAGCTGATATCCTTTCACGACTCATCGCCTCAAACCGAGTTGACGATGAAGATTACGTGATTGCCTGTCTCCACCTCGAAGAAGAAATAACTAATCAAATTGAGGGAATCATCGATGTATTACTCATTACTCGAAAAATTATTGAAACTGAAACGAAGCGCGACCAAACTCTTAGAGTAATCGTTCAGTATCTGCCGATTTCGAAAGCGGAAATCCCGGACGACGACGAACTGGCGCAGTTTTATAACCGACGGGGATCACTATCGTTTGCATCAGGTTGTGTTATGTTTGGCGACAGACTCGTCATTCCGTAACGATACCGAAAACTGATGTTACGATAATTACACAAAGCACATTTGGGTACTGAGGCAATGAAAATACTCGCCCGAGCCTATGTGTATTGGCCTAAAATTGATTACGACATCACAGACCTCGCGCGATCCTGCAGTAAATGCGCCGAGAACGCCAAATCACCCGTCAAGACTCTTCTACAATCGTGGCCACGAGCAATCCGTCCTATGGAACGAGTTCACACCGACATCGCCGGACCAATTGACGGAAAGTGGTATCTGGTCACTGTTGATTCATATTCAATGTTTCCCGATGTACAAGTATGCACTAACATCACGTCAACGACTTGCATCGAGAAGATGAGTGAATTTTTTTCACATAACGGAAATCCGGAAACATTAGTAACCGATAACGGGACTCAATTCGTCGGTAAACAATTCAGTGATTTCTGTCGTGCTCGAGGAATTAATCACATCTTGACGCCGCCCTACCACCCAATGTCAAACGGGCGAGCCGAACGATTTGTCGACACACTAAAGAGAGCCTTGAATAAAGCAAAAGGGAAGGGGACAAACAAAGAAGTACTCACCAAATTCCTCCATGCATATCGATCAACACCAAACCGAAACACACAAAATACTAAGTCACCAGCAGAACTATTTTTGGGTCGTCCGATTAGAATGGAACTCGATTTGTTGAAACCTACGCCAGAACACGGCACCGATCGCGATATTCAACAAGAGCAACAATTTAATCAACACCACGGAGCCCGATATCGTAGTTTCTCTCCAGGCGACAATGTCTACGCAAAAGTGTACCGCCACAATGAACAATTTTGGGAATGCGGTGTCATCGAAAAAAAGATTGGTCGTGTCATTTATTCAGTACGTCTTATTGACACGAATCGCTCGTCACGGTATTCTGCCAATCAGTTAAGACATCGCTACACCGAGAATAATCATACCGGATCCGATCAGTTACCATTAGATTTGATTATGGCATCTGATCCGAAATCAGCAGTTGATGTTGAGACACCATCGAACACAACGGATAATTCATCAGTCGATATCCACAACAATATCACGGAACTTCAGGTTTCTTTACAAAATAGGTCACCACGAAACAATACTGCGGATACTCGACCCCAACGACAACGACACCCACCTGCTCGTTTAGCAGAATACGTTTGCGAATAAGGGGGGAAGATGTTGGACAGCGAATCGAAGTTGTACTATAATATAATTATAGCACATTGTGAATAGCCATGCCTCGCGGCAGGGTCCAAAACTAATCTATCTGAGAGCTGTCAAACAGATGGTACACTCGTTTTTCTGTTTCCTTTATAAAATAAAAAGAATTATTATATTCGGTGAATATTAAAAACATCGTAGTTTATATTTATCTTGTTTACCCATCATCGAACGCGGTAACAATTCTTTTATTTATTCGGAATATTCGGAATGTATTCTTTTTGTACTACGTCGAAAGGTGGAATAAAAAGAATACACATTCGACGTTTTGTAATTATGTGCGATGCTTACAATTCAAATGATTAAATTGAATTAAATCGTAGATATTATGGAAAATTGAATTATTAATTATGATAAAATTAATTATTTAAGGTGTTAAATATTAAAACTTTTGAAAACTTTTGAAAATATTTTTAATTTTATTACATGATAATACTTTTAAATAGAGCTTGGCGGATACAAAAAATCCCAGTTTTTTTTTTTAAATATATCAATTAATTTTTCACGTACAAATTATTTTCAACTTCAATTAATTATAGTAAACGTATTTATTTACTAAATTTAACTTGTTTTCTAATTTTCAATATAAAAAAAAATCGTGCTATGGAAAATGTATTCCATTTATTCCAATCCATTCTTTTATTACATTACGTACGGAATATTGCGAAGTCACGTGATAAATTCCTTCTGCTCTTTCTATGGAATGAATAAAAGAAAACACCCAATGTTACTGTGACACCTAGAGTAGAATACCTAGAATAATTTAATTAATTCACGACTTGCACCATGCGTCTAGCGGAAGGAATTGGAACCGAGAAATTGATGTAACAGAATTTTCACAGTAGTAGTTATATGGAAATATTTTATTCAAATAATTTTAATTTTAAACTATTTAAATTACAAAGAACTCAACACAAAATTATTATTATTATTGTTATAACTTTATTTAGTATAAAATACTATTAAAAATTTAAATTTTTTTAAAATAAATTCGTAAATTATTATTAGGTACATTCAAAAAATTTTTTTACAATAATTTATCATAATTCTTTTAAATACTTTTAAACTTGTTTCATTTTTTAAGTTATTTGGAAGATTATTAAAAAGATATAAGCCATTATACATTAACATATTTTTTGACTTTTCATTATCGTACAACTTTAACCTAAAATCATTTCTATTTCTTAACATATAATCATGAACATCACTAATAAACACTACCTTATCATACAAATATTTTGGCAAAATTTGATGCTTCAATACATTCATTTTTATCCTCTGCTCAATGTTTAACCACTTTAAAGATTGTAACATAAAATCAATCGAAGTGTATTTATTTGGAATGATATCAAAGGGCCGAATGTCAAAGGGCCGAATGTCGAAGGGCCGAATGTCGAAGGCCCGAATATCGAAGGCCCGAATATCGAAGGCCCAAATGTCAAAGGGCCGAAAGGGTCGAAGGGCCGAATGGGTCGAAGGGCTGAATGGGTCGAAGGGCCGAATGGGTCGAAGGGCCGAATTTTTTTGTTTTGTTTTTAGAAATATAATTCTTTAAATTTCTTGTTTTAAGGAATATTTTGTAAATGTACTGAATTTTATATTAAGAAGTATAATTTTTATTTATTTATGAAAAACAATATTAATTTTCCAGATATCAATGCCATGTTGAAATGTTGTTTGTCAAAATGACTCATCAATGAAACAATATTCAAAACAATACATGAGACAACAATATACTTTAAAATAAACAGTTTCGTTTAATTTAAGTAGACATTTTGGAAATTTTGCCTTAAGCTGAATTCACCAGATTTGTCCATTGAGCTCGTCAAGAAAATGACAACTTGACGGAGTTAAAACCCGAGTTAAAAATATGTTATCTCTCTGGACACAAAATTTCAGGCATACCAAAATTGTTTTTTCTTTTGCCATTCCTACTTTAGGTTTTGCTAATTCTGAAAATTCTAAAAAAAAATCGAGATAACATATTTTTAACTCGGTTTTTAACTCCGTCAAGTTGTCATTTTCTTGAAGAGCTCAATGGACAAATCTGGTGAATTCAGCTTTAAACTATAATTGGTCTTTATAATTATGCAGTAAATTGTTAGGAGTATAATTACTATATTCACTTCACTAAATCACAGAAAAATTATTTTATTCGTCCAAATAGAATTTTCCTTCACCCTAACGAATAAAAAATGGTCTGATTTTTATGACATTTTATGACAAAATTCTTTTTTGGTTTTGGTGAAATACCTATTATGTACAAATATTTTTCCACTTGATAATTACAAAAAGAACACAAAATATAAACAACAAAATTAATGCAATAATTTTTGCCGATAGAAAATCCATTCGGCCCTTTGACCCTTTCGGCCCTTCGACATTCGGCCCTTCGACATTCGGCCCTTCGACCCATTCGGCCCTTCGACCCATTCGGCCCTTCGACCCTTTGAAATTCGGCCCTTCGTCCTCATTCCTATTTATTTACCCTAAGAATACATCGCATTCCCTTATTCAGTAATTTTTGAAGTCTGTTGCCAGTGATGCCACCCTACTACAAATGTAGCAGATCTACTACATTTTTGAGTCCTAAAATTTTATGTACGTACTTTTCAGTTTCTACTACACTTTTCAAATTGTTGCTTTTTGGATGTTTTTTATTTAAAATTTTTTTCTAGTGCATAATTGCAACTGATATAGAATTATTAACTTTTATTTTAAAGAAATTTATGTTATTTTACATTGTTTTATTGAAAATATTTCAATTTGTGGCACCAGTTGAAGTGAATTTGTAAAAAATGTAATAGAAAGTCGTTATTTTTTAAATTCTGTGTGTATTTCTTTACATGCTACTATTTAAAACTAAAATGTAGTAATCTGCTACAATATTTTTAAAAAATGTAGCAGATCTGCTCCAAATTTCATACCAAAAGGTGGCATCACGTTCATCATTTCCCTATTAAGCTCAGTATGCAGCTCGAGCTAAGATAAATTTTAGCGCGGTCTCCACAAGTCTCCATTTAATTACAGATAAACTGTCAAGCTAAAAATTTGTGTAGAGATAAATTTTGCTGATTTTGTTTGACGTTTATTCGTTTGTTTTGAATGAAGTTTCTGTCCAAATAATCCTCTAAATACTCGACTTCGTAATGTTGGTCGGCCATTTTGACTTCCATCTTCTTTATATAAAAATAAATTAATTACTTCGTGGCTACTTCGATTATAAAATGAATCAAAATTCAAAACCGTCAAAATTTAACTTCAAATTATTGTCCTTGTGAGATAAATTGCAGCTAAACTGTTTGGAGAATTTATAGTGGTGCAATCTAGATTTGAATGAAACAACTGATATTTTTCAAATTTTTCACGCAAAGGTGCATACCGCTCAGCGAAATTATCAGCTAAAAACAAATTATTTTATGTAGCTAGCTAAATTTTACGTCAAATTTGTATGGAAAATTTATCTTAGCTCGAGCTGCATACTGAGCTTTACACATAAATAGGATTGAAGAACAGTATTCAAAATGGGGTTTAATAATAACGTTATATTTATAAATTGTAGTACTCGACGAAATATACTTTACGTATACTATTCAAGAAATAAATTTTTTTCCAATTTTTTTACACACATAGTCTAATTTACTTTTAAAATCCAACTTATTATCTATACCGAGATATTTTATCTCAATAACTTTTTCAATCGGTTGATTATTTTTATGTATAATACTATCTAATTTACTATTAATAATCATGCATTTCGTTTTTGATGGGTAATGCTACCCATATATAACGTAAAGTACGGTTTTTGCTATATTTGATTGATTTAGTTCAATTTTAACATTAAAAGTACCATAAAATAGTGTTCAAATTAGCATAAATTTGATAATAAATTAGCGCCATTCATCATTATTTTAGTTTTGTTATACTAAATATATTTACCACTATAATTACATCTTATTTATTACAAGATACTATAAACGAACCAAACTGAAAAATTATATATTATAATTCAATGGCGCTAAATTAATATCAAATTTATGCAATGTTGAACATTGTTTTTTGGCACTTTTCATATGAAAATTGAACTAAATCAATCAAATGCCGTAAAACCATACTTACATTATGTATAGGTAGCATTTTGAGTTGAATTTTTTGCTATTTTAATTAATTAAAATTAAAATTATTTGAATAATATTCTCATAAAACTGCTACTGCGAAAATTTGTTGACATTAATTTCAAACTTATAAACCTGCTACAAGAGGCGCTTTTTATTCTTCCCACCGTCAATAGCGTAAAGTTTTATTTTTTTTAAATGGAATTTTCCATGATAAAACTGTTCGAAATGTTTCTAAACAGTTCTTACCGGAACAATCATGAAATTTCGAGAAGTTTAGGTTCGAGTATATGAGGAGCGAACGAATTCGAATAAGATGATTAGTATTTGGTAAGCGATAAAGTGAAGTTTAAAAAGGAAATTAAAAAGTGATTTAAAAAGTGTTTTAATGCGAAATATGCGAAATAAAAGTTATAAGTGAACAGTAGAATTGCGCAGAAATTATAATAAGTGATTTCGTGAATTTTTGTTAATAAATTGTGTTGTATTAATTTTTGGTGTTAAATAAATAAATTCGTTGGTGATAAATTGAAGTGTTGTGTTTTTATTCACAATCCAAGATCCGACCTGAGCAAACTCAAAAACAAACAAACAATCAATTAGAAAGAAATTAAAATTAGAAATAAAACCGTACTCAGTTTTCACAAAAGTACAGCGATGTCCCGTATATTATTATAATTTGTTTGCCTTAAAATAACTGGTATGAAAAACTCTGGATCCAGCTGATTTAAAAAATAATAATTTGTCGCTCTTGCATAGAGTTACCATATAGTCCGAGAAAGAAAAGGGTACAAGATACAAAAAGCCAAAATTTCATCAAAATAAATAAAAAAAAACCGTGAAACGCGAAACTTTAATCGATTAAATTGCGGTTTTGTGCATCACACTGCTAAAAGTTAAGATTAGCAATTCTAGAAAAGGGTGTTCAAATTTGAGGTGTCGTTATAATTTTTTAATAAACCACATAAATTATTGGAATTCTTCCGATATCTTTATTGAAAATTAAAGTAGAAAGGTCGGCGTTAATAACAGAAAATAATATCTGATAAGTGACGTCTTCTGCTAGCTCTGCAAACCAACAATTTTACCAAAGGTATACAGGCGGCCATTTAACATCTGTTTTTCGGGCAATTATTCGATTATCAAATTTTTCTTTCAAAAGATCGAATATCGCAGTGGCAGTATGACACGTAGCACCTTCGTGTGGTAGTCATATATGTAAGTATTCTCTAAGTAAATGGCTTCCAATTCATCTCATAAAAAGTTATTATTTATCGTTCAATATCGGTCTCAAAACAGCAATCCCAGTTTCATGCCATTGCAAACTTTGGCAGAATATTGCTGGATTACAGGAGTAGCAGAGGAAATCGGTTATCAAGAGTAGAATTTTGCACAAAAGGCGAGAATAGAGTTTGTGTCTCGTTTACTTACACTGAATATGAACACTATTTCGCTTACTAGAAATTAATACGATCTCAGCTAGCTAGAATAAAATGATATTTTATTTCAACTATCATTCGTCTATGTCTCTCACCAACGAAGATCCATGGTCGAAGCGGAGAAAAGAGATAGCTCTTATACTTAATATATGTAATTTATTGAGATTGCAATAGAAAAAGCGGCCTCGACCGAATGAAATGGAGTAAACATTTATTCTTTAAAAAAAAATAACTAAGACCTTGTTCCATTCAAATTAGCTATTCTCATCATACAGAGTACCATTCACATAGGCCATTTTACAGAACCACATCCATAATTCATATTGGAACTCCAATTTTATCATATACCTAATCCAAGTTTCACTCCAATTTGTTAAGAAGTTGCTTAGTTCCATGGTTCCATCCAAATTGGCCATTCGCGAGTATTCTTGCATCAGTTTTTTCCCTCTTTTCGTACCTCTTTCCCTGTAAACTAAAATTAATTTGTAGGTAAAGAGGAAACAAACGAGAAAAATATTTTATTCACAATCAGTTGGTAACATACAGCGTTTCCAACCTCTTAAAGGTTAGAAACTGAGCGATTTCTATGGATACACTTCAAGTGGTCAGTAATGAAAGCATTACTGACCGTTAGTGTCTTTTGTTAACTAATTTAATAAAATGTCAAGATAGGTTTTTATTAATTTATGTTATAATGTTACTTGTTTTATAAACTGCCTCTGATTGTGAATAAAATAGTATACAAACCTCGGTGAAAATTACCAGTCCCGTCTCGAAAACTAAAGTTCTCTCGACCGGAATGGAATTCTTTCCGCCTCGGTATGTAATATACTATAATGTGCGAATACTCTTACAACCAGGTTATAATTAGGCCTCCTCTAGGCTAATAATACCCTTCAAATTTCACGTTTTGATATGTGGATTTTTTTTTCGAGATTTATTTCCTTCTATCGAAAAATTTTAATCGCTCGTTCGAAAAAGTTTAAATATGGTGTACTCCAAATTTTTTTTATTTTCATAGTCATAACTGTCATAAGCATTATAACTAAAATATATTCCTTCAGTGACCTTATGGAAAATACATATTCGGACGTACAATTTTCCACTCTTTTCGAATCCGATGTAAAAAATAGGGGTTTCCATTTTAAAAAACGACCTTGACTCAAAATGACCTTGAAAATGAGGTTCAAGGTCATATCCAAGGTCACGATTAAATTCCTTGTGGAATTTAACTAAGATTTAACCTTGGTATTTTTTTATCGAACTCCGCGAGATTTCTAGAGGTTTCCGTTCTTTTTCCTCACAATGTACATATCGTCCCTCTAGTAATGAAACAGCATATAAGAAAAATAGCAGTTTTAAAATAATTCGAATTTAAATATTTTTTGAAATATTTTTTTTAAATAAAATCTTTTATTTCATAGAAAATTAAATGTTCTATGAAATAAAAGATTTTATTTTAAAAAGTTTTTTCAAAAAACATTTAAATGCGAATTATTTTAAAACTACTATTTTTCTTATACGCTGTTTATACTAGACGGACGATATACTCCTTCAGGAGACCTTGGGAAGTCATAGAAAATCCCATTCCCATTCCCATTTACAAAATGATCCTGAAAATGAGGTTCAAGGTCACATCTATGCTCACCGTTACCTTGTTGAAAATTGCATAAGATTTAACCTTGTTAATTTTTTATTTTGATCGAACTCCACGAGATTTTTAACGGTTTCCATACTTTTTCCTCACCCTGTATATATGTCTACACGTTTCTAGGTGATATTGTTTCAATTTATTCCCTTATTTTGGTGTCTTACGACTCGCTGTGGCACCGATTTTTACACATAGAATCGGCGCATAATCATCGTCCCTGGTAAATATCTCATTAGTGTACAAATCGTTGCGATTTTTTTTATCAATAATGGATATAACTATTTTGTACCCCGACGAGTTCCAGGTAGAGTAAAGGAACTCCTGTGCAAAATCGTACAGCCCTAAAACAGCCATAACCAACAAAGAGAGAAATCCAGTGTTGAAACCTTATAAATAAGGTACATGCCGCAGCACCTTCAGTGCCACAATGGGAATTACGCCGATATGCAATCAAAATTAAAGACATCGTGAATGGGTCACGAATATTCAAGCTGATGATAAAAGCGAGGCTAATGCCAAACGCATGTGGAATCGTGATTATTGCTTATAAGGGGAAGATTGGAAAGACTACTATTTAGTGCAAAATCGTGTAAACAACAATGCCTAGAACAATTAAATGTGTTGAAATTGGTTTTGACCGCAGTACGAAAGTTGACTAGAGGAGAAGGTAGCCTTGATGATACGATAGAGCAAATTAAATCGTATCAAATAGATGCTGGTTTGTGGAGTCATACGTTCCATAGTTTGCGGTCGAATCGGGGTGCTCGTCTCTGAATATTAAAAGTGAGGCGTCCTATATAATTATCCTCTAGGAGAGATGATTAGAAACTTTTTTGTACTCAATTGGAAGATATTGATGCGCAGAATATATGCTTTCTACAGGAGAGTGCAACATGCCACACAGCAACGGAATCAATCGATCTTTTGAAAGAGAAGTTTAATAATCGAATAATTTCTCGAAGAGCAGACGTGAAAAGGCCATCAAGATCATGCGATTTAACGCCATTGGACTTCTTCTTATGGGGTTTCTTGAAGAGTAAACTTTATGCGGATAATTTTCAAACTTACAAACACCTCAAATATAACATCATCGAGCAAATATTACTAATTGAACCATCATTATGCGATAAAGTTATTCAACATTTTGGTAAAAGATTGAGAGCTTGCCGAGCTAGCAGAGGAGATCACTTGAATGACATTCATTTTCATTATTAACCAAAACCAATGTACTTTAATTTCCAACAAAAATAAATAAAGATTTCACATAATTTATGTCTTTTAGGTATTTAAAATTTAAAAAGATACCTCAAATTTGAACAACCTTTATTTGCTGCGTCATTCCCACCGTTAACGAATTGGCTCTTTCTACCATATTTGCCGTATGATCGCGCACTTCCTGTTCGGATGCGTCGCCTGCATGCGTATGCAAAAATGGTTGTAGAAAATATTTAATAAAGACGTTTTCATTAACTTGTATTCTTGCTTTGCAGTTCGTTTTCAAAAACTGAGCGCATTTCCAAATTATTTTGGCATCACAAGATTTATGTAGATCAAACACAAACCCCTGATAAACAAGGCACTGTATCTTAAAATGCAGTAATTTTTGTTTTCCGGACCGGCTAGATGATACTACAGTTTTTTTTTTAAAAAATCTGCCACAATACAAGAAATGTATATTTTGTGATTGCATTGCCGTGACAGTATTCAGACAGTGAATATTAACTTTTTTCCAAAGTTGGCAATGCTCTGAGAGTTTCTTCTCTTCTCTCTTATTAGCGGTATATCATTATTGTTTCAAAAAATGCGTCATTTTGTATGAGATTACATTTGTTAGAGAGTGTTTGAACGAAGATTTTCATAATAATAGCAGCAACGCAAGAAAAATAATTTCAAATGAGATTTTTAACGAAGAGTTGGAATTTTCTAACTAATCGGTAAGTAAAAAATTTTTCTCGTGAATTCGTAAAGTGCAAAAACCATCTTTAACTGGGATTTTAGAAAAGTAATGGGTCGGTCAAAATGGTTTCAATGAGTAAGAAGGGAGGAAAAACAAACAAAAAAAAATCGTGGTATGGCTACGGACTCTCTTTTGTGTCTATGCCTGGTCCTAGTGGACCGTCACCTAAACCTAACCTAACTAATGGGTCGATCCAATCCTATTTAAAAACTTCAATGTGAAGGAAAATCTTACCGTGAAATACAACAAATTATCGTATGTTCTGCGAAAATGGTCTGTAACTGTAATGCACTAAAATTAAAATGGACCGATAAGGCTGAAACACGTGGGCCAAAAAGAAACGCAACCGACCGAATTGACCGATGAATTATACAAGTACAAACGGTAAAGAAAGACTCGCATATCCGCTCAAAGAAGATAAAGGAGGAACTTCAGGTACCTGTAAGTGCAGTGATTATACGGATGCGCCTATTTGAAGCTAAATTGGCTGCCAGGAATTCGAGAAAAGTACGATTGCTTCTCTAAACATTGTTTCGGACTGCTATTTTTGTAAACACCATGAAATGGATATTTGTATTTATATTAATTTTTAGTCAAAAGAATAAATATTTGTTTGTCTTTTTATAGCTTAATATGGCAATATCAAATATATTTCATGAATAAATCTTAATCAAACTTGCGTTTTTGAAAATTTATACGAGTTTTTTCTTCTTCTGGATAGCGCTGCTGTCAATATGAACACAACTGTATATACCAAATACATTTATTTTAACCAACTTCACAAGATAAAATTCAATTCACGAATGACGCTTTCGTATACGACAGCTAAATTAGCTAAACTGGAGTGGGATTTTGCACAAAAGGCGAAAAGCGAGTATATGTCTTTTTTTAAAAGAATAAGTTTTAACTCCATTTCATTCGGTCGATGTCGCTTTTTCTATTGCGATCTCCGTCTATCATATTATGTAAAAGAGCTATCTCTTTTTCTCCGCTTCGACCACGTACCTTCGTTGGTGAGAGACACAGACGAATGAAAGTTGAAATAGAATATCATTTTATTCTAGTTAGGTGAGATCGCATGCTTCAAATATATTTCTTCTAAGCGAAATAGTGTTCATATTCAGTGTAAGTAAAAGAGACACAAACTCGCTTCTCGCCTTTTATTGCGTTTAAATTAGAACACACTACTTTAAATGAAATGAAATACATGTATTCCGCAAAGCAGGCGTTTTTCCGCAAGTTGTCTCTATTTCTAATTAATGGACTAACCAGTGAATCAGTAAGAATCCTTACAGAATATGAACTGAACGAAAAGTTCTAAAATATTTGCTGGCCAGTAACATGTACATTCTGTATATCGCATTATTACGGTAAGTTGTTACTGATTCGCTGGTTGGGCCATTAGCTGGGTAGGCTGCACTACCAAATCTAGTACGATTTTTCTACATTTTTATTTTTCAGGGCAATTTTTTGTTTTTGAGGAAAACAAACGCTTGCTGCTAATTGCCAAAATGGAAGATATAAATTAATTCGTAATAAATACGGTAAAATTTATTAAGAAAAATTGTATATTAAAATTAAATACGAGTAAAATAAACGTCAAAAAATACGCAGTAGTAAGCAGCACATGTGTTTTGAGTCCGAAAAACGCGCGTTACTACAGGCAAAAATTCCGCACATCTGTTTCCAGCATTATGCCGTTGCTACAGACTACAGTTGTCATTTCATTTCGGATTGCTAATTTAGCTGTGGTATAAACCCAGCAATTTGTAATAACAAAAATTTAAATTTGGTAATTTAATTTGCTTGACAGGGTTTAATTTTGGAAGTGGGAAAATTGTTAAGAGTTCTGCAATTCAATCATCTTATCAGACTACAGTGACTGAAGACTGAACTACTAACTTATAGTTCATCTTTATTTCGAGCTGACAATTTATTCTTTGTTAACAAGCCATTAGAAATTGACGTGTCATGCCCGTCTCATGAAATAAATCGACGAGTGAGACACAACATGACGAAGTTAAAAATTCCTGATCTCGAAATCTAGTACAACGTTTCTTATTTTTTGTTTTTGCAAAAATAAGTTTTTACCCTTTATGTTGATAATTATTAGTTTCTACGCATTGACAACTGCGTAGAAACTAATAATTATCAACATAAAGCGATAAAAACTTATTTTTGCAAAAACAAAAAATAAGAAACGTTGTACTAGATTTCGAGATTCACGAATTTTTAACTCCATGTTGTGTCTCGCTCGTCGATTTATTTCATGAGACGGGCATCAGTCTATTCGTTTACAATGGAAAAAACCGAATATCGTTCAGTGATAAAATTCTTTGTTTTGGAAGGTTTATCAGCAACAGAAATTCATACAAAAATGGTAAAAGTGTTTAAGGAATCTGCTCCTTCATTTCCAACTGTGCATCGGTGGTTTTAGAGTTTAAACGTGGTCGTTTAAGCGTTGAAAATGAACCACGTAATGGATGTCCAAAAAGTGCAACAACACCAGAAATCATTGAGCGAGTGTATACTATTGTTTGACTAAACGTAGAATTGCTGATACCATAGGCATCTCGGACGAACGAGTCCTCCATATTTTATATGAAGAATTTCGTATGAAAAAGCTGCTTGAAAAACTGGTCGCATTCTTTAACAATTCAACAAAAACTGAATCGAAAACAAATTTCTCAGCGTAATTTAAAGCGTTTTAAGCAGAATAAAATCGATTTTGGGTCTACCACCATGATCCTAAACTGAAACAAGAACATTTACAGTGGACTGAAGCTGGTTGTTCAGCTCCAAAACAGGTGAAGTCAGAACGATCGGCAAAAAGATAATGGCATCAGTTTTTTGTGATGCAAAAGGGATTTTGTTGATTGATTATCTTAAAAAAGGTAAAACAGTTAATTCTGAATATTATTGCAACCTTTTGGACCAGTTGGATAAAAAAATTCGTGAAAAAAGAAAGACAGAAGAAAAAAATAATTTTTCATCAAGACAATGCACGTGTTCACACGAGTCTTTTGACGATGGCTAAATTGAACGAATTAAGGTACGAATTGCTTGAACACCCACCGTATTCACCAGATTTGGCTCCCAGCGATTACTATCTCTTCAGAAACCTGAAACAATTCCTCCGTGGAAAGCGTTTTTCGTCGAATAAAGAAGCTATTGCAGCCGTGGAACAGTATTTTGCAGTTTCCGGAAAATCATTACAGAGATGGTATAAAATTATTGGAGGATCATTGGAATATGTGTATTGAAGACGAGGGAGATTATATTGAATAAAAAAACTAATTTCATTAAAAAATTCACATTCTTTTATTTGTGAATTGCTTTCAATACTTTTCAACCAACCTGTACTTAACTTACCTAAAAAACAATATTTCGGAATTTTTTCTACCCTTTCAGACAGTTCGAGCTCCGTAATCCGATCCATAGCAGACGGAAATAAAAAATGATAGTATTAGTAAAATTAATTTATTTTCTTATTAAATTTTATTCTAGAAAAAATAAAATAATAAAATTAAATTAAATGGATAGTTTGAACATCTTCAGCGCGATTCAACGCATCATGATTATGCGATCATGATGATTTTATTTTTGCATAAATATCAACTTTTTCATGGAACCAACTGTAATATTCACTTGCTCGCTGTTGGGTTTGATCTAATGCTTTGATTAAATTTTCCGGCGATAACTGGCCAACGAATACGTTTGTCTTAAAGAAAGTCACACTCGAATGATAAGCCACTTTTGATGTTGAGCTAACAAACTCAAATGATATTTTGGTGGCAGTTTCAAGTTTTTCTGGTAAACCTGGAACATATTGCTCAATCTGAAGTGTAATAGATTAACAGTTAGTACAAAACATAATTATAATAACTTTGCCCAAGTAACTTACATATTTGCAGACTACTGCATATTTTGCACTAATAATTACACAGAAATTAGCGTACAAATCTTGAAAATTATTCCGTGCCATGATCATTAAGTCATATGAAAATAGCACATACGGTTTTAGAACCTCCTTTGTTTGACCGTAAAAAATTGGAACATTGATTTCGGCCCATTGGAAACCTCGGGCACTGTAGTAAAGCGTATTCAGTGTAGCTACTTCCACATACGGTAGTGCACCGGAATTTTTTAATAGTTTTCCTGTAGCTGATTCTAGATAAATAAAAAATTAAAGTTAATAAATTGTACATCTTTCAGTCTAAATCCACTTACGTTCAAATATACCTTTTCCATTTGTATGTACATCATAACCTATGGCCACCGCAATACTAGCAGTCACAAGTAGAATACCAAACAACCAAGGACAACAACTTGACGAGGAGTTTAATTTTTCAGCAGAAGCTGGCTTTTCTTTGTTCTTTTGCTTTCTACCAGTTTGTTGTTGTGTGTGCTGTGCTTGTGACGACTTTTGTGCTTGTTGTTGATTTTGTTTTTTATTTGGTTTGTTGGCGGCCATTTTATCGTCTATTTCAATAGAAAAGGATTATCGAGATAAACAAAATAGTATTTTTTTAATCGAAAATTGCTTTTCTTGTGGTGACTATGCAGTTTAATGTTGGTAAGTGTGCTATTAATGAAAAAGAAAAGTATGAAAGTGTATTAAGTAATTTCATTTATTTTTTTTAAATAGTTTCGCATATCAAAAATTCAACATTTAATTAATTTATTACTAAGGGTGTAATTGCTTTGGCATAAATTAAGGATGTATTGTTATCTAAAGGGTGTCCAAATAACGACTTTAGAATGTTGAAATGGTATAACTACTACCTTCCTGTTTTTCCCCTCCAAAATGAGAAAGAAAAGAATAGGAAATGTTCGAATGTAGAAAATGATTAAGGAGAAAAGAAAGTTAAGACAGCAATGGCAACGATATCGACTAGCTGGAGATAGACGTAAACTAAACAAAGCCGTCAAACATTTAAAAAACTGCTTCACAATGAAAACAACCAATCAATTCAAGAATATTTATCAGGACTCTCACCAACAGAAAACACATATTATTTACTGTGGAAGGCGACTAAGAAGCTGAAATAACCCAACAGCATATTCCGCCGATACGTAAAAGTGACGGTCACTGGGCAAGAAATAACGAAGAAAAGGCTGAAGTATTTGCAGATCATTTTGAAAGGGTAGTTCAACCATATCCCTCAGAAAGTACGGATGAAGAGAAAATAACAACATTCAAAATAACTTGGAAGCACCATTGCAAATGCATCATACAATCACGAAGTATTCTATGTTAAAAGTAAGAACTGTGACACAGAGAGAGTTAAATCCTAAAAAGGCGCCAGGATATGATCTTATTACAGAAAAAATTTTGCAAGAGTTGCCCGAAAAGGGTATTCGATTTATAACCTACTTATTCAATGCTATACTTAGAACAGGATATTCCCAATACAATGGAAGGTTTCACAAGTAATATTAATACCAAAACCAGGCAAGCCCCGAGAGAAGAAGTTACGTAGTATGTCTACATTATTTGAAAAATTACTACATAACCGTCTAAAGCCTCATCAGTTTGGATTTAGGCCAGAGCCTCAACAATAGAACAAGTACACAGATTAGTTCAAGTAATTGAAGAAGCCCGGGAGGAAAAAGATATCGTTCACATACATAGGACAAGCTTTTGACAAGGTGTGGCATGTGGGATTACAATACAAAATTAAGCTATGTTTGCCACATAATTTCTACAGAATATTAACAGTCATATCTACTGGACAGATATTTTATAATGAAACATCAAGATGCGTATACAAATGTCCGCCCCTGGTGTACCAAACGAATTCAAAAATAACGATAATAAGAAAGATTTGAAAGATAATTCTCAGACAAAAAAAAAAAATAATGGCGAAATCGAAAATTTAATATCGAGTTCTTTCAGACTAAAAAAACTGATCTCGAGCAAAAAAAAATTGAACTAAATCATTTTCTACTATGGCGAGTTCCATTTTTTTGCTCAAGATCAGTTTTTTTAGCCTGAAAGAATTCGACATAAACTACCTATTTGTTACTTAAATTCGTATTTTTTTAAATTGTACCTTATCTGGTGCATTTCAATTCACAGTGCGTAAAGAAACATTGTTATTTAAAACGAATTCAAAATAAAATAAAAATGAAGCCCAAAAATTATTTCAAAAATAGTGAGAAAGAAATTAGTATGTAATTATTAAATGAAAATTTCGTTTTTCTCTAATTTGTTGATAAAATTAAATTTGATTGAAAACATCTACTAGTATTATAAATAAACAAAAATTTTGTATATAAATAAGCAGTTCTTATATCATAAATTTACACACAATCCAGAAATGGAAGCGCAAAGAAAAATCGCGTCAAAAAATACAATACGGGTGCATTCAAAAATTCAGTCGTCTGCGCAGATAATGCAGCTTGCGTTTCAAAATTAATTCTTTTTCAAAATAATCGCAATTCAACATTCGAAAATCAAGTTTACGAATGCAGCCGTAACGCAGCTTTTAATGTTTTTTAATACCACCTGAACATTATTACAATTGCGACTATAATACCAGGTACTGACTGCAATGAATCCACAGTTGCTGAATAAATGAATGTACTAAACATCTTGTGTAGATTGCAGACAGGTAGAAAACCACGTATGAATCATTAATAACCTCTAAAACTATTATATTCTATTTATTCGTCTGAAAATTAGCGCTCAAAAAAGTGTTTTATCGTAAAATCCTATTTTGTCCACAACTAACGTATAATATGTTCATTATACGTTTGTTTCATGACTTATAAAGCGTATTCGATTGGGCTGAATTAACTGAAGTAGTAGCTGTATCTGAAGTAACAGAAGTGAAGAGACTGTTCGATTGACAACTCTTCACTTCAGTTAAAAATTGAGCAACTGAATTAACTGAAGAGATATTTTGCTTATGTAGTTACTTCAGATGAGTTATTTGTTTTTCTTTTTTGAATTTCTTTATTTTCGTTTGTTTTTATTCTCGCGTGTAGATTTAGGGGACTGTTTGGTTGGGAATTTGCGACCTAAAAAAAGAATTTTTAATAATAAATTACTAGAAATTAATAGAAAATTACATTTTGAAACATTTTTTCTAAACATGAGCCAAACTGAAATAAATTGTTTTATTTTTATTTTGACATTTATCTGAAGTGAAGAATACCAATCGAACAGTTTCTTCTCTTCAGTAACTCAATTAAGTGAAGAGTAACTCAATTAACTGAAGTGAAGAGTTGTACTCTTCAGTCCAATCGAATACGCTTATAATGATATCCATTATTCACTGCTAGTTGATCTAGTAGTCTCTCCTTTCATTATTCAATACTTTCAAGTAAATTTTTTGACTTTTGAAATTTATCTAGTAGTCTCTTGCCATTTTCATTATTAGCCGCATTTCTTGACGCATAGTGATCCGGATCAGATCAATGTAAATTTTGATCTGATCCGGATCACTATGCGTCAAGAAATGCGGCTATTATTAAACTGTAACGTCAAAATATCAACGAGAATTATTTGAAGAGTATTTAAAGGATTTGATTATAAAACATAATGATATTTGTCGGTCGTGGACAAAATATCGTATTCTACTCGCATATAATGGCTGTTATTCACTCAGATGATTTACGACACTCGCCTATCGGCTCGTGTCGGCAAACTTCATCTTCGTGAATAACAGCTATCATTATATGGTCGTTGAATAATTTACTATTTAATATCCATGTAAAAACTAAATAAAAAAACAAAACCACCACTTTTTCTAAAAAAAATTGAAGCTGTATAAATTTCGATATTCATTGGGTGCATTCAGGGCCCTATTCTTGAATTCCATATCCATTTTCCACATGTGGACATCTGTCAAAATTCATAAAAATAAATGAAATAATGGAATTTTTTCGGTACTAAGGGAATATTTCCGACTGAGGATAGCAGGTGAAAAAAATTCCCCATATTTACCTTTAAAGCGCCGCAAGAGGCGCCACAATTTTTACGAGCCGATCGTGGTAACCGGTTATTTATGCACCGCATTTATATTTAAATTCAAATATTATTGATAAATTAATTACCTTTCTAAATGAATTTATTTTTTAAGTGCAAAAAACGATTATTTTGAAATAAATTCACTAAGAAACATGTCTAATTATGCATTTATTTACCGGTTGACCACCATTGGCTAAGTTGTAAAACCGTTCACCAGATGTCAGCCACTTTGCGATAAAAGGCAAATATGGTATTTGGTTGCATGTGTAATATACATACATTTATGAGTTTTGACAGATGTCCACATGTGGAAAATGGATGTGGAATTCGAGAATAAAGGTCTACCAACATGTTAACAGTGGAAATCTACTGATGGAAAAAATAACATTTATACTATCACCATAGACAATCATATAGATTTCTCATTTGACTAAAAACACAAAAAAAAAAAAAAAAAAAATTTCCATTCAAATGTTATCGGTGCATATACGTATTATATTTACACCGCATTCTAAAATCATTGCCTTATAAAATTCACAACAGAACGATAACTAGCACATTCGAAAAGAGACCATAGTAAATTTATAGTAAAATTTATTTTTGTTATGTTGGTAACAAATTTACTAAAATTACCTTGCCCATACAAAAAGTTAAAATATATAAAATCCAATATCGAAAAAATTCGAACACGCATTTTCATGGATAATAAATCGCTTGCCATTTAAAACATATTTTTTTGTATTTAATTAGATATAAAGTTAATTTTTCGTCACATAAATCCGGTCATAAAGATTAAAAATGTCAAAATAATAAAAACAACAACATTAAAATTTACTATAAATTTACAACCCATGTTCGGAAAAAGATTGACAAATTTTATCTTCGAATTTTACTACAAATTTACTTTGGTCTTTTTCCGAACATGCTAAACATTGGAATTATCAGAAGTTTTGTTTTTTTCCTTTAGTTATAATGAAATGAGAAATCTAGTATGAATGTCTATGCTATCACATTGCCCATGAAGTTTTAATTGTATCATGGGCGATCACAACACAACTCATCACGCTGATTTTACTTAAGATGGTGCCAACAGTTAGTGGACCTGAATGCATCCATTGTACATTTGCGAGTCTTAATCCAATTAAACAATAACTTCTGTTGAATTTGAATCGACTTCTTGCACTGACGATTAATTTGCCTCCACAAACCTTTACTTGGTTTGTGAGTAAAAGCTGATTTACATTTAATTTTCTCTATCATTTTTATCTGAAAATGCAGTTTTTACGTCTTACTTTGGTAAAAGTTATTCCTATTCGGATAGGAATGAAATTTTGCCCAAAGTAAGAGCCAAGAATATTGTAATTTTTTCTTTACTTTCAACAGTTGGCACGAAGCTCTAAAAATATAATTTATTATTATTATTTAAAATTTTTACAAATATAAAATAGCGATAACAAATTATTGAATAAAGAATAATAATTCCAAATGATATTTAACAAAGTTTAAAATTGCGATTTATCGAAAAATTGAGAATTGTTATTTAAACTTTAAAGGGCGTGGAAAAAGCTGCATGGGAAGGGTGGTGCCTTCCAGCGGATCGCAATTTTATATTAATTTTTGTTAAGTTGTCGCACAATTGAGTAAATTTGACATATTTATGTAATTCTTTAGATACTCTCGATATAATTAGTAATAATTATATTAATTTCTTAAAATCGAATAAAAAAATAGTGTATGACACTCGGCCGAAAATGAAATCGTGCAAAAAGTACCGTTTAAAAAAAGTTTTGTGTTCAAATCTGTTTACTGGCATTCCCCATTCGCGCTTGATGAGAAAATCCCTTAAAAATTCAAATGAATCTGAATTCGTTCTCTTCCGATACTCAAATTATTTTCTTTGAACGTGAGTGGGGATTTATAAATTGACTTTTATTTACTTGTCAAAATCTTGTATGTCAAATTGTCAATTTTTCTGGCAAAATCAAAAATACATTTTAGTTATAATATTTATTTTATCGTAGATTAAATTCTTTAGATCAAACAAAATTTTTTTTCGGCGAGTTCGTCAACTCGACAGAAAAAATAAACGAAATTAAATATGTCATCTCAATAACTCGATTTTTGAATTGTAGTTAATTTCATTGTATCTATTCTTAATAAAAGGTTAAAGCATAGACTTAAAGTAATACAGGTCTAACCCGATTTAACGAACCGCCGATTAGACGATACCCGATTTTGCAACCTTGCAATAGGATGTTGCAAAATCGGAAGAAAAGAAAGAATCGGAAAGAAAAGTATCCGATTTTACGAAAGTTTCAAAAACTTGATAATTTATTGCGTTTATTTATATTTTTATTAAAGGTATTAACACTTAAGCCTAGTACGCTGTTCAAGTGAAATGAAATTTTCACCTCCAAAAATAGAAAGATAAATCTGACGTGAAAATTTAGTTTGACGAGCTTCTTAAATATTTTAGTGCGCATAACTTCATGTTGTCTCTGACAACATATTTTATACAATAAAATTCACTTCGATAGTTGATTATCCTCAAAACGCAAAATCAAACAAAATTGTCAAAATTTTTCTTCACATTTATCGTTATTTACCTATTATGGGAAGATAAAAATGAAGTGAAAAATGTACAGAGATAAAATAGACATATGTATCTGTAATCTAATACGAAAATTTCCATTTCGATAGCTAAACTGTGTACCACAAAGTGAAATTCAGCGGTTTACTCCAGCAGCGTACCGACCTTTAAACAAAAAACAATGTCTTGTTACGTTTTTTTTGTTTCATTTTTTGTTCGTTGTTTTTATAATTTGCATAGTGGCAATATAAAACAAGTAGAACAATAATTTACAGCAGCTTGTTTGTAAAATTAACTTTCTGGTATGTTTATTCAATAACTGATATGAAAAGCTGAAATCGTTGAGTTTTTATTGTCATTTTATTCATATTAAGAATATGTATTGTTAATTCATTAGTAACATAATACGAAATAGTACCAAATAAAAGATAAAAAATGTCATTGCGAAAAAGGTGGACTTTAAGCTTAATCGTGAAGTTGCAAATAGCTCAGGCAGTCGAAGATAACCCAAGTTGTAATAGATCGGAACTAGCACGGAAATACAAAATTTCTAGATCATGTATTAATGCGTACGTGAAAAATAAAAATTCAATTTTAGAATTCCCAGCTAACATGCTAAATAAATTTAAAAAGCGTTGCAAAAATGTGAAATATACATAGATGTTATAAAAAATTAGAAGAGGCGCTTTTTATATGGTTTCTAAAAATGTGCGATCTGATATTCAGATACTTTAAAATTTAGCAATAACTGGGTAGCAAAATTATAATACGGCGTTATGGTATAAGAAAACTAAAAATTTGTGGCGGGAAGCTGTCATGCAATACGGATGCTATAGATGAGTAGAAGGAATAATTCTAAAATGTTCTTACTTCTAAAACAGCCCTCTTTTTTAAAATGGTGAACTGGGAAACACTTGTGTGCTCAAAAGAAACTACAGCAAGTGCCCCTAAAATTATTAAAGAAAGAGTAACAATTGAGCCATGCTCCAATGCAACAGGAACTAACAAACTTCCTTTGTTTGTGATTGGCAAATCAAGAAATCCTCGCTCATTTAGTAATATTCAATTACCGGTTAAGTATTCTGCATCTAAAAATTTTTGGATGGCTAAATAAATTTTTGCTGATTGGTTCAATACAATCAATTTGTATCATCTGTAAGGCCACTTTCACAAAATAATCATTTAGAACCAAAGTCTATCCTTTTATTGAATAATTGTGCAGCTCATAATGTTGTTCAACCATTAGAAAGTGATGATGGATTAATCAAAGTCTACTTCTTTCCTCCAAATATAACTTCAAAGTGTCAACCAATGGATCAAAATATAATCCAAATTATTAAACATAAGTACAGAAAAAAATTGTTGCTAGAGGTAATGGTAAATAGAACAAGCGATAGTGAGAACATAGGAGCAATATTGAAAAAAAAATTAATATCAAAGATGCGATATTACACACATTTTTAAATTTTTTAAAAGACACTATTAAATATTTCGCAAAATTACAAAAGGTTTAAAAATCACTCGATCAATTTCGGCTTGTTAGGCCATCATCAGGAGTATCTACTAAACATGTGTTTAGTAGATACTCCTGATGATAACCTAACAAGCCGAAATTGATCGAGTGATTTTTTAAACCTTTTGTAATTTTGCGAAATATTTAACAAGTGTTTTTTAAAAAAAATGTGTGTATTAAGTGTGTTTCGCCAAGTGCCTACGGCAGAAAGTGTAAAAAGTAGATGTGATATTTTGGTTGCACGATTCTTGGGATGCAATTTCGGAAATAAGTATTAAAAAGTCGTGGCGAGAAGTTGGGTTCATTGTTGATGGTATACTAGTTCATGAGGATGCTCTTACTTAGGCTTTTCTAAACAAACAGTTTATCACAGATGTCTACCACAATGCTGCCAACTTAGAAAAAAAAAATTTTTGATGTGCTGATGTGGTTTTATTTTTTGGGCACAGTAGTATGTAATGAACCAAAAATATTAAATAATATAATTTTTAATGTGCTTTTAAATTTTTTATTTTATTTTAATAAATTCGAAATTAATGATTGATATTTCCTAGAAAATTAAGATTCAAAACCCCTTTTTAAAAAATATCCGATTTAACGAATGCCCGATTTTACGAAAGCAAAATTTTATGTGCATTTCGGTAAATCGGGTTAATACTGTATTATAGAGACGTCTTAATACGAATAAAAAAATTGTCCCAAAATTGTTATATGTACATATATACACAAATGGCTGTAACACAAAACGTAAACATTTTTTTCTCATTTAGTTTATTTTATGATTGAACTTTGCTTTTGATTTTGGTATACAAAGTACACACAAGTCAATTTTTGTTTTCCATTTCGCTTTTTTTTAATTAATTTCACTAAAGATTACTACTTATTGGCACCCGCTATGATATGGATTGGCACCCGATAATTGGATCTTTTTTTTATTCGTATTAAGACGTCGCTATAATATGTTAAAGTGTGTCAGCTTTTTCCTGAAGGAATCCACCAACCTAATGAGCAAACAATTTTTATCCTCAAAATAATTTTCGTCTTACTATTCGTACTTTAAATGTAATCTTTTTTGTAGAATATTAAATTTTACATTAATCAACACTGGATTTTTTAAATTCAAGGATTGTTAATTTTCATTTTAATAAATAAATTTAAATAATATAAGACTAAAAAAAATTATCAACTTATCAAAATTGTTTAAGGTGTGACATACCAACCAAAATTTAAATTTTAACTCGCTATCGCACAATAAGCTGAATGACGTATGGATTGAAACAAAATATGTACCATTTTAATAGAAACAAAAATCAGCTTGAACACAGCACTTTCGAACATTTGAGAAACAACGCTACCTTTTGAATTAGCTATGAATAAAATTTCCTTACAAATAAATATTTCAAAAATATATGTACCTTTAAAATTGCAAGTTGTATAATGATTTTGATAACAAAACGCAAGTAACTAAGTGACACGTTCACTGTACAAAATATTCTACGCTAATATCATAAATTCAGGCAATAAATCTAGATAAAAGCATCTTTGTATCTATTATAAGCAGCTGCACTGTCTCTATTATCCGAAAATTATAATTTAGGTATTTAGCGTCTTACTTTGGTAAATGTTTCTCGAAAACCATATTCCACCAAAGTAAGAGCCAACAATATTTTTGTTTACTTTTAACAAAATAGCGGTAACAAATTATTGAATAAATGTTGTCTTACTTTGGCAATTTTACAACAACAATTCCGTGTATTTTCATTCATTCATTTCAATGAAGAGTTTCATTCCTCTGAGAAGAAGGAATACATATAAAAATTCTCTTCCTCACCTAGTTGCAGTGTTTACCACTATAGTAAATATATTAAATATATTTACTTTTATGAGTTGGTATTAAATAACAATTATCAATTTTTCGATAAATCAGAATTTTAAATTTTGTTAATTATCATTTGGAATTAACTATACTTTATTCAATAATTTGTTATCACTATTTATTGTTTATTAAAATTCTAAATAATAAATTATATTTTAGAGCTTGATCCCACCTCTTGAAAGTAAATAAAAAATTATTCTGAAGAAGAATTGCTCTTACTTTGGGCAAAATTTCATTCCTATCCGGATAGGAATAACTTTTACCAAAGTAAGACGGTAAAAGTACAATAATTCCAAATGACATTTAACAGCATCTATAATTGTGATTTATCGAAAAATTGAGAATTGTTATTTAATACCATCTCATAAAACTAAATATATGTAGTCCTACTTTGGCAATTTTATAACAATAATGTGTATTTTCCAGTGTTGTGAAACGTAACCGAAACATAACGAAAAATAAAAAAAAAACTGAAATTTAATGATTATAACGTAACGAAAAACTGAAACGATAAATTTAAACAAAAAGAAACTAAAACCATAACGAAAACCCAACTTTCTAACGTTATTTAGTTCTTACACCATATTTCTAGCTCTTTTTTATTTCGTTTGTATTTTAATACATACATGTTTGTATTTACGTACATACATATGCCCAAGTATAACAAAACCTAACTCAAATTGAGCAATAAGTTTTTCCTAAGTTTTTTGAAGAAATAATTCGAAGTTAACTTCATGTTCTTGTCGTATACTGCTTTGTATGTATAGAAAATCTACTTTTTAAATTGTTGTGTGCATATACATATGCTGTGTGATAGTGTGATAGAGGTAGTGATTTTTTAATAAACGACATTTTAATATTTTATTTTGTGAATTGGACGCTAGACGCCATATTGTGTTTTTTAAATTTTTTGTTTCTGTGGTTTTGGTAAAATTTATTGTATTTATTACGTAAATAGCGATAAAGAAAATTTCACTGAACTGGAAGGTAAAAGTTATTTAATTAAAAAATAATGCTATTTCGGGGCTCCACGAATTAAAAAAGGCTGAATTAAAAAATGTGTTCATTAATGAAATAAAAATAGCGAATATTGTATGAAAAAGTATGAACACCTGTTACTTTTTTTAATTCATTTTTTTTCACAAATTTTCTGAAATAAAAAATGTATTCTTTTTCATACAATATTCGCTTTTTTTATTTCATTAATGAATGCCGTGTTTTCCATGAGAACTGCACTAGAACTCGATAAACTTTAAATTCATTTTATTCTAAGTAAACCGAAAAAACATAAATTCATAAAACGCGAATATGTAATGTATTTAGCATAAATACATATTTTAAGTTTAAAAATTTCCCCCTTGAGTTATTTCATCAATATTTTCATATTTTTTTTGTGACGTCATTACACGCGACTACACTCGATAAATTCATGGGTTTATCAAGTGTAACTAAAAAATAAGCTATAATTGTAATTATTTATTGCTGTAACAGCCTAAAATGTGTATTTATGTTAAATGCACTATACATTCACGCTTTATGAATTTATTTTTTATTTCGGTTTACTTACAATAAAAGGAATTTAAAGTTTATCGAGTTCTAGTGCAGTTCTCATGGAAAACACGGCTGAACACATTTTTTAATTGTCTTTTTTAATTCGTAGAGCCCTATTTCGGATATAAATTGTAATAAATTGTTATAATTTTTTATTTCAGTATTAGATGAACTAACCCTACCTCTCCACCTGACATATACTATACCACTACCATTAGTATTTCTATAAACAAAAATATTAAAAATGGCTTCTGGTGAGGTAAACGTGCGATACGTTATTCGGTGCGAATAAACTGGAATTTATATTCCATAAGCATTCATTGTCTCTCTACAATTGAATTAATTTCATAATTTCCTCCTTTTCGTTCATTTTGAAAATATTTATTATTAAAACTTAATTTATTAGCATTCAAATTCAACACAGGCAAGATTACACTTGCCGTTACTTTGAATTGTGTTTATGTTTTATATGCAATTATTATAACATCGAGTTTTGCCAAATTATTATAACCTGTTGGTATAATTTATTGGTATTTTATAACATTTGGTGTCTCCACTAGCAAAAGAGTAAATATTAAAGGTATAACTCAATGGTAGATTGCAGGTGGAGAGGCCAGGTTAACGAAAACCAATGCAGCATTAAACAGGAACAGTAGGGCCAATATTTATTATTTATATTATAATTTAAATATTAGATTTAAGAGATTTTATTTCGAATAATGATATTAATATAATAATATGTAATAATAATATTAAGAAATATAAACAAGTTTTATTAATATTCCGTATTGAATTTGTAATTTTGTTTCATTTCAAGTTTAATTTACCAGCCAAATTTGGCTGACGTTGACCCACGCATACATACACAAAAATACCCCCACTCTCCATTTTGTTGTTGTCATTTACACACGCACACATTCATACATTTTTATAATTTTGAGTTTAGCCCAGTTAAGACTTTTCGCGACAGGTTTCATACGACTTTTTAGAATAAGTCCTAACTCAAACCTAGAAAAAGTCTTAACTAAGTTAAGACTTATTCTAGGTTTTTTGACAAAAAAGTCTTAAGTAAAAATACTTGGGTGATGAATGTTTTTGAAATTCGGACACAGCATATTAAAATTATATTTAAAATAAAGAGTTTAAAATTAATTGTTATTTCTGTTTTTAATTTGGATTACGATTCATTTTAATAAAATCTTGTAAGTGTAAAAAATAAATTATGTACATAATTCAATTTTTAAAGTCAACAATTATTAAAAATTAAATATTCCATCTTAATTTTAAGGATAATTAATATTCGGACACAGCCAAATTTATTTATAAAACTCTAAATTTATTGAATATCAATACATAATATTTTCATTCCTTCTTATGCAAAATAAAAGTTCTATACGTTTTAAGTATGTATCATAAAATCGAGTGCGTCTTCCCACAATTTCGTTATTTTTTACTCTCTCTATTCGATTATTTTTAGATTGTTTGAAAAAATAACGGGATTTGATAGGATTTTTTTTTTAACGAATTCGTTTCTTTGGGTAGAAAAATAACGGTATTTCGAATGGAATTTTCCAAAACAAATTTGAAAATATACGCAGAAGTATAATGGTATATACACGTATGTATTCACGTATGTTGTTATTTATTTGATGAAATAAACCGAATTTATTTAAACACAAAAAAAAGCTAAACAATCGATTTTAATTATTTATTTATTTCAGAGTTGTAATCGAAACGAAAAACATAACTATAACGAAACACAAACCGAAACGTAACAAAAAACGTAAGAAAAAAAATAGCGAAACAGAAACCGAAACCCAAAACGACATTTTTTTTTGTACTCAATAACGAAAACCGAAACGAAACAAAATTTATTTCGTTTCACAACACTGGTATTTTATTTTCATTCCAGAATGAATAATTTCATTCCACTGAGAAGTAGGTATAGAAAAATTCTCTTCTTCAAGTAGTTGCAGTGTTTACCACTAGAGTAAATATATTACATATACATATTTAGATTTATGAGTTGTAGTAAATAACAATTCTCAATTTTTCGATAAATCAGAATATTAAATTTTGTTAAATATCATTTGAAATTATTATATTTTATTAAATAATTTGTTATCACTATTTTATACTTGTTAATAGTCTAAACTCTAAATGAGCCGTTAATTTTGAAAGTGGTGCAAGTCCACTTTTCAAAAAATTTAAGTTAATGATAACAATAGACAAATAAAAGTATAATCTTTCTAACGGTGAACAATTTATAGTCAAAATTCAAAAAAAATAATCCCTAATACTTGTTCAAAAAATAAGAAAATTCAAAATCCCGTATATTTTTGCATTTATTGTTTCTCTATTCCTTCATTTTCTCGTTTCAACAAAATGTGGACTTGCCCCAGTTTCAAAATAAACGGCTCAAATAATAATTACATTTTTAAAGTTTGATGCCAACTGTTGAAAGTAAAAAAAAAACAATTATTCTTGGCTCTTACTTTGGACAAAATTTCATTCCAATCCGGATAGGAATAACTTTTACCAAAGTAAAACGGCAATATTTTATATATTTACTCTAGTGGTAAACAATACAACTACGTGAAGAATAGAATTATTCTATTCCTACTTCTAGATGGAATAAAATTATTAATTTCAGAATGAAATTGTATGGCATTGTTGTTGTAAAAATACGAAAGTAAGACTACAATTAATGATATTTTGTAATTTCTACTTTTCAAAATGGCCGCCGATTTTTTCGATTTTCTGAATACTAATTATTTTTTTATCATTCTGTTTTGTCATTTAATTCTTTTAGGCAAAGCATAAAACTCGAGTTATTTTTGCCTTCTTGCAAAATAAAAAATCAACATCCAGTACCAAATAATCAGTGGATATTTAATGCCATATCAAAGATCTTCACTTTGATATGGCATCAAATAAGTATCGAATCGACTAATTATTTGGACTATAAAAATAAAAAGGCTACTTTTTGCAAAATCTCAGGAACACCGATTTTAAATAATCAGGTAAAAGTGGGATTCAGTTGAAAGTAAATTCTCCCTCCATTCTCCGACTAAACATTTTATCATAATAAATGTTTTCGAGATATTAGTTTGAAAGATACACTTGTTTATAAATTTATCAAAAATTATAATTGACGATTGGAGGATCGTGGGTACCACGTAGCGGAAAAATTTGGAACTGAACGAGCTATCCCAATTTGACGTTTAAGATATTATGAAACGTCATTTATGTTTATATTTCGTTATTATGAAATGTTATTTAAGGATAGCTTCCTTTAATTAAAAAAAATATAACCACTTAAGTGCTTATGTACATAATACGCGCGTGATTTTTGTCATTATGGAATGTCATTTAAGGATAGCTTGCTTAATTTTGAAATTTCCTGGTAGGTCGGCGTTTTCGAACATTTACAATCGTCAATTGTCCTCCTAATTGACGATTGGAAAAGTAGCAAATGCGATACCTATCGGAAATAAAATAAAGTTTCTCACCCAGTACCTTGTCCATAAGAAATATGTACGTATAAAATGAATCTATCGGAAATAAAACAAACTGTCGTAGCTACCAAAAAATCGTGCCATTCCAATTGTTAATTGGCATTGGTATAACTTCAAAAGCATCGTGTTCTCAGTTTTTGAAATTTTCTATTATGAAATTTTCGACAGCGTTTTTTGGACAATACCGAAAATAAGCTATGCACTATATTAACTGTTTTCTAATGGGAAAAATTTTCTACTTGCAAATACTTCTGAGTAGATATTGAATGTAAAATTTAATAACACATGTAGTTGTTTTTAACTACGCCATCCATTTAGTATGAGTAGCTGAGAGTAGATGCAAATACTTGTGGATAAAGTGGAATCTTGTAGCGATATTTCGCAAAACGAGTGACGAGAATAGGGAAAGATCTGGATTATTGCCTTAACATACATACAAAATGTTCCACTGCAAATTGCAAAAAAAATAACTCACTTAACGAGCGATGGTTTCGCAAAACGAGTGACGAGAAAAGGGGAAAAAGAATTGTGTCCTTAATATAATACATACATAATGTATTTCGTTATTTAAAAAAATTATTAACGAGTAAGATCCTGGAACGAATTATGCTCGTTAACCGAGGTACCACTTTACATCAATATAACACAGCTATAATAAAAAAATTCTGCGAACACGCTTTGTTTTAAATAACGTTTAACCAAATACGACTACTCTTAGGCCCGTTGCACACCTAAGCTAAGCTAAGCTATGCGATGTGAGCTATTTTTTTTGTAATATATATAGTTTAAATAGACTGCTGCATACCTGAACTAAGCTATGCTGGCTATGTTTTGCTGTTATGAGCGATGCAGACTAACATAGCTCGAGTTATCTTTGCCTTGCTATGTCAGCTATATCGCTCACATATCCATACATATGTAGATATAATTTTTTGTTTTGAAAAAACAAAGAATTATACAAATGATATTCCTTACAAAGTGTTGACAGAATGAAAATTGTTGTAATTAAAATTTGCGTCAATGTTATATTATATAAATGCATCAATGTATTTGTGAGCGATGTAATTATGTACATAGTTCAAATGTGCAACGGAGAGAGCTATGCGGCTAAACTAAGCTAATATAAACTATGTTTCTCGCTTAGCTTAGGTGTGCAACGCGCCTTAAGGCGGCGAAAGCATATACTGGTCCTCAAAGTGAACGCACCACAAATTTTTTCATTGTAATTTTTAAATTACAAAAGATTGTTCAATTCTAATTCCCTATGTTGCCATAGTAGGCTTAGAAGCAAGGGGTTATTAATGCTGGAAACACATGAGCAGAATTCTGTAAGCATCAAAATTAGAATACACAAGTTTAAATGAATTGAAATATATGTATTCTGCTTGCCATGTAGAATTCTGCTTAATGTCTCTATTTCTAATTTTGCTGCGAATCAGTAGGCTATATTACGTAAAAGATAACAAATCTAGTACAATTTGTATATTTTTTATTTTTGTCATTCAATTTTTTTTATTTGTTGACAGTAAATAAGTTTTGTGTGGCAAGTGCCAAATTGGAGGATAAAAATTAAATAATTTGTGACAAAATAAGGCATCATTGATTAAAAAAAATTGTACATTAAAATTAAATATGTATCAAATAAATACCACAAATTAAAATTCTGCTTGTCAAAAAAGACGCTCATGTAATTCACCCAAATTTCTGCCGGCAGTGCTGCTAGCAGAAATTCTGCTCATGTGTTTCCAGCATAAAATATTTCTATATAACAGCATTTTTTTTTTTCTAAAAAGAAATATGCACTGCACCGCGCCGTGCGAATTACCAAACAGGCCCATCGTCACCAAACAACCCAACCAACAACATATCGTGTAAGTGGTTAGTAATTAATTATTAATGTTTATTTTTCTTACTCCTGATAAATTATTCTACTCAATTTTATTTCACCGTATTGTTCAGTTTATAATACAACGAACGACCAGAAATTTAAACCACGGCGATGAATGTGTAACAGCGGTTAATTTGGCTGAGAAGGACGGTCGCCCGGAACAAGGTAAGGCATGGCCGGTTTTCACTTACATTTATTTTTCTAGATAGAAAAAAGTGGGTTAAGCTCATGATCGTGACATTTTTTGAACAAATCGTAACATAAAGAATAAAAATATTTTCTCTAATTATTTTTATTTTCGTTTTATCAAAATGATTGCTTTAAGTGAGCGATTCACAACTGCTAGAAAGATGCAAATGCAACTTAGGAGCATTCACAAACTTCAAGTAAGCACAGGTACAATAAGGAGACAACAGCCCCAGCATTAGTAGTAAAACATCGAAGAGCTCGATTGAAATTAGTTCGTTTCAGGACGAGTCGACATTCTCCCTCAATTCTTCAAACAGTTCGCGGTACATTACGAATAACGTATGAGGAATAAAATATGGACAAACAAAAAAAAGTAAAAAAAAAATTATTTACTAATCAAATGATTCTAATCCATCATTTATTTAAAACTTTAATTCTTAGATAAAATTTACAGAAAAATTTGCGCTCCATATCGATTCGCTTTCCTGATCCTTTCTGGCACTCTTTTCATTGCCGCCTGCGTTCCTGATGTATCAATCTTCTTGAAATCTCTTTTTATCTTTCTAATCAGACATTCAACATTTTTGGCACGATATCCATTGCTGTATACCATTCTCTTCAGATTTGCCCAAAAAGTTTCAATGGGCCTTAGTTGTGGAACATTTGGTGGGTTATAGTCTTTAGGTATAAATTCGATTCTGCGTTGACGTAAATCAGATAACGTTGCGTTGGCATAATGTGAGGATGCCAAATCAGGCCAAAAAATCGTTTTATCATTTTTATGATATTTATTTATAAATTTCTGAAGCACAGGTAAACATTTGTTTGTGTATGTTTGCGCATTAACCGCCAAACCACTTTTGAAAAATACTGGGTCACTGACACCTCGTTCGCTAATAGCCACCCACAACATAACTTTACCTGGAAACTTGGTCTTATGAATAAACTTCTCGTTTTCTGGTGCATTGTGATCGGGAGACTCGTAGTAGTATTTTGGCTGCCATTCATTACCTTCAACAGTGAAATAACTTTCATCATCCATCACACATTTATAAGCTGAAGAAGCAGCGAAATATGTTTGGGAAAGCACTCTTAATCTAGATTTGATTGTAGCTAATTGTTTGTCTGTAGTTGCTGGTGCCGATTTTTTGGGTTTGCGTTGAATATTCATACTTTGTAAATATTTCTTGATAGTTTTTGGGGCAACTTGATATTTTTTACCCAGTTTTCTGTACGATTTTGCAGTTCGACCCACTGTTTCACCTTTCAATTTCATTCGAACTTTGCTACCTTGTAGTTGACATTTTTTACCAGAGTCGGGTTTTCTTTCCACAGGTTCATTATTCTCAAACAGTTTAATTGTTTTGTAGATAAAGAATTTTTTGAATCCAAGATCCTTGAAGTAGTGAAAAATCTCGTTCTTTTTTTTGTCTGGATTTTCCTGACAAAATTTACAAATTAATTTACGACGATCTACTTGTAACAACGACATTTTTGTAACTAATCGTAAAATGACGCAGTTGTAATGTATTTTTTATAAAATATACGGGAACCACCTTATTTAAAAACAAGAAAATTTTTATTTTTGGTTGTACAATACAAATACAAATACATTTTACATTTGTCTATATTTCATTCCTCATACGTTATCTTAGAACGATATGTAGTACCGTTTGCTCTATATATTGGCAACAATTTTGTACTATGTATGGCAATGCAAGACCTGGCACAGTGAGGGAGTTTTTAGAAGAGGTTGATATTGAAATTGAATCCTGTCGAGCCACTATGGGAGTTATTTCAAAAACAATTAACAGCCATTCAATCCCCACCAACCACCCTTCAGGAGTTAAGTCAACATATAGTGCAAATTTGGAACCAAATTGATCAAGATCAAATTAGACGTTTAGTTTCGAGAATAAGCCATCGCTGCAAAGATGGAATTCATTTGGTAATTAAAAAACGTTACTGTTACTCGTATTATGTATTTAAAACAATCAGTTTTTTTTTAAAGTACGACTGCTTTTTCTGCAATGTTTGGATACGAGGGAGTTTCTCAATATCGATACTACTCGGCATGTGATGTACTACTTGTAAAGGGTGACTTGAATAAAGTGATCTGAAAGTAGTCTGAGTTTGGTCAATCTCGACTCAAGTAAGGCGCCAGAGCGAGAGAGATGCCTTATATCTCCGCTGTCGATGCCGTTAAGAAATAGTAATTCGAAAAGTACCTATCCGTTTTTCAGGAAACAAAAACAGACTAATAGACCTTGACCTGGAGGGCTATTATGATTTTTTTTCGATAGCGGACTTTTCGATACTATCGAAAAATTCGATATGGTCGAAAATACCTATTATGAAATTTTTAATTGGTGTATTTTTCGATAAAAGCGAACATTTCGATAATAATGCATATTTGAATTTTGCCAAAAATAAACGAATGAAATCTGAAAATTTCAAACTTGTTAACATTGCTTTTAGCTGTCATTATTATTGAATTTTACGGCGAATAGTACTATAAACCTAATCCGTTTTACATAATTGTTGGTGACATAAGGGACAGTATTGGAGTTTTTATACATACAAGCGATGATGATTCAGGAGACGATCAAGTTACACCAGCTTACATCCAAAGAAAACGAATTCGTGAAAATGCAAATATGCTTGATATGACTAATAAAAGGTAATATAATAATTGCCTGGAAAGTTGTTTAATTCTTTGGTGAAATGTTAACACCCCTATTCCCATAGTCGCATCACTTCATGTGATGTGATAACTATCACATCACTATACAATTTTGGTATTCTCTTAGTCGATTGAAATGACGTTTATTGTGTGGTGTGATAACTATCACTTGAAGCCATATTCTCTTAGTCGTATAAAAAGTTAAACATCACTTGAAATGATATATTCATCACCTGAAAATTGTAAGTGACAGATCAAAATAAAGAAAGAAAACGGATGTGTATCGTAATCCAAAAATAAAAATCCAAAAGGGACAAAATCCAAACTTTTGAAAGAATCCAAATCCAAAAATAAAAATCCAAAAAGGACAAAATCCAAACTTTTGAAAGAATCCAAATAGGAAATAATCTAAATATCGAAAAGCCAACTGGGGTGAATTTCAAAATTATTTGGGAGCGCCCCGAAATCTTGATTTTCAACATCTTGCTTTTACAAAATCTCGCTTTTAATCTCTCGTTTTATGAACATATATTTATTTTAAAATTAAATTCCGCATTGTCCAGAATTAATATTTTTGGTTATTTTCGCTTCGTTAATGAAACTTCCATTTTCCATAATTTATAAAAACCAAGATTTTGTAAAACCAAAATTTTGGAAACCAAGATTTAGTACCCAACCCAAACATATGGCGGAGATTTGGATATCAGTAGAGTGATTAAGTATCTCGGTATAACAATTGATAGCAGATTAGACTTTAAGGAGCATATGAATAATGCTGCAAAAAGGCCTTCACTATAAACAGCGCACTTCTAGAATAATGCCGAATACAAACGGAGCAAGACAAAAACGAATTAGCCAATGTGGTTTCATCAATAATGCTGTATGGAGCTCCAATTTGGACTGACGAAATGAAAATCTCGTATAGGCGTAATTTAAACTCCGTTTATCAACTTAGCGCTCTAAGAGTGATCTGCGCGTTTCGAACAGTTTCAGACGATGCAGTGTGTGTAATCGCAGAAATGCCTCCGCTGGACCTCTTAGCTGAAGAGCATAAAAGGTTGTATGAAGAACGTGGCAGCGATGTGAATGTTGCAGAAAGGAGGAAGATTGTCCGAGAGGAAACTACGACCGAGTGGCAAACTAGATGGAGCCAATCAAGCAAAGGCCGATGGACTCATCGCTTGATTCCTTAAATTGGAGTTTGGATGGAACGGAGATATGGGGAAGCTGACTACTATCTTTCTCAATTCTTAACGGGACATGGCTGTTTCCGAGAGTATTTGTTCAGGTACAAACACGACAATAATCCTTATTGTCCAACATGAACTGAAGTGGTGGAGAATGTGGAGCACATTTTTTTCGAATCTCCACGGTTTGCAGGAGCAAGACATGTGATTGAGAGAAGTATCGGAGAGCATGTTACTCCTGAAAACATATTGCAGATGATATTGCATTGTGAGGGGACTTGGATCGCTGTGAGTGGAAGTATCTGTGATGTGATGCAACAGCATAGGAGGCTCGAAAGGGAAAGGTTCGGTAGTTCATCGGTGCTATAACCGTAAATGGGTAGAAGTGCAGCTTTTGCTGGGTGCCTGCCCCGCGACGTAATGTCTAGCGATAGTTCCGTGGGGCTGTATGGCGCTGGTATTGAAGAGGGGTTTTAGTAATCCAAAAAAAAAATCCAAACTTTATCAAAACATTTTCCGCGCGGAAAATGTTTTGATAAAGTTTGGATTTTTTTTTTGGATTTTATACATTTGGATTTTGCCCATTTGGATTTTGTCCTATTTGGATTTTAACAGTTTGGCTTTTGGCATTTGGATTTTGTTTTTTGGATTTAATTTTTTGGATTATGACACAGATCCAAAGAAAACGTATGTTTTTAATTTTCAGTTATATTTTATTGAAAATAGGTAGTTTCTGTCATTTGTCGTATTACATCATATGAATCGACTAAGAGAATACCAATTTATACTTGAAGTGATGTGATAGTTGTCACATCACATGAAGTGATGCGTCTATGGGAATAGGGCTGTTAAATTCTTTCAGGTTCGTTAGACTATTCAGAGTGTCAAAAGAATTATTTATGGATATTCTAAATGAAATTCACCCTTATTTTGTCCAAGCAAAAAAGAAGGATGCCATTCCACCTATGACCTATCATGAAACTAGCAGCTACCTTAAGATTTATGTCTTAAAATCGTATTTGTGAAGTTTGATTATTGAAATAAACGATATAGTATGTTAACGCTGTTTTCTGTTTTATAATTGAGCGAAAATTTCGATTAGCTCGAAAAATACGATAAGGTTGAAAATTACGCTAATTTTTTCGTTTCAAAATTGGGCGAAAAATTCGATCATATCGAATTTTTCGTTAAGTATCGAAAAATAAGCTATCGAAAAAAAATCATAATAACCCTCCAGTGGCACTATTCTGGTTTTCCCGGGGAATTGCGAATTTGGAATTGTTTTATTGTCAGTTTTTAATGTATTTTGGTTTTCTTTTTTCCAAAGCATACTGAGCGATTGGTATTTTGTTCATGTTTTGGGAAAAAATAATTCCCAGCCAAATTTTTAGGGAAAAATAAACAACAAAATTGCTATGAAATGGAACTATTTTCCCAAGAATTTATAGCATGCTTTGGAAAAAAGAAAACCAAAATACATTAAAAACTGACAATAAAACAATTCCCAATTCGCAATTCCCCGGGAAAACCAGAATAGTGCCACAGATAAGAAAATATGGTACTAAGATCTCTAGGTGGTTGGATTCCAAAGTTATAGACGCGTAAAGATTTCCTTCACAATACATACACGTAAAACAAAAACAATAGAAGTAATAGAATAATAATTTCAAAATGTTATTTGTATACATGAATGAAATTGATTTTTTAATGCGGAGGGAGAAAATTATTAAAAATTTTGCAAGTTTTTCAGTTTTGATCTGTATGAGAATGACGAAAAATTTATCATTTCTACACAGTCAATCTCATCAGGCTATAGCGACTGAATAAATGCTAATTTAATTACCCTTTCTGATTATTTCCTATATGTATATAGAAGCATTAGCGAATTATACGCAAACACACATATTAAACTCTTAATGACTTTTTTATGCTATATATAGCGAAATAACACGAATTAACGGTCTTCATTGAAGACGAAATGATAACCCATTTTTCAGTAATTGAAAATTTAAGAAATACAAATTGTTTAAGACTAACTTCGTGTATTTACTATTTACAACGAAACCATGGTATTTTTATTGCAGAATCGTTTACGTAGGTTCTCAGTAGGTAAAATAAAAAAAAAATTGAATATCGTCAATTACAGCGCCATCTATCATTAATCGAAAAAAATGTTTTAGTCAAATCCTAAGTAGTTTTAGCCGTAGAATCCGAATCTGCAATAAAAAATAGGGGTTCCTATTTTAGTTTCAAAGTTACCCTCCCCCCCACCCCCCTCACCTACAAGGAGGGGGTACTAATTTTAATACTAATGTATTTCCCCCGCGGAATAATTAAATTTTGATCTTTACCATTTTTTTCGTAGAGTGCTTATTTTTTATTTTCCGAGATATTTGAGTGTATCAGGTTAAAAAAATCACCCGGTATATTAAAAATGTTAAAATTTTATTTATGGTAAACGCACGTCTGCAAGATATTTTAACTACAGTTAATTAAAAGATATGGTTTTCACTACATATTTTAACAATTTTCATACATAATTTGATGAAAAAGAAAATATCTGTGTCCACAAATCAAAGGGGCACAAGTCGAGTAGTTATGCCCTTGTACATACAGTGGTAGACATTCGTATAAACGCACTCTTTTTTTTGAATATAGTTCTAAGAGTAAAGTGTTTTGATTTTTTTCAAGTAGTCTAAATTATGTCTATCATCTTAAATATGTTGATAAGATAAACCATTAGTAAAATTTTTAATGTTTTACTTTAATAAATTGAAAAATCTAAATTTCAGGTGGACATTCGTATAAACGCACTTCTGATAATGTACTAAAATAAAAACCAAAATTAGCAATTTTTCATATATTATTTTATTTAATATTTGGTCTGGCCCCGACCTTTCTGAATAACTTCGAAAATTCGAGTAGGCATTGAATTTGTTAAATTTTTGAGGGTTTTCGGATCAATTGTGGCCCAACATTCACGGATGGCACTTTTCAAATCTTTAATTGAATTATAATGCTGTTCATTTCCATAAACTTTTCGAGGAAGGCTCTCTAAAGATTTTCGATAGGATTGCAATCAGGACTATTGCCTATCCAAGATCTCAGCTCGCCAGAAAGGACTAATCCGCAAAGAAGCTATACACGAAACCGTCTATCATGCAGGCCATTGGATCTTCCTATGACGACCCGACACATTGCCCGTATCTTTAATAGTTCACCGAACATAAAATGGACAAAATTTTGGATCAAACCACTTTTAACGGCCATGCATACGAATAATCCGCTCAAATTTGCTCGTAAATACATGTCGTCGATAACGGATTGGCAGAGTGTGATTTTTTCTTACGGAAAAAAAATTAATCTGAATTTTCCCGACTGCTACAGTTGCTACCAGTGGCGTTTCCTGGTTGTGGGCCTTGGGTGTTCTGCTTGGATTTTGATCACCAAAAATTATTAAATTAATAATAAATAATAAAGAAAAGAAGATTAAAAAAAAATTATAATTTTTATAGTAATAAAAATTCAATTTATTAAATATATTCAAAACATTCGCTATTCTTTAAAATTAAACAAAAAACATGTTTAAACAATTTAAAAAAATAAAATTATTTAAAAGTAAACACAATTACTGTAAAGATTTTTTCTGTAAATCTCTGATTACACAATATGTTATCTCATCCATGGTTGTCAAATTTATTAAGTTTTTCCCTGTATTTTAAAATAATTTAAAAAGTTGCGATGATAAATAAAATAAATCCGTTGAATCGAATGAGAATGACAAATCGTAATTATTAAACTTGCAAAATTCAACATAAAATCAAAACTTACCACTAAATAAAAAAACACCCATGTTGCTCATTCGTTTTGTTTCGAAATTTCTTTAGTTCTGAATAAAATACGAACAAATCGAATGAATCAAATCAATATAAAATAAGTGTTTCCCCTTTAATCTCTCTCTCTAAATCTATTTTTATTATTTTTTACGGTATAAAATATGCATGTGTGCTGTATTTTGGATTAGGTTTGTAGCGTTGTTCGTTTAAGAGTAGGGGAAATGTGTGAAACTACATATGTATTTGTATTTATACCGGCCTTTTCGTTTCTATTTATGTTCGTTTCATTTTGTTGAACAACGAGAAATTTTTGGTTCTGTATAAAATACGAACAATTCGAATGGTTTAATTCGATGTGAAAATAATTTGCCTCTCTTTCACTCCATTCAATTTTACGCTTTGAAATATGTTCGTGTACTGCATTTTGGGTTCTGTTGATTGCAATGTTCACAGAGAAAAATTACAGTGGTTTACAGTGGCTGGTTGTTAAAAATGATTACACATTATAGTAATATTACAAATTCACAATACCAAATACATTTTTTAATAATATGTATTAAAGAAAAATACTTTTATGTGCATATAATAAGAGTAGTAAAGTTTTTACAAATATAATAAAAAGCAAAAATTGTTTAGTCGTTCGGCGAACGACTAGAACATTACTAGAAAACGCCGCTGGTTGCTACTGGTATAATTTGGAGGAACATGGCGTCGTTAGGTCGAAGCGTAATTTTGTGGCGGTGTCTTATGGTATGCGGAGCATTTTCTTATAACGAGGAGCTTCCCGTCTGCTTTATAACGACACGAATGAACTTCCGTATGTACGTGAAACTTTTGGAAGACGTTTTGATAAATTATCTGGATAATAACATCAACAAAAATTATAATTTTCAACAAGACAATGCCTCGATCCATGCTTCGAAGGAGACCACACCGTGGTTTCTCGAGAAAAACATTCTCCTTCTTGAATGGCCAGCTTGCAGTCCTGATTGCAATCCTATCGAAAACCTTAAGAGGGCCTTCCCCGAAAAGTTTATGGAAATGAACAGCAATATAATTCAATTAAATATTTGAAAAGTGCCATCCGTGAATGTTGGGCCACAATTGATCTGAAAGCCCTCAAAAATTTAACAAATTCAATGCCTACTCGAATTTTCGAAGTTATTCAGAAAGGTCGGGGCCAGACCAAATATTAAATAAAATAATATATGAAAAATTGCTAATTTTGGTTTTTATTTTAGGCTGTTTTCCAAACGATACTTATTTGATACTTATTGACTTATTTGGCCGCCATTTTAAATAAGTAAGTAAAGTCATTCCAATTGATTTAGCTTACTTATTTTGACAGCTGCATCAAAAGAAGAAAAATGCGCAAAATTTACTGCACAGCGATTTTTTTTTTTTAAATTTATTATTATTAAATTTATTATTCTTGGAATAATTTTATTTTAATTATCTGTATTTTAAATTTATGTTATTTGTGTTTGTGGTTTTTACATATATGTACATTATATTTGTATTAATTAAAATATAAACATAAACCAACTACCTTAACCCTTTCACTCGTACTGTACACAATTGCGTACATCACTTTAAACCAAATTTTTGGGATTCAATGCACAAATAATGGATTTTTAAGTATTATTATGTTGGCTCTTAGTCTTAAGCTACCTAAAAAGGATATTTAGCGCGAAAAATATTATAAAATTTCAGAAATAGTCAGTTAAGCAAAATAACAGGCGCTTTAAAATAAATGACGAATCAAAGGGTTAAAGTATTTTTTTGACATCACAAATTAGATTTTTTGGTAAGAAAGAGATAGAAAATAAGTTACCTCGCCAAGTTACTTATTTGAATTAGACAGGTTCCACAAATAAGTATCCGTTTGGAATACAGCCTTAGTACATTATCAGAAGTGCGTTTATACGAATGTCCACCTGAAATTTAGATTTTTCAATTTATTAAAGTAAAACATTAAAAATTTTACTAATGGTTTATCTTATCAACATATTTAAGATGATAGACATAATTTAGACTCCTTGAAAAAAATCAAAACACTTTACTCTTAGAACTATATTCAAAAAACATAGTGCGTTTATACGAATGTCTACCACTGTATTATTTAAAATTCGAATTCTCCATATTGCTTGTCCTATGTTTACTCGTTCTTTCTCGCATAATATATGTATGTACCACAAATATCTCAAACTTAAGGTTTTTGTACTATTTAGATATAGGCGGTTATTATGTTAAATAACTTATTGTAAATTTGCAATAAATAGAGACGTGAACTTTATAAGACTTAAAATTGTATAGATATTTAAAGGATTGTGCAATGAGAGTAAATTTAATAATTTTAAACTAAATATAAAAGGTATTTCTTTTTCTTCTGTCAATTCAAAAATGAAACAATTGGTTTATGCTAGCTACAAAATGAGATACTGAAATTATACTCTGCAATAGTTCCAAATGACGTGAGAAAACTTCACCTATGCATCAATCGCTGGTTGCAGTACTTTATGTAAATTATTTAGTGTTGTGAATTTCTCTTTAAGAAAATATTTGTCTTAAGCAAAATTCACCTTAAAATATAAACCGAACAATACACAATCACAATTTCGCTTGCGTTCTAAGCTAAAATGTTGCTTTAATATCAGTAGTATATAATACTGCTTCTATTCCGTTTATCGTGTCATAGCCATAGGTAGATTTTGCATAGAGTTGAATAATCCTGTTTTACCAGATCATGGAGTAACAGAAATTGAGAAAAATAACTAGATAATTTAGAATGTGCAATTATCTAGTTTGGATGTGTCTACTCTGACTTTGTATGATATCCCTATAAGGATCAATTTACTGTTTCTTCAAATAGTTCTGCGGTAAAACTATAGATTTTACTGTATATGCTAGCCGGATCATTGAACGATAAATGATAGTACATAATTACAAATTTACAGCTTAAGTTTGACTTGTGTCGCGCGTAGAGGCTTTTTTTAAACTTTGTTTCCATAAGAAAAAATTTTGACTACAAAATATAATCGATCCGAGTATATTTTATGGAAACAAAAACAATCAAAATGGCGATTTGTGAAATTTGTATAGCACTTTATTTTTATTTTTTAAAAATTTTAATTTAAAAATAAAATTTACGTTCGAAAAATTTTCCTTTTAGCCAAAAAAAAGTGGTAATTTTGTTAAATAAGTAGTATCATCGCGGAAAAAATTAGGTCGTCGATTTTATACCGCCAAAAAATTATAGCATGCCCAACATATTTGTTTTATACTTTTCTTTTTATCGCATGCAAATTTTTTCTATTGTGTGTAGCTCTACGTCTCAACAAAAAAACTTGGAAAAATATTGTTGGAATGTGTAAATCACGCATAATTGTACACCCAAGGTATATAGAAAACATGGTATGACATTGCGCATGACGCATCCTGTCTCTCTTTTTAATATGTCACTCACACATCGTAAAAATATTTTATTGCTATGGTGTTGCTATGGTGATTTGTGCATCAAAAATATTATTTCTCTGTTAATTCATATAATTTTACGATGTGAATGACGTTATGCGCAAAAAAGACGAATATTAAACAAGGGAATTTCTATATACCTTGATGTACACCAACCTATTTCTAGTAAAGGCATCTTAAATTTCGACAAAACAAAAATTGTTTCAATCCACTCTCACATCATATTATAAATAATATTCACGATTTTGTTATTATGAATATTATTTATAAAATAATGTTATATGATACAAACGAAAATATTATTTTGATTTTGCATAAATAAATTTTGACAATTCAACAAAGAAATCAGCTTATTATAACGAAATTTGCTTTAATTTGACTTTTCCTCATTCATTGTGCATGCACTTTTTAAAGCAGAAGTAAAAGGCAACAGTAAAACGTCAAAAGTTTTGGCATTGTGAATACGCTGAACAAAAAATGGCCTCATGTCACTATAATGAAATTTTCGATTTTTATGTTTTTATTCAGTAAAAAATACTGTGAGTAAATGTGTCATAAATAATGGAAATCATGCTTAACTAGGTAGTTATGAAAACTATGCTGTTTCACAACCTACTACGATTTTGAAAAGCCGTACTTTTTATGACAAAATTAGCAAAAGTACTTTATTATTGGCGATTTCCATCAAATGTAGTCGGCGTTGGTTTCTATGTAAGCAAAGGGGACGAGTATTATCAAATTCAACTGTTTGACAGTTCTGATCCCCCTTGTTCTATTGTTCAATTTTGATCACATTGTTTTCACCAGATGTCAGCTACTTTGTTGGAAATCGCGAATAGCATAGAAAAAATAATATTCAAAATTCAATAATTTGCTGTTTTTTATCAAAATTAGAAAAAATCTTGTCTGCAACACGTTAGGAAATTTTATTTTGCTCACGACTAACGTATAATATGTTCATTATACGTTTGTTTCATCACTTATAATGATATCCATTATTCACTGCTAGTTTATCTAGTAGTCTCTTCTTTCATTATTCAATACGTCCAAGTAAATTATTTGATTTTTGAAATTTTATCTAGTAGTCTCTTGCCATTTTCATTGGGCCTATTTTGACGTGTATTTTTTCGTACTTTTTGTCCTCCTCTTTTACACTTTTACCTACAAACTAATTATGAAGAGGGGAAATTTATGATGCACATATTCGACAAAATTTATTTTTGTCTATCGCGTTGTTACACACTAACACATACAAATATATTCTCATTTCACTCTACACTACTCTTCACTCTACAGGAAAATAAAAATCATTTTACACATACATCGATAAACAATGTAATGCAAAAATACACGTGAAAATCAGCACTGTTGTTGTGACAACACATCTCGGTGCTGAAAAATACACGTGAAAATAGGCTGATTATTAGCCGCATTTCTTGACGCATTAGTGATCCGGATCAGATCAAAGTTTACATTGAAAACAACAACAAAAATTAAATTTTTGTTGTTGTTTTCAATGTAAACTTTGATCTGATCCGGATCACTAATGCGTCAAGAAATGTGGCTATTATTAAACTGTGACGTCAAAATGTCGACGAAAATTATTTGAAGAGTATTTAAAGGATTTGATTATAAAACATAATGATATTTGTCGGTCGTGAACAAAGTATCGTATTCTACTCGCATATAATGGTTGTTATTCACTCAGATGATTTACGACACTCGCCTATCGGCTCGTGTCGGCAAACTTCATCTTCGTGAATAATAGCTATCACCCAGCTGTAATTTGCGTGAGCAATCGAGAAATTTTGTTTGAGATGGCGCGTTAAAAACATGAAACAGAAGTATAAATTAAAAAAAACTAAACCTTCGGCTTTTTAAATTTGTTTTTGATAGAAGTAACTTACAATGTTCGCGTTATTTTCGTTCTTTTTTTACGAAATTTAGTATAAAGTGATGCTCACGGTGAGCTATTAGTGAGCTTCACCGTTATTGATCAATGATCGCTTTTGGAGCGCTCTGTCGTACAACAGGGCATTATATGCTCGTTGAATAGTATACTATTATATAACATGACTAGTTTTGCGAAACTCGCGTATAATCGCTAGAACTCGATATAATCGAAAATAAAGAGTCACGACTTACGGATAATTTTCCGCACCGTCGGCAGTTTACAAATAAGAAACGTTCCAAATAAGATTACTATGCAAATCGAGAATTTGAGCAAGTTGTGCGATAGCGTTTATAATAAAGTTATAAATAAAGATGAAAAATACATACATGTGTAAAAAAATTTAATTTATTTTTTGACCTTACACCTTACTTTAAAAAAATATGTTTGATTATTTATATATAAGTACGTAATTACGTACACTATAAGGTCTTATACAAGCGATAGCGTACCTTTTTTTCTGGTGGGTCAAAATTAATTTAAAAAATTTTCAATTTAGAGTCGCGGATCAAACTAACTAGCTTTAAAATTAAAACAATTATTATACTTTTTTGATTACAATTTCATGACATCACTGTCTTATACCGTAGACAGACACAGAGTTAATCGCGATTTTCATTTATAACGATTGTCAAAAATCGCGTTGTGGAAACGAAATAATCCGGTTTTTGTGAAAATCGTATGACAGGCAGGTAAAAATCATTTAACAACCTAGGATTCGTGACTATTCGGTTTGTGGATGGGGACAAAATTCGAAAAAAAAATCCATTTCCATTATTCCAAAAATTTAATAACATTTATTTAAATTTTCCAAAATCCATAATTCCAAAATTCCATAACATAATTGCAAAACCTAAAATTCGCCCGTGAGAGTTACCGAAGCCGTTAGCCACTACAATTCTAAGTTAAATTAGGGATTGGCCACGTTTCACTAATAAGAGGCTTTAATAGATTCTATATAATCCGCTCCTACGTGCGGCACGCAGTGCGACATGTTTGCTGATCCCAGCCCGTCGGAGAGGTACCGAAGCCGTTAGCCTCTACAATTCTACTCATGGAACTCATGCAATTTATTTTCCTGAATTTTAGTTTTGGAATTTTTCAATGTTGGAATTTTTGGTCCTGGAATTTTGGGTTTGGAATTTTACGCCTGGAATATTCGGTTCTGGAATTTCAACCCCAACCCTTCGGTTTGAGTCTGTCTATGGTATTACCCACATTTTCCAAGATTGTTTTCAATGACCTTGAAATTATATTTTATTTCATGCTCCCAGCTAGTGCAGTTCAAGAGGTATTCACATTTGAAAATTTAGTTATAAGCCATGTTGTGGGATAAGTAAAAAACTCCAACCACGTGATTAGACAAATTAGGGTATGGTAATATTTTCTAAGATTGTTTTGAATGACCCTGAATTTCGTATGCGAGGTTAAAGTAGGTTCGTAATTTTAATATATAGGGTTTGCCGCTTATCGTTTTTGCAGCGAGACTCTACAGAGTTCCTCTTAATGTTTGGTTTCTTTATGTTAATACTAATATGTATCAGAATTATTTTTTTCAAATATTTTCCGTCATAAAAACAAAATTAAAAAAAAATCTTTATGGAAGAATGCCACACTATTAAAATTAATATTGTGGGCGAGAAATATTTTTCATTGGTACACAATATGTATGTAATTACATACTATTAAAATTGTTGTCAAATGGTATAATTTGACAGAACATTTTTGTTTTACAGTTTTCTATTGTGGTTTACCTGTCTGTTGCAACAAAAAACAGACTCCGAGTCAAATCCGAGTCGAAAAATGATAGTTTTTTGACATTTCTATTTGCAATTTTCAAATCCTTGAAAATTAAAGGATAGACCACCGTCGGAATAATCTTTTTTGAAAAAAAATTATTATGCAAATTAATTAACTAAAATCTTAATAAACAAGAGATTTAAAATAAAACAATGAATTTGAATGAAAAAATTAAAAATTGTAATATATTTAAATATGTACATATATTCATATTCATCTTCAGCAACATAATCTAAAATAAAAATAACGAATTGGAGTGTATAATTTTTTCTTTAATTTTGTTGTTGTTTGTTTACCTCTACTCTAATCTGCGTATATAATGCATTTTTATAGAGTAGAGTTTAACTCGACTCGACAAATTATTAGGTCGAGTTGAGTTTAACTCGACTCCGTATATAGTGAGAGTTAAACTAGGATTAAAAAACTCGACTCGGCTAGCAGCATATTTCTACTATGAAGAGTTCAGCATTTTTTGATCTAGGTTCCGTTTTTGTGAGTCAATAGAATACGACATAAAATAATGGTAAACTATTGACGATTGGAGCATCACGGATTCCACCTAGTGGAAATTTTTTAAACTGAGCTACCTAATAATTTGACGTTCGAAATTATTGTAAACAATTCCAATTTTGAACTTTAAACACGATTTTTACTTACTGGATTGCTAATAATTGTAAATAATTTCAATTTTGAACTATAAAAACAATTTTTAATTACCGCATTGCTAAATTTTCTTTCGTCGCCTTTGTGACAAATGTCATTTTATCAGGTGCATCATTTTAACTTTTTTCCTCGAGAGGCGCTTTCTCTGCTTTTACAATCGTCAATAAGCACATTACGTTCTTTACGATTTTTTGTGCCTGTACGCGATTACAGAAAGTTAAAATAATTGTTTTCTGTATTTCAGATATTGACCGGTAGTGTTGAATTTCGGCTATTATGAATATTTTTTAAAAGTTCAATCATGTAAAATTTGGTTGCAAAATGGAACAAATATTTGTTTTTTTCAAATTTTTCTAAAGGCGAAAGATACCTGCGAGATACGTACCCATTTAAATTATATAAAAGGTAATTCTCTTATTCATCAGGATTTACATTTTTTTGGTTTGAAAGAGTGTATGCGGGATGTAGTGTATTAGGTTGATGAGCGGAAAGAATAATTCTCTCCTATTATGGAATTGTATTTAGTATATTATTATTATTACGACTGCAGTCGGGTGTGGTTCATGTTTGGATTTAAATGAATAAATAAATTTAATTTAAAAGCGTATTTTATTAAATAGTGAACAGTACACGGGATGATTTTATTACATTGCAATTTTGTAAGGTAAAGGAAGCAACCCAAGAAAATTAGAGTGATCAATTTGTAGACGCGATTATAGTGTAAAACAGGCTAAATGCTAATAAAACGGTTGAAATGAAAGTAATATAATTATTCTTGTTTTATTTACTTATTCAAATGTGAAATTCTGCCGCCAAAAATGTAAATTATAAACCCCGCCTATTTTAAAACCTAACCTAACATTTTTTCATCATTTTCCGATTTTTTTGTCCAACTTTCATAGTAAGTCATATAATAAGTCTCACATAATTGCTGAAAAAAATCGGTGATGAAATCAGCTAAATGTCAGAAAAATATAAAAAATTTCGGATATAAAAATTCTTGGGAAGTTCCTTTAAAATGTTTAATAATTTTATTAAAAATAAATTTGAATGTAAATGATGCTTTAGAAATCTTCCTAATTGCAATTTAATGCAAGCATTGCTTTATAATTTAGTAATAACTTGCATTACATGAGTCGCAATGCATGGCTTGCATTAAAAATTAAAGTTATTTAGAATATTAAGTAGCTTATCAAACAAAAATAATTATGAGCCAATTTAATCGTTTAAAGTTTCGATTACAGTATGTATTAGGTACACGTATAGTACGATCGCCCTAATTTAATGAGATTACAATTAAGTTTAAGTTTCGGGTCCGGGCCCGTATTCTTGAAATTCACCCGAAAAAGTCGCCGATAATTTTGTAGTGAAATACGTCATTTCAGTCGAAAATTTAATTATTTCATACCAAAGTCATCGGTGACTTTCCGGTGAATTTCAAGAATACGGGCCCCGTATTGTTGGAATTCACCCGAAAATGTCGTCGGTGACTTTTTACTAAAATACGTTAATTTAGTCGAAAAATTAAATTGCTTTATTCTTCGATTAATCAGAGACAATCGATCAATCGAAAATTTATTTTCTAGAATAATTGTGAACTAGACCTATAAAAATTTGAAACTGTGAATTTTTAGTCACTATATTAGCTGTCGCAAATCAACCATTTTACGACAGCGTAACTTAAGATTTTGCGACTGAAGCTCGGTTCACGAGATTTGTCCGCAAGCAGTCGGGTGTGGTTCATGTTTGGATTTAAATTAATAAATAAATTTAATTTAAAAGCGTATTTTATTAAATAGTGAACAGTACAAGTGGCGACGAGGATTAATTAATTAATTAATATTAAAACTATTATAAGTATAATATATATACAAAATTGAATATTAAATAAATAAATAACGGTAATTATAACTAATGTGCGAATAACATATACATAAATGTATGTCTCATAGTATGTGTGGTATTGCTATTTTATTGCTATATATTTAGAGATATTGCAGGGTGAATGCAAAGGCATGCATATGTATGAGACACAAATTATATAAAATTACATAGAGAGTGGTATGTAAACTGCAATATGATTAATTAATGAAAACATGTTTCATAAAATGTATTTACGGTATTGTTAATTTGAGTATTTACATTCCATATTTTACTAAAGGAGTGTAAAGTAAAGGCATGCATATGTATGAAAAAACAAATAAATAAACAAATATGTATAACTGGTTAAAAAAAAAAAAAATGTTTCATAGTATGTGTGGTATTGTCAAATTTCGTTTAAGTCAAAACCAACAACAATTACAAGCCTGACTACCACCAATATTATAAATTTATTTTTCGCTTATACATGAAAGTATTGGTGATCGGATACACTATATAAATGAGTAAAAATAAACAAACAAATTGTCGATACAAGAAAACAAAGGAATTTTTGCACCAACACTTTCAAGTATAAGCGATTAAATGTAAGAGGGGATCTGTGTACTTCATCACGGAATCAGGCTTGTTGTACATTAGTGTTGGTTTTGTTTAAGTGCATAAAATATACCTATTGCAGGGCTAGAACAAAGGCATATTATATGTGTGAAACAAAAAGTCCAGTTAATAATATGTAACTAAAATTCATGTAAATTGAAAATTAAACAGTTATTATAAAATAAAATAGTAATTACTTATACTTACTAATAATTACTTTGCAAAACACATGGTGTGCACGCATACAATTACAATTACAAATATATATATATATATATATATTATATATATATATATATATATATATATATATTAGGGTGGAGTGAAAAAAAACAAAAATTAGGGGGGCCCCCAAAAGTTACCTTTTAGTGCCAAAACCACCTGGTTAAAATATTTTTAAAATTCATTAATATTTACCGATGGTATTTTCCATTTAAAGTATGTTTTTTCAACTTATTGCAGATTTTTAACTTAAAGACCGACAAAAACCACTTCGAAACCTAATTTTTCGGACTCGCAGGACCCCAAAATCGATAAATTACCAATAATGTCAAGGTTCAACATTTTCATGATTTGTGTATTTTATTTTACTTACGCAAAAGAAAGTAAAATGTGATTGGCCAAAATGTTGTTTCTTCTCCCTAATAGTGGATAGTGGGCGTTCATCACAGGAGTGGCATTCGAGACGTTAGTAATTTCAATTATTAAACGGTATTCTATCGGTTTCTAAAGAATCATGTACTTCAGGATTTTTTGTATAATGAAAGTCTAGTTTAATTCGGCTAAAAAGAAAAATTTCAATTGGAAAATACCACCGCTAAATTTTAATGAATTTTAAAAATATTTTAACCAGTCATTAACGACACTATAAAGTAACTTTCTGAAAGGCCCCCGTATCAAAATTGTAAAAAAAAAATGTTTTCACTCCACCCTAATATATATATATATATATATATGTATGTATATATGTATATGTATAAATATATATATATATATATATATATATATATATATATATTAGGGTGGAGTGAAAAAATTTTTTTTTTACAATTTTGGTACGGGGGCCCTTCAGAAAGTTACTTTATAGTGTCGTTAATGACTGGTTAAAATATTTTTAAAATCCGTTAAAATTTAGCGGTGGTATTTTCCAATTGAAATTTTTCTTTTTAGCCGAATTAAACTAGACTTTCATTATACAAAAAATCCTGAAGTACATGATTCTTTAGAAACCGATAGAATACCGTTTAATAATTGAAATTACTAACTTCTCGAACGCCACTCTCTGTGATAAACGCCCACTATCCACTTTTAGGGAGAAGAAACAACATTTTGGCCAATCACTATTTACTTTCTTTTGCGTAAGTAAAATAAAGTATAGTAATCATGAAAATGTTGGACCTTGACGTTATTGGTAATTTATCGATTTTGGGGTCCTGTGAGTCCGAAAAATTAGGTTTCGAAGTGGTTTTGTCGGTCTTTAAGTTAAAAATCTGCATTAAGTTAAAAAAACATACTTTAAATGGAAAATACCACCGGTAAATATTAATGAATTTTTAAAATATTTTAACCAGGTGGTTTTGGCACTAAAAGGTAACTTTTGGGGGCCCCCCCTAATTTTTGTTTTTTTTCACTCCACCCTAATATATATATATATATATATATATATATATATATATATATATATATATATATATATATATATATATATATATGTATATATGTATATGTGTATTGTGTGTATATATATACATATATATATATATATATATATATATATATATATATATATATATATATATATATATATATATATATATATATATATATATATATATATATATATATATATATATATATATATGTGTTTATTATGATATATTTATTAATCAATACAATATTTTAAACAGGGTATCGATTGGTAGAAGAATATGACCAGCTTAAATGCCTTGGAATATTTCAACTGTAATGGAGACGTATGTTCATTGGGCCTTAAATGGGAGAAATGGAAAAGAGCATTTCTTATTTACTTAGAGGCCACAAATATAGAAAATAAAATAAAACAACGAGCTACATTATTACATATCGGCGGTCTGAGTCTTCAGGAAATATATTACAATTTACCAGGAGCACATGTGGATGAAACTCTTCCTATTAATAAGGAAGTTGACGTTTTCAAAGTAGCGATTAGCAAACTAGACGAATACTTCGCTCCAAAACAAAGCAAAGTTTATGAGCGGCATATTTTTCGATTAATAAAGCAGGACGACGGAGAAAAATTTGAGAAATTTTTAATCAGACTCAGACACCAGGCTGATAAGTGCGGATTCACTAACATAGACGAACATTTAATAGACCAGATAACTGAGAAGTGTAATTTAAAAGAATTAAGACGTAAGATCCTATCATACGGAGATAATATTGATTTGGAATATATTATATCTGAAGCGAACTCATTAGAAGCGGTAGCAAGGCAAATGGAGAGATTCGAGGAGATGAAAAGCAATTCGATTGGAGTGAATAGAATCACGACTGAAATAAAGCGCACCGATTCTTGCACGCGTTGTGGTAACAAAAATCATTCGTGCAATGATGATAAATGTCCTGCAATAAACAAAATATGTCATAAATGTGGCTACAAAGGACATTTTCAAAAGCTATGCAAAACACGTAGTAGCAAGAGGAAAATTCAACACAATTCAACAAATATTACTAAAAGACGGAAAATAGGGCGCGTACAATTGATAGATCAAGAAGAAGACGCGGAGTATATATTTCAAATTGATGGTGATAGCTCGATCAAATGTAATGTAGGCGGCATAGATTTAGATATGGTTGTAGACTCAGGCAGTAAATGCAATATAATTGACGATGCCACATGGAAGAATTTAAAACAAGAAAAAATAATTTTACAAAAACAATACAGAACTCCGAATAAAACATTTATGGCTTATGCCAGTCATAAACCTCTGAATGTTTTAGGAGCATTCGAAGCTTTAATTAATGTTGGACCCAATCAGAAGCTAGCCATGTTTTACGTTGTAAAAGATGGTACAAGATGTTTATTGGGGAAAACCACGGCTATAGATCTTGGTGTTTTAAGAATAGGATTGATGGTACATTCGATAAATGAGCCATTTCCAAAATTTAAAAATATTCGAGTGGAAATTCCTATAGACAAAACAGTTTCACCTATTATACAGCCATATCGAAGGATCCCAATTCCACTAGAAGACAAAGTGGAAAAGAAATTGAGGGAACTTATCGATTGTGACATAGTTGAACGTGTAAATGAACCATCGAAGTGGGTATCGCCAATCGTTCCAATTATTAAAGAGAATGGAGATGTACGCATTTGCATCGACATGAGAAGGGCAAATATGGCAATTTCAAGAGAGAATCATCCTCTACCCACTATAGACACAATTCTTCCTCGATTGCGCAAGGCCAGGTATTTTTCGCGTTTAGATATAAAAAACGCTTTTCATCAAATCGAGATAGCACCATCATCTCGACCTATTACAACTTTCATAAGTAAATTGGGGCTTTTGCGCTATAAACGATTAATATTTGGAATATCTTGTGCTCCAGAAATATTTCAAAAAATTATGGAAAGAATGTTAATGTCCTGCGAGGGAACCATAAATTTCATAGATGACATTATCATTTTTGGTGAAACAGAAATCGAACATGGAAAAAATTTACAAGCAACGCTAAATGTACTTCGTGAAAATGATGTATTGCTAAATGAATCAAAATGTATTTATAAAACTACTCAAATAAAATTCTTAGGATATATTTTGTCAGCACAAGGGGTGAAACCCTGTGATAGTTATGTCAGTGTCATCAAATCGTTCAGAGCTCCTAAGACAATAGACGAGGTTCAAAGTTTCTTAGGATTGGTAAATTTCATAGGGAAATGGATACCAAATTTAGCAACGTTAACGGCTCCATTAAGGCAATTATTGCGACTAAAACTAGGGAAGCATTCAAATATTGAAAATTATTGGAAAAACGAACAAGCTGAGGCATTTAGACAATTGAAAAAAACATTATCGAATAGCAACACATTAGGATATTATGATCCAAAAGATCGTACTCAAGTTATCGCAGATGCAAGCCCAGTAGGTTTGGGATGCGTGCTTATTCAATTTAATGGGAAAACCCCTCGTATAATAGCGTATGGAAATAAAAGTCTTACTGATTGCGAGAAACGGTATTGTCAAACCGAGAAAGAGGCTCTAGCGTTAGTTTGGGCTGTAGAGCATTTCAACATTTATTTATATGGAAAAGATCAATTCGAGTTAGTCACAGACCATAAGCCTCTAGAAACCATTTTTGGTCCAAAATCTCGACCATGCGCAAGGATTGAGCGTTGGGTGTTGCGGCTCCAATCATATAATTTCAAAGTAATATATCGCGCAGGAAAATCAAATATAGCGGATCGTTTGTCCAGACTATGTGTTAATACATCTATCGGTGAGGATTTAAATTTATCATCGGGAAACTATATCCGTCAGATAGTAGAATATGCAAGGCCGGTTGCCACTCCGATTTCGGAAATAGATAAATATTCAAACCAAGACGGTGAGATTTTGAAAGTTAAGGAAGGGGTTTTTAATCAAAATTGGGATAAATCGGTTTTCAATTACAAAATTATTGAGACTGAGTTAAGCTTCTATGGTAATATTTTATTACGAGGGACGAGAATTGTTATCCCATTGAAATTACGACCTAATATTATAGAAGCTGCTCATCAAGGTCACCCAGGCATAGTGAAAATGAAAGCAAGGTTGCGTACCAAAGTTTGGTAGCCAAAAATAGACCATGATGCTGAAAGGTATGTTCGAGATTGTAAGGGTTGTACGTTGGTGTCGGTTCCAAATCCCCCTGATGCCATGAAACGTCGTCAGTTACCTACAACACCTTGGGTGGATACTGCAATCGACTACTTAGGTCCGTTACCTAGTGGCGATTATTTGATGGTGATAATTGATTACTTTAGTAGGTATAAGGAGGTTAAAGTTACCAAATCTATTAATTCAACAACCACTATAAACATGTTAGATGAAATATTTTCAAGGCTAGGATACCCCATGTCAATAACCTCAGATAATGGTAGCCAGTTTAGCAGTTCAGAATTTACAAACTATTGTAAACAGAATGGAATAAAGCTCTTCAAAACGATTCCTTACTGGCCACAACAAAACGGAGAAGTAGAACGGCAAAATCGTAGCATATTGAAAAGACTAAGGATAAGTCAAGTGTCTCGGAAAAATTGGAGAAAAGAATTATTAGAATATCTAATGATGTATAATAGTACACCGCATTCTACAACGGGCAAGACTCCATGTGAACTGTTCTATGGCCGTTTGATTAGGGACAAATTACCTCACATTCAGGATTTAGATACAAATATCTTTCTCGAAGGCGTTGAAGAGAAAGATTGCGTTGAAAAGCAGAAAGGTAAGGAATATGCCGACAAAAAACGCAGAGCGATTACTAGTTTAATATAATGTGGTGATAAAGTATTTATAAGAAATATGACGAAAGAAAATAAATTAAGCACAAATTTTGATCCAACACCACATACAGTATTATCGAGAAAAGGAGGTGATGTAGAAGTCCTGAATGATGAAAATAAGAAACAATATAGGAAAAATATTGTACATTTAAAAAAAATTGATGGAGAATGGTCTTGTGTCGAGCCAAGGAAAATCATTGAGGATCCTATACAGATGGAAGTACAATCAAATATATAAATATCTTATAAGTTTTGTTCTAAGTTTATTATAAGTTATTATATAGAAATTGTTGTTGAAGTACTTATTGAATAATTTTATATAAAGAATTAGAGTAAAACGGAATTTGGAAAAAGATAGAGATGTAGTGTATTAGGTTGATGAGCGGAAAGAATAATTCTCTCCTATTATGGAATTGTATTTAGTATATTATTATTATTACGACTGCAGTCGGGTGTGGTTCATGTTTGGATTTAAATGAATAAATAAATTTAATTTAAAAGCGTATTTTATTAAATAGTGAACAGTACACGGGATGATTTTATTACATTGCAATTTTGTAAGGTAAAGGAAGCAACCCAAGAAAATTAGAGTGATCAATTTGTAGACGCGATTATAGTGTAAAACAGGCTAAATGCTAATAAAACGGTTGAAATGAAAGTAATATAATTATTCTTGTTTTATTTACTTATTCAAATGTGAAATTCTGCCGCCAAAAATGTAAATTATAAACCCCGCCTATTTTAAAACCTAACCTAACATTTTTTCATCATTTTCCGATTTTTTTGTCCAACTTTCATAGTAAGTCATATAATAAGTCTCACATAATTGCTGAAAAAAATCGGTGATGAAATCAGCTAAATGTCAGAAAAATATAAAAAATTTCGGATATAAAAATTCTTGGGAAGTTCCTTTAAAATGTTTAATAATTTTATTAAAAATAAATTTGAATGTAAATGATGCTTTAGAAATCTTCCTAATTGCAATTTAATGCAAGCATTGCTTTATAATTTAGTAATAACTTGCATTACATGAGTCGCAATGCATGGCTTGCATTAAAAATTAAAGTTATTTAGAATATTAAGTAGCTTATCAAACAAAAATAATTATGAGCCAATTTAATCGTTTAAAGTTTCGATTACAGTATGTATTAGGTACACGTATAGTACGATCGCCCTAATTTAATGAGATTACAATTAAGTTTAAGTTTCGGGTCCGGGCCCGTATTCTTGAAATTCACCCGAAAAAGTCGCCGATAATTTTGTAGTGAAATACGTCATTTCAGTCGAAAATTTAATTATTTCATACCAAAGTCATCGGTGACTTTCCGGTGAATTTCAAGAATACGGGCCCCGTATTGTTGGAATTCACCCGAAAATGTCGTCGGTGACTTTTTACTAAAATACGTTAATTTAGTCGAAAAATTAAATTGCTTTATTCTTCGATTAATCAGAGACAATCGATCAATCGAAAATTTATTTTCTAGAATAATTGTGAACTAGACCTATAAAAATTTGAAACTGTGAAGTTTTACTGTCACAATATTAGCTGTCGCAAATCAACCATTTTACGACAGCGTAACTTAAGATTTTGCGACTGAAGCTCGGTTCACGAGATTTGTCCATAAGCAAGATGACAACTTAACAGAGTTAAAAATTTGTTTTCTGGGTAGACACAAAATTTTAATAAATGAATAAACACAAGTACACACATGTAGTCTTACTTTGGCAATTTTACAACAACAATGCCGTGTATTTTCATTCCGGAATGAAGAGATTCATTCCGCTGAGAAGTAGGAATAGCAAAATTCTCTTCTTCTCGTAGTTGTAGTGTTTACTACTAGAGTACATATATTAGATATATTTAGTTTTATGAGTTGGTAGTAAATAACAATTTTCAATTTTTCGATAAATCAGAATATTAAATTTTATTAATTATCATTTGGAATAATTATACCTTATTCAATAATTTGATATTATTATTTTATATTTGTTAAAATTCTAAATAATATATATGTATTTTAGAGCTTGGTACCAACTGTTGAAAGTAAAAAAAAAAAATTATTCTGAAGAAGAATTGCTCTTACTTTGGACAAAATTTCATTCCTATCCGGATAGGAATAACTTTTACCAAAGTAAGACGGCAACATATGATGATAACAAAAAACAACGTAAATTATTTAGAAATGTCAAAATAAGTAAAACCTAAATTAAGCATTGACCAGTCAGTCTTTAAGAATCCGTAATAAAACCTTACAGAATCTAACGAAAGTGTATTATTACGGAAATTTTGACAGATCGCCCAGCGAATCTTTAACACGATTTTACAAAAAAAAGTCAGAATATTTGTATTTATTATTTTTAATACATATGTACATATATGCAATAATTGTTTTATCATATTACACTACATAATATACTATGTACATGTTTAAAATGCATATAAAATATTATTTTAATTAAAACGAAAACATAAATACATAATATTAATTCACAAATATCACAAAACTGAATTGTTTTACTGCTTGACGTTTCTTCCTTCAGTTTGGGCGGTAGTTTTCGCTCTTGTTAAGCATTGACCAGTCAGTCTTTAAGAAATTTAGGTAAGAATGCGACCATAGGAAAATGCATGTTACTGACCAGCGAAACTTTAAGAACTTTTCGTTCAGTTTCATTAAATTTGAATTGTCATTTAACAATCTTTAACAAGAGCGAAAACTATCGCCCAAACTGAAGGAAGAAACGTCAATGTATTCAGTTTTGTGATATTTGTGAATTAATATTATGTATTTATGTTTTATTAATTAAAATAATAATTTAAATGCATTTTAAACATGTACATAGAATATTATGTAGTGTAATATGTATTAAAAATAATAAAATACAATTATTTTGAATTTTTTTTTTGTCAAATCGTGTTAAAGATTCGCTGGGCGATCTGTCAAAATTTCCGTAATAATACACTTTCGTTAGATTCTGTAAGGTTTTATTACGGATTCTTAAAGACTGACTGGTCAATGCTACAAAGATTGTTAAATTACAATTCAAATTTAACGAAACTGAACGAAAAGTTCTTAAAGTTTCGCTGGTCAGTAACATGCATGTTCCTATGGTCGCATTCTTACTTAAATTTCTTAAAGACTGACTGGTCAATGCTTCAGAGTAAGCTAAAATTTGGTATGGCGGGTATTACATTATCACATTTATATAATTATATAAATATAATTATATTTTTTTACAAAGGAAATACTGTTATATTTAGCTTCAAGAAGCTAAATATAACAATATTTCCTTTGTAAAAAAATATAATTATATTTATATAATTATATAAATGTGATAATGTAATATCCGCCTATGACTGAAATTTTGTGTCCAGCAAGATAACATATTTTTAACTCCGTTAAGTTGTCATCTTGGTTGGACAAATCTCGTGAACCGAGCCTGAATGGAGGATATACCCCTTAATATATTTAGTTTTATGAGTTGGTATTAAATAACAATTCTCATTTTTTCGATAAATCAGAATTTCAAATTTACTTAATTATCATTTGGAATTATTATACTTTATTCAATATTTTGTTATCACTATTTTATATTTGTTAAAATTCTAAATAATAAATTATATTTTAGAGCTTGGTGCCAACCGTTGAAAGTAAAAAAAAATTGTTCTTGGCTCTTGGGCAAAATTTCCTAGGGTTTGCAGCCCGGGTTACTCGATCCCGTGTTTTTCCAAATGTGATGAACCCGAAAATTCGAGTTTCTTACTTAAACCCGGATTTATATTTCAAAATAAATTCTATTCAAAATAGGGTTTCCAAAAGCTCCGGTTTTCAGGTTTGGAAAATCCTTAAACGCGGGTTAACCCGGGTTTTTGCAAACTGTATTTCTACCTGTGGCACTATTCTGGTTTTCCCGGGGAATTGCGAATTAGGAATTAATTTATTGTCAGTTTTTAATGTATTTTGGTTTTCTTTTTTCCAAAGCATACTGAGCGAATGATATTTTGTTCATGTTTTGGGAAAAAATAATTCCCAGCAAAATTTTTAGGGAAAAATAAACAACAAAATTGCTATGAAATGGAACTATTTTTCCCCAGAATTTAGTATGCTTTGGAAAAAAGAAAACCAAAATACATTAAAAACTGACAATAAATCAATTCCCAATTAGCAATTCCCCGGGAAAACCAGAATAGTGCCACAGAATAGGAATAACTTTTACCAAAGTAGGACGGCAAATGCTGAAATAGCAAATTCCATGTCAAATATAATTGCTGTGTTCCATTGGCCTGAGTAAACTACTCACAAGTACTTGTATCTACTCGCAACTACTCATGCTCAAACGATGGTGTAGTTGAGAAGTATAGTTATGCACAAAATTTACTGCAGAGGGATTTTAGTTTAAAAATTTCTAATAGATGCCTCTATACCAATTTTGTTTGTGTGAAATGTCATTTTTTTAACCCTAATCCAACCAAGGTGTGCCTTTTGGCTCATTTGATAAATGCATCGATTTTTAAAGTAATGTTAATTTAAGCTATAAACTTGTATGTATTTTATTTTGAAACATTTCCATACATTCCATACAAATACAACGTACTTGGCATTCTTTGCAAAAATTTAGTAAGAGGCGCTACACACCATCCAATTTGGTTGGACCGACGGTCGGCCCGACCAAATTGGATGTTGTCTACAGACGATCCAACTTACCATCCGATTTTTTGAATTTTGTTGTTGTTTCGTTTACACTATCAAATACACAATTAAAATAAATTTATTTTTACTTCTACAAAATAGCTGTACATACTCGTATTTACTCGTAAATGCATTAAAAAAAACGAAATACGCACATAAAGAGAGAATACATAAATATCCTCTTTTTCTATAAAAAAAATTTAAAATTTTTTCATTTCTTTTCTGTTGTTTTGTTGTTTACCCTATGAAATTCATAACATAAATGATGAAATATCGTCCGACAAATCTACACACCATCCAACTTGGTTGGTTGGTTGGTCGGTTGGATGGAATTTCCATCCGACACATCCAACTTAATTTTATCGGACCGACATGCATACACACGATCCAATTTTACATCCAATCCAACCAAATCGGACCAACCAACCAACCAAATTGGATCGTGTGTAGCGCTCTTAAGTTATTTGAGTAGAATTTGAATTTACTGACATAACAAAAACATGCTGGTTGGATTAGGGGTAAAAAAAAAAATTTTGTTTATGTTTGTGATACGACACGGCAATTTTTAAATCGCAAAATTATTTTAATTATTTTGTTGTTTAATGTTTTATTACATATTATTATTAATTATTATTAATGGAACAACGTGTTTTTTATCAAAATCTACCAGATTTATGTAAATTGAGGTTATGTTTTACTACTGTCACGAAAATCCGCGTTCCATGGACATCTACTCACAACCACAAGTACTTGCTTGCAAATAGCAAATTGTTTCCAAATTTCCAATAGAACACTACAAATGTACAAAAGTTGTTCACTCGTCAAAAAAACATCTCCGAGCAGAAAATAAGCGAAAAGTTAAGTGATATTTTATGCCTACCCTCGTTTTCTACTCCGAATCAGTTTTTTGTTCCAACTTGAAAATCGTATTTTTGTCAAAAAAATATTAGTACTTTTCTACGTTGTGCATATTTTAATATTTAAATGATAATGTGGAACAACTTTCGCAGGTTTACCAGACTTTCAATAACGCCTCTTTTAATAAATTTCGGGGAAAGATAGAAAAATACATGTGTATGCCCAAAACTGAAATAAATAATTTATTTATAATAAATTCTGGAAAAGGGGGAATTCGATTTATTTAATAAATTATCAAGCTACCATCGACTGAGGCAAACCGAGAAAGCGTAGCAGAGATTTTATTTAAAATACTTTTTCATGATGTCGACTTTCATTTTGAATAAGAAACAAAGTTTTAGAGTCACTGGAATAGTTTTGGTTTTTTATGAGAAACAACCCTATAGAAGTTTTCTATTTAATAAAAATGTATGTACTCACTATTTTCTATAACTACAAGACGATTATAGATTATTATCGGACAATTTGTTATAATCGTTTTAAAATCCGTCGCAGAACTATTTGTTACAAAAAACTGTTACAAGCAAAATTATAAATTCGTTAATAAAGCAAAATGTTTTGCATCTCAATCAAAATTCAACAATTCTGATAAATAAATTCGAACGTACACAAAATGACACGACACAAGATATACACGGTATTTGATTGACTGAAAAAAACTAAAGACATTACGATATTTTATAGACTGCCCGCCAAACAAAGCGATTCGTTTACGATACGAAAACGATGTTTGATGTTCATATAAAATATCGTTTACGAATCGTTTTTACGATTCGAAATCGATACGTTTACGAATCCAACGTCCCATGATAATTAAAATTTTTTACGAATCGGAATATATCGATTTTTGCGTTACGTTTGCGATACTTATTTTTCGTATCGGAAACAGACCTAATTTTGCGATCAATTTACAAATCTTATTTTTCGAGTTGATTGCGATGATTATTAGCAAATATAAAAAGCGTGTTTTGTATCTTTTATAATATGATTATTTTTTATTTATTTATTTAAAATATATGAATAATTACAATACAAATTTATTTAATTTTTTATTTTAATTTAATTTTAATTTTATTTATTTCAATACAGCATCTAAAATATATATGTATCAAAATAATAAACTTAAATGGTTTAATAATATAATTATATAGGTGTATGTACTTACTTTGCGAACCTCACAACACAAAATACATTTGAATAACTTTAATTTTCTTTTAACACAAATATGTCCATCCGCTTTTGTGTTAGAACTTAAATGGCTTGAATTGTGACGTACGTGATTTTGTGTATATTATAGTATCGTTTACGTATCTATAACGTATCGTTTTTTACGATTCGCATTTTTTGTTTAGCGGGTGGAAACAAGAAAACGTCAAGTGTATGAAATTCTGTGCGAAAAGAGAAATTTAAGGGTGAAACGCACCGAGCAGCAATCAGCAGATTTATACAGTGAAAATCCTCTAAGGCGGAACTCAACGGGACCGATAAATTTTTCCGACTTACAGGATTTTTCCGCGTTAAATGATTTTGACAGTTCAACAAAAAATTTTTTAAATACATATTAAATTATTTATGCATGTATGAAATATCAAAAAATTCCAAAAATTGTATAAAATACTAGCTCCTGCTGTTTATTTCATTTTTTACACACATAGGAAAATTTATAATAAATGAAAATCATTAACATGAAAGAATATAATGTATGTACATAATAAAAATGTGTACGTAATTTTGATGTGATACATTGAACATTATCATAAATTTCTATAAAACTACTTAAATTTATTAATTTAATAATAATAAGTAAAGTACATAAGCACAAAAAATTGGTGGTTCTCACTCTACATTTTCAATTTGACATTCTGTTTTTTAAATCAGTTGATGTTAGCTACAATTCCGTGTTAACGGAGTTAAATTAATTTTTTTGTACTAGAAATCACGATTCCTTCCGCGTCTCAGGATTTCCTTCATAAAGGGTCAAAAACACATGGAAATCAGGTGGAAAGGAAATTGTTTTGTTAATTTTTTACGCCATGAATGATTTTCCGTAATATTGGATTTCCGCCTTAGGTGATTTTCTGTACATATTGGGCCCGATTCTTAAACGATAAAATTCACATTACAGTGAAAAGCCGGAATCTGACCGGAGCGCAAAATTTTCCGGCTTTCAGGATTTTTTCGTCTTTAAGGACTAGTTTTTTTTTAATTTTGGGAAAATGCTTTATTTTGTAAGTATTTCTAAATAGATTAATTTAGGCAGTATATCTGTGTGCTCTAACGTGTAAAAAAATCCTATTTTCTTCAAATAAAATTTCATAATATTTGAGATTATTACACGCATACATAGTATTTTTTTTTAAATTTAGATTTTTAATTTTAGTTTGGTATACATTTTATCTATGTAGATAACGTAAAATAATAAACAAAATAAATGCACTAAAATGATTGAAAAAGTTGTATAAATCCACTTTATAGAAGTCTAATGGCGAAAATACATTAAATTTTTGAACTAGGTTAGGTTGAAGTGGCTGCTATCGCACACTTAGGCCAGCAGTGACCCGTTGTGATACCACAGGATCCCATCTCCCCATTACTCCCGTTGAAACCAACCAGAGCTATTTATATAGCGTAATAAATGTCGCACTCCACAGTCCGCGAGTTCCGAAAGGCTCTCCATACCGTACACACCCAAATACTTATGCCTTCTGTATGATAAAGTCTCCTCCTCCTCTTCGTCCATGCAACTTCTACAAAAGTCATTCGTCTGTATCCCCAGCCTTCTCGCATGCTCCCCAAAAAGGCAGTGACCTGTCATTATCCCTACGACCCATCCTATTTCTTGTCTTCCCAGGGATATTAGTACCTTGGAGCGCCGCAAGTCCAGTTTTGGCCAAACCTGCTTTGCTACCCAGCAATCCATTAATCACTGCACTCCAGAGAATGGGGGACATTACACCTCCTTGTGGGGTTCCTCTAACCACCCGTCTTCTAATCTTGGACTCTCCCATCTCCGAGGTAATAGTCCTGCTTACCAGCATCTGATTTATTAACCTACTTATAGAGCAGTCCACCTTCAAAAAAGACAATCCTTCCATGATCGCCTCCGTTTTTACATTATTAAAAGCACCCTCAATATCGAGAAATGCTACCATGCAAAACTCTTGCAAGTAAATTGATTTCTCAATTGTGCGTACTAGATCGTGCAGAGCTGTGTCCACCGACTTTCCCTTACAGTACGCATGCTGCGACATTGCCCAATTCCTGGGGTCAATTCTTGATCGAATAACCACATCTATCAACCTTTCCAGGGTTTTCAGCAGAAAGGATGATAGAGTTATAGGCCTCAAGTCCTTTGGATGAGCATGTGAGCTCTTTCCCGATTTCGGGATAAAGACTACTTTGACCTCTGTCCAATTCCTAGGAATATAGACTAGTTTCAGACATCCCCTGAAGATAACCTCTAGCCAGGGGATGATGGCTGCCGAGTTCTTTTGAATCTCTGCTGGTATAATCCGATCCGGGTCCGCCGATTTATAAGGCTTAAAACCCTGCAGCGCCCACCTGATCCGCTCTCTATCCAATATGCCCTCCATATCTATTGGAGGTGTTCCTCGATGAGCTCCAGGCTCCATCGAGTCATCAAAGCTTCCCGGAAAGTGGGTATCGATGAGAAGCTCCAACGATTCCGCACTTGAAGCTGTCCATGACCCGTCTGGTCTAATTAAGTAACTAGGACTAGTTGGGTTAGTAGATAGAATCTTCCTAAGGCGGGAAGTCTCAGAGACTTCTTCCATTCTACCACAGAAGAGTCTCCAAGATCCCCTGTGCCTTCCTCAATTCTTTTTTTGTACTTTCTTAGGTCCTCCTTATAGGAGTCCCAGTCCCGTACATGCCTCGTGTTCTTTGCCTTATTAAAGGCTGTCCTACACACCTTTCGAAAGGTCTCCAACTCCATGGACCACCATGTCGGTTTCTGCCTGCCCCTTGGCTTTATCAGGGGCAAGAAGCATTAAAGGAAAGATTGCATGCTTTTGTGACAACATCCACAATGCAATTCAATTCTTCCACTGTCTCCGGAAGTCTGGGGACCTCCGGCAATAGTTCCTCCAACACCTCCCCGTATTTCTCCCAGTTTGTCCTTCTAGGATTCCTGAACGGCTTCTGGGTACCCGGGTGTATGTTAAGGTTATAAGTTATATATTGATGATCAGAGAATGAGTGCTCCTTCGCCACTCCGCCCACTCTCCATCCCCTAATCAACTGAAAAATAGTATCCGAGGCGAGGGTCACATCTAGAACCTCCTGCCGATTACTAATGATAAATGTCGGTTCCTGCCCAACATTGCAGACTGAAAGGTTAGTATTTAATAAGTAATAAAAAAATAACTCACCCCTCTCATTAATATCAGTGCTCCCCCAAATTGTGTGATGCGCGTTTGCATCACATCCGAGTATCACACCAATCCTATTTTTCCTTGCTTCTCGGATCAGGTCCCCCAGGTTATTCGGCGGGATCTCCTTCTCCCGATCCATATACGCAGAGACCAGCCAAAACTTGTCTCTGCCAACCTCCATACTGATCGCAATAACGTCACCACTACTGTATTGAGAAAGTAGAAAAATTTTTAAAGAATTTTTGAACTAATTAATAATAATATTAAGAGCTATTGCACACACAATGAAGGAAGAAGGAAAATTTTGACATTTATTTTTGTTTATTTTTCGCGTCCGAGGATTCCAAAATTATAAGTTAGTACTGAGAGGCGAAATTTCGTCCGCGTCTCAGGAGTTTTCGCGTTAAAGGTTAACTTAACGGGGATATTTTTCGATATTTTTTCGCCTCTCACAAGTTTTCGCGATAAGTGATTTACGGCTTTCAGGATTTTCACTGTAGTACAAAAAGAATGCATTCCCAAGTATTTTTACATCCGAAATTTTTTGTATTTTTCTGACATTTAGCTGAAAACATGAATTTTTTTTCCGAATGTTGGCCAAAAAAATCGGAAAATGATGAAATTTGGTTTGTAACTTTTTTTTTCATCATTTTCCGATTTTTTTGGCCAACTTTTATAGTAAATCTTATAATAAGTCGGACATTATTGCTGAAAAAAATTGGTGATGAATTCAGTTTTGTTATACTTGGGTTCTGAATATTCCGAATAAATAAAAGAACCCAAGTATAACAAAGCTGAAAACATGAATTTTTTTTCCGCATATTGGTACAAAAAATCGGAAAATGATGAAATTGGGTTTCCAACTTTTAACACAGCAAAGATGGTGGCGTTGGTGTCTACTTTTTTATTTTGTGTTTACAAATTTTACAACTTTAGTTTTATGTGAGACGCCATTAGGATTAGTTGTGTTTTGTTTTCACGTTTACTTAAATTTTATTTTTTGTGTTGTGAGATTATTTTTTGGTTTGTAGAATTTTTATTTTTGTGTTTGTGTCAATTGTGTGTACGAATTATTAATTATAATAAAATTAATTTATATTTTTAGATGAGCGCGAATTAGGAGAAATTTATGGTTACAAAATTATTTTACAATATGAAGGCGACGTTTTTGTGAGTTGGATATACATATCAGCTATTTGGTTTTACATTCGTTTTTTTTTTTACTATTACATAATTAATTTAAAAAATTGTAATATTAATATATTAATAAAAAAAAATTATGTTAATAAAATTTAAAAAAAAAAAAAAAAATATTATTATTTAAATATGTATGGATGTATGTATGTACAGTGGAATTTCCCTTCCAAAATTTATATTATAAGCCACGCCCATTTCTTGTGCGACATAACCTCACTTTTTTTCTCATCATTTTCCGATTTTTGTGGCCAACTTTCATAGTAAATCTTAGAATAAGTCGGACATTATTTCGGAAAAAAGTCGGTGATGAAATCAGCAAAGTGTCAGAAAAATCCAAAAATTGTCGGATATAAAAATACTTGGGAATGGAGTAAGAAAGGAATAGAAGGAATGGAATGAATCACTGTGTTCCATTGGAAACAATTTGCTACTGCCCTCTAAACATGGTGAACTAAAAATGAATCAAAAATGAACTCTGTCTTATATGACTGAGTTCATTTTTGATTCCCTTCACTGATTCGAAAAAGAATTAAAATAGATCATTTATGATTTAGGCTGTTTCCGAAACCAATACTTATTTTGTGGAATCTAACTTATTCAATGTAATTTCTTATGCAATAAGTTAGGTTCCACAAAATAAGTATCGGTTTCGGAAAGGGCCTTACACTCTAGACAGACACAAAGTTAATCGCGATTTTCATGCATTCCGATTATCAAAAATCGCGTTGTGAAAACGAAATAATCCAGTTTTTGTGAAGATTGTGTAATGACAGTCGTCTGTCATTACACGATTTTCACCTAAACCGGATTATTTTGTTTCCACAACGCGATTTTTGACAAAAATGACAACTGAAAATCGCGATTAACTCTGTGTCTGTCTACGGTATTACTCGTTGTATGATAATTAGAATCTTCGCCGAAGTTAAACATCATAAACCACAGCTCAGGAACGAATTATTTATGAAGTATAAAACAGAAGACAATTTGGAACCATTATGAAGAACCATAAATGAATCACTTTTGATGTAAAAAAAGAGTTAAAATCAAATTGTTTATAAGTCATTAATAAATCTCAAATGAAATAGAAGAGAAGCATTTATAATTCAAAAATGAGTCATTAATAATATAGATTATTGAGGTATTTGTGAAGTGCGTATAACAAATGATTTAATTATGAATTAAAAATGGATTGGAAATAGATCTGTATTATATATATATATATATATATATATATATATATATATATATATATATATATATATATATATATATATATATATATATATATATATATTGATGTATATATATAATAGCGCAAAACAATTACATTTTGAAAGCAATAAAATTATTTTATTTACAAATTTTAATATTACATCTTTCACCCAAATATTATGATTGGAGCAAGCGAATTTAGGACTGGTCTACAGGTAAGTTGACTCCAACCATCAGAATCAGAATTGGAGGAAGCTGTATGCACTGGTAAGTTCATTAATTGACATCTATCTAGTTATTTCCGAATATTCCTCAACACCTGATTGGAGAAAGCCGTTACGACAGGTAAAGTCGTTGGACGAATTTAATTTTATTTGTTAACTCCAGACTGCTTTTATACATGTTCTGCAAAAAAATAAAAATAATTATTGTTATAAAAAATAAAATTAGTTTAAATAAAATAATATAAAATGAGCTGAAAAATCAAACTGTAAAATACAGGAACTGCGGAAAGTGATCGTTGAGACAAATCAAAAACCAAAAAAAATAAATGTTGAAATCCAGTTAGTTCTATGTAAAATCAATGTATTAAATCAAAAAAAAAAACTAAACTAAACAATTTTTACGAGCACGTTTTTACTTTTAACCACTTTGACTTAATACATACGAATGAGGATGTTATAAAAAATGAACAAGAAGGAGGAAGAGGAAGTACGATATTTTGTTCGTCGCGACACGATCTTGTAGTATCCGATTTTGATACGAAACATTTTCCTTTTTTGTGATGCAAAAATGAGTTCTTTTCGAATTAATAAAATTGAATCAGATTTTTTGATGTATAGTTGAAATGAATTCGAAGTCCGTTGAAACATCAATTTTAAATCAAGAAATATGAAGAAAGGTATTCCATTTTTAATGATCTAAAAACGACTTAGATTTTTTGAATCATTTTGTTGATTCAAAAATAATTATTATTTTTGAATTTGAATTTTGAGTCTATTTAAATTCATAAAAATTGATGAGTTTTCTTCATGTTTAGTGGAACGTTTATGATTCAGTTTCGATTTCTTTTTATGATTCCTATTTTTGATTCATAATTGATTCTTTTTTGAATTTCATTTACGAATCATTTGTAAATCATTAAAAATGAGGCGAAATTTTGAGTCAACGACATGGGCGTCATTTTTTCTGAATCAAAAATGATTTATTAATGATGCATAAAATACGAATTAAATATTTGAGTTAAAAATTAGGAACAATTTAAATCATTTATATTTCAAAAAAATGGATCTGGTTTTTTGCATAGAGGGTGCTAAGTACTTATGAGTAGATGTCCAATGGAACGCAAATTTTCGTTACAGTAGTAAAACATAACCTCAATTTAAATACAACTAACTAGTAGATTTTGACAAAAAATACGTTGTTCCATTCCGTGTGTTCGCTGATGGCTTTTTGACAGAAAATACCCGAGTTTTTTGACAGATTTTACCCCCGCAAACTTCACTTCAATAAAAAACTCGGGTTTTTTTTTATGACATCAGCGAACAACTTTTTTACTTGACAAATAATTTTGGTGTTTTAAATGTCAACATTACATATTATTTTAATATTTTTTATTAATTTCCTTATTTAAATCGAAGAATTTCATATTATTTTAATTTAAATCTTTCAATTCATCGAAATTTTGGATTTTTTTACGCCGATAAAAGTAATAATTTTCGGTTGTCAAAAAAACTCCAAAAAAAACCCAAGTAAAAGTAGAGTTAAAAATACACCGACTCTTTTTATGCGTTCGTTTTTTTTGCTCAAAAAAACGAACGCATAAAAAGAGTCGGTGGTCATCAGCGAACACTAGGATTAATAATAATTAATAATAGTAAGTAATAACACATTAAACAACAAAATAATTAAAATATGTTTGCGATTTAAAAATTGCTGTGTCGCAGCACAAACATAAACAAAAAATTTTTTTTTAACCCTAATACAACCAACATATTTTTGTTATGTCAGTAAATCCAAATTCTAATCAAATAATTTACTAAATTTTTTCAAAGAATGCCAAGTATGTTGTATGGAACACACAAATTTATAACTAAATTAACATTATTTTCAAAATCGTTGTATTTACCAAATGAGCCAAAAAGGCACTCGTTGGTTGGATTAGGGTTAAAAAATTACATTCCACACAACTAAAACTGATATAGAGCCATCTATTGGAATTTTTTGAACTAAAATCGCTCTACCGATAATTCTATGCGTAACTACTTCTCAACTACACCATCATTTGAGCATGAGTAGTTGCGAGTACTTACCCTCTATGCAACAAACCAGATCCAATTTTATGATTCACAGCTGTAGTCTGAGCGAACATAAAAATAATTCATTTATAAATCATATAATTGATTCATAATTTACGTTTCATAAATGGATCATTTCGATTCGCAAAAAGTGAACTTCATGATTTTCGAATCACATCATTTAAAAATTAGAAATAATTTTTTATGATTTAAAATTGAATTGAGAATGAGCTTCACAAATTGTTCAATACAAAATCATTGAAATGATTTAAAATTTTTGATTCAACAACGAATCATTTTCAATTCACAAAATTAAACCTAAAATTCAACACACTTCTAAAAAATAATTTATAATTAATTAATTTGAAAATAATACGTGTGAATGTACTTAAAACAATTTTCTTTTACTTTAAATTGCATTTTAAAATAGAACATTTTCTATGATTTAAAACAAATGTGTTAATGAGCTTCATAAATTCTTCATTACATCATCATCGAAATGATTCAAAATTTTTCTTTCAATAACGAATCATTTTCAATCCTCAAAAAGTGAAGTAATTCTAAAATCACTTTAATCTGAAAAACCGTCTATAATTATGGAAGGGGCAAATGAAATAATTACAATATTCACAATTCTTCTGTTGAAGTCTTCATTGTGTGTAGTAAAACTGTGTAGTAAAGTCAAAGTACGAACATTCTAGTTCGAAATTATAATTGTATTTTTTAATTTTTTACATAGTAATAAACTAATCATTTTTTTTTTTTTTTTTTTTGAAATGAATGCATTGTATTTCAAAATTATTAATGTCAATCCAAAACATTTGGATCATTAATTGCATTGTAAGTATTAAATTTTTTTTAATTTATTTTATTTCATAATATCGTGAACAAATATATATATCTTCCATGCGGTTTCAATGAAACGCCATGCGATGCGATTACCATGTAATTTTCCATTTATATTAATTATAGTATTTTATAACTAAAATTAACTATTATATTTTTATGTATATTTTATTACTACATTAGTTTACTACATTATTGAATAACAATTTATATTAATCATATAAATAAATTTTATTATTATATTACTACATGATTGAATAACAAAAATTAACTATTATATATAAATATTTATATTGTATCAATTTTATTATTACTACATATGTTAATATGTTATAATAATTATATTATTATTATATATTAGTTTATAATTAACTATTTTATATATATTGTATTATATTTTTATTTAAAATTAATAAATAAATGGTTTGTGTAAATTAATAATTTTAACTGTTTTTTTGACTCGTATTGGAATCCTTTTTATCCACATTTATACTACATAAATGAATCCATTATTATACATCATATATGACTTATAATTGATTCATAAACGAATCAAATTACGATTCATATTAAACTTCATATATGATGCATAATTAATCCTAGAGAGATTCATTTTTTACCTCATATTCGAACCACAAATGATTCATTATTAATTTCCTTATTAATTCATTTTTTAAGAATCATTTTTACGGGCTCTTTTTTAAACTTCATAAATAATTCCTAATTGATTCGTTTTTTATGATGAAATACTTCGTGTGGATTCTAATTATCATACAACGGGGGAATCAAAATGGTTTCGTGTTTAACTCATTTAAGTGAATCAAAAGTGAACTCCGCCATATAACGCTGAATTCATTTTTGATTCATTTTTAGTTCACCATGTTTAGAGGGTATGAATAGTTTACTAACGCCAATGGAACACGCTTAATAAAAGAACGATTTACATCATTTTCGGAATGTCCGGAATATCCAGAACGAATAAAAGAAAACACCCTTTATATGAACATCAAACATCATTTTCGTATCGTAAACGTATCGCTTTGTTTAGCGGGAACCCGAAAGAATTTGACATTAGTAAAACCAAAACAAAACAAAATTTTTTGCTGTTGCTTTGACATTTAACAGCTAAAACAAATATAATGTAAAACTTGTTTGACCAAAGCAATACACCATAAATGGATGTAGAAGAATGTCGCAATAAAATTTGGTGTCGAATGTGTTTTTACTCTTTTTTTACATTCCCATTTTACTTTATTTATTTTCTGTTTAATTAGTGTTTAATCAAAAATCTAGTTTAATAAATTTTTCATTATACTGAAATAAAGTAATTTTTCACTACTGAAATGAATAATGCTAATAATTTAAAGGAGAAACTTTATGATTTGATGTGTAATGAAAGGAGGTTCGTGTTTGTGCAAGAAGTCAAATTAATCGTTTGAACCTTTATTTTACTTATAGATCAAATAGCCTGTGGTCAAAGTATGTCGGGCTTTCCGTCGCAATTGGATTTCACCATCTCTTCACAACCACCAAATGTAGTCGATGCGATAACTTTGAGGAATGGACCACTATCCTCGAGGATAATCTTACTTACAAGTTACTTTGTAATTTTTGTCAGTACAACAATTATTGCAATGAAATTATGGAATTCGATGTCACAAGTGCCTCCGAAATTTTAACGTCATTTCTAACAAATTACCACCCTCAAATTGTAGCATCATACATAAAATTCACGATCATCACGCTGAAGCTATTCTATATGAAGTCCATCCCCTATCAACTGGAAAATCCTTTTAACATACTCGAGTCGATAAATCGAATAGAAAGTTATGACTATATACTGATGGGGTCTGAGAATGATACTCTTATAGCAGATTTGTACTCTGACGAGGAAAACGCAGGTTTGGAGAAATACCCAATTCTTTATATAACAACCAAGACACGGATTAATTTACGGTGTTTCTTATATGCCATGAGATTTTTGGCCGAAAGTGATCACAATACTCGGAGATTATGTTTACTCAAAGAATTAAATAAGATAGCTAGTATGGCAATCAAATATAAAAGTAATTTGGTTTTAGGCGAAAATTTAGAAAAATTTATTACTATTGCTGACTTAAAACAACACAATTTGTTGAATTTGGAAATCGTATCTTGTCAGCGGCTTAAAAGTTACGAGAGCTCATTAAAACATGATCAGCATAAATGCAGTAGTTCCACAAGCACCAGCCAAGTAAAAGAAGTGTCCACACTTCTGATGGAAATAACAGAAAAGTGTCGCAAAATTTGTGCAATCGTTAATAATCATTTGGTGAAAATAATCGAAACAGACAAGCTGAATGTTATGCACGATTTTCAGAAAATACATAGAATTCACCAAAAATTATTAACAGCTTCCATTTGGATTATGGAGCTGTGGAATACACCATTGATGTGGTGTTTATTAGGATTCGATGAATATAACTACGCAGATTAGAAGAAAAGTGAAGTGAAAAGGTTGTAGTTCCATTCAAACGCAAGTGCAGGTGAATCACATTTGTGCCTTTCAAATTTATTTATTCGATTTCTTATTAATTCTCATCGTCGTTATAATTTATGTATATGTATTTTAAAATGTATTTTTGCTTTACGTTACATATTGGGTGCATCCAGCGCACTTAGAGTCTACTAATGATTAAAATTACCAGCTCTTAAAATGTGAACAAAATGCCTTTTTTTTTTTGAGTAAATGTAGACCTAGAGCCCTGCATCTGGGGTGACATATAACATCAGTTTTTTCAATTCGTTTTAGAACTTTACCCCTTGTTTCAAGAATAAAATTGTATTTCACTTTTTCAATTAGGTATGCTTTTTCTGCTACCTCAGTGCGAGTTTACGTTAATATTCTGTTCAAAAATTTTCAGCAGGAAACAATTGTGGTCAAAAACAAAAGGTAAACCCCAGTGCTGAGATGTTCTAACATCAAGAGCGCTACACACCATCCGATTTGGTCGGACCGACCGTCGGTCCAACCAAATCGGTTGTTGTCTACAGACGATCCGACTTTGACAATATTTTATTTATTTTTTGTCACACAAACGAATTCACGCGATTGAATTATGTTTATTTTACTTTGTTGTTCTCGCTCTGAAATTTTACACATGACTAAAGAAAAATATCGCCCGACAACACTACACACTATCCGATTTAGTTGGTTGGATGGAATTTCCATCCGACACATCCAACCTTCATTTGTGTGTAGTGTTACCACTCGGAAAAATACAAATGTATCCAGATAGACCAAAAAAATGTATCCAAATGTATCCAATTCGTTTTCTCAATAAAAATAGTTGTTTTGCTATTTTGATACGATTTATTTATTAATAAAATATATTTCTCGGTTCCTCCGTTTAAAATTAACGCTTTTGAATTAAAAAATAAAATCACTGCGTCACAAAACATTGGTATACCAATACCTATAGAACTATTCTAACAACTATTTTGAAAAATTATTTTGCTTAATTAATTTTTGTTGCTAATTGATAAAAGTAAAAAAAATATTCTTGGTTGTTACTTTGAGCAAAATTTTCATTCCTGTTCTAATTCCTTTTGCAGTTACCAAAGTACGGCGCATTTTAAAAAATTGCGGATTTTTAACTATACTGCTAACATAAAAATTAAAACGTTATTTAGCACTTAAATTGTGTTCGGTCCGCTCCATACTTCGCTTGCCTTATTATAGTTTATAGCGATGTTTTCCTCAAGTTCATATAAAAGCTCTTTTTCCATACATAATTGAATCTATTGTTGCTATAAAAAGTCGATTCTCAGAGCATTCACAATGAAAAAATTTTTTACTTGCAGGTTTGTATGAATTTCCAACATAATGAAGAAAAAATTTTGTTCGTTAAGTTGGAAATTCATACAAGCCTGTGGGTCGGTGGTGAGAAGTTTTTGCATTGTGAATGCGCTATATTTGTCCTTTTGGTTTTAGTAACATGCAAATCAGAAAATTCTTCCTACCGCGGCTGAACTATACTCTTTACATATGAGGTAAACTCATTAATACAATATACAACTATAAAATGAAATGTTTCTCAGGATTACTACCAAACTTCCCCTGAAATATGAAATTTAAAATGAAATTTTTTATTTGTATCCAATTGTATCCGCCAATACAAAAATGTATCCATTTTGGCCTATTTTAATCTTTTGCGTATCCAAGTATTCGAAGATTTATAAAATGTTGTATCCAAATGGTTACAATTGTATCCAAGTGGTAACACTGGGTGTGTAGCGCTTTTAACTTTCGATTCGTTTTCGATAGTATTTTGTCTCTTGTAACAAGAACAAAATTGTACGCTATTTTCTTCTTTCATTACAATTTTTCTAATGCGATCTCAGCCTTCTGTATACTTTTCCTTTTCTTCACATCGATAAAATATCGCAAACAAAAGTTTTTGTGATAAATACTGGCTTTACACCGTAGATAGTATAATAGCAAAATAGTATAATACTATTTTGCTATCCGGTGTAAAACTGATGTTTTGATAGTATAATAGCAAAAATAAAATATAATATTTAGATTTGATAGCTATCAAATTTTAATACCTATTATATTTTATTTTATTTTATTGTAGAAGGAAAATTTTGACAGCGGATTATAGATAAATTAGTCTAGAAATGTTTTTGTGTATTTTGAAATTATTCTTTTTCATTATTTTGTTATAATTTCCTGTTTTTCATGAATATTTTATGCGGTGTAAAACCGACTACGGTAGATAGTAAAATAGTATTATACTATTTTGCTATTATACTACCTACGGTGTAAAGCCAGTGATAGAGTGATGAATGAAAGTAGAAATGAATGCTGTGTAACATAGAATGATGTTTTATGTTACACAGCATTCACAATGCAAAAACTTTTTACTTTTGATTTACAGGTTTGTATGAATTTCCAACATAACGAGCAAAAATTTTTATTCGTCAAGTTGGAAATTCATACAAACCAAAGGCAAAAGTAAAAAGTTTTTCATTGTGAATGCAGTGTTAGCATGCTGAGATCACATTAGAAAAAGCTTAATTATTCAAAAGTCGGAATAGTTTACAATTTTATTCTTGAAAAGAGAGACATGAATACTATAGAACATCGAAAAAAGTGATGTTAGAACATCTCAGCACAGCTATTTCATAATTTTTCTAGAGAGTTAGAAAAAGATGTACATAATTCATTTTTTACTTATGCCGTCTAAAGTTGCTGTGGCTTGCGACCACAGCCTTTGGCTACAAGGCATTACCACTTAAGTCAAATTTAGTGGGGTTAGAGGAGAGATTGAAAACGTTCAATCTTTAAAAAGGTAAAACAGCTTAACAGAGCATTCACAATGAACACTTTTTTTACTTACAGGTTTGTATGAATTTCCAATTTAAAGAACAACAATTTTTGCTTGTTATGTTGGAAATTCATACAAACCTGTAAGTAAAAAGTTGTTTCATTGCGAATGCATTGTAACAGAGCATTCACAATGTAAAAACTTTTTACTTTTGAAATAGCATTCACAATGCAAAAACTTTTTATTTTTTACTTACAGGTTTGTATGAATTTCTAACTTGACGAACAAAAATGTTTGTTCGTTATGTTGGAAATTCATACAAACCTGTAAGTCAAAAATAAAAAGGTTTTGCATTGTGAATACTCTGTGAGTTACAGGTTTGTATTAATTTCCAACATAAGAGCAAAAATTTGTGTTCGTTAAGTTGGAAATTCTAAACCTGTAAGTAAAAAGTTTTTTGTTTTCATTGTGAATGCTCTGTAAAAGTCGACTTAAAAGCGCTACACACCATCCGATTTGGTCGGACGCTCGGACCTATTTGGTTGGGTTGGATGTAAAATCGGATCGTGTGTATGCATGTCGGCCGACAAAATTAAGTTGGATGTGGCGGATGGAAATTCCATCCAACCGTCCGACCAACCAACTAAATCGGATGGTGTGTAGTGTTGTCGGATGATATTCTTTTTCTGTCGTGCGTAAATTTCAAATCGAGAACAACAAAGGAAAAATAAACATATTTCAACCGTGTGAATCTGTGTGTGTGTGACAAAAAAAAAATATTGTCCAAATCGGATGGTAAGTCGGATAGTCTGTAGACAACAACCGATCTGGTTGGACCGACGGTCGGTCCGACAAGTTGGATCGTCTGTAGCGCTTTTTAGGCTTGTCTCATGATTCAACAAAAACCCAGGTTAGCTCGAAATATGTAAACAAATGGCCACCTTTTTTTTTTGACGTCACCCAATTTCTTTACGTGTAAATTACAACAACAAATAAAAAAACGAAAAGTAAAAAAAGAATAACTTACATATTTATCGGAATTGCATGACGTCACGAATGTTAGAAGTATAATTTCCATATTATTTTACATCATAGTAGTACAATATTATTCTATTGTTTTTCAATGTTCTTTTTTCTGTCTCTGATCGAATACATATTAAAATAAAATAAATATAATTCGAATTAAGCAGAGTTTGTTTGCATTGAGATTCCAACAGGTTATGGGCCCAGGGATCGCTTGTGATTAATAGTTACATATTAAAATTATAAAAATCCGCGCAAACAAAATCATGGCTGCTTCTACGGACAAGTACACCATTCCAAAATTAAATGGTGACAATTACTTTAACTGGAAGTTTCGTATTGAAATGCTGTTAAAGAAGAAAGACGTATGGGCAGCAATCATTGATGAAGAACCATCTCCCGTTACCCCAATTTGGAAGAAAACGGATGAAAAGGCTTTCTCTACGATTGTTCTCACAATCGATTATAGCCAGTTGCAACACGTTCGTGCATGCAAAAATGCCAAATCGGCATGGAATGCGCTGAAGGATTTTCATGGAAAAGATTCCGCTGGTAGCCGTGTACGCATTCTCCGAACAATAATGAGACAACGAGCCGACGAAGGCGCCAATATTGAGGAGCATGTTCAGAAAGTGACTGAACTTTTCCAGGAACTGTTATCTCTTGATAACGAAGTAAAAATCGAGTTTTTGATGTCCGCAACATTGTTGGGATCGCTACCAACTAGCTACGATAGCCTCATCACCGCACTCGAAGCCCGAAAAGTGGACGAACTAACCTCCTCTTTCGTTCGATCGAAAATTGTTGAAGAATATCGACGACGAAATGAGAGAGATGGCGGAACTACGACAGCCGCGCTGCAAGTAATGTCTTCCTATAAATCAAACAACGATCAACATATTCGCAAAGGTATCAATTGTGCGTTTTGCAAGAAATTTGGTCATGAGAAGAAAAATTGCCGCAAGTTCACGAAGTGGTTAAAGGACAAAGAAAACAATAAAAGCACAACAAATAATGCTAACATGATCGGGCAATTCAATAACAACATGTTGCTTGTTATCGGAAAAATTACTGGTTGGATTTTAGACTCCGGTGCTACGTGCCATATTTGTTGTGATGCGAAGTTATTTCAACTTGCCAAATAATCAGCTCGTCGATGGTATAAAAATACAAAAATGTAGTTCCACGTGTATCGTTGATTGTGACGTGTGTGTCAAGGGAAAAATGTCCCGCATACCCTTTCCAAAGGAGTCAACCAATAGAGCTACAGAAATTCTTGATCTCGTACATAGTGATTTATGTGGGCCGATGCAACACCAAACCCCAGGCGGAAAGAAATATTTTATAACATTCATCGATGATTTCAGTCGCTTCACAACAATTTATTTGCTGTCACAAAAATCAGAAGCTTTCGATGCTTTCAAACAATACTTCGAAATGACGCGAAATCGGTTTAATAAAAAGTTGAAAGTGCTTAGAACCGATGGCGGTGGCGAATATATGTTGAATGAATTTCAGCAATTTCTCAAATCACATGGCGTTCAAGTCCAACGCACAGCGCCCTATTCGCCACAGCAAAACGGTGTCGCCGAAAGGAAAAACAGATCATTGGTGGAGATGGCAAGATGTCTACTGTTTGATGCTGACCTTCCCAACAAATTTTGGGGTGAAGCAATTACGACTGCAAATTTTTTGCAAAACGTTTTACCTTGTAAAGGCATTGAGTATACCCCATTTCAATATTGGTATAGTAAAAAGCCGAACTATACAAACCTGCAACGTTTTGGAGCAAAATGTTTTGTTCGCATCCAGGATGCCAATCGAAGAAAATTTGATCCAAAAGCAGAAGAAGCCATTTTCTTTGGTTTTTCTATGGAGGCGAAAGCTTATAAATGCTACATCATGAGCAAAAATAAAATAATCATTTCAAGAGACGTTAAATTCTGTGAAGACATTAAATCCAAACTAACATCAAAAATTCCAATAAATGAGTGCGGGAAAGTTTCATACGCTGATGCTGAAATTCCAATTGTTCCATTGAGCAATGTTTCTGAAGTTTCCGATGCCGAATTAATCGATGATGGCACTGAAAACTATGAAGGTGCGCCTGAAATTATGCCAAATCAATCCGATAAACAAGTAAATTTAAACAGTGGAGTACAGGAACGACGATCTGATCGATCGACAAAAGCTATTCCGCCGAAAAGATTGATTACTGAAATTGAAATGGTAACACAATTTGGTTTTCTTGCTTTTAACGGTGAACCAGGGACATTCAATGATGCAATATCAAGTGTGAATAAAGATGAATGGATCGGAGCAATGATGAATGAAATAACCTCTCTTCATAAAAACGACACTTGGGAACTCGTCAAACTGCCAAGCAACCGCTCAGCTATTGGCTCTAAATGGGTTTATAAAATTAAATCCGATACGAAAGGCAATATCTACAAAGCACGACTTGTTGCTCAAGGTTTCAGTCAAAAATTCGGTACTGACTACGATGAGGTTTTTGCTCCGGTGGCTCGGCAAGCCACACTAAAAATCCTGTTATCAATTGCAGGGCACAAAAATTTACCAATTTATCATCTTGATGCAAAAACAGCTTTTCTAAATGGTAAATTGAATGAAACTATTTATATGAGGCAACCTCCAGGTTTTGAAATTGAAGGTAAGGAAGATTACGTGTGCTTGTTGAAGAAAAGTCTCTATGGCTTGAAACAATCTGCTCGAGTGTGGAATCAAAAACTCCATAACATTTTGATAAGCATGGGGATGAGACAAAGCAGCTTCGATGCATGTCTATACACATACAAAAATCAAAATCGTTTGTTATATTTGGTCATCTATGTTGACGACATCCTGATGACATCAGATTCTCAAACATCCCTCGAACACATAGAAGCAGAACTCAAAAAGCAGTTTGTGATCAACAATTTGGGCATTGTCACAAATTACTTGGGTATCCGTATCCAGAAAAATGGTTCTTATTATTTAATGGATCAAGAAAAATACGTTAATCATATCATTTCAGAGTTTGGTTTAAATGATGCAAAAATAAGCCAGATTCCATTGGACGTCGCATACATGAAAGATGACAGCAGCGACTTGCTTCCGAATAATGAAAGATACCGGAAAGCAATTGGATGTCTTCTGTATGTCGCAATAAACACACGTCCGGATATATCAGCATCCGTAACAATATTGGCTCAACGTGTTGCCCAGCCAAGGCAGCGAGATTGGCTCGAAGTGAAGAGAATCATCCGATATCTCAAGGGCACCGCATCGAACAAGTTGAAACTTGGTTATCACCAAGAAACACAACTTGTTGGTTTTTCTGATGCAGACTGGGGCGAAGATCGGCAAACACGCAGATCGAACTCTGGTTTCGTTTTCTTTTTTGGTGGTCCAATCAGCTGGGCGTGTAGAAAGCAAACTTGCGTTGCTCAATCGTCAACAGAAGCCGAATTCATCGCTCTTGCTGAGGCTTCAAAGGAATGCATGTGGCTACGCAACATTCTAGGAGATTTCTCTATTCCAATAAGCGGACCAACAACCATAAACGAAGACAATCAGAGTTGCATTCAAATCGTTCATGACGAAAAGTTCAATATGCGCACAAAACACATTGATATAAAATGGCATCATATCAAGGACAACATAACAAAGGGAATTTTGAGGATTGTATTCTGCCCGTCAGATGAAAATACTGCTGATATTTTAACGAAACCGTTACAAAAAGCTAAATTTTTTGAACTAAAATCCAAATTAAATTTGAACTAGAAGCATATTATCACCTATTGTACGGATTAAGGAGGAGACTTATTAGAAAGTTGATTCAAGTTTAATATTAATCCATACAACATTTTTTTCTTCTTTAATTCAAAAACTATAATTACCTACCATATGTAAATTAAGGAGGAGTGTTAGAAGTATAATTTCCATATTATTTTACATCATAGTAGTACAATATTATTCTATTGTTTTTCAATGTTCTTTTTTCTGTCTCTGATCGAATACATATTAAAATAAAATAAATATAATTCGAATTAAGCAGAGTTTGTTTGCATTGAGATTCCAACAACGAACACGTGGTTTGAAAAATCGAGCTAATCCCATTTCCATCGTACTCATCGAATTTCATCATAATCGGTTAAGAAATAACCGAGTTCGTTCCGATGTGGCCATATTCCAGAACTTTTTCCAAAAATCGTTTTAGAATTCCATTTCGTTTTAGAATCCCATTTGAAATAGCGAAGTTCCATCTTAATTCTTTCTTAAGCAGAAAGTATACTCGCATAAATAATCTACAATAAATAATTTATCCACATTTACCAGCGTTAAGTGGCAGATGTGTACATTAACCAAATTTAGTAGGTAAATGTAGGTTGAACTCACATTACCCAAAGTAGCAGGTGAATATGCACATTTACCGGCGAATCTGCATATTCGCCGCTCTATGCACATTAGCCGTAACATATACACAGTAAATTTTATTATTTGAGGCTATGTTAAATTTTTTATTTGTATTTTAGGTCAAGCAGAAAAAAAATACAAATTTACAACAATTCAAAGTTTTAACATTTAACAAAATAATAGTACTAAATTTTAAATTTTGCGCTGGTAACACGAGAAATAAATAGTACTAAAATATTGTTGACGATCGAAAGCAATAGTACTAATATGTTTGGCAGACGTTCAGAAAGAAGCGATCAAAAACGAAGGCGATGAAGCGATGGTCGAAAACAATAGTAAGGCCTCTGTTTTACCTTTTGAGCACAGAAATATAATCCAATCGACATATACTAAAGATACATGTTAAACCCAAAATTGATTGACTGAGTTATGACTGAAAGTGATCTGACTGAAACCACAAAGAAGAATATCAGAGGCTTCATACAGAACAAGGAAATGTCCAAAATCAAAAGCGCCAATTTTCTTTTAAACTATATTTTATAAGCTGCTACTGGAACCCAGCTATTCTTTTTTAGTTGAAAGTAATGCCATCTATTTTTATCTAGCAAAAGAAAAACAATCAAGCTATTTAAGACTGCAACAAAATGTTCCATCGTATCAAAAATATATATTTTTTGTTATTTTTTCTAAACAACTTTTCAGTATTTAAAATCTAAAAATTTTTTCAAGTGAAGTTAAAATTATTTAATTTTGTGATATTTCAACTATGCAAAATCAAAATATACAAACTTATTATTAGGAAATTATTGATTCATTTGCAATTATTAAAATCAAACACTTTTTGTTGCTTTCTTTTCTTACGTTACTGCGTTAATTAAAGTTTAAAGTTATAAAAACATACATTTATTTTGAATATTTCGATCAATACGAGTCTGGTTGGAAGAATCTTGCATTTTTTTATGATAAAAACTAAAAATTTGAGTATTTGTATATCTCGTACATAAAATCATATTTTTAGGAAACTTAGATAATTTTAAATTAATTTGACTTCTGTAAAAAAATTTTTTAATGTTTTTATATCTGGACACACCACACCAACTTATACAAATTTTATTTTTGTAACCGTTAGGTGACTAATTGTTATAATTTTTTATTGTTGTTGTTTGGAGGAATTTTTGAAGTTTCTAGTTTGTTTTTTTTTTAATTGATTTAATTTGGAATATACTACCTAGTTTTCTTTTTAATTACTATACAAATATTTTATTAAACATCTAATTTACATTGAAAATGATTCAAATGTGGTCAAAAGTGAAATTATGTGTGCGGTGAAAGGGTGTAATTCGTCAAGGAGACAGAACATACGCCTTTTCAAATTAGAGAAAACTCACAAAAAATATGAGGAATGGATTGCTATTGTATAACTGTTATTTAAAAAGTCAGCTACAAAAAAAATTAGAAATTTGTGAACCACATTTTATTAAGGCAGTTTTTCCAAGAAGGGCTTAAGGAGGACTGTCCAAACAAAAAATTTGCTTGTTTTAATGAATAATTTGCTTTCAAATGACAATACGATTACAGTTGAAACCTTACTTGACTCTTATTCCAATGATAATTGGTCAATGATACCTATATTATCAATCGATGATATTTTTGAAACCTTCGATCTGGAAATTACTTTAGATCCAATAAGTGGTGAAATTAGTGTGATCAATAACACAAATTATATAACCCAAACCTAATTTTGAAATTAATAATGATCCACTATCCTTTTCAATCCATTTAGAAAATAAATAAAAATAAATAAAAATCTAAAAGTTTTTGTAAAATGTTGACAAACATACGACGACTTAAAACACGGAAATGGCCTGAGGATCAGAAAATAATCGCGCAAAATATCATTATCGATCATCAAATGCAAACAGATATGCGAGAAAATTTACAATCTAATTTGCCGTCAAAGTCTTCATTAATCCGTTAGCAACCGATAACATATTTAACTCCTGGTTTTAATGAAACTGTTTTACATAAAATAAAAGACCAAGTTTCTGAAAGGACCGACGATTCAAAAGAAGCTATTTTAATGTTGGGCGAAATTTATATAAAAAGTGATTTGGTTTACAATACTTACTTCGATCAGATGATTTTGTAGATTTTGGAAGTCAGCGATAAAGTATTATAGGACAATTTATATCTTGTTTTATGGGAAGAGGAGTTTTTTCTAACTGGAAATATGTTTTAAGTTCTTTCGTTTCCCATAATGGCCTTTTGGCTGATAAATTGTATTTATTTGTCCAGGAAAATATTGACAAATGCTTGGAATTAGGATTAAAGTTAACGCTATAATTGTTTTAACATGTTGGGACTGTCTATCGAACGTCCCATATTTAATCATAAAAATCAAGAAATTGTAGACATTTTTGATGCACCTCATTTTTCTAATTCGTTTGAAAAAATTAGGGTTAAATTAGTAACACAAATTTTCAGCAGGAGTGTTGCTGCAGGGATTAAAGCAACGGTTCAACATAAAAAAAAAATCATCGGAGAATATGACTGCAGCGATTTTAACTTATACATTTATTGAAAAATTTGATAAGTTATTTGACTATTTAAATTCAAAAACAAAATTTAACAAGAATAATTTTAAATCTTCTTACACAATTGATGGCGAAATAGATAAATTTATGATTTTCATGATAGATTACATTTAAAATACACTTGTAAATAAAAAAACTGTTTACTATTTCAACAGTTAACTTTTCACTTTGAATGGCATTAGGGAAGTCACTAAAATAATAGTACAATACCGGAGAATGTACGCGTTGATTATCTATTAATTTATAGGTTCAATCAAGACGCAATTGAAAATATTTTTTCTTAAATCAAGAGCAGTCAACGGAAACAACTGAAATCCATCCATACATCAATTTAATTTTTTCAGCTGATGCCACCATTACTAGACATATTAGCACCATTATACATAAGGCATACATTATGTTGGGTTTTATTTAGCGGAACTGTAAGGACTTCATCGACCCGATTACTCTAACATCACTGTACGGTTCTTTTGTTCATTCTATTTTGGAATATGCATCGCCGGTGTGGTCAACATTTTATCACTGTCATTCGGATAGGATAGAAAGTGTTCAGAAGCAGTTTGTTTTGTATGCACTTCGTTGTCTACCATCTACACGGTCTGTTGAGTATGTTCTTCCACCCTACCAAGATCGCTGTAACCTATTGAATCTGCACCGATTAGATTATCGACGTGTTGCAGCATCGGTATTGTTCATTTGCGATATTTTCAGTTCTCGAATCGATTGTACTGAACTGCTTTCACGCGATGGACTGTTACTCATTAACCAGGAATCAATTAATTACGGTCTTTCGGAACCACTTTTGAGAGCATCGCGAGAGTTTAATTCAGTTTATGATATTTTTGATTTCAACTTGTCCAGAGAGTCGTTTAAGAAAGCTTTATTTAAATTTTTATGTAATAATAACTAAATAGTCGGCGTTTTCTATCTATCTTTTATTCCTTTTGTGTTGTATATCATTTTTACAAATTAATTTTTTTTTTTTTTTTAACATGTTGGTATAGCCGATTATAATCAATGTAATGATATATATAATATAAATAAATAAATAAATAAATAATAATAACGTAGTTGAAATAACCACAATCAAAGTTCAAAGCAAATATTCCAGCATTTCAAATTGTGAACAGGAGATATTGATTCAAGTTTGCTGCATTTAACAAGTGATATCGGAGAAGATGTAGAACCTTTGAGTTCTGAAGCTGTAGAACAAGTCACCATCCTCATCAGATATTTCTGAATTTTTTTTTTAATTGTGATGTTCCGCTTGAAAAATTCCATGCGATATTTTATATAAGATTTCTTTGCTTGTAAAATAATCCAAAAACTTAAAATTTTACGATGCGAAAATCTTATTATTAAAAATGATTTGGAACCCCCTTCTAAATATGGTGAAGTTTGATGTCGGAAAGCTTAAAGCACCAATTGACAATTTTTTTACTATTTGTGAAGAGCAAAGTGGATGACGTCGAAACAAGGAATTTTATTATTGAAAACTCATTAATGTGTTATAAAGTATACCAATATTAATTGTTTTTTTAAAATAAAATGTTTTATTTAAGTTTGTTGTTTAATTTATTTAAGCACAACTAATTATAACATTAGAGCGAAAATATATTCGGGCACGATAAAGCAATTTCTTTACTTTTGTGTGACAAGAAATTTTGTTAACATCAGCATAATAAAATTTTTTAAATAATTTTTTATTATGTGTAAATATCCCCCCATTGAGTGATTTGACAATTGTGTCTAAAGATTACTTAGCTTCCAATATTTCTAATGTAGGTTTTGATAGACCATAGACCACCTTCACTTCGTCTCCCTCAGGATTTACTTGTACTTCAGGAACAATTATTATTTATTACTTACTCCAACAACTTTATCAAATAAAATAATAAAGTCTAACTAAAGCAAAATATAAATTTTGGTTACGCTATTTTCTAATTTTTTATTCGGCCTTAAATTTAGCGAATCATTATCGACTTGGTATTCATTTTCTGTATCGTCATTTGATGAAACTCTGGAGTTTGATCAATTAAGTGGTTTTTGAAACCACTATTTGAAACCACCAATGAATTTGCCAATACTTTCGTATTCCTATGGTAAATTGGTTTAAAACCGCTAGACATTGTATAAAATATATGAAAATATATTTGTTTATTCCTAAGAAGATTAGACCTCATTTCTAAGAAGATTAGAAGCATGTGTACGATTTGTGTTACAGCTATTTGTGTATGTATTCCAATTTTGGAACTATTTTTTTATTCGTATTAAGACGTATCTATTATATCACTCTTTTTAATTGCGGAGATACAACAACTCTTGAAAATCACAAGATAAGTTTGCGGCAGATTAAACTGTGCACAATAATTCGTACTTATTCTCCGTATGTTATTTTCAAAGTTATCTAGGGTGAAATGTTGACCACAAATAAGCGTATTTCTATAATAATAAGAAATGTTTCGTTCCGGCGACAAAAATTGACCCAGAATTTCAATATTTTCTTATTTTTTGGAAAATTATTTATTTAATTAATTTAACTAAAAATTACTGGTTTTTTCATTACCACTTTTGCACCCAAACACGGTATAAATCGTTTGATTTTATTGTACATATTGGCTTTTAAATAAAACAATTATTTTTGGAAACAATATTCTTGAACTTTTCGTAATTTATTTCAGTAAATGAACAAAATGATTCAATTTCACACTTTGTTTACCATTTATACGCGTTTATGGCGTAAAATTACTCGGTAGGGGAAATTTCAATAAGACGAATACGCGCATTGCTTAATCTTTATTTGTCAAAAAATTATTATTCCATAAATTCAAATTATGCATTATTATATCAACATGAATTAAGGCCTGAATTCATTCTTGAAATTCCCTAATTTAGTCATCAACATTTTCACTTATTCGTATTTCATATTTGGCATAATATAATAAAATTATTTGTGCATGCTCAATGTTTAATGTAATGTACCTAATATAAACAACTTTATAAATTTTATAGTTAATAATCTTTTTGAAAATAATAATTTCAACTTAATTAACTTATATATTCTGCTTTACATTCCGATCAAAAAAAATTATAAATTTTAATTCTAGGAAAAATTACAGTTAATTTAATAGTTTTTAACAAAATTAGTTGTGCAGGCAAATTTGTCCTCATATTTATTATTTGTGCAACATGGACAAATTAAAAAAAAAGCAGTAAACCACTTAAATTTAAAATTATTTTAAAGTGATACTAATAGTGATATAGTGATTTAGTCACTTATTTTTCTACGCATATGGTCTCTTTTGACGTGATAACGTTTTACACCGCATGTTCAGAAAACTTACCCGAAATTTAGCCCTTGGTCGGGGGTAATTACTCATCAACTATAAGCATTACCTTTAATTTAAAGATATGATTGCTTAGATTGGTCCTTCGGATTTATGTGCCACGCATAATATTTTCGCAATGACGTCATCGGGCGGCACAGGAACCCGCGCCGCGAACCTCTGATTTCGGCCGATTTAAATGCTTCAACCAGTGTAGCGAGAGAACGGCTCATCCGATCAGAGATCCGATGGTGTCAATTTTTGCGTAAAAAACCAGTGGTAGCTAATTAATTTTAAATTAAATTAATTAATCATCATATAAATTTTAATTAAAAATTCAAACTAGAAAATAGCGATTGTAGTTTAGCCCTTGGTCGCGGGCAATTATTCATCAACTATAAGCACTATACCTTTAATTTAAAGATATGATTGCTTAGATTGGTCCTTCGGGTTTATGTATGACGCAGTGGTAGCTAATTAATTTTAAATTAAATTAATTAATCATCACATAAATTTTAATTAAAAATTCAAACTACAAAATAGAGATTTATAGAGATTGACTATAACAAGAGAATGCCTCATGAGATCGGAGCAATTCGGTTAGTAGTTTGTGCTTAATAATACTGTGGCAGATAATTTATTTTAAATTAAAATAATTAATCTCCACATTAATGTTAATTAAAATTACAAAGTACAAAACAGCGATTTACAACCAACCATGAGAATCACTTATCTGATCGGAGTAATTCTGGTTTCAATTTGTGCGTAAAGAAACTGTGGCAGATAACTTATTGTTAATTATAATAATTAATTTCCACATAAATTTTAATTAAAATTTAGATCTACAAAGTGGCGATTTACAATGCTAGAGAGCACTGTAAAGGAGGAATGCCTGATCTGATAGGTCACGTGTCAGTGTGGACTCTGATATATATTTGACCTAGGCTACGTATCCACCACCCTAGCCTCGGCGACTTTGGGAAGCACTTGTCTGCGAAACTCACATTCATCAGGCACATCTCCGCTGAGACCCTGCGCTTCATATAGTACTTCTCATACCATCGCCCAGTACTTAGTCGTTTGCAAACAATCACTGTAGGTACTCTCATTTCATGATGCTAATAATAAAGAAATTTATTTTAACAAACCTATACATCATGCCATTTCTCGCACCTCTTATAAACGTTAACACGGAAAACACCTACGGCCGTGTAGAAGACACAGCCTACCCCGATTTTTTTTTGTTGCGTCTTTGTAACATTTCGCAAGTGGTTCAACAACATAATGATAAAATCACCTAAAAATGTATCCCACTCGGTTTCCTTAAGAGCCTGCCACAAATTTATAGTCTTTCTAGATCGTGAATATCGCAAGTTTAAATCGAACCCTTGCCCTGGCCTACACCACAACTTATATTCAAGATTTTTCAATAATTTTGTGGAAATGCCTCTTATGTATGGGAGCATTACTGCGCTGAAGAGTAAATTATCAACTACTAGTGTTACTTTATGCAATAAACCGAAATCGAACATAAGCTTTGAACAGTTGTAATTAATAAGTTATATAAATCATCGGAAACTGCCGTGTTAAGCATGTTTTACATAACTACATTTTTGGCCAAATTGAGTTATTGATGCTATTCGATAGGTAATAATAAGCTTTATCATTAGAATTTAAAAGAATAATTAAAACTAAATTGAGAAACACGTAATAAGAAAAACGGTTTTCACTTTTTTTTTGCAAAACACACTAGTTTCAAAACTTTAACATCAATTTTCTGAAAACGCATGTTCTGTGGTTATACATACATATGTATAAAACATGTTTAGTATGGCAGTATACATATACAATTTTTTAAGGCTTAAATAAAGCATTAAGACCTCTTGCGCAATTACTGTTTCCTTTAACTGCCTTACAAATTATAGCCAAAAGTTTAACATGCAGACTCTAAGCATTTAGTAACAACAAAATGAAGAAATTGAAGGTCAGCACAATTTTCTTTTTTCATAAAGAAGCTCTTGCTGATAAATTCCACAGCTAACTCCATTTTACACATACTCAGGTGAAAAATAGCTAAATAAAAATCAAATTTGGCGAAACACAAAAAAGTAACATCATTGCCAATGCATTTATATGTAGTACAATATAGAAAATGTTACTAGATGAATTGGGAATTTTATTCATATTAAAATCTTTCGGAAAAAATGAAAAAAAAAAAAAAAACAACAAACAAATAAAAGTAAACACAAATAATTTGTTTAGCTGTTCATTTATAGATGTCTCGTCATTATGGGTTCCAGGTTGAAGTTAATATTTGTATCACATCAAATTGGCGCGTTTATCAGCCAATTTTGAAAAACCGCAAACAGTGCTTTAGATGAGTCATCTGATATACTTATCTGTGCTGAAACTTCGGGTTGGTGGTTACATCTTACATGGAAATTTTTTATTTGATCTGAATTGACATTTTAAATGTCACTTTGTTCTAAAATTACATTTATTTAAGATAATTTAAATATTACTTCGAAAATGTATAAAACCTTTTGCCTCTTAATATCCGATTAACATTTTTTTCCCAACAAAAAATGAATATATTAGTACATGATGATTTTCATTTGTAAGACAAAAGTGTAAACAAAAGTTTTGATACAAAAGTATAAACAAACAAACATTTTGTTGGGTTTTTTCTTTTTTTCCAACAATTGTTACTATAAAAATAAATTTGACTATAAAATATACTTGACCCGAGTATATTTTTGATATTTTATAGCAACAAACAATAAAAATGGCAACTTGTGAAATTTGTATAGCGCTTTTAGAAACATTTTAATAGGTCATTTTGAAAAACCCATTGTGTCTTCCGTAAGGAAAAGTCGTAGTGGAAATAATTTTTTGAAGTGTAAAATGGTGTGCTCGATAAAGATTTAAATACAGTTTTACAAAAGTTTAATTATTATTGGTACTTGGTACCTTTTAAGATAAGTCCTAGTTTTAAGCGGTCACGGGGGGATAGTTAGTTGGTGAATTGATTGGTGATACAGTTTCCGAGGGGGGAAATGGGGTAACCCATGATCCCACTTTTGATGATGAGAAAGTAATCATTCCAGACAGATGGGTAAAACGTTAAAAAATCTGACTTTTCGACAATTTTGTCAAAAATAGGTCAAACACCTTAAATTATGGTCAAAAACTGTCGAAAAGTATCAAAAACTGTCATAAAGTGTCGAAAATTGTCCTAAAGTGTCGGAAAGTGTTAAAAGCTGTACGAGAGATATTGGGAAAAAGAAGAAACAAAATTTGTGATTTTTCGTGAGCAAGTTTTTGATATATGTACTGGTAAATTTCGAAAAGTTTAAACTGTTGAAACAGTTCTGAACGTAAATGAAGCTAAAATTGTATATTTTTCCATTTATTTCGCTGTCAGAAAGACGTGTCAAAAAGTGTCGAAAACACAGGTTTTGAAAGACTGTCATAAACTCGTGTCAAAAAGCGTTGAAAACTGTGTCGTAAATACTAGTTTTCGACGCTACCCATCTCTCATTCAAGATACTGAATCAGATTCTAGTGTCGACAATGATAACGCTAAAGTTAACAGGTTATCGAATAACGAGAAAAAATGATTAACTAAAATTCCACGCGGTCTGATACTATAAAAAGAAAGTCGTCAAAAAATATTATCGTTAAAAATCAGGGTGTAGATACAAATACATTCACAAACGTAGTTTTTTCTAATACAGGGTTAAACTTTAACATAAACATGGTTAATGAAACCACACCTTCGTCTTCAAAAGATGTTTCTGAGGTTACAGCGAATATTCCAGTACAAAAGGTGATTACAAAATATACGAAAACAGATTCAGGTCCTTTTAAGGTTGTGGCGTACAAAGAAAACATGAATTTAGTCAGTTTTTAGCTAGAGATTTATAAACCAATAAGATTCTTTCGGCTTTTTATAGACACAATATATTAATAATAATGGCATTCACAACATTTTCGACTTGTCAATCAGAAAAATGAAGAGGCCAGTCATTTATAATATATCTACCAAAAAAAAGTAGAAATATCAAAATCCCCCCCGTACTTTAACCCCAGAGTTAATACAAAATGTATTTTGACTCTAAAAAAGAAAACCTTTCCTTGCGTTTTCGTGGGTAGTTTGGTTTCGTACTGATAATCTCAAAACAAAAAGTTCGATCTACTCATCAGGTAGCTACGACCAAACTACAAAAATACAATTCCAACTCCATACTTTAAGTATGAAGCAAGAGTGTAGTTGACTTAGCGAATTATAAATAAATTCACCAAATCAAAAAACACAAGGAAAACTTTTCATTTCTGTGTGTTTTATGCCAACACGAATAATAGAAAGAGAAGTTTAGTTGTCTGTATTTAATCAATAAGATTCTTTCGGCTTTTTATAGACACAATATATTAATAATAATGGCATTCACAACATTTTCGACTTGTGTCTATTGTGTCTATAAAAAGCCGAAAGAATCTTATTGATTTAATACAGACAACTAAACTTCTCTTTCTATTATTCGTGTTGGCATAAAACACACAGAAATGAAAAGTTTTCCTTGTGTTTTTTGATTTGGTGAATTTATTTATAATTCGCTAAGTCAACTACACTCTTGCTTCATACTTAAAGTATGGAGTTGGAATTGTATTTTTGTAGTTTGGTCGTAGCTACCTGATGAGTAGATCGAACTTTTTGTTTTGAGATTATCAGTACGAAACCAAACTACCCACGAAAACGCAAGGAAAGGTTTTCTTTTTTAGAGTCAAAATACATTTTGTATTAACTCTGGGGTTAAAGTACGGGGGGGATTTTGATATTTCTACTTTTTTTTGGTAGATATATTATAAATGACTGGCCTCTTCATTTTTCTGATTGACAAGTCGAAAATGTTGTGAATGCCATTATTATTAATATATTGTGTCTATAAAAAGCCGAAAGAATCTTATTGATTTAATACAGACAACTAAACTTCTCTTTCTATTATTCGTGTTGGCATAAAACACACAGAAATGAAAAGTTTTCCTTGTGTTTTTTGATTTGGTGAATTTATTTATAATTCGCTAAGTCAACTACACTCTTGCTTCATACTTAAAGTATGGAGTTGGAATTGTATTTTTGTAGTTTGGTCGTAGCTACCTGATGAGTAGATCGAACTTTTTGTTTTGAGATTATCAGTACGAAACCAAACTACCCACGAAAACGCAAGGAAAGGTTTTCTTTTTTAGAGTCAAAATACATTTTGTATTAACTCTGGGGTTAAAGTACGGGGGGGATTTTGATATTTCTACTTTTTTTTGGTAGATATATTATAAATGACTGGCCTCTTCATTTTTCTGATTGACAAGTCGAAAATGTTGTGAATGCCATTATTATTAATATATTGTGTCTATAAAAAGCCGAAAGAATCTTATTGATTTAATACAGACAACTAAACTTCTCTTTCTAGATTTATAAACAAAATTAGAATTTCCAATATATCCTCAATTGACCAATTAAGTAAGAATTTAGCCAGAATCACGTTTAAATATTTCTGGGACGTTAATTATTTATTTATTTAAATTATTACCTACAGTAAATATTTATACAATCGGTAAGTAAACATACAAAAAACAAAATTTAACAATTGCTAGAGAGACATTTAAATAACTCGTTTTTAAACGAACTTCTTGTCATATTAAAGTCGAAAACATCGTAAACTGAATTAAAAAGCCGCGACATTCTCAAGACTGGTTCCGAAAGTGCAAAATTCGTAGAGACAGGATCAATATGTAGCAAAGGGCGGCCGCGCAAACAGCATATGGGAGCGTAGATATTGAAACGAGCAAGTAATTGCGTGATCCAAACGTTGTAGTTTTAATAAATTACAACGATCATTATAAGGCGGGAGAATGTATTGATGCGCTCGCTCAGTGGATAATCCCCGAAGGGCATACAGAACAAATTGCTTCTGAACACTCTCAATCCTATCTGAATGGCACTTATAAAATGGGGACCAGATCTGAGAAGCGTATTCTTAAACTGAACGAACAAAGGATATATATAGAGTTTTCAGTGTGAGCGGATCGCAAAAGTCCTTACAATTGCGCTTAATGAAACCTAGCATAATGTAAGCTTTCGTAATGATACAATCAATGTGTTTAGTAAAAGATAGATCACAAGAAAACGTTACACCTCGTCGGACATGAACTCAACTCTATCAACAGCAATATTATATAAAAAATATTGCTGGAATATTGGCGAGCGCATCCGAGAGAATGATAAAATCCTGCATTTACCCACATTCAGCAACAATTTGTTATTGATCGACCAACTGCAAAATTTAATCAAGTCAGCTTACAGTTTCACACAATCAGCAACCCCTCATTAATTGGAGCAAATATTTTCATATCATCTGCGGAAAGCAGACAATGTGCAAATTCAAAACACTCAACAACATCATTTACAAATATGAAAATAAAAGTGGACCAATGTGACTTCCTTGAGGAACTGCTGAGGTAACACGAAATGAACGAGATCTAAAATCGTTAATCTTAACAAATTGGTAACGATCAGAAAGATATGAATGCAACCACTTAATAGGGATGAACTGACAATCTAGTTTATCTAGCTTATGGATAAGAATCGAATGGTCAATTTTATCGAAAGCCTTTGAAAAATCGGTGTATACTACATCTACTTGTTGCCTATGTTCTAGTCTACTATATAAATGTCCACAAAAAGAGACTAGATTAGTCGCCATAGACCTGCAGATAAAATCCGTGTTGAGCAGGAGAAATAAACCTTTTTGCGTGAAAAAACAAAAATTTCTGTACCATGGATTCGAATAGTTTTGGTATAGCAGAAAGAACAAAGAATAGCGATTCCGCGATAGTTGATGACTTCACTTCTTTTGCCAGATTTGAAAATCGGACGGATGAAAGAGAATTTCCAGAGATCAGGAAAAATCCCTGTACGTAGGCTATTAATAAAGATAATAGTCAGTGGAGGGGCTAGACTCACTGCACAATTCTTAATAAGGATGGGTGGAAACCAAAGCCATCCTGTCCTGCTCCCTTATTAACTTCAAGTTGAGATAACCCATCATAGACTTCTGCTTCCGTAAATTTTAAAAAGATAAAATCAGAAAGACCGCGGTTAGTTAAAGGCTTGTTACATGATACCGCAGGTTCTTCATAGACAGACTCAAAAAAATTGGCAAACAAATTGGATATATCAGAGGGCTGACTGGCGAAAGAGTTCTTAAAAATCATTGGGGTAGGAAACCCAGCAACCTTCTTTTTACCATTTATGAAATTCCAGAATTTCTTAGGATAGGAAGTTAATTCATCTTCGATTTGCAAAATGTAGTTATTTTAAAGGAACCAGTTTAAAGTTTTAAACTCCTTATGGCTGTATGACACTGGCTAGTTTCTCGCATTGTTTAAGTGATTAAAAATAAAACTAGAGCAGGCCAAATAATGCATATATAAAATATTCATAAGAGTGAGTGAATACAATATAGGTAAAAAATAAAAATAAATTCATGAAAAATTAATCTAAAATTTCATAGCCCACTTTTGTAGCAATTTAAATGGAGCAATTCTAGCAAAAAATAATTCAATTTTAATTATTTTTTTGACATAGACAGCTTGTTTTTGACATTTCGTCATATTCTTAAAATAAATATTTTAGTGTGGTGTTTATCATATGTTGAACTCGAACCTATCAGAAATTTTAGTGGCAACTAACGTTCATATGCTACGATCAGCTGCTTATTTAAATATAAGGAAAGCCGAAAAAAAGAAATATAAATTATAAATATATGTACATATATTGAATTAAAAAATTACATTAATTATTTCTGTTTTGTTTTTCGTCATTTCTATTATCTTGAATTGTATTTATTTCATATAATATGGCATTTATTTTATTTTTGTAGTAAAATTTCAATGGTTTGATTATTTTGTTTTTTAAAATGTCAAAATAAGTATATATTGGTGTTGTCTCACTTTATTTAGATTCGTTCTCTTTTTCGCTTTTTTGTTTTTACAGCAATTTATAGCACTTGAAAACTAGCCAGTGTCATACAGCCATTACGAGCAGTGTTGAAGCTAGGATAAAATTCAACACCGTGTAACTTATATAAAGAATGAAACTTATTATGGCTCCCGATACCGAGGTTCGTTTTTCACTGAAGGAACATATCTTTCAATACCAGACTTGAGAAGATCGTTGAACAAAAATACACTATCGTTCAAGTCTCCTCCTCGTTCAAGAAATACCCAGTCCGAATCGACAAGAAATTTGTTTAAAGAAACGTAGTCAGCATGTCTAAAATCGAAATGAAAAGAGTTACTAGAAGTACACATAGTATTACAATTCTCATGAAAAATGTATATCATAATTGAAGTATGATATATGCTCGTACATCCAGTGAAGTCCTTACACGGCGAGAGCTCCAAATACATAAGGTCAGTTGAAAAAACCAAATCGAGGAATTTCCCTCAATTATTGCTTATTCGGTTCACCTGCATCAATGCTGTGCTAGCAAAATAATCAGTGACTGCTAATCCTTTTTGGTCATTGGAACAGGCCGTGAAAACTCCATCAACATCAATCCAAGTAATATCAGGAAGATTGAAGTCACCAGTAACAATTAGTTGTTCACCAACACGAACCAATGGCGCAACAGCAGAATCGATGAAATTAATAATTCCAAGATAATATTCCAGGGTAGATCCGCAGGAAACATATGCAGCTACTACGAGGATGGAGGCACTGGCTACATTAATACGTACAGCAATAGCATCATAAGTTGAATGGCATGCAATGAGCTCGATTGAAATCGAACAATTAAGAGCGACCAACACACTGTAGTGCTTACTGCCGTTGTTCGCGGGTTGGTGCGCTGGCTGCGGGATTAAGCTAGCCTAAAATGGGGGGTTCGATTGGAACAACGTGCTCGCAGTTCACTAAAAAAAACTATCGCACCAGAAAAAAACGAATACAAAAAAAAATAATCGACCATTACTACATGCTGAATCATACTCTCTTTATGTTGATACAAAAAAAATTAGTTTATCATTTCAGAATTTTTTTTTAAATTTAGAATAATTTTATTTTATTTAATTTCATTATTTGTTTTTTTAATTTTAAGCAATACTACTAATTTAAAATGTTTAAGAACTAAGCATAATATGTGACAAGATTAAATTTATTTCATCCACTTTTAATTATTTATTTGAAATGGCTAAATAATTAGTAGATAACGAAACGATCACAACAAAAAAACACACAACTTACCGTTAAGTCCACTCCAAGGCCCTGTTGTGTCCTAAGCGGTTGGCTGTAAAACAATTTTATTAATTTATCCTAACACGGAAATTCACGTCATCAATAAATTTAATTTTCACTATGCTTTTTTAATGGCTATTGTAAACTTATGTAACTACATATATAATTTTAATTTTAATTTATTTTTCTTATTCTTTTATAATTTCACTGTTTTAGTTTCACTTTTTATTTATTTTATTTTTTTCATCGTATTACGATTTACGATAGTATGCCTCGTTAATTTATTCGCTAATTAAAGGCTTAGTAATAATGAGCCTCTGATCCACAGGGACTGACACAGGCGCACGTATGGCACGACTCTCGTTAATCACAATTTAAGTATCCTCCTCAAAATTTGAGGTTGCTCCTATACCACAAAATGAATAAAAATTCACCCGTTGGCAGTAGCTCGCTGATTTCAACAATCAGATGGTATCTGGCTTTAGATCCACGTCCAAAAAGAAGCAATTTTCAGGACGGTGGCTCAATTTCATACCACCTATGTTTGATTATAGAAAATTATTATACATATATGTACATATCTCAACATTAAAGAAAGTGACACTTACCACCAACGGGTTCTAATACTCTCAAGTGGTAAATCACTGTTAGTAATGTGTATAAATTTCAATGGCTTAAATTATTTTTTTTTAAACCCTAATTTATACTAACCACCGAATATAGAAAACAAAACAATTATTAGGACCGTAAAATCAGAACAATACACTTTTCTACTTACAATTTTTTTGTTGTTGAAATTAAAAAAAAAAACAAATTTGGTTTAGCGCTGTGATGTTTACTCCTTCAATGTTAACTCTGTACAAATTGAAGTACAAAATGGTTTTCGGATTAAACATCACAATCGACCGATTTATTAATTAGTACGTTTTCACTTAAAGGTGGCATTAAAATTAGGTCCCACAGCGAAACTCTACAACACCTCCCCCCTTCAGGCTGGTATAAAAATCATGCCGATAATTCCTGTGAACGAATTAGTTAGGTGGAAAATATTCCGCCGAATTGAAACTTTTAGTAGGCCATGCTTCCGAGATAATGATCACATCGTAATCATTGTCAAGCACGCCAAGCAAGAATAATTTAGCTTTACCTCGAATGCTAGAGGCATTATGGTAGTACCCTGCCCGAGACTACATCGCTTACATTACGGGAGAGTTGACTGGTACAGCTGGTATCCGAAATTTCACACTGTAGGTTATTACTTGGGACAAATTTACTACTTAGTAAGCTATTATAATTTATTCTGCTGACATGTTGAGCGCAGCAGTTGTTCGAAATTTCACCCGTGGAGGCAATGTTGGCCGAAAATTTTTTTTTATCGTAAAACTCCCGAATGTGTACACCAGTTGGCCAAGTATTAGGGTCTAGGGTCTTAATACGTACATCAGCTTTATGCCCAATTTGAAGCAAACAAACTCCAGAGACTCGATGCTTCTTTGTGTAGGGATCAGTTTGAATGCCTTACAGTCTTCAATCTCCAAACAAGTTTTTGCCATGGACGCAATTTCATTTTCGGGAGTATCCGCATCAAATTTTGAGACGTGTAGCCATATCGTCGGTACAATGACCTTTACCCCAAAAATTTTCGAAAATTGTCTGGTACCACAAATAGTTTTTGTTTGTTTTACCTTTTACGCTTTTATCAGACGTAATCAGAGAAGCGTCGGAAATAATCCTTGAAGCCGAATCCTTAGTTGCTCTTGCAGAAGAACTTGGCACAAACGATGTGGTAGTCGTGGCTGACAACTGAGGTAGGCGATCGAGGATCATGCCAAGTTGTTGTTTGAGACTAGTAATCTCGTCAAGCAGCTTCTCAACAAAGGGCTGCTGGGCCGTATTCGCACTAGAATTGCAGTCCCTCATTTCCTTGAGGAATGATTGATTTTTCATGAGGTCTCTGCAGTCACAACAGAACCACATAATATTTGAACATTTCCTCGTTTGATTATATGCCACACGGTCCACTTCAGCACAACCATAGTGGAATATTTTACCACACAAACCAGAGCAGCTGATGGTCTGATTATTTGCAATTGTCAAGCAGCATTTGCCGCAATCCATATTTTATATTTATATTTTTATTTTATTTAAACAAACGTAAATAATATATACAAACGCTTACTTAATAATTACAGTTTTTATTAATCACCCTGTTGTGTGCCGAACGATTTTAGGCTTGGTTTTCCAACTTAAAACAATTTTAATACGTTTTTAAGATTTTATTATATTTTATTTTATTTATAATTAATTTATTTAGGAATTTATTATGTTTTATTTTAGGATGTTTATTCTTTGAGGTACACAACAGAACTGCCTTTTTTATTTTACCAAACATCAATTGCTGTTTATGACCTTTTTAATATTTGGTTATTTTATCCAGGGTTGTATAATCTTAATTACGAGTAGTATTCGCTACAACCCCCTGCTTAAATTAAAAGTTATCCTAAGGATAATCTTTTGATTAACTTTTATTTCAAAATTTATAAAATGATATTTACTTATTACATATTTTTTTTTTTTATATTAACAATATTTTTATAATACTTAATTCAAAATAATATTTGTTTTATATAATTTAACAATATAGTAATGATAATAATAACAATAATTTTATATAAATAGAAATATAATTCAAAGTGATCATGCTTATTATTTGTAAATACATATATATGTATACTCGTATATACACATTATTTTCTTAATACATTATTTATTTTCTGTTAAGAAATCATGATTTTTTTTTTTTTTCTTAAATAATTAATTAATTTATTTAATTCTTATATACTCATAATTTATTGATGTCAACGTTTTATTCGGTACGAAAAATTTTCAATCTATTGTTATGAACAATTTTTGAAGATTTACCAATTTTAATGGAAGAATTTTCTGGAGATATTATTTTATCCACCTCGTATGGTCCAAGCCACAAAGGGGACAATTTACCTTGAATGTTCTCATTTTTCAATAGTACGTAATTTCCTTCTTGAAATTCAACAGGATTAATGGAATGATCATAATAGGTTTTAGTCTTTGATTTTGTTTTTAGTATGTTATTTTTGGCAATGGTGAATGAATTTTGCAGGCGATATTTAAGATCATGGTAGTAGTCATCTATGGTGTATATAGGATCTGGATCTTTGGAAATAGAGGAAGGAATATTGGGCTTAAATCCATATACTAACTCATACGGCATAAAATCGGTTGAACTATGTGGTGTAGTGTTATATGAAAATGTAAGGTAAGGTAGCCATATGTCCCAATTCAAAGCATCTGTTTGTGAGAAGTTGCGCAAGTATTCACCAAGGGTTTTGTGGAATCTTTCCAGTGCACCATTACTTTGCGGATGGTAAGCAGTTGTTGAATTTTTTTTTATTTTTAATAACTTGCAAATTTGAGTAAATAGTTTACTCATGAAGTTGGTACCCTGGTCTGTTAAGATCTCATCAGGAATACCATATACACAGACAAATTTTTCAACAAATGTTTCTGCTACTATATTGGCTTCTTGTGTAGGTATAGGAAAAGCAAGGGAATATTTGGTAAGGTCATCTTGAAGAGTAAGTATATATTTGTTATTTTTATAAGAAGATGACATAGGGCCAACGATGTCCAGGAAAATTTTTTGGAATGATTTGGAAGATGTTGAAGTTATTTTTAGGGCTTCCTTCGTAGTTTTGCCATGTTTATTAATTTGGCAAAGTTTGCAGTTTAATATGAAATGGCTTATTTTTGAGTACATGTTTGGAAAATTATAATATTTCCGCATTCGATTATACGTACGATATACACCTTGGTGTCCACCTAAAGGAGATGTGTGAAACTCTTTGATCAATTGATCAATTTCAGAATCATCGGTTATGTATGTTATAAAGGAACTATCACGATTTATGGAATTCTGGTCGTTATTTCTTTCAGGATGACTTTTATGGAAATACATTTTCCTTTCGGACTCCTGTTGATCGTTTAATTCACATGAATTTGATTTTAAAATATCTACACCGTCACTTTTAAGATTGGGATCAGCTGCCATCGATCGAGTAATTACATTACAATTATTAAAAGATTTAATTGGTTCAGCTAATTTTATACGACTTAGGGAATCGGCGTTTGTTATTAGTCTGCCAGGTTTATGTTCAATTGTAAAATCATAATCTTCGAGACAAATTTGCCAACGAATTTCCCGGGATTTTGGGGACTCTAAATTATACAACCATATAAGTGCTCTGTGATCAGTCACAAGACGAAATTTATGTCCATATAGGTAAGGTCGAAAGTGTGACATTGACCATATTACGGCCAATAACTCTTTATTAGTTGGGGAATAATGAGATTCTGCATTATTGAGCACGCGACTTGCATATGCTATTGGAAGTTCGAAATCATTGATATTTTGTGACAAAACCGAGCCAATAGCTATGTCGCTCGCATCACAAGTAAGAATAAAGGGTTTACTAAAATCAGGCATTTGAAGAATGGGAGGAGTAATAAGGGATTCTTTTAATGATTCGAAAGACTCTTGACATTTTGAAGTCCATTTAAAAGGTGTATTCTTCTTTAAAAGGTCGGTCATAGGTTTTGCGACTCCTGAAAATTGGGGAATAAATTTACGGTAATATCCCGCTAAACCTAAAAACGATTTTATCTCTGTAGGATTATTAGGTACGGGAAAATTTCTAACTGCTGTAATTTTTGTCTCATCAGGTTTAATACCGTCAGGTGTCACAATATGTCCCAGATACCTTATTTCTTGCTTTAGAAATTGGCATTTCAAAGGGTTTAATTTTAAATTGAACCGTCGTAGACGTTTAAGAACTTCTTTAAGATTGGTATTGTGCTCATTTAGTGCGGCACCATAAACAACAATGTCATCGAGGTACGCAAGGCATTTGATATTGTTTAAACCACAAAGAGCTGTATTTATCATACGCTGGAACGTTGCAGGAGCACCTTTTAGCCCGAATGGCATACACACAAATTCATAGTGACCTTCATCTGTGCTGAAAGCTGTTTTAGGTCGATCATCAGGCAACAATTTAATCTGATGGTAACCACTCTGCAAGTCCAGGGTCGAGAAATATTGAGCCTTGCCCAATTTGTCCAATATATCGGCAATGTTGGGAAGTGGATAGGTATCATCGATGCTAACTTGGTTCAGTTTGCGGTAATCCACAACCACTCTCCATTTTTTTTCTGTGGTTGTAGATTTTTTAGGGACCACCAAAAGAGGAGAATTCCAAGGACTCATACTGTCTTGGATGATGCCTTGAGATCTCATATCGTCGACTTGATTTTGTATCTCAGCTTTTATTGAGTGAGGTTGTCTAAACGGACGAACATGTATGGGAAGTGGATTCAGAATGGTACGAATCTCATGTTGCACAAGATCTGTCGTAGTAAGTATATCACCATCCAGATAGAATACATCATTATATTCGTTCAGTATTTCTTTTAATGTGTCATATTCTTCTGTATTTAAGTGACTAATATCGATAGAGGATTGAAGTTTATTTATTCGATTATAATTGTTGCAGTCTGCTTTTTGAAAACTGAAAACTTCGTAATTATTGACTGCTTCAATTCTAAATTTAAGACATTCGGATTTATATATATTATCTGACAAGTTCAGAATGGGTAAGGTAATATAACTGTCACGGACTTTATGAATTGAACTTGCGATAAATATGAATGAAGCTGGCTGTTGTGCAGGACATATAAATTCAAAATCATTTGGAAGATTAACAGGAATTGAAATGTACTTTTCACACCGTGGAAATATTTCTAAAGGTTGCAAAACCTCAACTTGCATATCACAACTTAAAGATAAAGGAATTATTTCATGATTAATAGGAATTTCAACTGTAAGATTTTGAAAATTTATGTTACATTTATAAAGATTTAAAAAGTTTTGTCCAATTATGCCACAAGCATTAATTTGGAATGAATCGTCTACTATTTGAAAATTCATTTTAATTTCATTATTATTAGCTAATTTTATTGTTGCATCACACTCGGCAAGAGTTTCATGTGTTTCCTTTGATATACCCCTCAATTTACACTTAGATTCGACATAAACTGTAGTATCTTCGGACAGAATCGATTTTTTTATCAGACAGATGTCCGCTCCCGTATCTACCATAAAAGGAACATTTTTGAACTTACAAATATCGAGATTCAAATGAATATACTTATTGAACGTATTAGACGTCTTTGTGATTTTGTTCATTTCTACTGTCGGAATATTACGTTTGAGAGATTTTAGTGGAAGATTTGTGTTTTGACTTTCATTAATAATTATTGGTTGGTGTTTGTTTTGGAAGCACTCGTTAGGTCTCGGACTTTCGAAGGAGTGCCCCTTTCTAGCTTCGAAAATCCTATAGAGTTTCCCGATGTAGTTGGACTTTGTTGAGATTTTGAACGTTCTCTAAATTCATCACTTCGCTTTTTAAGAAAACATTCTTTAATGTGATGACCATATTTCTTGCAATACGCACATGGAATAGGCGAAACTGGATTGATTGATCTAATATTTAGGTTTGGGGTAGGTATTGTAATGTGATTGCTATTAGGATTTTTAACATTTATATGGCCAGATCTACGAACCTTATAAAATTCTGAATTTCCTTGGTTACTAAACTTATCAATAGGAATTCTTGATGTGTGCTTAAACGTTATCTCTTCTTCTATTGCTCTATTGACTGATTCAGGAAAATTCGTAAACCGGCATGCTTTTACTATTAATTTGACAGAGTCGTCAAGACCTTCTTGGAATGATTTCAATGCTATATTTGAATTAAGCTTGCGTATCGTTTCGGCTTGTTCAGCGCCTACTGAAGCAATACAAGCTTCATTTAAATTATGGAGTAAAGATTCAACACGGTTCGCATAAGTTTTAACATCCTCATTTACCCGTTGTCGAAGAGAGGAAAGCTCCATTTGCAGATGCCCAATTGATCTGGTATCTGAAAATTCAGTTTCAAGGAGTTTTTTGAAATTAGCCCATGAATCAAGGGTTTTATACTTCATTAAATTATAAGCTTTGCCATCAAGCTTAAGCCTAATTAATTCTAGAAATTGATCCTGATCTTGTTGACGTAGTGTTTTATGAATAAATTCACAAGATGAGATAAATTTATGTAATTCATTAGAATTTCCAGAAAAACTGGGAACTAATCTCAGTACATATTTTGGATCTAGTGCCGAAGCCATTACTTTTTCTATGTGTTTGGCGTTTTGTGTTAAATTTTCTGTAAGATCAATTGGTTCGGTTTTTACAATAACCGCAGGAAATTGGCCACGATTGGACGCCTGAGAGTTTGATTCGGATTTTGATGTTTTAGAACTGGAAGGTTTAGGTCTAGATATTTCTATAATTGTATTACGTAATTGTAAGAAACTTGTTGAGTTATCTATCTCTTCGTCTTGTGGTAACTCATCATCTGACATAATCAATATCAGAATTAAGAGAACAAATTAACGCACGCGAATTAAAGTATATAAGTATTAAACCAAATTGGATTAATTTAAATGACCTTTTTTTTTTTTTAAATTAAATAATACTGTAAATGTGTATATGCAGATAATTCAAAATATAAGCATACCATAATGTATATGTAATAAAATTCAAATGGAAATGGAAAATAAATTATACATTTAGAGTAGAAAAATTATGAACTATAATTTAAATAATATTAAATAGAAATTATAATGTAAATATAAATAATAATTAAGTATAAAAATAATAATCATTTGGTATAAATTAAGTTACTAAATTATTTTTAAAAATTTAAGTTAGTTTAAGAAATTTTATAAAATTGATTTACCGATTCACATCATGACACGACATACGACCCCTCTATGAATCTCGTCCTTCATTCAATAGTATTCCAGAATGATTTATTGTTTATGATTGTGTGACGTCTTGTGTAACAGTTGATACGTGTCCGAATTTGAAAGAAATTTTTTTTTTTTTTGTAGGTGTTCTTGGACTTCAACAAAATTGTGTACAGGTTTTACTTTTGTAAATATTTTTTTTGTACTTAACTGGATCATATATTATACGTTATTTTATAGGCACATTATTGATTTTAGAATTTTTTTTAATTCACGTTGATTTAATCATTTCTAAGTTTTAATTGATTATATATTTGTAACTAAATATTTTAAAATAGTTTTTTTTTTATATGTATATTTTTAGCACTCATAGTTTATTCACCAAAATTTTTTTAATTTGCACTCAATTTACAATTATGAATTTTCATTCATTTGTATTTTACGTTATGTTTTTTTTTCTTGAATGATTCGTAATCACAAAAATTGTTTATATTTTCATTGTTTTTTTATTTTTTTTTTTTATGATAACAATTTTGCACATAGATTTTGATTGCTATATGTAACTGTACGGATTAGCACGGCACTTACTGTTTAATATGAACAAGAAACGTTTTGTGTTCACAAGCAAAAATGTGCTTGAAAAAAACTGTTTTTATGTCTTCACTTATTTTTTATTTTTAAGATTTTAAGAGTTTTAAATGTTAGGAGTATCTAAATACTTGATACTCTACTTTTAAACGTTACTCGAGTAATAGTTTGCAGTATTATGTTTTTATCAAACTAATCTCATTTTTATAATCATTTATACTTAAAACGTACCGTGAACAGGATTGATAACAGTAATTTTTACCAATTCGACGCCAAATAAGAAAATGAACAGATTTTTTTTTTAGAAACTGTTAAAAAACTATCTCTGCCGCTGCCACCACTGTTGTGTGCCGAACGATTTTAGGCTTGGTTTTCCAACTTAAAACAATTTTAATACGTTTTTAAGATTTTATTATATTTTATTTTATTTATAATTAATTTATTTAGGAATTTATTATGTTTTATTTTAGGATGTTTATTCTTTGAGGTACACAACAGAACTGCCTTTTTTATTTTACCAAACATCAATTGCTGTTTATGACCTTTTTAATATTTGGTTATTTTATCCAGGGTTGTATAATCTTAATTACGAGTAGTATTCGCTACAACCCCTATTATGATTGTCGAGTCGATCGACAGTCGACACGACTCTGTATTGCGTTTTCGTTTTTTCATTTGATAAAAACAATACGAAAAAGGAAAAGGCAACACAGAGTCGTGTCGATTGTCGATCGACTCGACAATCATAATAGGGGTGAATATTTTTAGCTATATTTTAGTTTTATTATCCCTCATGGCCGGTCTCCACTTGTATTTTTTTCTCTTGCCAAAAAATAAATGACATTCGGCTCATGACATTTTTTGAACAACTACTAACGTAAAGGCCGGTATTCACGTTCAATTAAATTGCGCAAAATGATTGTGTGACGTCATTATATTGCACAATATACTCAATTTTTATTCACATCTTTTGGATTTATTGTGCAATATTGGGCGTAACACAATTATATTGCGCAATTTAATTGTACGTGAATACCGGCCTTAAAAAATATAACAAATTTCTCTCTTTGAGAATAAGAAAAAAATTTGAATTTGTTTCCTTTTTCGATTAATATAATTTTAGAATATTATATTTATATTCCACTATTTATTGTTTATGTTTTAATTTGATAACACAATTTTTATTTTATTTTATTTTATTTTCACTTAAAATTTATTAAAATGCTAAAAATTTCCCTAAAAACACGAAAATTTAATTTTGGTTGTCAAAATTTTCAACATAAAATGACAAGAAATTGAGCATAAAATATAAATTATGCTCAATTGGCACAACGTCATGGCAAAAATATTGAATATTCTAATCTTTTCCTCTCTTGACAAAATTTCAATGCGCATGCTCAAAACCATTTTGTAAAATGTACTAAAAATTGTCACGAGAAAAATAATGGACTAGATTTTTTTTTTTGCAAGAGAAAAATACACAAGTGGAGACCGGCCATCAAAATACACAAAACACGAAAAAAAAAAAACAAACGTCACTACCATTGCCAACTTACAATTAGAAATACATATGTTTTATATTTACATACAATATTTATAAGCACATAATTACACACATATTAATTAGTAATTATATTTTTAGTAATTACAATTTTTAATATTTTAGTTTTTTTTATTATCCTCCAAAATACACAAAACACGGAAAAAAACAAACGTCACTACCATTCAAGGCCCACTTACAATTAGAAATACATGCATAGTTTCCAAATCACTAAATAATTCGATAAATATGAGGTGCATATCCCATTTAACTTTAATCATACCACTGGATTAGTAAGAGACATACCATTGGGGATTGGTATTGACGAGTTGATGAAAAATATCAAGTCTTCCATTCCGTTTGGGAAAATCGAAAGAATGTGACAAAGTGGAATCCTGAATCGAAGACCGCAAGCGATATGGAGATGATTAAGATAACCTTCAACGCTAGTTCCATTCCAAACAAGATTATTATGTATGATAATATAATACTGAAAGTCGATTACTATGTCCCGAATCCAATATTATGCTATAAATGATTAAATTATGGACATACTGCGAATAAGTGTAAATCAAGTGATGCAGAGAGATGTAAATTCTGTGCCAACATAAAGTTTACATGCGACATAGAAAGGCCCAGATGTAAATTTTGCGGAGAAGGACACAAAACAAACCACTTTCAAGTGTTAATAGAGAGCGAGACAGTAGAAAATATCACAATACATGGTAATCTACAAAACATCACCCAGAGAATCCAAATTAAAGCTTTTTGGATTAAAACAAGATATACCCACCGGAGGGACTTTTTAAACCCAGATGAGAATAAAAAGGATATAGAAAGAAGGAACGAAGAAGCCACAAGACAACTAGGTAAACGTATAACAGTTTTATACGAACTAGTTAATGTATTAAAAAACCAACTAAAACTTAGAGACGAATTATTTAGGGACTTAGATTCAGCAGTGATACATTAAAATCGGATAATGTAGCAGACACCGATCTTATGAGGATGAAGATCGGGAAATGTCTGTCAAAAGTTGTAAATTAATTTATTATGAATTGCTTTAAACTCTTACAAATCAATATAAGAAGTTTAAAGAGAAACAAAGATCTCCTAGAAAAATACATTTCAGATAATAACATACAAATAATCATACTCTCAGAAACTTGGACCAAAGACTCGGAAACATTAACATTCAACAATTATAACTTGGTAACCAAAGATAGACCGGATGGATACGGCGGAGTAGGCTTCTTAATTAGGACAAATATTTCTTGGAATATTGTAAATCTGTCTAACAATTACAACAGATTAGAAACACTAAAAATAAATGTCAAATACAAACATATCGATTTAAATATCACTACCTACTTTCTATAATAATTCGAGACTGAATAAAGATGAGATCATAAGAGAATTCGAGATGCTGATACGGGAAAACGCCACAGGAAACTCAATTGTTGCTGGAGATACCAATGCAAGATGTGGTTTGTGGGATAATAACATAATCAATGATATTTTGGGTAATGCAGTAGCAGATTTGATAGTAGACAATAACCTTTATATACTTAACGGTGGTTCCCCAACTAGGATGAACATGTTCAGACATACCAATTCAGCCTTGCACACTATATACACAAAACCTGATCGACTCACTTTCATAGAGAGCCACTACGGAAATCTAGGCAGCAACCACTTTGCCATTTTGATGAATTATAAAATGTTAAGAAGAGAGAACAGGTAACTAACTGGAAAAAAATCATTTCTGAATTCAAATCCAATTGGAACATTAACGACACACTTATACCGTAGACAGACACAGAGTTAATCGCGATTTTCAGATGTCATTTTGGTCAAAAATCGCGTTGTGTCAATCTTCACAAAAAACTGGATTATTTTGTTTCAACAACGCGATTTTTGATAATCGGGATAAATCAAAATCGCGATTAACTTTGTGTCTGTCTACCGTATTAGGGCCATATTTGTAGTTTCCAATTAAACAGTTGTTGTCACTAAAGCAACGGTTTTGGTATTTATAAACCACACTATATCAACTGTTTGAAAACCTCCTTACAACTGTAGTAATGTATATCGGCGACTAAAACATTTGTTACTAATTTCGGTCGAAAGTGTCACTAATGTGTTTTAAATTTATCGAAGACTGAATCGTTTTGAATCTTTATCAAACATCAAACAGTGATCTAAAAAGATTATTTTAATAAAATTATAGTAATTTATATACTTACTTATATAATACGTTTAAATTTATTTTGAGTTCGTAAACCATTTGTAGACATTTGAAAATAAATTAAAGTTAAAATTACCTCATTTTCATCATCCGGTAGTGATTCCGTCTATTTAATAAGAGATAACGTTCCAAGAAAAGATAAAAGCTACCAAGAAAGAATAGCAGAGGAATATTATTCTGATATGGAATTTAGGCTAAGATTTCGTTTCGCAAAGGACTCGTTGAAATATTTGGAATCTTTGGTTGAAAAGGAATTGCAAAATATTGATAACAGAGGTTTACCTTTGACGGTAAAACAAAAAATAATGATTGGGCTTCGCTATTATACGCTACTGGGTATTATTACCAAATAGTATCTGGTGATTTGATTAGCGTAAGTCAATCAACGATTTGTTTGACAGTGCATGAAGTTTCTAAAGCTTTTGCGGATTAGCGAAGCAGTTTATTAAAATGCCTGATATAACAGAAGAAATACAATCATATGTCTAAAAGTTTTATAGTTTAAACAAATTCCTCGTTGTGTTGGTTGTATATAGATGGTTGTCATGTACCAATTAAATCTCCAGGAGACGAAAACGCCGAAATTTTTCGAAATCGTGAAGGTTTCTTTTCAATAAATGTACATAGGTCATTTGTGATAGTGACTGTAAATTTATAAATTTAGTTGCTAGGTAAGTTTTACATAGAAACTTGAATTTAAATATTTAATATTTTCATCTATAATTTATTTACAGGTGGCATGGGTCAGCACACGATCAAACAATTTTTGATTTTTCATCTTTGAAAAATCGATTTGAAAATGAGAAATTCGGAGATAGTCTCTTGGTTTGTGATACCGGGTACGGATGCAAAGAATATTTAATAACTCCATACAGAAATCTTAGAAATACACAAGATACAAACTTCAACAAAGCATTGAGTTCAACTCACGGTTGCATCGAAAGAACGTTTGGGACATGGAAGCGCAGATTTTCTGTTCTTGCGAAAGGTATTCAATATATTTTAACATAATTTATTGCTTTATGAGTTTTTTTAAACGACTTTTAATTTACATATTTCATTTTAGCTTCACAAATTAAATTAGAAAATTGTTTAGTCGTGATTGTTGTTGTTGGAGTGTAACACGTTATTGCGATTGAGATAGGAGATGATGAGGCCGCGATGGCTTGTACTGAAGGCATATTTGGTGTTTCGGATGTTGTTGGTAAACACGGTGGCGCTTGTTGTACAGTCATATCTTGATCATTACAGGTCACTAGCTTCTTCACTATTCAGATATTCGTATTCGTATGGATCCTCTTCGTCACCTTGACATTTTTGACTGTTTTGCTCCTACAATTTTAAAATAATAATTAATTATCATACGATTCGTATTAAGTATGGAATTTATAATTACCGTTTCATTCCTATATCCTGAATCATTATCGTAAAGTTTACTTGCAGGCTAATCGTTGGCAGAATTAAATCATTTAACTCATCATCAGCCTGAGAGAGTTTTACTGTAGAAGGACCACTACCAGTACCCAGAACATCTTTTTTTGTTAGCCAACCCTTTTCGCAATTTACCTCTCCAGTTTATGTAAACTGCCTTCATCTGTTTGGTAGTTTTGGGCGGACCGATTATTTGGCTATTATATTCTAAGGCGACACTTTCCCAGCATTTATATTTTTCTGTATTTGTCACCGAATCAGTCTTTTTATTTTCTTAAACTTTTATATTTTTTTATGAAATAAGGGTAATCCTGTTCGGTTCATTTCAACTAGCACTATTTATTTACACTATAAAACAATAAGAAATGAATATCACAACTGTAACTTACAATTTTCATAAATTAACAAATTAAATTGCCGCTGTTTTTGTTATTTTAATGTTGGTAGCACTAGTTCGAAAACAGTTGTTTTAACAACGTCTATAAGTACCAAAATAAAATCCTGGTTAAAACAGTTAATTTAGTGACGGCTATAAATACCAAAAAAAAAAATAAAAAAATCAATTCAAAAACAGTTATTTTTCGAAAACAGTGACTATTATTATTAATTTATTTATTTACAATAATTTTGGCACATTTTATTTTGAGCGTAAGCTCATTTACAATAGAATGTGCGGTAATTTGCCAACATATTATATTGATTGTAACACACACAGCCGTGTATTTCTTCGCTGGGACAGCTTTAGCTCCATTAGCATTCATTTGGAAAATATCTCACCCGCTTTAAGTAAATTATTAGTTCTATTTTAGTCTTCAAATTTTTGGGTCTAAAACATTATTGGGCAAAAAACTGTACTTTAATAGCTCCAGGATCACATATCAGTCGTTCAATTTCATTCACAGTTTCGCTATTTGGTCTGGATCGTTGTATCGCAGAAGCCAACCATTTTAATGTTGGTTTCACACGATCCTTCTTAATTTACATCAAAGTCGAATGCAAACGACATCTGACCTCTTCATGCAGTATGCAGAAAGATTTAAATATATTTAATGATTTTTCGAAGTTTGCTTAATCAGATCGTCCGTCCGGGTAGTTAGTGGTTTGTTTGTGCTGGTAATTTTTATTCCATCTGATGTTTAGTTTAAGCTGGTTATACACAATTTAATCGTTTTAAATTAAAATTTAGAAAAAAATCAAAAATATGAAAGAAAAAGCAGGAAAAACGTCCTACTGACACAAAAGTCAAAGTTGCCCCTTTGCCCTCCTACTGATATAACATATGTAGTTGTAGTGTGGTCTATAAATATGGCCATTAGTAAAGCATTTCAGCTGAATTGGTAGTGATACTTTATATCTATGTCCAGCCATGTTTTTAAACTTATTTTAATTAAATTGGATTATTTTCTATACAAATGTATATCATTGGAAACCTTTAAATAATAAAATCGTTACAAACATTACAAAACTGTATTCACAAAAAGAAAAAATCACTTACCTAATATAGATTGTTTTACCTCAAAGCTGTATAATAATCAATTTAATATTTAATAAAAATAATTTATTTATTTATACAGAGAAAAGTCTACAAATTTGAGTTGAATTTATAACATATTGAACAGGGTAGAATAAAAATTAAATTAAACAAAAAAAAAAAGAATTAAAATTGACATACAAATATTTTTAGGTTGGAGCATAATGTTGCTTCAACCTACGTTTAAAGCTGTATTTACTTAAGTAAAAGTCGAACAAATGGTCGATTTTATTAAAACTCTTCGACATCATGTTTACCGGTTCATTGTCACCATAGTTTGTTCTGAGTTTATTCAGATGAAGGAACTCATGATCTCTTAAATTCCTACTCGGTGCCTTTATTTTAATTGATTCCAGTATGGATGGTGCATCGATTTGATCAAGTAAAATATTTCCAATAAACGAACACTTCAAAAGCTCTCGTCTATTTGCCAATGTTGTCATTTGATAGGTTTTGCATCCAGTAGCATATGATGGTAATCGCTTCAGGTTAACGTGGTGCGGTAGGTCATGGTCGTAATCCCATCCGTCTTTACACGTTATATACCGTATAAACTTTATTTGGACACTCTCAATTTTTCTGATAGGTTCGTCGTAAAAAGGACACCAGATGTTGACAGCGTATTCAAGTTGAGATCCGACGTAGGCATAATACAGGATCTTGATTGTCTCGAGGTCATGAATATCCCCAGTACAACGCTTAATAAAACCAAGCATGGAATTGGCTCTATCAATGCATTGCTCAATATGCTTAGTAAAGCACATGTTTTCAACGAAAGTAACCCCTAGGTCTTTAATCTCGAATAATTTTTGTAAAAGTACGCCATTTATTTGATATTGTTGTGTAACAGGGTTAACTTTCCGATGGAACGATAAACTTTATTAAAGCACAAATTGTTAAATAATTTAACAGGATCCAATTCATTATTAAAAAAATTCGGAGTAGGCTGTGTCTTCTACACGGCCGTAGGTGTTTTCCGTGATACCATTTAAGTATAAGCAGTGCGAGAAATGGCACGATGAATGGGTTTGTTAAAATAAATTTATTTATTATTAGCATCATGAAATGAGAGTACAGTGATTGTTTGCAAACGATTAAGTACTATGGGCGATGGTACGAGAAGTACGATATGAAGCGCAGGGTCTCAGGGCTGGTGTGCCTGACGAATGTGAGATCCAGAAAAGTGCCTCCCAAAGTCGTCGAGGCTAGTGTATTGGAGACGCAGTCTGGGTCCAAGGTGTCTTTGATGAAGCGCACGGATTCGGATTTAGCGATGACATCGATGTTGAAATCGCCGCAGAGCACAAGAGGTATATCGAAGTCCACACTGACATATGGCGGTACGTATTGTCTTCAGGAGAATGCCTCATCTGGTCCTATCAGATGAGGCATTCTCCCTTTACAGTGCTCTCTAGCATTGTAAATCGTCCCTTTGTAGATCTAAATTTTAATTAGAATTTATGTGAAAATTAATTATTCTAATTTACAATAAATTATCTGCCACAGATTCTTTACGCACAAATTGACACCAGAATTTTTCTGATCAGATGAGGCGTTCTCTCGCTACAGTGCTTTCAAGCTTTTTAATCGCTATTTTGTAGTTTGTAATTTAAATTTAAATTTATGTGGAGATTAATTATTTTAACCACAGTTTCTGTTTTCACAAATTAATACTAGATTTGCTCCGATCAGGTGAAGGGTTCTCTCGCTACAGTGCTCTCAAGCATTGTAAATCGCTATTTTGTAGTTTGTAATTTTAATTAAAATTTATGTGGAAATTAATTATTTTAATTTAAAATAAATTATCTGCTACAAGTTCTTTACGCACAAATTGATACTAGAATGGCTCCGATCAGATGATGCATTCTCCCATTACATTGTTCTCAAGCTTTGTAAATCACCATTTTGTAGATTTTAATTTTAATTAAAATTTATGTGGAGATTAATTAGTTTAATTAACAATAAGTTATCTACCACAGTTTCTTTACGTACAATTTGACACCAGAATCGCTCCGGTCAGATAAGGGATTCTCATGGTTAATTGTAAATCGATGTTTTGTACGTTGTAATTTTAATTAAAATTCATGTGGAGATTAATTAATATAATTTAAAATAAATTAACTACTACCGGCTTTTTACGCAAAAATTGACACCATCGGATCTCCGATCGGATGAGACACTAGTTCTCGCTACACTAGTTCAAGCATTTAAATCGGTCGAAATCAGAGGTTCGCGGCGCGGGTTCCTTTGCCGCCTGAAGGCGTCATTGCGATAATATTATACGTGAGGCATAAAGCCGAATCTCCGATTGGATGAGCCATTCTCTCGCTACACTGGTTCAACCATTTAAATCGGTCGAAATCAGTCATTTGCCACCTGATGACGTCATTGCGATAATATTATACTTCAGGCATAAGGACCAACCTAAGCAACCATATCTTTAAGCTAGAGGTAATGCTTATCGTTGATGAGTAATTGCTTACGACCAAGGGCTAAATTTCGGGTCAGTTTTCTGAACATGCGGTATAAAACGTTATCACGTCAAAATTTTCTAATTACATACCAACACTCGGTATCCTATATAACCTAAGTTAGTTACAAACAATTTATAAAAACAAAATAACGGGATTTTAGAGAACGAACGAAATAAATGTAAACCTCATAAATGAGTTGAGAAATGCTTTGCCCTTCGAGTTATTTAAAAGCAATTTCAAGGTTCATATTAACGGAATTATATAATGAAATAGACTGTACTTGCATTATTTCATATCCGGTTGAAAAATTTTATCGTGCCTCAATTAAAATAAAACAACGGATAAAAATTAAAATATTTTACTTTTGTGCCAATCATAGCACAGCCTTTACCACTTGGAAATTTCATTTCGGATGTGAATTTAAATACATACTCAACAGTGCAAGTGGTGCAAACAACCATATGAAATAGAGGTTTCTAATGGGTTGTTTGTTGATACCCAATAATTAAATTCAAATGAGTTTTATTCTGTTAGCCCAACCGAAATACAAGACAATATTTTAGTCCAAACAGAAGTATTTAAATTAAAGGGGATCATCCACTTCAGCTCGAAATCATTGGTTAATGGAATTGAACATTATATTGGAGTAATCAAGCGTCTTAACGGACAGTTTGAATTTTACGATGACCTATTGGCTACAAAGGCGGTTGACTTTCATACCCAGCGTTGCTTATTTATGTAAAATAAAAAATTTAATTAAAATACAATACAATACAATTTGTAAATTAAGTATCAACCAAATATAATTTGATTAACCACTCACTTAACGCACAATATTTTTATCGTTTTGGGGTAAAAAAAAATATTTTTTTTTTTGCAGACAATGATAATTTATGTTATTTTTAATTAGTTTATTTAAAAAAAATGTCTTTTTAAAATTTTATTTTTGTATGATACAAAAACACTAGGGGACCCCTGTGCAATTGCACAATTTTATTATTTATGTGAAATATTTTTGCCATAATAAATACAAACAACTTCTGCAAAAGGAATTTACATATGCATGAGCATGAAATGAAATTAAAAAAAGAATGTACTGTTAATAAAGGCCAACATTAATCTGATAAAAAGAAAAAATAATTACATTAAATTGAAAAAAAAAAAAAAATACGAAGTTATCGGGAATCGAGACCTTTAACTTCATGGCGCATCGCTCTAACACATGAGCTATTGAACTATACTTAATAATTGATATATGAATGGAAATTTATAGCTTAAGAAAATGTTGAACATTCTTGTATATTATATATATAGATGGCACAACACAGAGTCCAACGTTGCAGTTACTGCACCAATACTTCGTTTCTTTTCTAATCTTCTTTCCATTGAACAGATAATAGAATAATACCCTTGACAGACTAGGGATTAGCTAAGCGCGATTAGTGATTTTTTCGAGACTAGCTGTAGTGTGTCAAGTTGAAGACTAGCTACAAGTGGCACTACAATGTGAAATAATTATTTAAGCATTTCTGAAAATGCAAGTGGCGTGAATTTACGATAGAAGTTATAAAATCAAAGACATCTTAAACAATTTGTGCTGAATACATTTTGAGGAAAAAACGAATCTAGTGTGTTTTAATGTATAAATCTTAGAAATATTGAATTAAAAAATGAGTCCAGCTGATTTACTAGCTATATTTTAGCGAATCACCATAATAATATTTTATTTCTCTGGAAGAAACTAATCCCTAGTCTGTCAACGTATATGGATTTGTGGTGGATTAGCTAATCTCGTTTCACTAATCGCGCTTAGCTAATCCCTAGTCTGTCAAGGAAAATCGAGTATAATCGAAAAAAATGTAAGGTTTTGTCTCTATTTTGCTTATTTTCAGTTTTTTTTTACTTTCCCGTTTTGTTTTCATTTCGTTTGCTATTTGTTTGTTCGTGTGTTCGCTGATAGTAATTAAACGGTAGGTTCGGTAGCGTGATGATCTGTGGTGATGGGGAGGGGGGGAGGGGGGGAGGGGGGAGGGGGGAGGGGGGGAGGGGGGGGGGGGAAGTGAGGTGGAGGTGATTATAAAATGTGACCATTTAACGGTTTTTAGAAATTGAATACATTTTTGTACTGTAATAAGTCATAAATATTTTCCAAAAATTTAAAGACTATAAAAGTATGTCGAAAAGGAGGGTCTAAATTTGTAACGTTGTTTTATAGAAGGGTATAAAGCTTTGCGATAATTTGTGACGATAGGGTCAGGGGAGTTAAAAATGATCAAAAATAGCGTGACATAGTTTATCAAGGAGCACTTAAGTCACGTTTTATATTAGATTTATTCTAGAAATATAGATTTGTATACGTTACGATTTTTTCATTTAGTTTGTTTATTTTAGTTTATTTATTTACCTACAGCTACAGTAAATATAAATATACATACAATCGGTAAGTAAACATACAGAAAAAAAGAGACAAAATTTAACAATTACTAGACAGAAATTTAAACAACTCGTTTTTAAACGAATTTCTTGACATGAAGCAAAGCTTGTTAAGACAAAATAAATTAGGGTAACTTGATAATTTTAAAATCATTTTGCATTGATTTTTTTTTGAGGTTTTGGGTTTAGATTTTATTTAAATGAAAACATAAAATTATTGCCACATTTCGTCGTTCTAACAGTGAATTAATGTATCTGACCTTTTTTCAAAACCTCATCTTTGATACCAAAATGTTCGTCGTGAGAAACTGAAGCCGATTTGCCGCACCAACGTTAATTGACTGTTAGGAGACATCGTCGTCCTAACGGTGAACCAACGCAGGTGCAAAAATTCAGACAGAGTTTCTCACGATGAACCATTTAGTATCAGAGATGAGATTTTGAAAAAATGTCAGATACGTTGATTCACAGTTAGGACGACGATATGTTGATCGTCACCCCTATCGTTTCGAAATTGTGGACTCGGTCCTTAACAACTCATTTACCGCCCTTGTGGCGTAAATAACGATTGTGGAAAACTCAAATGTTTTCAATGTAATAAAGGGAAATATTAAGATTATTGGTTACATTTTTCTGGTTTGCGCTGAAAGTAGGTTCTTTGATTTTTTTCCAACATCCAGGCAATATATGATTTTTTCTCAATTTTTTCGGCTGGACTAGCATTTTCCAATAAGCGCTTATTAGCACAATTCGATTTTAGCATCATTCGATTATATTTCACTAATTTCGCAACTGTTCGCAGTGTAGTTTTAAAGTCATATGCAGCAGCGAAAGCTTTTTACACCATCCACACATTGAAACGTGTCATAATAGCGTTTAGTATTGACATGAAAAATGTTTCAGCCCAAGAATTCGGCATATTAGCCAAGATTCACAAATGCGTTTATAGCTGACATCTTATATAAGGTACAATCATTTTGAAATCCCTCCCCTGCAGGCTGCAGTTTTCGAACCTGGTACCTTCCGATATAGCCGTTTTAACCACTATGCCATTTGATTGGTTTGTTTGAATTCATTCTTATCAATTTTGGATGAGCACAAATTGAAACGCAACATATTTTGAATGACACAACGTTTATTGGTTTCTAAACAATTTTATGTCCAAAATAGCTCAAATCAATAATTTTTGTTGTTCAATTTGGAAATTATTGAAAGCAAAATGGGTCTTGGATGGTTCCATATCGTATCATTTAGGGGTAAGGATTGATTTTCATATTGGTTAATCTTTTCTGGTTTCCGCTGAAAACCATGTTTTGTTTTTTTATTTTTTTACCGTCTTTCAGGCGGAATATGAAAATTATTTTTCCATTTTCTCGGCTCCTTCCTTTTAACGGTATGAAATATTTCAAGCTTAAATTCGAAAGTTTCCTTGCTGCAGTTACCCACATATAGCAAAGGTACCCTATGTAATGCATGATGCATCGGGTTACCCTATTTTTATTTTATATTCTTTTACTGAATGAATCATCTTTAATATGGGATTACCTCTCCTAAAATAGAAACACCAAAAAGAGTTCACCAAAAAATGTTAAGTTAATCTCTATGTGGAATGTCATTTTTGAGAAAGTGATAGGCAAGATAACCCCGTATCACCTTTTACAATCTCACCCCTGCAGAGTTTGTGTGTGTATTAATAGAAATATGTATGTCGCAAAAGGTTAAATTGTGCAGTGATCGTTTTGTAGAAAATTGCTATTTAGGCTTGTGTTTTGCGTAATCCAATTTGAATTTAATTTTATATGAGTTACAAAAACAATTAGAATCAATTTGTTCTGAATTCATATAAAGTTAAACCCAAATCCGATTGGATTACGCTCCCGCGTAAACATAACTAATCATGCATATGTAATTGTGAAGTTGTACATTTATATCACAGCTTTATTTCTGACAGTCAAACCAAGTAATTCTAACCTTCTTCGCAATTCATAGACCGTTAACACGGTAAGGTTGTTCCAATTTGAATGTTCATTCACGAATATGAGCGTGATCCATTATAAGTTATTGCGTGTTTTGTTAATTCATGTTTCAACTTAATTTGAATCAAATGTATTACAGTTTTGTATGTAATATCAGTAGGTGACTTATAAGAGCGAATGTCGATATATTTTGCTGATTTAGTATGCAGGCAACGATTATGATAAAACTCAAATATTAAACGGGACACACAAATGTTTATTTTACTTTCCAACCTATTTACAATCTGCAGATACAATGTCAGTTTAATGATGGTAGGCATGATGGTTGTCAAGATGAACACCATGTACGGCTGTGCGAATATGGGCTACTGGAGCTGAGTGGACAGCAGCAACTGGAACAGCGTGGTATGCGGCAACGGGAGCAGCGTGGTAAGCAGCTACTGGAGCAGCAGCTTGAACGACTTTGTGTCCTAATGGTTCAAGACGAACTTGAGCATTGAATCCATTGTGAGCATCTGATGAGTAATCTACAACACGGCGATGAAGACCATCTGGTTCGACGAGTGAGTACTGGCCTTGTACGTTATCTCCATCACGATGTTCTGATTGGCTCTTAATATCTCCGGTTTGATGATCATGAACATCATAGTTGAATTGGTAGTTGGCGGGTTGTTCATATTCAACGTGCTTTAAAACAGGTGCAGCATGAACAGCTTGAATGAGTTGTGGTTGATGAGCATAGTGTACTGGTGTAGCTGGGAGGAGACCGGCGCTAGCTGCGGCTACAAGAGCGAATAATGCTACGAACTAAAATTGGAAATAAATTATATTGATGATAATTAAATGTAATATATACTTCTACTATTATATTAAAACTCACTTTGAATGCCATTTTATTGTTATAGATTACAGTAATTGAATTAAACTGATACCAAACTGATGGATTTCGTTTGTTTATATACTGGAACAGATATCTCTGTATCCCTTGAATCTTGATCATATACAATCATATTTATTCGTCATACCTGAATATTACGGATTATGCAATACAATTTTGGGGACTTTCTCTCTTATGTGTGTGGCTTGATAGGTAAACAAAACAATAACAAATCAAAAGCAAAATATAGATATGGAATCTGATACTTTCTGAAAAAATTAAATATCAAACTGGATCTGTTTCAAAATATAAGAAATCCGAAAAATGCAAAAAATAAAAACTTGATAAGTGGAGTAAGTACAAGTGAACAATTTTAGCTGTGATTGTGAAAGGTCGTTTATAAAAAACAATAACAACAATCAAAAATTGTCAAAAATTTAATTTGGAGCTATTTGTTTTGTGGTTGAAGAAATGGATCATGGAAATATAAGATTTCGATTGTTTTTGTATTTAAGCGAATACAACTCATTCTCAAATCACTAGTTTCATTCGAATCTTTTACAAATCTACTGCAATGGCATTCAAAGTAAGTCATACTATTGCTTCGAATAAGTTAACAAAAAATTTATTTTTTTTTTCAATTTTTAGTTCGTAGCATTGTTCGGTCTTTTAGCAGCAGCTAACGCCGGCCTCCTCCCAGCTGCACCAGTACACTATGCTCACCAACCACAACTCATTCAAGCTGTTCATGCTGCACCTGTTTTAAAAAACGTTGGATACGAACAACCCGCCAACTACCAATTCAACTACGATGTCCATGACCATCAAACCGGAGATATCAAGAGCCAATCAGAACATCGTGATGGAGATAACGTACAAGGCCAATACTCTCTCGTCGAACCAGATGGTCTTCATCGCCGTGTTGTAGATTACTCATCAGATGCTCACAATGGATTCAATGCTCAAGTTCGTCTTGAACCATTAGGACACAAAGTCGTTCAATCTGCTGCTCCAGCAGCTGTTTACCATGCAGCCCCAATTCACGCTGCCCCAGTTGCCGTATATCACGCTGCTCCAGTGACCGCCTACCATGCTGCTCCAGTTGCAGCTATCCATGCAGCTCCAGTAGCCCACATCCGAACAGCCGTACATGGTGTTCATCTTGATAACCATCATAATTATCATCATTAAGAATGTAAATCTCCGTTTTATAAATAGAGTGAAGAAATATAAACATAACCTATCTAACCAAGGTAATTTTTAGTTGTTTCTGTTGATTGATCATTGTGCTCATATTATAAACTGGTACGATCAATCAGTCGATAATAACGTTTTTAAATTATTATTTGAATTGCTAATCATTTGTGCGACGGTTATAAAAGTGTTGACATATTAATTGACGGCATAATGTTTATAATAACGAGATTGAGATCTGCTTAGTTTGCTTTTCTTAATTTTTATTTCAAAATTAAAGTCGAAAATAAGAGAAGTGTCATTACATCACTTAGGTACAGCCACATGTAATGGTATGTGTTATTGTTGCACTTGAATACGAATTGAGTAACTTAAATGAAAGAGTTACGTAAATTAAAATGAATTATTTTTGTTGTTGTGTTGATCTTGACAAGAGCAGATTTGTTTGAGATAAAATTTTAGCACGGTTTTCTTTTTGATGCAATTTGGAGTAAAAAAAATGTAAGGTATATTTTTGGTACATATTCGAATCTACAGTGTGTCCCACTAGAAAGAATAGGCAAGAAAGCTTTGATGTGTGTCTAGCTAAACCTCTACCAGATAAGTCAACAGCATTTTTAGTCTCTGTACTGCTTAATCTACTTCTTCACAAATGGCACAGATGTTTTGCTGTATTTTAGTACCTGATTTACACTCATTTTTGATCCTTTGTGATGGGTAACTAAGAACATCGCTTCAAAACGCTTTTTATACATGGAATTTATATTAATACCGTTTTCGTTAAGATGTTACCGCGAAAAAGGTAATCGAGTGAAGAGAATAATTTTTCTGCTACATTGTGGTGGGGGTTAAACAGAAACAATAAATTGAGATACTTTATTCTTGTGGACCATACTGTGTGTATGTACATTTTATGTATGAAGTGAATGCAGAATTGTCTTAAGTGTTATGAAAATTTGAAGGTAAGATTGTGCTTAAAGCTAACATAATTATATGATACATGAAGTTGTAGTATGTTAAATTTAAGCTATAGACTTAAACTTGAATGAATTTTGTTACATTTTTTAAATATATTGTTAAGAATTTTATTAAATTTAAAACAATAAGCTTATTAAAAAAATCCGCCTCAAGTTGAGATTAACTTAAATTTTACAGGGTATCCGCCAATCCAAGTTCCTAGTAACAACCGCTTATGTTATATTTTGTAATGTGTATAATTGTTATATGTACAGTGCTTAAGAGCATTGCTTACCACACTGCTGCCTTGCGTTTAATAAAAACCAACAATTTAATTAATTTACAACATGCTTTGATACACATTAGAAACGATTGTTTGTAATAATGCGTTCGTTGGGTTGATAAAAGCTGCACCTTGACTGTCGATTATTATTTACTACAGCCCGTCCTAGGACGGATACAATTTATATATAATGGTGATGTCCAGCGGCCGCTGCCACAATCACCATTTGACCATTTAATATTTTTTTAGCCGAGTAGGAGTAGCTCGAGATTAAAGGCTTTCAAGGATTATTGAATATTAAATAGACCTTAAACCCAAGAGTAAAGCCTTCTAAGGATGATTTTACATGTGTTGGGGCATCACACAAAAAATCTTACAAACCGAAAAACAAAATTAAAATGCTTTGAAGCACAATCGAACCCTTGGCCGTAGCCGCTCTAGTCCAATATGTTATTACTAAGCCACATCCAACGTACTAAAATTTACTTAATTTTGATTGTTATATTGTTTCACACATAGCAGGCTATGAAGTTTATGACACGAAACAAATTTTTTACAGAAAAATTCTCATGTCTTACTACAACTCGTAATATAATAATTTTTAATTGATTTGTAGTAGTGTTCGCATACATTTAGGCGCATCATAAACACGTACCACGTGTTGTTTTGTGTACTTACTGTAATAACCATAAAGCGCAATATTTAATTTATAGTAAAATATTTAGTCATTTCATGAATATTACAAAAAATAGAATTGGATGAGAATCGAATCAAAGACCTTTGCCGCTCTAATCGTGTACCTGTTTTCAAACAATTTTCCTTGGATACACTATATCCCCGAAATCGATTTAAACGCCTCTACCCCGTACGGAAAAACAAATTAAATCCTTTTTAGGGTTGTTGAGATACTATAGGAAATTTATTAAAGATTTCGCCAAACTTACAAAACCACTGACTGAATGTTTGAGGAAAACAAACAAAATAACTTTAGATTCCAAATACATCGAATGTTTTGAAACATGTAAGAATTTATTGTGCAACGATCCCATACTACAATACCCAGACTTTTCTAAACCTTTTAATTTGACAACGGACGCTAGTAACTTTGCTCTAGGAGCCGTATTATCTCAAGGACCAATAGGATCCGATAAACCCATTTGCTACGCAAGTAGAACCTTAACCCAGATTGAAACAAACTACAGTACCATAGAAAAGGAGCTGCTAGCCATTGTATGGGCTACCAAATTTCCGACCGTATTTATATGGAAGGAAGTTCAAAATCATAACGGATCACAAACTAACATGGTTAATGTCACTAAAAGAACCAAATTCAAAGTTTTTTTTTTTTTTTTTTTTTTGTTTGTTTGTTTTTTATTTCATTTCATCTCAGAAAAAAAAATTTTACATATGTAGCTAGTTATATAATAAATAAATTGTATAGAAAAAAAAATTAAAATTAAAAATTGAAATGAAATAAGAAGAATTCATTGTCGGAAATCGACAGTTTTGAATTCTCGTTTTACAAAAATATACAGAATATGAATAAGAATAAAAAATAAAAAAACATAAAATAATAAAACTATTAATAATACCAATACCGAGCAGTTATCCACTATAAGACTTTGTTATGTTTACTTGCTATACATCGTAAAATTAAATCAAATTGTAATAAAGCCATTAATTTTCTTTATGTGACCACACGAAACAAATTTGTGACATCAGGCGTTTCAAAGAGCCAATTCTTAACTCTTGACAGAAACGATTTAGAATGAATTAGCCTCCTAATCAAATCAGGTAAATTATTGAAAAATGTTGGTGATGCAACAAGGATGTAGCGCCGGTAGTGATCATTAAAAAATCTAGGAATACTGTATACAGGAATTGATGGTTTGCACGAAAGTTATACCGTTCATCGAATCTTATTATCTGTTGACCGCTACGCCTAAAAAAAATTTTTAAAACCTTATAAACATACAGATGTTGCAGCGGTAAAATATTGTTAGCCTTAAATAGAACCCAAGATGGTTCGGTTCTTTTCTTCCGCAATATGGTGCGCAAGATCATTTTTTGTTGCACATACAACGGTTTTAAAATAGTAGGGACACAACCACCCCAGCAAGGTAAACCGTATTCAATTTTAGTCATTACCAACGCATGATACGTCATTTTCAGGACGGAAGCGGGGCACATGTCGCGAAGAAGGTAAAAAATTCTGGATGCGGACGCAAGATAATGTTTTAGATTAGTGACGTGAATTTTCCAATTTAGGTTAGAGTCTAGATGAATTCCAAGATACTTAAATGAGTTTACCGATTCAATATTCAAACAATCAGTATGACAATTAGTGGGAGAACATTTAGAAATAATGTGATATGTTCCTAGATTGTTATTATCTGGAGTTATTATCCCAGAAATTCTGAAAAACATAAACTTGGTCTTATCACTTAGAATTAAGTAATGCTTATCAAACCATTTATGGAGAACCCCGAGATCAGAATTAATCATGGATGTGATGTCAGTTGTAGATTTAGCAGTATAAGCTAAAGCTAAATCGTCAGCAAAAGCAGTACTGCTGCCATTTAATTTAAGCTTGAAAATGGAATTAGTGTAAATCAAAAACAGCAAAGGACCCAGCACTGATCCTTGGGGAACGCCAACATCGACAGATTTAGGGGCGCTTAAAGTACCGTTAATTTTAACTCTCACAGTTCTATGCTTCAAGTACGAGGCAAACCATTTGTTTGCTACCCCTCTAAAACCAATGTTATGCAGAATAGACAACAAAAGTCTATGTTCAACCATGTCAAAAGCCTTAGAAGCATTCACAAACAACCCAGCACATACATTACCACAGTTCAGTCCGTTATGAATAGTGTCTAGAAACTCTAGCAAAGCTGATTCAGTGCTCATACCTTAACGGAAACCATGCTGATGTGCACTAAGAACATTAAATCGATCTAAAAAGCTATTAACTCTGCTTTTAACAACTTTCTCTAATAATTTCAATATAACTGGCTGTAGTGCGATCGGCCTATAGTTCCCTTTAACCGATCGATCGCCTTTTTTAAAAACAGGAATAATAGTTGCCGATTTCAGTCTCGCAGGTACTAATCCCTAAACGAAGGAAAGATTGAAAATATGTGATAGAACTGGACTGACAATGATAGAAACAGCTTTCAATATGCAACTACTGAGTCCATCATTGTCAAGTGAATGCTTAGGTTCCAGAGACTCAATAACAGATAATATTTCATTGCCAGAGGCTGGAGCCATAAAAAAGTTTTAGGACAATAATCAGAAGGAAGATCATAATTTACAGCTGTGTTATTCGAAAAAAATTTAGCCCGTAGGTCATTGGCAATACTTGTAAAATAACAATTCAGATCATTAGCAATATCGATATCATTTGTAAGAAGTGTACCATTGTCTGCCAATATGATTTTAACCGAGGATACTTTAGGCTTTTTGGTTAAAATTTCATTAACAAGGTTCCAATTTTTTTTAACATCACCGCGGGTACCTAAGAAACGAGTGACATAATATCCTTCTTTTTCTCTTTTAATATCCATATTAATTTGTCTGCAAGTACGTTCATAAGTTTCACGAAGATTTAAATTATTTAAGTTAATACATTGGCGATTAAAACTTGAAGAATTTGATTATGAAATTGTCTATAAAAGAGGTGTTCAAAATTCGAATGCAGATGCATTGTCACGAATAGAAATACATTTAAATGAAACCGATAATTCCACACAAGAGAACAGTAACGATGAAACAATACCATCAATGAGTTCAACCGAAGAAAATTCAACCAGAGAACTGCCGATATCAAGTAGACCGCTAAATGAATTTACACATCAACTAGTTTTAGAAAGAAGTGATAATTTAAACCCAGATATAAAATTAAAAATATTATTTACAAATAAAAGAAGATATACAATAAAACAGAATAACTTAGATAACGAGGACGTTATAACGGATATTGTAAAAAATTATACTTTGCCGAAAAAGGTAACAGGTATCTTTACTGATGATGAAACATTTAAAGTAGTTGAATTAGTATATAATAAATTTTTTTAATAACGGTATTTTTAAGTTAGTTAGATGTAAGTTATTATTAGAAGATGAAAGCAATAGGGACAAACAAGAAACTATTATTCGAGATTACCATAATAGATCAAACCATCGAGGAATAAATGAAACATGGTTACATTTGAAACGACAATATTATTTTCCGAAAATGAAAATTTTGATAACAAAGATCATTAATAATTGCGATATTTGTGGTAAATTTAAATACGAAAGGAACACAAAACCACTAAAATTCGAACTAACAGAAACTCCAGCTAAACCTCTGGAAATTCTACACATAGATATTTATTCGGTACATAACGAATACTTCCTAACCATAATTGATAAATTTAGCAAATTTTCCAGTGCTTACTTACTAAACGGTAGAAATAGTATAAACATTATAAAATCACAAAAACATTTTTTTTTCACACCATGGGATCCCCAAAAAAATAGTTGCAGACAATGGGGCCGAATTCGTTTCAGTAATTTTTCAAGATTTCGTTAAATTGTATAAGATTCAATTACAGCACACCTCAGCCAAGAATTCAACCGGAAATTCTCCCGTAGAGAGATTTCACTCTACGCTAACAGAAATAAAACCAGAATAAAACTAAATTGATAGGGGAAATATTGAATGAAGCCATCATAACATACAATAATTCCATACACTCTACGACAAAATTGACTCCCTTTGAACTAATATCAGGTTACTTTAACGAACTTAACCCAATAACTACACCAACCAACATATTAAGAGGACAAGATTATCTTCAAAATCACATAAAAAATTACGAAAACTTAACCAAACTGGCTCATGATAGGAATTTGGAAGCCAAACAGAAAATAATAAACAAATTAAATGAAAACCGTGTAAATCCCCCAGACTTTAAATCCAACGAACAGATTTACGAATTAGAAAATAGAAGAAATAAGGTAGCCCCTAGGTTCATGACATATAAGGTATTAGAGAATAACAAAATTACATTAATTACAAATAGACGTAAGGTTCACAAACAGTAAATTAAGGGAATGAGGAAATTTCAAAACAATTTATTAAGTAGAAACAATAACTCAACCGAGCCCAACTCCAGTGAGTAGGTGAAAATTTCCCAATATGTACTAATATTGAGGAAGTGTGATCTGATAAGTCGTGTTTTCAACCTCAATGCGAATAATAATAATACATACATACATATAATTTCAGGTTCACCATCTTCAAAATAACGCAAGGACAGAAAATGGTATTTCAAAACATTTGGGAAGTTGAAAATCGCATCCACACGCTCATTAAAAACATTTGTGTTTTGCAATATTAAGTGTATTGCTTTGGTAAATTTACAGTAAAATACCACAACAATTGCATTAAATAAATCCAAAAAAGATTCAGCTAAATCCAATTAATTTTTGAATTTACCTAAATCAAATCCGATTTTTAGTTTCAATACCTACCACTAGAATTTGCTTCATATGAAACAAATGAAACAAAAATTAAATTCAAAAATAAATCTTTGCGGGTTGCTTTCTGAAATTTTAAATCCAAACCTAAATCGAATCCTTTTTTACCAAAGCAATACACTTATTAATACGGACGACGATAGATTAATCTATGGCGAGGCGACTTTGATTTCTTTAGATTCATTAATACTTAAAATTAAAAACAAAAAATTACGGTCAAAACCATGTTTGATAACATTTGTTAAATTTTTTGAGATTATATCCTATGTAAAAACATACCAAAATGGATAAAAGTCATTTGCGAAAATTACATATGTGTGGAAACATATGTAATCACAAAAGCAAAAATACACCATGTGGTCATAAAAAATTGTCACAAATGTTGACACATTTGTGAAAGTACTTGTAAAAACACGTCGTGCGGATCTACCTTTAATCATGTAGAACATATCGTCGGTTTGCGAGAACAGTGACACATCTCAAAATATCATATTTTTGAGGAAATCGATTTGAATTTTTTTTTTTTGGTGTAAAATAGTTGAATTCATCAAATTCAACGTCACATATATTGAAAACTATGGGTAGTTTAGAAGTGATACTATGCCAGATAAAAGGTTGTTACATTTAAAGGATTTTTTTCCTATTATCTCAAAATTGGCCATTTTTGAGATGTGTCACTGTTCTCGCAAACCGACGATATGTTAAAAGTCAACCAATACTTTGATCTATTATTCTTTGACATTCAGATGTTGAATACTCATTTGGAAGACATTTTAGAATCCGTAACTTTAGCCAAATTAAAAATAATTTCAAAACACATCCTACACCCACAAGAAATAGAATATATTCTCAAAAAGCTCAAACAACAAAACATTGATGTTAAAATCGACGAGAATATACATATATGAGTTTTTAGAATTAAGCGCATATTTTAACCAATCCAATATAATCTTCATTGTCCAAATACCTACCTTTCATCCCGAATCATTCTTATTCTATAGATTAAAACAATTACCTATTAATAATACTTACACCCTAGAATTGAAATCCCAATTCCTTTTGCTCAATAAATATTTTTATCAATATGTCGTCGAACCATGTACGAGAATTGAGCAAACAAGATATTGCTCCAAAACAAAATTATTAAAAAACACACGAGAAGGGTGCATAGCAAATTTGATCAACAATAAACCAGCACATTGCAGTTTGATTGAAGATACAATTGAAGACACCGTCGAACCTATCGAACATACTTGTTCATATATTTTACTCACACAGAAATCGTGATGGAAACTACATGCACCAAGGACACACAAAATAAAGTTCTAAAACTGTACAATAAAGATAATCAGCATTCAATATTCCAGTAAATATGCAACATTCTGGGATTCTGTACAGATAATCTCAACATTATACAACGAAATTAATACATCAATAACAACGAAAAATTTAACATTGGATAAGTTAAATTTATGGACAACAAAAAACACAGAAGCTATTAACATAATAAATTTAAGAAATAATAATAGTCATATTTCCATTATAGGAGCATTATGCGTTACAATTTCAAGTATAATAGGAATCATCATGATGATACAGCTGATCAATAAGAAAAGGGTAAAGGAACCAGTCCCAGATCCACCAGCCACCTTACCACAACCGATTCAGCTCAGTTGGCCTTCGCTTCATTCTTCAAATGCGAATGCTAAATAATTAATTTTATTTTTATACATTTTAAAATCATATTTCATAAATTTATATAAATGCAGTTTTTACTTTTTCATAAGAAAATTATTCATATTTCAATTTATGGAATTGAAATATTTTCTCACAGTTAAATTGTTAACGTAAACGGAAAACTAAATATGTACTTATAGAAATAATGTTTTACAATTAGATTAGATTGTTTTTACATGTTGTCGAGGGCATATCGGCAATAAAGTGTAATACATCTGTAGTTAAGATAAATTCAAGTTTAAATTAAAAAGTAATAAAAATTATAAAAATTAAAACTTTTTAAAATAAAATCTTTTACTTAATAGAAAATTAAAGTGTAACTAAATAAATCGAAAATAAAGAAAAGAATAAATTCGAAATTATAATAAAATTTAATAAAGTTTAAATACAAATTTGTATTAATAACGTAATTCGCGGTAGTTCTCGATTGTACTCTTTCGATTGATAATTGTAGACACTGCTGCAGGGAAGATAGCTGCGAGGATATCTTTTCCTCTTGTGATTTCAACTAGGATGACAGCTGCAATATCATTTTCTCCTCTTGTTGAATTGTTTTTGTAAACATTTGTTTGTTTTAATTTTAACCTGGGATGTGAACATGCAAAAAAGAAATTATTGACAAAATTAACCGAGTCCGACAAACATTCGTTTACATCGTCCAACATATCCGACAAACCGTAAAAAAAACAAATATATTTGATTTTCGTCGGACATGTCCATTATACCGTAGTTTTTAGCTTTTACATGATCAAATTTTCCACCTTGTCGAACATGTCGTCCATTGTCCAACATGTAGTATCGTATAAAACTCCCTTAATAAAAAAATTATAATAATCTATAAAGGTCATCGCTGTCAAAGAACAGCGATAGATGGATTAAATCTAAAGTTCTACTAGTTTTTTAGGCATCTCAACTTAAGCGAAGCGCTAGAGCGAGAAAGATGCCTTATATCCCGGCTATTGATGTCTGTTAACAAGTATTAAGTCGAAAAGTACTTATCCGATTTTCATGAAACAAAGCCAAACTTATAGACCTTGATCAGATAAGAAAAAAATGGTATGGCTAAGATCTTTAGGTGGTCAGATTCCAAAGTTATAGACGCGTATAGATTTCCTTTGTAATACATTCACGTAGAAAACAAAAACAATAAAAGTACATAATAGAATACATATAGTCAAAATAATATCTCGCTGAAAATTCCTATTCTTTCATTCCCGAGTAAATACAACAACAAATTCATTTTTTGTTGTTATTTTACTCGAGAATGAAGGAATAGGAATTTTCAACGAGATATTATTTTAACTATTGACGATTGTAAAAGTAAAGAAAGCGCCTCTCGAGGACAATAATTAAAATGATGCACCTGATAAAATGACATTTGTCACAAATGTGATGAAAGAAAATTTAGCAATGCGGTAATTAAAAATTGTTTTTATAGTCCAAAATCGGAATTATTTACAATTATTAGCAATCCGATATGTAAAAATTGTGTTTACAGATCAAAATTGGAATTATTTACAACAATTTCGAACGTCAAATTATCAGGTAGCTCAGTTTAAAAATGTTCCACTAGGTGGAATCCGTTATGCTCCAATCGTCAATATTAAGCGTATTGCCATATATTATAGAGTATATATATACGCCATAACCTACTTTTACTATGGAAAAATTTGGACTAATTTTTGTGACCTTCATTTGAAAATACGGGAGGTTTTATAGTGGTTTGAAACATGACAGTGTACAAAATGGCGAAGCTACATAGTTAATTGTTGTGTGGCTAACTTCATCATGTCAAAAAATACGGGAGGAAAAAAAAATCGTTTAGTCCACGTAATGGCGTATATATATACTCTATAATATATGGTATTGCTTTCAACCAAAATGAGTTAGGTATTTTTTCTGGTTAACGACTGATCAAAGCAACACAAAAAATTAAACAAATTTTGGTCTAATTTTTTTTCGTGTATCTCCTTGTCAATTTGACTCTTGTGGCAAGTATTAATACTAAAAATTTGGTTAAGATTTGTTTAACCACTAATTTATATTTTGGTTAGCTAAACTATTTTTTGGTCTATCTAGTACGATTGTTGTTGTATTTTTTTTTGTTTTGGCGAAAGCAATACAACTACTATGTTCAAACATTTTTTTTTGCCTTTGAACGAATGAATGAAAATGTTTTTGTTTAAATGCATGTATGTAAGTATGTATATAAAATAGTTATACATGCAAGTCCAATTATTACGTATTATAAAAGTTTTGTTTATATCTCTTTATTGTAGGATTGTACTAACGGTATATGTAGATATTATATAGGGTCTGTTTGATAATTCGAACGGTGCGGTGCAGTGTACATTTTTTTCTTTATTTCACCACAAGAAAATAAATCAAAGTAGACAAGGAAAACAGTATGCACTGCACTGCACCGTGCGAATTATCAAACAGGCCCATAGACGGCATTGTTGAGATGCCGGTAATGCGATTACATCCTGTAATGGGTTTCCTACTTTTTTTAAATTTTTTTTTGTGTAAATCAAATAAATCAAAAATAAAATTAATTTTTTTTATAATTCATGTCTAGTTGTAAGTTTTATTCGTGTTTTTTGCTTTTGTTTATATTTTTGTTTCGATACAACAAAAAAAAAATTTAAAAAAAACTACTAGTGCCATCTTAAGATTTAATCTATCTATCGCCGTTTTTTGACAGCGAAGACCTTTATAGGTAATATAATTTATTTGGTTTTCACGTATCAAATAATACTGCATTATCGATAAATCTGCCTATATCATTAACCGCAAGTTTACTATGGAAAAGTACAGTGATGTCCTTTATAATCTTATAATTTATTTGGATGCTTATACTTGCAGTGTAAAATTTGACATTTGGTAAACAAAAAATTGTTATTGCCATTAATCATCAAACTATTTTTAGTATTCTACATTATTATTTTACGCATAATCAAGAATCAGGAGCGCAATATTTATTTGTGTGAATTAAGTTTAATTTTTAGTTTAAAGAATTAAAAATGAGGTGGGCAAGTACATAATAAATAAATTATATTAAAAACCTAAAGTTTACCTCAAAAATTATTAAATTTCTTAATTATTATTGAAGTTTATTGATATATTTAGAAACAATTAAAAATAAAACAAAATAATGATATCATTTTTCGAAACCGCCTACGAATTCCATGTAACTACCCAATGTGCCAGATTCGGATCTTTATATGTAATAACTTCATTTAGAATTTAAAATAAAAATCATGAAACTTTTTATGATTTTCAAAGATTTTTCGTCAAAGTTTTAACTTACTGGTACATATATGAAACTTTTACTAAAAATACTTGTTAAATCCAAAGTGGTCAGACTGAAAACCTCTGAGTTAAACTTAAATGTAGTTATATGTGCTTCTAGTCTGCTTACTCCAAATGGTTTAGAATTACGTCCTTTGCGAGACAATTTAAGTGCCCTGAAAGTCGGCAAAGGGCTATATTACCCCAAACTCACTGGTCATTCCGTGCACTAAGTGGGGTAATTCATTATTAGTTCGAAAGTAATAATATTTCAATTTAATAATTTATTCTGTGTAATTCATATACAATTGTAATATTATAATAAAATATCGAAAACAACTATTATTCACATGTGTTCTTACCAACTCTATTGTTTCGACCGGTGATAAAAGTTTCTAAAAGAACGTCGTATTGGGCGATGGTTTTACTTACGCGTTTAACAGGTAAGAATTGTAAAACATTTAATTAAGAATAATTAGAATACATGAATACAATTTTTTAACAACAAATTATATTTTATAGATTGTGTCATGAAAAGTGTTTATGAAGGATCTGCCGCATTCTATGAGTTAAACGCTATATCTGATGAAATATACCAATAAGGTAGGTATGTAAACACGAATTTTCTAATTTATTTTCATAAAATAAAACATGTTAAAAATTATTATTTCAGGCCAAATAATATCATACAGCGACTCGAAATCGGCCCACATCATGTCAAAACTGACTACTACAGCCAAGTACATTGAGGAGGATCCGAAATTCCGAAACTCTTAGAAAATGAAGAGAGTGGTAAATTAACCCTTACTTGGAAGTTGCAGCAAATATTGATTTTTTCCTTTATTTTAGTGGCAAAAGAGTCTATTAAATCGAGAATTTTTCAAACGATGTGATTGCAACGTGATTGCAGAATTGTTCGACACTAAAGAAAAGAATGGAAAAAAAAGAAAATGACGAAAAGAGTGGCTAGCAGATAAAGAAGAATGATCAAATACAAAATTATTAAAACAAATTAGACAGTCAGACCCATTGGATTACAAGAATTACATGCGAATGAGTGAAGCAAGTTTTATTGATCTTTTGAATAAGGTGGCACCTTTTATATAAAAACAGGACACCTTCATGCGTGAATTAATCCCAATAGAGACAAGATTATCAATTACCTTGAGATTTTTAGCAACAAAAATTTTTAGCAAAAATAAAAACCTTGAGATTTTTAGCAAAAATACAAACTAAATTTATTAATCTTTCTAATTTCTTTTAATATTTTTCAATTACCGAAACATCAATTTCTATATCCGAATTGTGTATCGTGGATGTTCCTTCTAACGGCGTTTCTTGATCTTTCAAAAAATCAACAATACCGAAATACCATATGTTGGTACATACATACATTTCGTCAACTCCAACCCCTGATTTTTCACCAGCATTGATTTTTTTTGATGTGAAAACATCTTTAGCGGCAGGAGTAAGTAAAAAATTGTATAGAACTCGGGTTACGGAAATAAAAGTGCCGAACAAAAATTATTGCAGGTATGTGTGAATATCGACAAGAACAAAAAATAAATAAAACGCAAAATCAATGCAAAATCTACGCATACACATGCAATATACAACATCATCCGGCATTTCAGAAACATCGTGAGCCGAATACAAAAAAAAAATCGCCTACTTTAATTAATTTTGTTGTGAAAATATCTGCTATATATGGCCGCAGCAGCAAGTGTTTTTGAAAATGAAAATTACATACGAGGAAAAGGACCATGTAAAAAAATTAAATGGAAATAGCTAACTATGAAAATTGTACATATACATTGATACATAATAAAATAACAATTTTAAAATTGTTTAATCGGTTCGGTATGTTTTTCATTAGTAAAGCTCATGCTGTTCGTGAGTTTGGTTATGAGGGGCTTCGCGCTACTGCCTTTCCAATTGCAATGATTTTACAACCAACAGTGCGCCCAAATAGAACCGTTTTATTTAATTTATTTTAAACTGATCAATGATAAAGCGATGCGATTTTTCTTTGTTCAGCGAGTTTGCCGTGACCATTTATTACTATGGAATCTTGAACAAGATTGCTGTGTATGAGTAATGGTATATTAATGGAAACTTGAAAGCATACATGTCAGGTTTAGGTGATTAACTTAACAGAATTGTACTTTGCTCAAGCTCAATTAATCAAAAATGATGCTGTAAGGTTCGTCCTCCAAATTCAAAGTAGTAGAATAACTGGGCTTTTGCAACCAAAAATGTAACTTAGTTTAAATACTGAGCGAACACATCCGTCTTTATAGGGGGGTTTCTGAGCCTTATCGAAATGGCTTTAAATAATTTAATAGATATTTATACAGAAAAGTTTTCACATAAAAATTTTGCGAGTTGAGGGTGAACTCACTCGTTGTTTTTTTTCTTTCTCGGCGGTAACAACTTCTTATATTTGTAATTCTGCTTTTCAATCCATACACTGTTATATCTTTCTCAATTTTTTTATATTCTTCTAATAATTCATTCCACGCTTTTGCCTGAAGATATCTATTTTTGTAATTCTCATTTGTAATCTGCCATAAAACAGATTTTTCTCTAAATTTATCTAATAAAAAATCACGCCATTCAACAGTATTTGGAATTGTCATTTTGTTAAATTTCAAAATTTATGTAAGAGAATAAAAAAACAGTTTTCAACATTGCCATACACAGTTCAACATGTTTATCAACCATTAGCTCCACCTCCATAAAATTAAAACGTTTTGATTTTACTTCAAAGAGATTTTTATTTATTTCAGCCAAGCCTTTATCGTCTGAAGAAGATAACATGAATCTCATAAAAGATTAGTTAGAAGACGGCGATGAAGATTTTTCCATTTTAGAGATAAACAATTTTTTAATTTTTTAAATTTAACGCAAAAAAATACCAATTTAAATTATATTTAAACAATTATTTTATTGGTATAGGGCTCTTTATTTTTATTTTTATTTATTAACACTTAAGCTTTCAATTCCACCTCGGGATCATTTTCAAAAGCTTAATGAAAATTATTTCCAAAATAGGTTCCTTTTTTTATAAAAAAATTCAAATAAAACAATCAAACATTTGTTACAAAAACTATCATAATTTTCATGGGGCGCATTTTATTTGACCATTTGCAACAAAAATGCCTTGTATCCAATACCATTTTGGTATTCGTGAATACCCGCTGTGTACTTGGTTTTCAAAATTCAATAGTATTTTTTTAGTAGGGACGCGATTCCGAAATGCATACCAATTTGAATTTCAATCTTTCCGTTCTTCTCCGAAAGATTAAAGATATGCAAGATATGAATACTCAAGAAGTATTGTTCAATACTATTTACTGCAGCACTCAACTTTTTTTGGTGAAAAAGAACGGAAAAACCTGAAAAAGATGAACTGGTTTATCTTTTTTCGTAAAAGTTGCTCAAAATATATAAAATCAAAGTAACATTTTGAAAGGAAAAAATTAAATTTTTCATATGCCCGTCTCATTTTTATATATGGATAAAATATATTTAGACTTTTCTTCGTGATTCTATTCTTTTGAAAAAGAACGAAAATATTGAATGTCAATCAGCTATTACATTCAATCTTTTCGTTCTTTTTCAAAAGAATAGAATCACTAAGAAAAGTTCAAATACATTTTACCCATATATAAAAATGAGACGGGCATACGCAAAATTTCATTTTTTCCTTTCAAAATGTTACTTTGGTTTTATAACTTTTGAGCAACTTTCACGAAAAAAGACAAACCAGTTCATGTTTTTCAGGGTTTTCCGTTCTTTTTCACCAAAAACAGTTGAGTATTGCAATAAATAGTATTGAATCACAAATCACTTATAGTAGATTACGCTTTGCGCACTTTGCCTATTTGGATCATAAAATAAACGGCATAAAATAATGACGTCAAATGAGAGTGAACAGTTTTGTTTCACATTATTGTTGTATGTAATTGAATTCAAAAATTAAATTAAATTAAATAAATAATGTGGTGCGCCGTATTTACTTGTTGTAATAACAATATAAATAATTATCCATATAGTGTTCATTCTTTTCCAACAAATAAGAGATTGTTAAAAGCATGGATCCTATTTCCTAAGAAGAAAGAAATATTCAATCATAATACAACCAAATTCAACCATAATACATACATCCATATTTTATACATTTATTAGACAAATTCCTTATTTTTCATACATTTCCTTTGCAATATCTTACTAGCAACTCTCAGTTGACGTAATGCGCAGTAAACTACGAAAACGAAATCCTCGAAGGCGTAATCTATTATAAGTGATTTGTGGTATTGAATAATACTTTTTGAGTATTCCTTCTGATTTTAATACAAGGAAATCATACTAAAACACATTTTTTATTGTACGTCTTTTATCTTTTGGAAAATAACGAAAAAATTGAATGTAAATCAGCCTTAACATTCAATCTTTTCGTTCTTTTTGAAAAGAATAGAATCACGAAAAAAAGGGGAAATAAATTTTACCCATATATATGAAAATGGGACGGGCATATTCAAAATTTATATTTTTCCTATCAAAATGTTACTTTGATTTTATACATTTTGAGCAACTTTTACGAGAAAAGATAAACCAGTTCATCTTTTTCAGGTTTTTCCGTTCTTTTTCACCAAAAAAAGTTGAGTGTTGCAGTAAAGTATTGAATAATACTTTTTGAGTATTCCTTCCGATTTTAATACAAGGTAAATCATACTAAAACGCATTTTTTATTGTACATCTTTTATCTTTTGGAAAAGAACGGAAAGATTGAATGTAAATCAGCCTTAATAGCTGATTTACATTCAATCTTTTCGTTCTTTTCCAAAAGCCAAAAGATGTACGACCAAAAGTGCGTTTTAGTATGATTTCCTTGTATTAAAATCGGAAGGAATACTCAAAAAGTATTATTCAATACTATTTAAGTATTTACTGCAACACTCAACTTTTTTTTGGTGAAAAAGAACGGAAAAACCTGAAAAAGATGAACTGGTTTGTCTTCTTTTTTCGTGAAAGTTTCTCAAAAGTTATAAAATCAAAGTAAAGGCTGAATTACATTCAATCTTTTCGTTCTTTTTCAAAAGAATAAAATCACGAAGAAAAGTCCAAGTATATTTTATCCATATTGTATAAAAATGAGGCGGGCATACGCAAAATTTCTTTTTTTCCTTTCAACATGTTACTTTGATTTTATAAATTTTGAGCAACTTTCACGAAAAAAGATAAACCAGTTCATATTTTTCAGATTTTTCCGTTCTTTTTCACCAAAACAAAGTTGAGTGTTGCAGTAAATAGTATTGAATATTACTTTTTGAGTATTCCTTCTCATTTTAATACAATCAAATCATTTTAAAACTCACTTTTTGTCGTACATCTTTTATCTTTTGGAAAAGAACGGAAAGATTCAATGTAAATCAGCCTTTAAACAGCCTTAAATCGGCTATATAAACACACAGCCTAGACAATTTTTCGAAAAAATTTCCTGGCTAAAGCGTTTTTCATGTAGAAAGGTTGTACAATTGAATAAAAGTAAAATGAGATAAGACAAAAAACTTATATAAATAAATCATACGAGTTGCCAATATAAGCATAATCTTCTACAATATTAATCGAATTTTTACTTGATTTAATATGTAACATTTCCAAAATCGATCTTTTCCTAAAATTGGTTTGTTTATCGAGAATTTTGACGTTATCTAAATTGATTAAATGATTAGAATTTTTCAGATGCCATGTAAGTTCACTAATATTTGAATTTAGATCTTTGTTCGTTGTTTAGATCGTTGGTCAGGCCGATATATACATTTTCATTCTTGGCTTCCCACCACTTACAAAATTAACACTAGGTATACAAATTTTAACCCAAAAAATTATAAAGCTTTCCGATACAAAATTTCACAAACAAAATTTAAAAATTCTAAAAGATATATTAGTGCTCAACCAATATCCCGAAAAATTAATAAAAAAGGTAATTTGGAAAACAAGAAATTTTCAGAGAAATACTATATCTATGTAGACCACAAAATGAAATCACAAACTTTTTGGCTATTCCTTATATAAAAAACCTTTATGAGAAAATAAAACGTTTGTTCCAGAATTATAATTTCAAAATTGTGGGATGTGCAGCTACAAACCTAAATGGAAATATTTTTTCCAAAATTAAAGACAAGGTACCTTTAAAAAAACAATCAAATTTGGTTTACCAAGTCCGTTAGGGATATGTTTTTCAAATTGTTGAAATTCTGTCTGGTGGATGCTAATTATTTTGTGTATAACTCAGTGTACTATAGACAAATTTTTGGTATGCCTATGGGTAATCCTCTGTCGAGTGTGATTGCTGATATAGTAATGCAAAATTTATTAAATACAACTATATGCAGTTTACCATATAGACAAATGTGCAAATTGCGCATAGGAGTAATGGGTGCCTACGCAACATTTATACAAAATTAAAAGATAAAATTTCTATGGATAAACGGACAAATGTCATTTATCAAATTCCTTGCCTCGGTAATGGTACTAGTGATGATACCTGTAACCTAACTTATGTCGGACAAACCAGTCAATGTCTGAAAAAAAGAATAAATAATCATAAGAACGACATAAAAAAACCGCTAATCGAAATGGAAAATAAAACTGCGGTCGTTCAACATTTCCACGAAATGGGTCATTACCCTGATTTCAATAATACCAAAATATTGGATACACAAAATCACTATAGTAAACGGCTTACAACCGAAGCTTTACATATACAGGGTGTTCGGCACATGGACCGACACAATTTTTTGGGGAATTGGTTGGGTCATTAGCTAGTTTTCACCCATACGACCCTACGTCCTAAGTGATACGGTAACTGAGATATGAATTTTTTTCGTTTTTTATTTAAATTACCTGAAATTTCGCCTTTAAATCGTCATATTTTGTTTGTTTGTGATTGTAATAGCACGAAATAACTTTTATTGTATTTTGCAATGTATTTTTAGTCTAAATAAATCACTATTTGGTACAAATGGCTTCAAGAAAATAAATTATATGAGCTTCGAAAGTCTTGAAAATGTGTAAATGTATGAAAAATTTCTACTTCTAAATTCAATATAAAAAAAAATAAACATTATTTTGAACATAGGTTTGTTTTAAAAAGTTGTCTAGTTTATACTCTTTCCACGGTATGCTACATGTTGGAGAAATTATTTATAGTATGGTCAAAATAAGAGATAGAAGTTGTCAGGGTCAATAAAATTATTTTTTTCTTTATTATGTTTTTATTAAATATGAGTTATAATATTTGTTCGAATTGTTCTCCTCTACTCCATATGCATGCACGACACATTTTCCTTATTTCAAATGTTATTGTGCGAAGTCGCATTTCTCTTTTCATTATTTCAAATGCAGCTATAATTCGCTCCATTAAAATTTCTCGTGAGGGCACCTCTGTTGCATAAACCAATTCCTTTGCACGTCCCCAGATGTAAAAATCGAGCGGTGTCAGGGACGTAGGGTCGTATGGGTGAAAAAGAGCTAATGACCTAACCAATTCCCCCAAAAATTTTGTCGGTCCATGTGCCGAACACCCTGTATTATTGTATTACTGAAATTGTAACCAGATTGTATATAAGTATAAAGTTGGTAAATAAATAAATAAATAAATGAATCCTAATTCCCAGAAAATTCCCAAAAATGCCTAAAAATTCCCAAACAATTCCCAGAAAATGCCAAAGAATTTCCAAAAATTCCCAGAAAATTCCAAAGAAATTCCAAAAATTCCCAAAAAAATTCCCAAAAAATTCACAAGAAATTCCAAAAATTCCAAAAATTCCCAAATATTCTCAAAAAATTCCCCAAAAATTCCAATAATTCCCAGAAAAAGCCAAAAACTCTCAAAAATTCCTAAGAACATCCAAAAATTCCCAGAAAATGGCCAAGAAATTCCAAAAATTCCCAGAAAATTTTGGGTAGTATTTTTTTGGTATTTTTTGGTTATTTTTTGTTAATTAAAAATTTCCAGAATTACCAAAAATTTCCAAAAAATTCCAAAAATTCCCAGAAAATGCCCAAGAATTTCCAAAAATTCTCAGAAAATGCCTAAGAATTTCCAAAAATTCCTAGAAAATGCTCAAGAATTTCCAAAAATTCCCAGAAAATGCCCAAAAAATTCCAAAAATTCACAGAAAATGCCCAAGACTTTCCAAAATTTCCCAGAAAATGCCCAAGAATTTCCAAAAATTCCCAGAAAATTACCAAGAAATGCCAAAAATTCCCAGAAAATAGCCCTGAATTTCCAAAAATTCCCAGAAAATGGCCTTGAACTTCCAAAAATTCCCAGAAAATAGCCCTGAATTCCCAAAAATTCCCAGAAAATGGCCTTGAACTTCCAAAAATTCCCAGAAAATGGCCTAGAATTTCCAAAAATTTCCAGAAAATATCCTTGAACTTCCAAAAATACCCAGAAAATGGCCCTGAACTTCCAGAAATTCCCAGAAAATGGCCTTGAATTTCCAAAAATTCCCAGAAAATGGCCATGAACTTCCAAAAATTCCCAGAAAATGGCCTAGAATTTCCAAAAATTCCCAGAAAATGGCGTTGAACTTCCAAAAATTCCCAGAAAATGGCCTTGAACTTCCAAAAATTCCCAGAAAATGGCCCTGAACTTCCAAAAATTCCAAGAAAATGGCATTGATCTTCCAAAAATTCCCAGAAAATGGCCTTGAACTTCCAAAAATTCCCAGAAAATGGCCATGAACTTCCAAAAATTCCCTGAAAATGGCCCCGAACTTCCAAAAATTCCCAGAAAATGGCATTGACTTCCAAAAATTCCCAGAAAATGGTCTTGAATTTCCAAAAATTCCCAGAAAATGGCCTAGAATTTCCAAAAATTCCCAGAAAATGGCCTTGAACTTCCAAAAATTTCCAGAAAATAGCCCTGAATTTCCAAAAATTTCCAGAAAATGGCCTTGAACTTCCAAAAATTCCCAGAAAATACCCCTGAATTTCCAAAAATTCCCAGAAAATGGCCTTGAACTTCCAAAAATTCCCAGAAAATGGCTTTAAACTTCCAAAAATTCCCAGAAAACGGCCTTGAAATGGAATTTTTGGAAAGTGCAGGGCCATTTTCTGGGAATTTTTGGAAGTTCAAGGCTATTTTCTGGGAATTTTTGGCATTTCTTGGGCATTTTCTGGGAATTTTTGGAAATTCTTGGGCATTTTCTGGGAAATTTTGGAAAGTCTTGGGCATTTTCTGTGAATTTTTGGAATTTCTTGGGCATTTTCTGGGAATTTTTGGAAATTCTTGGGCATTTTCTTGGAATTTTTGGAAATTCTTATGCATTTTCTGAGAATTTTTGGAAATTCTTGGGCATTTTCTGGGAATTTTTGGAATTTTTTGGAAATTTTTGGTATTTTTGGAAATTTTTAATTAACAAAAAATACCAAAAAAATACTACCCAGAATTTTCTGGGAATTTTTGGAATTTCTTGGCCATTTTCTGGGAATTTTTGGATGTTCTTGGGAATTTTTGAGAGTTTTTGGCTTTTTCTGGGAATTATTGGAATTTTTGGGGAATTTTTTGAGAATATTTGGGAATTTTTGGAATTTCTTTGGAATTTTCTGGGAATTTTTGGAAATTCTTGGGCATTTTCTGGGAATTTTTTGGGAATTTTTAGGCATTTTTGGGAATTTTCTGGGAATTAGGATTCATTTATTTATTTATTTATTTACCAACTTTATACTTATATGTATACAATCTGGTTACAATTTCAGTAATACAATAATACAGGGTGTTCGGCACATGGACCGACACAACTTTTTGGGGAATTGGTTGGGTCATTAGCTATTTTTCACCCATACGACCCTACGTCCCTGACACCGCTCGATTTTTACATCTGGGGACGTGCAAAGGAATTGGTTTATGCAACAGAGAAATTTTAATGGAGCGAATTATAGCTGCATTTGAAATAATGAAAAGAGAAATGCGACTTCGCACAATAACATTTGAAATAAGGAAAATGTGTCGTGCATGCATACGGAGTAGAGGAGAACAATTCGAACAAATATTATAACTCATATTTAATAAAAACATAATAAAGATAAAAAGAATTTTCTTGACCCTGACAACTTTTATCTCTTATTTTGACCATACTATAAATAATTTCTCCAACATGTAGCATACCGTTGGAAAGAGTATAAACTAGACAACTTTTTAAAACAAACCTATGTTCAAAATAATGTTTATTTTTTTTTATATTGAATTTAGAAGTAGAAATTTTTCATACATATACACATTTTCAAGACTTTCGAAGCTCATATAAAATGATTTTCTTGAAGCCATTTGTACCAAATAGTGATTTATTTAGACTAAAAATACATTGCAAAATACAATAAAAGTTATTTCGTGCTATTACAATCACAAACAAACAAAATATGACGATTTAAAGGCGAAATTTCAGGTAATTTAAATAAAAAACGAAAAAAATTCATATCTCAGTTACCGTGTCACTTAGGACGTAGGGTCGTATGGGTGAAAACTAGCTAATGACCCAACCAATTCCCCAAAAAATTGTGTCGGTCCATGTGCCGAACACCCTGTATATGTACACACACAAAACTTACAATAAAAGGCGTGATGTTGATGATATTTCCCCAGTGTTTTTTGCAATAGTAGACGTTTGACATAAAAGTAATAATAATGGAAATAAAATCAATTGCTTTACTTATGTACTACTGTGTAGAATGACTAAAATTTTGTGGTTCTTCCATTTTGTTTTTTTTGGACAAAGCTTTTTTTCTTAACATAGTTTTTTTAAATAATTTTTTCAAAATGTTTTTTATCATAATTTTTAATGATTGTTAGCTGATATAAATTTTCTTTGCTTTGTTTTTTGTTGTACATTATGTGTAAGTAATTTTTTAAATTTCTTGATTATCGAAATTATTTGTATTACATTGTTGTTTTTTTTTGTTCACTATATAGCCCCTGAAGATGACAAATAAAAATTTTGTCGAAACGTTGGGCGAAATATAAAAATTTTTGAAAACTGATTGATGTAGTTTTCTTTTCTTTATTATTGGACTGATAAGCCTATTGTACTTCGTATAATAAATATTAGTATGCCCGTCTTATTTTTATTTATGGGTAAAATGTATTTGCACTTTTCTTCATGTTTCGATTCTTTTGGAAAAGAACGAAAAGATTGAATGTAAAACAGCCTTTAAAGCCCTAGACAGACTATGGTTTAATAAATCCAATTTAATGAATTTTCGAGATTAGCCGTAGTTAGATCTACGGTTTATATGCTTTATTTTGAGTTTAATGACTAAAACGATGTAATGGGAGGCAAATGTTATGAAAACAATAACAGTTTAAGTGTATTTACCGTAATTTAAAGCGAGTTTAACTAAATCGGATTTAGTAAATCGCAGTCTGTCAAGGGTATAAGGCTGTTTTACATTCAATCTTTTCGTTCTTTTTCAAAAGAATAGAATCATGAAGAAAAGTGCAAATACATTTTACCCATATATAAAAATGGGACGGGCATATTCAAAATTTCATTTTTTCCTTCCAAAATATTACTTTGATTTTACAAATTTTGAGCAACTTTTACGAAAAAAGATAAACCAGTTCATCTTTTTCAAGTTTTCCGTTCTTTTTCACCAAAAAATGTTGAGTGTTGCAGTAAATAGTATTGAATAGTACTATTTGAGTATTCCTTCTGATTTTAATACAAGAAAATCTTATTAAAACGCATTTTTATTGTACATCTTTTATCTTTTGGAAAAGAACGAAAAGATTGAATGTAAAACAGCTATTATTTGGTAATTAAAAGTAAAAAATATATTTATTAAATATCCTAAAAACAAACCCACATACCAATATTTTATTCTCGAGATAAAATGTATTTCGCCACAAAAAATTTAAAATGCTACCAACAAACAAATCGATCTTAATCTTACCAGAATTTGATTCAAAGTCTGTGTGCGAAACGAAAAATATACCGCATAAAAAACTAAAAAGTTAAATTTTTGACATTAAATTCACCACAAAAATATTAATTGGTCACAGATCAGTTAAAATTTTTATCTTGTAACATTTTCGATGAACATCCCTAACCTCATACCTTTAAATATTTAACTACTTCAATTTTTAGAGACTTGTTTTGGGCTCTCAAATATTACTCAAAAATAATTAATCATTAAAAATTTTTAGTAATCATAATTATTCGATACCTTCACTTTTCTTGGTACTGTAGAATTTTGAAATTAAATTTTACAATTTTGTATACTTCCATAATTTATCAAATGAATAATTATAAATAAGCAAATATTTAAGCTAAAATTAGTATTCGTTTTCGATATTCTAATTTATTTATTAATTATTCAATTTTCTTTCTAAAAGTAAAAACAAGCGGACGTCAAAATTTTAACTTTTTAACTGGTTGCAATTCGCACAGCAAATCGGTTAAAATATGTGGTAAATTTTATTATTTTCATCACAGTTAAAATATTTAACTTTTAACTGTTTCGCACACGGCCAAAATTGCAATTCGTTGGTCAAATAAAATACGACTAATACCTATTTACGATTTGCGAATATGAAAACGAATGACAAATTTTAAAAATGGCGTCACACTAGTCTATTATTTGTATATTTGACATTTATTTTTGTTGGTGTTAGTTTTGCTGGTAGAAAATTTACCAAAAAATCTCAATTTCTTAAAATTAATTTACACAAAAAACACAGCAAAAATATTTTCCCATAATACGCACAAAATTGCTGTAAATGATTTTTTTTTATTTACACCAATTTTTTTTGTACCGTAGAATTCCACATTCTGTATATTATGGCATATTTCTCCGAAATTGCCGAAAGTTTCCCATCTGAAAGTGTTGTGAGAATTAATTAAGAATATTTTGTAAAAAATCATGAAGAAATGTCCAACATTTTGAAGGAAAATTCATTAATTTCTCGTAATTGTTTTAAATTTATTTTTTGTACGGTAGTTCTGAATTCAGTAGGAAATATAAGATACCTCGAGACAGAAATTAGAAAAGAGTGAAAAAGTACTGAACTTATGTGAATCCTATATGAGCTAATAAACAAATATTTGGAGTGAGGATTTGAGAAATCTATTTAAAAAATTGTTTTCAGGATTTCTTCAGCCTATTATCCGTCCGGAAAAACGAAGTTCGAATATGGTGCACTGGGTACGGGATATTCATATCCCTGTATGTAATTGAATTTTGTTTTGCAATGTATGTAGATTGTATTTTATTTTTAATGCCGCATCCTCCAAAACTTTCGTTCGTCAGTAACTTTTATAGTAATTTCGCAACAGGAGAACTTGACGGTGAAAAATTGTTTAGTGATTTTTGAAAAAAGATGAGGAAAATTTAATTCCGTCAAGTGTTCCATTTTCTATTAAAAATATAAAATAATTGATTGTTTTATTAAAAAACGCCTATATTTTTGTGTGTGCTTTTTTTATGCAGCATCCTCAAAAACTGTCGTTAGTAACTTTTACGATAATTTCGAAACAGAAGTGTTTCGAAATTACCATAGAATTTACTAACGACAGTTTTTGAGGATGCTGCATAAAGCACACACAAAAATATAGACGTTTTTTAATAAAACAATAAAATATTTTATATTTTGAATAGAAAAATTTCAAATAAAAGAAACTGTATCGAATGAAGTTAGTTCTGCTTAACACGATTCGCGAAGAATATAACGTTGTGCTTACCGTTGCTTCTATCACTCCCAGTTTAAATTACCTGTGCCAATCGTAGAAACCTCAACGTCCTCTATGCGAATTACATCTGTTGACGCAGAATTAATTAGAAAGGCAAAATTAATTCTATGGGATGAAGCTACAATGGCACCTGGTGTTGCTATGAAAGCTTTCGATAAGGTTTGTAAAGAAATAATGAAAAACCAGAAACCATTTGGCGGTAAAACTGCAATACTACTTGGTGGAGATTTTAGTTAAACTTAACCTGTAGTTGTACATGGTAGTCAGCCTGCAATTGTTGAAGCTAGCTTAAAATTTCGTGGTCTTTGGGAAAAGTTTGAAAAATCGGGCAAACTTGGATTTATACACACATTGTGTTAGCTCGATCAGTCGAGCCCCTTGTTCGTGACGTCATTCAATTCCGATAAATGAAGAGAGAAAAAGCGAATGAAACATTTTTGTACTGTTCTTTTTACTTTTCGTTTTTTTACTTGTAATTTATACGTTACTAGAATTGTGTGTCATCACAAAAAAAATGACCATTTATTTACATATTTAGAGCTAAAATTGGAATTTATTGAATCATGATTCCTACATAATTCATACCGTAAAATGGGGTGAATAGAAACACTTTTCAAGTTTAGAAGCTTGTACTGCTAAGAGGATATTTGTTTTTAATATATGAAATATCTTAAAATATGGGTCTTGGGGTACTCTTTCCTTTGCAAACTACTTTGATCTGTTAGAAATGAATATGGCGGATTTTTTTTTAAAAAACCTCACTGTTTCTATTCACCTGCCATTGGGGTGAATAGAAACAGTCATTGAATTTCGGTTTCTTTCTATTCCTATATTCATTTATTATTTCTGGTGATACAGCAGCCCGATTTCTTTTGGTTTTTTGGCAAAACTGGCGGTGAAATAATGCTTGCTTGTGTCATTTCAGAAACGAGCAGATGAATTCTTTACCGGGTAAGTTGTCCTTAAATTTTTCGACCTGCCTCCCTTATTAGTTTAACAATTTTTGAATATTCATTCGTAATATTATTGTATCAATGGGATAACCCACTCTGAACAAATGATCAATCTGTCCACAAGGGTTTTTTCTTCAGTTTTGTTTAAGCAGGTTTGTCCCCCCTGATTTTGTATTGTATCACCTTTTTAAAATGGCGATATATCACAGAATGGTGTATACCGTATTTCTTCGATGATTTCCTTAATCATAGCTCATTATTTTTAACATCTTCAACTGCTTGTTTCAATATCAGAGGATCATGATTTTTAAATGTTTTTGGCTCTTCAACTTGTATTGCCTGGGCATTTTAATACTCTGTTGCAATCAAAAACCGAATTATATACTATAATAATTTAACGTTAGAGAAATTTAGTAATTTGGAATTAAGGAAGACTAGGTAATGTGAATAAAAACACTAATTTCTGGTGTTTCTATTCACCCCACACTTTCTAATTTTTGACACTAAACTACAAAATGGTAAAATTTAGGAAAAACGGTGAATGTTAATTACAATTTTAACTACACAAGTAAAAAGAAGACATAATTGAACAACTTACATGAATTTTCTCTGATATTACTCCAAATATGGCTCAATTACATACAAAGTTTCTTAGAGTATTTTTCGAATCAAAAAATGTTGATTTATATTTAACAATATATTCTTTAAAACTGCGGGTGTTCAACCAAAAATCTCTATTATTTCTATTGTTGCACTTATCGCCAACTTAACAAATTAACGTTGTTTTTTTTTAAATTATGTATTATGAAAAATTATCAAGTTAATTATTTTTTAAAGTTTTGTTTCTATTCACCCCGCTGTTTCTATTCACCCCATTTTACGGTATTTTTCACTATTTCTTGAGTTTATTTTGGTGTTTACAATTTGTATGTGTGAGTAGTACATACAAACAAAATGTGCACTTGTTTGCAACAAATAAATAGAAAACAAAACATTATACTAGATAGAAAATAAGCGCTTCTTGGATAGTTCCTAATTAGTTTATGTTATTGGTTTTGGGCTTTTTTAAATTAACAAATTATTCGCTATAATTTGCATTGGGATAAAAGTTTCAGTTTTGTTACTCGATTCATGAGTCATGAGTTGAATTTTTTAAATCTTAATACGGTAATAATTCACTTATTGCATATTCTTATAATACCGTAGGCAGACAAAGAGTTAATCGCGATTTTCAGTTGTCATTTTTGTCAAAAATCGCGTTGTGGAAACAAAATAATCCGGTTTAGGTGAAAATCGTGTAATGACAGACGACTGTCATTACACAATCTTCACAAAAAACTGGATTATTTCGTTTTCACAACGCGATTTTTGACAATCGGGATAAATGAAAATCGCGATTAACTTTGTGTCTGTCTACCGTATAACGCAATGTAATACAACTACACATATAACGCATTGTTTTCGTGTACCTAACTCGCATAACAGAAATTGTTTCTTTTTGTTATTTTCCTTTCTCTACCACGTTTTGAATTATAAACTAGGACATGGATAGACCGATTAATCAAATAATCGAATGTGTGATTAATCGTAGAGTATTAATCGATTAATCGAACATTTATTTCCTCGAATAAAGTGTAAACCGATTTAAGGTTCTATCATACCAAGTGCGGCGTGTCGGCGGCAAATTTAAATTCACGTTTTTTTGCTTATGTAGTGATATGAAATCTTTACTTGAACAAAAATAAAATTATTATTCATAAAACAATTTACAAACTTTATATTTTTATTAGAAAAATTTCAATTGTAAGAAATGTATTGAATGAAGTTGGATATGCCGCCGCGAAATTATGTTCCACACCCCGCGGCAAAAAAAAATCGCTCTTCATAGCGAAAATTTTAAATTTAAATAAAATCAATCGAGTTATTTCGCATCGCACATCATTTTGTTTACAAACAAACAATATTTTCAAAACAATGGGCGTATCCAGCACACAGATATCTACTTTTGAGATAATCTCAAATGTAGAATAGTCTCAATTGTAGACTGCCAAATGTGCTGGACGTAAAATCTACATATTAGTTTTGGTTTGTGTCTTAGATTCAATTTTTCAATGTTGTAATGATCCATTATTATTTATTTTCTAATTTCAACTTAATTAAATTGATTCGAAAGATTTTAAATGTGCATAATGTGCCGTTGTCTTTTTAATATGTACTCGTATAACAAAATTTTCCATTAAAAATGTCAAGAAAAAGTGAAGATACAAACCAAGAAATATCTACTCAAATGTAGATTAAATTTTTTTGCCTCACTAAATAGTGAGAATATCTACATTTTTCTAGTGAGATATTTTGCATCCAGCACGTAAGATGTAAGATATCTACTTTTTTTAGTGAGAAATCTATGTGCTGGATGCGCCCAATGAAAATGTCAAATATTAATCAATTTCATATTCGCCTTTAAAGCGCCGCAAGAGGCGCTATGAATTGTACAAGCCAATGATGGTAACCGGTTATTTATGTACCGCATTTATATTTAAATTCAAATATTATTGATAAATTAATTACCTATCCAAATGAATTTAATTTTTTAATTGCAAAAAACGATTGTTTTGAAATAAATTCACCAATAAACATGTCTAAATATGCATTTATTTACCGGTTGACTACCATTGGCTAAGTTGTAAAACCGTTCACCAGATGTCAGCCACTTTGCGTTAAAAGGCGAGATCAAAGCTTACTGCGATAAGTTTCTTCAAATCTGGGTACGAAGCTTTGTTTTTTGCCGATAGAGCACACAGTATAATTATCAATAAAATTAATCGCGCCTCGCTCGTTGTGATATGATATGTGTGGTGTATATTGTGGGTTATGTGGAACATGCCGCGCCGCGCTTGGTGTGATAGAACCTTTAGTGAAATTTCTGGGATTCTAAAATGATTTTAAGATGAAGTTCTGGAATATGGCCAACTAGGATGGAACTTGACTATTTCTTGACAGATTTTAGTGAAATTTGACATGCGTGATGGAAATGGGATTCAGAAATATTTTTTAGAATAATATTATTTTATTTTATAGTTCTGAAATACGGCTAATTCGAAAGGTGCGCGGTTATTTCTCAGCCGATTATAATGTATAAACCCAACTAGGACGGAATTTTCCACATCTTAACCGATGATGATGAAATTCAGCATATAAGATTCTAAAATAATGTTTTGATGTCCTTTAAGGACTTGTTCTAAAAATCAATATAAAATCCTGTTTCCATCGCATTTCATGATAATATGTAAAAAAATTACCAAGTTTCTCCCTAATTGATCAAATCACAGAACTTCATCCAAAATTCCATTAAGAATCCCATTTCTGTCGAAGATGCTCAATTTCATCAAAATCGGTTAAGAAATGGCCAAGTTCCTTGCTAATTGGCTATATTGAAGAACTTCATCTGAAAATCATTTTTGAATCCCATTTCTACAGTACATGCTGAATTTCAAATAAACAGTTTAAAAGTGGTCAAGTTCCTTCCTAATTAGCAGTGTCCCAAATCATTTTAAAATTCCGTTTCCACCGTACATGTCGAATTTCATCATAATCGGTTAAGAAATACCCGAATTCCTTTCTAATTGTCTAATATATAGTAGTAGTATTCTACACCCAAATAATTTGAATTTTTTTTTGTTCGACATGAGAAGTCTTTGTGAAATTTTATTTAGTTTATGGCAAAAGGTTTTTATACATCTTCGATAATTTTAATTTTAAATAATTTAAATGTAATTTTAGAACAAAGTGACATTTAAGCTGTCATGTATTGATCAAATAATAAAGTCCTATGTAATTACCAACCCAAAGTTTCAGTCAGATCACTTTCAGTCAAAACTTAGTCAGTCACTTTTGGGTTTAACATGTATCTTTAGTATATGCTTTTGTTGCGTATTAGAAGATACAGGAAGAAAAAGGAAACCTCTATTGTTTTCCTTTTTCTCCCTGCACCTGTATAGTGCAAAACCAGCCTACGTATTGCAGAGTTAGGCCTTGTTCGTATTCTATAACACAACAAAATTGAAACGAATAGTGTTTTATTTAGTATTCCTTTTTCTTTTTTGCTCCAATGTATTACAAAAATTAACCAAGGATAGCCATCGTTAATCCAGGTCCTTCGGGACTCCGTGTGTATCATTCTTTCCTAATAATCGACGCATTAAAAATCTTTACTATACTAAAACTGAGTTAAATTTTTAAATTTTTAAGTAAAGGTAAAATTTGTTTTTAAATGGGTGGAATTACATATATCAATCATATCACTTCTACTGATAGTTCCACTTTCACAATAAATGTTTCAAAGTTCTGTTTTGGTTAACTTAATTCGCTGAATTAGTAAAGCATCGACGAATGTATTGCGTATTGCGAATTTGTGTTAAATTGAAAAATGCTTCGTCATCCTTGCAGGCACAGATCAAAGGAATTGTATCGCTCTATACACTATTCGCTTCTGCTGATAGTTGTACCACGCAAATGTTTTAAGTTGAAAATAGCCTATAATTACAAATACATTGAACAAAACTAAATAATTACATACATAATATAATTATATTTTCTATTCTTTTTGTGAGTTAATTTTTGAAGAAGCACCTTTATTTGTAAGCAAAACTGCATAGGAACTTGGTTTAATGACTACTTTTAGGTTTTTATTTTATTACAATAACTATTGTTCCCTGGCATGGGACCCCTTTTATTCTACCATTATGCAAAAGAGAACAGATTTTAAAGGGATAGCATCATATTCCCGAAAATTAAATTCCCCAAAAAATACATAATCATGTGCTCCATTAAATAGGAAGGCCGCATCAAATTTTTGCTAACTATAAAAAAAATTGAGGAGTGGCCAACACATGACTTTCTTTTACGAACAGCGAATTTTGAGAAACTTATGTAAATTTCTTGCAAATTTTTTTTTTTTATAATTTTTTAATTTTTTTAAAATTTTTTTTTTTTTTTTTGGAAACATTTTGTATTAAGAAGTTGTTTGTAAACAGATTGATCAGCCACTTCCGGTTGACCGATTTGGAGTAAAATTCACTGGGCCCTCCCAATTTATCAAAAAAGCTTAAATCTGAAGTTTCAGTTTGATTGGTTAAGCCATCTGGGCTGTAGAGAGGACACAGACTGTCAGACAGACATCATTTCGAAACCCACTTTTTCTGACTCTGGGGACCTCAAAATAGATAAATCTTCAATAATCTCAAGGTCGAAAATTTTCATGATTACTATACTTTATTTTACTTACATAAAAGAAAGTAAAAAGGAAGCAACATAATTTCACGTCGTTTAGAGTCTTTGAGCAAGGATGGCAAGCATTGGAGCTTTTGCGCAAGGATGACAGGTAAACGTGATAATTGTTTCAAAAACATTGATATTTTTATTATTATTAATAAATGAACTAAAATAAAAACCCCTCAAAGCCGCTTAACATTGGTTGTCTCCACGGAAGGATGACAAGAAATTATGTAGCATCCTTCTTTTATCCAATTGTAGTTAGTCGTATTTAACCCTTAAATGACACTCTTAAGAAAAATCACATAACTGCCACACTGGGGTCTTTTAGACCCCAGTATGAAAATTACCTATTATTCCTTGAATTTTTCTATATTTAACTTTGACAATTTTTTCCAATATAGTTTAAAGCTTACTAAAGAAGATCAAATTATTACATTAATGAAATTTTAATTTTATGATACCAAAAAAAAAAAGGTTTGTGAAAAAAATACGAAAATGGCTTGTTTTATATAAAATAACCGTATTTTTTTAATTTTCAATATTTTTAGCTAAAAGTTTAGCGGTATATCCTTGAGATAGTATCTTTTTAGATAAAAATAAGTCCGATACGGCTCTCCTACATACAAAAGCCGTTGATCTAAAGTACCCTCTTCCATATCTTTCTAGTCTACTTCCATGGCACTCTCTGGAGCACCGCACATCGAAAAGTTTAAATCATTGTCTTTACTGTCCTCAAACACGTTATCTTGTCCTCCTGAAGATGCTTCATCGATGGGTTCTAGCACTTCTCGGACGGTTCGACTCTGCAAATTATACGCCATCTAATAATACGTCAAAATCAAAAGAAATATGATAAACTAAACAAATTTTAACAACGAGCGCAGATTTACTAACGACCAAAATCAATAAAACAATACAAAAAACGGCAAAAACAACTTTGAAAAATTATAATTAGTATGCAATACAAATATTTTCATTCAATTTTGTTCAAATCCGATCACCTAGAGATCTTAGTCATATCACATTTTTCTGGTCTGGTCAAGGTCTATTAGTATGTCTCTGTTTCTTGAAAATCGGATAAGTGCCTTTCGAATTAATTTGTTTACAGGCAGATATCAGCAGCGGGGATATAATGCATCTCTCTCGCTCTAGGTCTGCTAGAGTTGAGATGCCAAAAAATTATTCCGATTTTCACACAAATATACGTATATGACACACTGCGGTCCGTTGGACCCCACCGTGATTTTGGACATTTCTACACAGCTGCTAGCAGTTAACCGGCTTGCGCTGAGTACGTAAACAGGTAGTGCAATATCTCAACTTTAGCAAGGGAGGGGACACGAGATGCATTTCCGAAGGAAACATATAAATATGAACGATTGAAAAACGTCTGGGGTCCACTGGACCTCATGTGTAATTTAAGGGTTAATAAAAATCTAATGGGGCCTTGTAGCAATTAAATTTGTGATATTCGAATTTTGTTTTTGTGGGATTTTTTTGTTGAGAATTGGAGGATATCCCATATTTTACAACCCGTTTGCACTATTTTGGTACATTCATTTTAGCATCCATACTTCTGATGAATACTAACATTTTGGGCTCTGTTGATCCTTTATTAAGCCATTATGTAAAGACTTTAATCCATCGGATCTGACCATTGTATCACCAAGGCTATTACTTATTTCTTATCAAGGCGATCGTTTTAGGCCGAAGGTTGCATGATTATTTCAATTATTGAAGGGTTCTCTCACTATTGAAGTTTAAACAGTATAAGTCCCTCTTGTAAGAAGCAAACTAATTTCCAAGATTGGAATAGAATTGCCGTAATTCGTAAAAATTGTGAGTTAATTAATTTTCACGTAGCCTAATTTAAGCGGAAATGGATGGTTCATCTGATTCATAACTATTGACTAACTCAAAAATATTTTATTATATTTCTACAGTTACTATGTAATAGCGGGTGCTGCAACTTTCCGAGCAAATTCAGAATATCACATCTCAATTTCATTGTTCAATGCAAAAGAAGCAGCAGAAATACGTGTTGGTATTCGAGGAAACAATAGTGAATCAAATCAAGCATACGATAATTTCAAGATTGCTGTTGTACAACCAGATGCCACCGTGGTAATTTCACTACAAATCGATAGTATTTTACCTGGGGAATATCAGTTATATGCACATGGTTTGAGCGGGATTGAATTAGTTCAAGAGACTCCGATCAATTGCAATAATAAAGAATTTGGCATATTTGTCCAAACTGACAAATCGATTTATAAGCCGGAGGACAACGTTCAGTTCCGAGTTATATTTTTAGATGCTAATTTGAAAGCGGCCGAGCTAAGCAGGAAAAGCATTGAAGTGTTCATTAATGTGAGTATATGCAGAAATTTGAAGTTACACCTTAGGGATGTAATAATATATGGTGCTTTATGGTTATACCAAAATTTAATGTAATTCTTTTATAATTTAGGACGCCGAATCGAATCGTATCAAACAATGGAAAAATGTCTCATTGGTCCAAGGAGTTTTCTCTGGTGAACTTCAGCTATCAGACGATCCAAATTTGGGAAATTGGCAAATACACATTGAAGTTGGCGAAGAGAAATCATCCAAAACATTTAGTGTCGAAAAGTACGTGCTACCCAAATTTGAAGTAATCGTCGATACTGAACGTCATGCGACTTTCAAAGAAGGCAAAATAAACGCGGTCATTCGATCAAAATATACATACGGTAAATTTGTTAAAGGAGAGGTAACCGTATCAGCTGTTCCAAAATTTAACAGATTACGACCAGTACCGTTTCGCCCGCATACCACCCACACGAAAATTTTACCCCTCGACGGTAAAGCGGTTGTTGAATTTAAAATCATAGATGACCTAGGGTTAGAAAACGAAGATGAACGTGACATTGTCATAGTAGCTGAGGTCGAAGAAGCTCTTACTGGTCGCAAACAAAGAGGAAGTGGAACAATTTCATTACACAAGTCTAAATACAAGGTAGACATCATTGGGGAATCCAGAAAATTCAAGCCAGGTTTATCTTATGTGGCTTGGATTAATGTTCAGTACCACGATGGCGCACCAGTACGTGATGCAACTAACAAAGTATTTGTTGAATATGACAATTTTCCATATTGGGTAGGAAGACCCTCCCAACCAGAAAGTGATGAAACCACAACAACAACAACCAAAACACCGCCACTCACAAAAGTATTATGTTTAAATGAAAACGGTATGGCCAAATTTGAAATTAATGATATTGATTCATCATGGGTACGGTTCTCCGTTAAGGCGAGATACTTGGATGCTAGTTACGACTATTTCTCGGTTACTAAAGAAAACAGTGATTCAGGAGTTTTTATTCAAGTTAAAGTTTTAACAGAAAATCCAACGGTAAACAAAGAAATCAGTGTTCAATTTAAAGCTACCCAACCAGTTAAATCGTTTACCTATCAAATTTATGGACGTGGCGATATTCTTTTAGCAAATACTGTGACTCTTGAAGATGAAGCTACCACAGCCACATTTAAATTCTTAGCCACATTCGCAATGGTACCAAAAGCTAAAATCTATGTATATTATTTTGATAACAGCGGTGGCATTGTTGCTGATAATATTGAATTTAATTTACCTGAGACGTTCGAAACACCGGTAAAAATTAATCTTTCAAAATCGCAAGCAAAACCAGGTGAAGATTTAAATATAACCGTTACCACAAAACCAAATTCGTACGTTGGTTTGTTGGGTGTTGATCAAAGTGTGTTATTATTGAAAAAAGGAAACGATTTGGAACAATCAGTAATTTTCAATTCATTGAAGGATTACGAAATGCAATCGGACAGGCCGCATGTGCGGAGGGGACAACCATCATATGATGGAAAATATGGTTACCAGAATTTGATGGTAAGTAACATGGGATTAGGTAAACTTTGGTAGAAGCTCTACAACTTTTAAATACGATTTGTCATAAATAAGGTTAATTTTACAATTTTAGCATCTTTTGGCCGCCTGTTTTATTGTTTTGTGTCAAAATCACAATCCGACATTTTCTTTAGTTATTTATTATATGTAGCTTTTCGACCGCTCCAAGGAGAGGCATAACTCTAGATTAACGGTCCATCCATAAAATTTTATTTGATCTCTTAAAAAAATATTTATTCCAAGTATAATGGAAAAAGTTCCTAAATGCGGATTAGTCTCGAATTTATAGAAATCAGCGTTGAACCATCTTTTTTTATTTAATTGAGTTAGTAAATTTTGTGGTAAAAAAAAAATTGGAACTTGAAATGCTTTGGTGCACATGGATTTTTTTTGACGAGAAAATGACTCAATATAAATATCAAAGAAATCCTAAAACATTTAGGACTGCCTCAGTCCTAGAACATTTGTAGTTGAAACATCTTTAAAATATTTAACCTTTTGCAAAAATGGTCCTCAAAACCAACACAAATCAAATATTTAAAAAAATTATAAAAATATAATTTTTTAAGGTAAATCTAAGATTTGTTTCTTCATATTCGTTTTCTCAGACGATTTGAGAATCAGTCTCTGGAAAAAGTGTGATTTTCTTGTAATCTGGTAAGTATTTCGGATTTCTCTCCACAACCTCAATCAGGATTTGTATCTTCAAATATAAACTTTTTTGTGAGTTCACTACTAACAGGAATCAAAAAATGTACCACAAATTTATGAAAATTGACTTATTGCCTATGGTTGTTGTATATTACAGTAATCGTTAGCTTTGCGAGTTTATCGTTTGAACGATTTCGAACTGATCGATTACATTTTTAAGGGCAAACTTTTAAATTGCGCAAATTTGGGAGAGTGAAATAAAATTTGTTGTTGAACGAATTTGTTTTATTTTTGTGTAAATAACTCGCCAATAAAAATGAACGGTCAATTCAGCTAAATAGTTTTCAACTAGCGCAGTATAAATATGTACAATATACCTATATGTATATTTTTTCGGCAACACCCCATCAATAAGATTTTAACTTCATCCGGAACACGACTGTTCAGAAATATCGATTAAGAATTTTATTAAAAACTGGAATAAGCAAACGAGATTTTGAGGAAATTGGTTAAAACAGTATATCATTTCCAGTGGTGTCCAAGCCCGTGGCCCGCATCCCGCAAGATGGGATAACTTTTACGGTGACCCTCACGCTCATTCCAGAGTGATAAATTATGTGGCCATGGATACAAAAGTAATTGCCGCGTTGTATAATTGACTTTTCATTTAATCTAATTTTTATTGCTGTATTTATTTTAAAAATTTGTGGAAAATACTCATTTGGAGATCACTAATCTGTACATATCTCTTCCAGAGTGAGAATTTATTATCGTTCGAATGGTGTAATGCCACGTGCCTTGTTGTTTTTAAAGCAACTAACGGGTGCTCCTAATTTTTCATTATATTCTATTTCGGATATGAGAACCACAGTTAAAAACGATAAAATCAACAATAGAATGTAATCATTACAATTTTAAAAATAAATATAATTTTCCGATTTTAGGATAACAACCTCATCATATTTACCAATGCAAAGACCAGAACACAGGATTATAGTAAGTATATTTAAATCTGTTTTTCTCAGTATGGTTTTACCCAACGAAATTATAATATTGCAAGGAAAACAGATGTGTTAAACATCCAAACACATTTATTTATTTATTTATTTATTTATTTCTCTTAACCATACATAACAAAAACATTTAAATATACAATTTTTTTTTATAAACTTATACAAAAAATGTGGTTAAGAAGATTGGATAATCTTTGTCAAAAAGACAGTTTCGATTCTCCCAAGTGTTAAAAATTAAATTTACAATATTAGTATAATAATGACAAAAGAAAAGAACCACAGTAGAATAAAAAAGAAAAATTAAATTATATAAAACAAAACTTATTTAGCAAACATAAACCCCACATCTTTAGTTTCAAATATCCAATCTTTGACCAAACGCAAAAATTTCCTATCATAAATCATCGTCCTTATATGAGGCGGCAATCGATTAAAAAAAGTGGGCGCAGAAACTATATAATATTTGCGAAATAATTCAGATGAAAAAGGCGGAACAGAGTACAAATTTCGATAATTATTTCGAACTTGATATGTGGAAACAATTCGCGGCAACCGATGACTACTCCGCAAAAAAAACAATCTCAAGACTTTAAAAATATATAAGTGCCGTAAAGGCAAAATTTTGCAGGCATTGAAAATAGGCCAAGAATGATCGTATCGACGCTTGAAAAACATAACCCGAATAATATACTTTTGTAAAATTAATAGCGGTTCTATGGTATCAAAATAAACTCCACCCCAACATGGTAAACCATAACTGATGCGAGAGTCCACGCAAGCAAAATAAAAATTGATTAAAACATTGGATGGACAAAATTTACGTATCAAATAAATTGCACGTAATGCAGAATTAACTTGATTTTTGACAGTTTGAACATGTGATTTCCAGTTTAAATTTGCATCAACGTTCAATCCCAAATATTTAAATAAATGAACATTTTCAATTTTAATGCACAGGCTGCTACAATTGCGTAAGTTACAATTACGTACATGATAAAAAATCTCGGGGATGAAACTTCGATAAGGATCACCAATCAATTTGAAGAACATTACCTTGGTTTTTTCACTTAAGAGCAAGGAGTGATTATCAAACCATGTGCGAAGAATTTTCATGTCAGAATTTATTTGGTTCGTTAGGTCATTAGCAGTCAAATCAAAATAACTTAATGCAATATCATCAGCGAAAGCAACAATTTTACCATTTAAGTTTAGGTTAAAAATTGAATTTATGTAAATTAAAAATAAGATAGGACCAAGAACAGAACCCTGAGGAACACCATGTTCAATATTAAATGGAATACTTTGCGATTTATCAACCCTAACCATAAATGCTCGATTATTGAGATATGACTTGAACCATTTCTGTGATATACCTCTAAAACCAATAGACTGGAGCTTGCGCAGAAGCAGATTATGATCCACCATATCAAAGGCTCTCTTTATATCGATGAAGACTGCACCAACACACCTCTTCTCATTAAGATTAATATGAATTCCATTTAAGAAATTAATTAACGCAGATTCAGTACTTTTGCCAGATCTAAAGCCGTGCTGATGAGGACTAAGAAACTCAAATTTGTCAAGAAACTTCTCAATCCGGGATTTCATCGATTTTTCAATGATCTTCAAAATTGTGAGTTGCAATGCAATGGGCTGATAATTGTCCTTAATAATGATATCTCCCTTTTTAAACAAAGGGATAACAATTGCAGTTTTTAATACATTAGGGATAACACCATTTACAAAACATTGGTTAATAAATTGTACTAAAACTGGCGCAATTGCTAGAGCCACTATTTTTAGCATATTCGAGCTAATACCAAGCATGTCAAGTGCATTACTTGATTTAAGTCCATTAATAATACAGATAATCTCTGATTCCTCGACTGGATTAATAAAAAATGTTTCCAACATTTCAGTAGAGTAAGAACAATCATTAGGACTCAAACTTTGAGTATCCAAACAAATGTGTTAAAGAGTACCCGAACTACAACTACTAACATTGTACATCATTTTATGCACATATGGGTTTTAAAAATATGACGCTTTTTCAATATCTGTTCGATTAACTGTTTGAAATTTCCAAGAAATCAAGAACATGTAAATATGATATGATCATTTGAGGTTTCCCCCTTAAGAGAATTTAAGGAGGAACCTCCACCAGACAACAGGGGTATGCAATGAATCAAATTACATAATAATATTGACGTTCAAATGAATACAAACAATTTTTTTTTGAGCGAACAAAATGGCGGCGCTAGAGGTGCTCGAACTTGGCTCCTAGAGTTTGTGCCGTGGAACACCTAGGTCATTCCGCTTTGTATGAACCTAAATTTAGCAAAAAAAAAAAATTGAAATCTTGAGGACAAAAAGAAAAAAACACTTTTTTTATAAACAAATCGTTAAAACCAATATTTATTATCATAATTTATACGAATAGGTTTGTGCAAAGGCCCTGCAAAGGATATGTTAAAAAATAACTGTCAAAATTTCATGTCAATTAGTTCATTACTTTTTGAGTTATATTCCACGGCGCAAAAACAAAACGCGTTTCGAGAAACACTTTATTGAAGTTTTCGTTCTTGAAAAGTAGAGTTTAGAGTGATCACTTCGGTGACTTCCTAGGGAGCTTTAGGACTTTCTGTTGGGCTTGAAACTGACAAGAACTGACATTTTAAATTATTAAAGAATCAAGGTTATTTTTTGAAAATGGTGATATTTTTCGAAGTATTTTCGTTCAATTTAAATTATTTTGGCATATAATAGAATATTCCATCAAAGTCCGAACTTGTCCGAAACCTAGACTTAGCCAAATTATTTCATTCACAAGAAATACTACTTCCAGGGCAATATTGGACCAACTACTTATCACTTATTACTTATCAACTTATCATAATTTTTGATAATTTTCTGATGTACATAGGTACCAAATTGAAATTTGATAAGTATTTTATTGAGTTATAATAAGTGATAAGCACTCACTTATCAAAATTAAGTTGCACCAATTCGCGAAATGATAAATGATAAGTAATATTTTGATAAGCGATAAATTTGAGGGTTTTGATAAGTTTTTCGTAGTTTCTGTTGCACCAAAAGTTTTATGTGGAAGAAACTTTACACTAATTGTGGAAAAAAAATTATTGGTGGATCTACTAGAACAGACGCTATTTGGTTTTATACTAAAGTCACCGGTGACTTTTTCGGGTGAATTTCAAGAATACGGGCCCTGTGCTGTTTGCAAAAATCATTTTAGAATACCGTTTCCATCGTGCATGCTGAATTTCATCATAATAGGTTAAGAAACAGTCAAGCTCCTTTCTAATTGGAATATTTCGTACACGTCACTCGAAATAGACCGATTTAATAGGTTTCCTAAGCCCCAGCCACAATGCATCCGTTCCGTTCTGTCCCGTTTTTCATTTTTTTTAAAAATTAAAACTTTACGGTAAGAACGGAAAACTTAACCTATTCTTTGACAGTAGGTAATCAAAAGCGCGCAATACAGTAACTATATATTTTATATTTTACTGATACATTACCAAAATGGATCACTACGAAATGTTTGAAATTTTGGTGGATTTATATACGCTCTTTAAAATTTACTGCAAATTCCAAACAAAAAGAAAGTCGTGGGTACCCCCATTAAACAATGTAATATCAAATAACGGAGCGGATGCATTGTGACTAGCGAACGGTAAAGGCGGAATGCGCGCCATTTAATGAAAACGGGACGGAATGGAACGGATGCATTGTGGCTGGGGCTCTATTTAGCAAAACATACTCTGGCTACTAGATGAAAAGAATTCTATAGTTTTATTTTACAATAAATACTGTTTCAAAATGACACTTTCATAGTACAATTTACAATCTAGCAGCCTTCACTAATTCTGTGTTAAGGTCGAGTCACAATGAATTCATCCCGTTTCGTTCCGCTTCTCCGTCAAAATTAGTTTTAGACATTTTCTGTACATTTTGTATGAAGAAACGGAATGGTTAGTTATAATAAAACGGAAAGAGACGGATGAGCTCATCCGTTTTTTCAAAAAAAAAAAAAAAGAATTAACGGAAAGACGGAACACCTAACCAAACAAATTAAATTAATTTTTTTTTGACATAGCGTGAGAAGTAGGCTGTAACTACATAGTGAAGTGATTTTCGATTATTTGAAAACAAAACTCTTTCATTTGGAGAAAGTTAGTCTTAAAATACTCGGATTGGTCCCTATCCAGATTTAATGGACGGCACCCACCATCTTCTTTTTGCTTTTAAATTCTATAATATTGTTTATACAAAACGTATAAATCAAAGAGAATTTTTAAAGATTTCAGAGTCTCGTAGTCTACCATTTTATTTTATGTTTGGTAAAACATTTAGGCTACTATAGTTTTTGGTTTATGTTACACGCTGCGTTAGATAATGTTATGTTAAATGTTGCGTTGAACTTGTTGCGCTGAAATGTTATGTAGAATGCTATATTAAATAAAAATATTTCCTCTCTTTTTATTGGACACATTAAAATAGAAACAAAAAATACAAAAAACGTAGGGAGAGGAGTCAAGCCGCACGCCATGTTGATTTAAAACTATAAAATAAAAATAAAAAATTTCAAAAAAAATTGTATTCTCATTATGTAAAATATTGCGTACATTTTTTTGATTTTATATGCTGTATAACCTATGAAATCCTATAAAATGTATAGCCGCAAAGATCAGGCCGAAAAAGGTTTAGGTTTGGGAGTTATGGGACATCAAACTTTCCAAGTGACCGGAAACTAATTTGATTTAATACATCATTTGAATCGTCAATATTAAAATTAAATTAGATCTAGTAAACATTGATTAATAGTAATTAATGTCGAATTCGTTTGAAGAAAATTTTGCACTCGAAGGGTGAAAAGTGTACTCGATTGACTGTCAAACTGTCTCATTGAAGAAAAAAAAAAATGCGCTAAGGGTAAACAATTTTTGTACTAGTTTTGCACTAAGGCTGGAGTCCAATTCCCGACTTATTGTGTGGAGACTGACTTATTTAAAAGTCTACAATAAGTCACCTTGCGAGGAGACTTATTGTAGACTTTCTTGGCTTATTTGGGAGAGTTTCCACAAAAATGTCGGCGGTATATTAAAATTATTTTCTGATTTATAATACGTTGTTGTTTTCAAAAAACTTCACAACCAATAAATCGAAAATAGATTGTGGTATTTATAGAGCGGCAACATGATTTAATAAACAATAAAATACAAAAAAATTATTAAATTTCTCATTTTATCATTATTTTATTTCTGTTAAATAGAATAGCTAATAAAAACACCTAACGCTGTTGCTTTTTCGTTTTAATATTTATTTTGGCTCACAAAATTCTTCTCAAATGTATGGTTAAGTTGAAATAAGTCTCGGTTTGAATTGGACCACCAAATGACTTTTTCCAGGCCGCCATGTTGAATAAGTCAAATAAGTCGACTTATTTGAAATAAGTTACGAATTGGACCTCAGCCTTAGTAGTGCAATTTTTGCTACTCTAGCTTTTTTAGTCGAGTACCTAACCCCTCTTTTTACACACACCAACAAAAACATATGACTGATCCACACATTTTTAATTTTTTTTAATTTTTTTTAAAAACACTTGTTAAATATTTCGCAAAATTTTGCGAAATATTTAACAAGTGTTTTTAACAAAAATTTAAAAATGTGTGTATTAAGTGTGTTTCGCCAAGTGCCTACGGCAGAAAGTGTACAAAGTATACATATGACTGACATTTTGTGTGGTGACATTTTGGTTTATGACGTTTATGACGATTTGTGACATTTTGTGATTTGTCTTGGTGACATTTTGAATTTAGGCGGCAATTTGTTTTATGACATTTTGTGATTTGTCGTGATGCCTTTTTGATTTTAGGCGGCATTTTGAATTTGGTTCATAATTGGTTAATTATAAAAGAATAAAAAATTTGTGTATAATAATTAATTTGTCAAAATATTCATTTTTATTAAATTTTTATTATTATTATTATTGTTATGGTTATTTTGACACAACACACGAACACATGCAAACAATAGTGCAAATAATATTTTCATTCGATTGACGTTAAAAAAATAGGGTACTCTGTTGAGTGTACTCGAATGAGGGGAAAAAATCAATCGATTTCGACATAAAACATTCCCATTTCTGTGACGTTTCATTGACTTTTTGTGACATCTTACCCGCCGTCTCCACTATGAAATTTTACTGAAATTTGCTTTCATGAAATCAATTTTATCAATGTATGTGTGTGTATACTATACAAAAATGCAAACTTTCGGAAAACTTTTAGGCTGAAATTTCTCAAAAAAATTTCATGAAATCTGTATGTTGATTTGTTGTTGTGTTTTATTTTTTGTTTACACTTTTTTTAATTTGGTGAATCCCATTATAGAAATTCACATCAGCTCAACACAACGACAATCATTTCGTTCTTTTTAAATTATTTTTATTTTGAAATTTGGTTTTAATTATTGTGTTGTGTTTTTATAAAAGAATAAATTATAAAAATAATATAGTTTTGTAGAACTATAAAAATGTGCGAAAAACATGTTTTTGACATTAGCAGAAATTTTTCATGAAAGCAAAATGCCCAGTGATGAAATTTCATCGACAGAAATTTATTAATACATTGAAAGAAACACATACAATCATAAAAACCATGAAATAAAATTTCAGTAAAATTTCATAGTGGAGACGGCGGGTTAATGATTGTAATTTCGGAATGATATCAAAGGGCCGAATGTCGAAGGGCCGAAATGGGTCGAAGGGCCGAATGAGTCGAAGGGCCGAATTTTTAATATTCACTAATTTACATCACTAAATCACAATGAAATTATTTTATTCGTCTAAATAGAATTTTCCTTCACTCTAACGAATATAAAATAGTCTGAAAAAAAAATAATCGGCCTTAAATTTCTAAAAACCAAAAAACAATAAACAAAGAAATTCGGCCCTTCGACCCATTCGGCCCTTTCGACCCTTTGAAATTCGGCCCTTCGTACCCATTCCGTAATTTCAACGATATATTGACGATACATTATTTTTGAATGCTTTATTAAAATCGCGTTTAAAGATATTATTTCTGAGTGACGAGGAGGTGGGATTCGGTGATAACACATAATATTGTGAAACGGCACAAATTTTCAGAAAAGTAATTTTGAATGTTGATTTTCAACAGTATACTAGAGATGTACATATGTATAACTGGATCTAATTATGGTCGAAGATTAACACACGTGTTAGTTCTAAGTAATCTGACAAGGAAACCTTCTAAACTGTCAAATTCAAAAAATTATAAAAACTGTTCTAAGTTTTAGTACTCTGTACGAAACCTTTGTTTTATCGGCTACCAAGCTTTTTTTAGGTGTTAAAACCATCCCTTAATTTAACCTCAAAATACGATTTTTTGGCTGTATCTCCACTTCTACTCCACTTTTTTGATAAAACAAATTGGTAATTATTCCTCATAAAAAGTATAACTACCCATTGTAAATTAGATTATAATGGTTGCATCTCTATTTTTTACGGGATGAACTTACATTTTTGTCGCAAATTAACTGGTGGTTTTGACGCCCAAATAGTGCTTGTTTGCCGATAAAAAAATGGTTTCGTTATTGTCTCACAGAGTACGACAACCTAGAATGGTTTTTATAATTTTTTGAATTTGACAGTAAGGTTCCCTTGTAAGATTATTTGTGAGTCCGTTATTTGGCGGCATAAGAGTAGACGATTTATATAGCCGTGACCAATTAAGATATTGGAGAATAGGTCTCTAAGTTTAAGAAAATGCCTGCCTAAAATAACAGTGTTAGTGTTGTGAGCCGGATAAACCGAATTTTTTATTTTTATTTTAAAACGGCATTTCATTATGGCATAACGAATTGAGAAATATAAAATTTAGTATGGTATAAATAATAAATATATAAATTAATAAAAATTATGTACAACGGGTAATCAACGTGTAGGCTGATACATCCTAATGCACAAAGATGGCAGCATTAGACAACTAACGGTTTTTTGTTTTATTTTATTTGTAAATTCTAAATTTTGGTTGCACTTAAATTGTACAAATAAAGTTTTCTCAAATACGTAGTCCTACGTTAATAGGTCGTGCCTCGGATACAAGCTCGTATTACTGCTGAAAACAAAGCTATAATTTTCGAATTATGTATATCGATTTTTCTTTTGTTTTTCATTGGGTAAAGCGTTTTACTACGGTTAATGCTGAAAACAGATGTGCGGAAAAACGCTTGCGATTAAATTAGAACACACTACTTTAAATGAAATGAAATACATGTAATCCGCTTAGTAGGCGTTTTTCCGCAAGTTGGCTCTATTTCTAGTTTTGCTGCGAATCGGTAGGTTGCACTACGTAAAAGAAAACAAATCTAGTACGATTTTTCTACATTTTCGTTTTTCCAGGTCAATTTTTTTGTGTTTGGTGACTGAAAACAAACGTTTGCTGACAATTAATTCGTATGTGATAAAATACGGTAAAATTTATTTAGAAAAATTGTATATTAAAATTAAATACGTATAAAATAAACGTCAAAAAATATGCAATTTTAAGCGACACATGTGTTTTGAGTGCGGAAAAGCGCGCGTTACTACAGGCAAAAATTCCACACATCTGTTTCCAGCATAATTTCGAAAACTCTTTTAATAAAGAAGATTTAACTTCATAAAATCATGGAGTATACACTCGAACAATATACTCTTTACTACAATTAATAAAATTAAAATTATTTTACAAATAAACAGTGATAACATACCTACATTTTATTTTAGGACCAATATATATTATGTCAGATGAAATAGATGAGATAGTGCTAGATAGTACAATGGGATATCTTTGCTGTCCTACGGAACTCCCGATGTCAAAGCTTGAAATTCCAGTAAGAAAAGAATTTCCCGAAACTTGGTTATGGGAGACTTTTAACGATTTGGGGTAGGTAATGGCAATTGCTTCAAATATTTATTTATTGTTTTACAAGCAATAAACGCTTTAAGTGTTGTTAAATTATAAATGCTTAGCTTGTAGGAAAAAATATAAATTGGTAAAAGAAAATAGGAACAAAGTTTGAAAATCAAAACTTTAAAATTCAAAATCAGTCTCTACATGTCTCTAAATCAATTATTAAGAGTTCGGTCTAGCTTGTGCTACGTTTAACGGCGGATCTACAGTAAAAATAATGAAACTCAAGTTTCAGACTGCCCCTCCAAATAAATGTATTAGTCAAAAATATAAACAAAACAACAAAATATATATAATATAACACCTACATTAAAATAAACTGAAAATGTAATTGTTGTAAACTAAAAATGTAATTGTCTCCTTGGGTTTGTTGGGTCCTTGTTTTCGATCAGAAGTGGCGTAACTACAAATTTCGGGAATCCCAATTTTCAAAGGGCTAAAGTGCCATCTTATTAGTGTCCGAAAAAGACTCAACATATTCACAAAGTTTGGTAGAAAGCTTTTGATTTCAGCGGGGTTTAATAAATTTTCGTCAAAATCTAAGGATCTGTTAGAAACTGAAGACATTTTTATTTCTATGGAATCAAATTACGTTTAATTACAGGAACATTCACCATCACCAACCAAGAAGAAATTCGGGGAGGTGATCGGGACGATTTTTTTCATTTTCCTAAGCGAGACTTCAGTTAAATAAAATTTTTAGTTGGACTTATCTGAGCTGCTTTATCTGCTTCTCTCGGCGAGCAATTCATTTCTCGTGTGTCTAAATACTACTTTGCGCTCTTGACATATAATTAGCTGTTTTATGCAAATCGTATTCTCCACATCTGACAAATATTTTGTTTACATAATTTTGCTATGAATGAGGATATTATGTAATTTTTATATGTTAAATGATCGAGTGTCGCGTTGGCAAACTGTTTCTATTTAATTTCTTGACCGTATACAGCGACCATTGATGGTCTCTAAAAAGCTTTTAAAAATTTTACTAACTGATATAACTAATACTAATCCATACCCATTCATGCCCGAACTATGTTCTAGTTTATTACTTGACTTCAACTCACGTGCCAATCATGTTTTGGTTAAAAAATATAATTCTGAAAAAAAAAATGTTTTGCCAAAGAACCGCAGGGATCGGTTTGTTATATTATATGTAGATTGGGAAGAAACAACAACAAAAATTGTATAGAGGGAAAAGTAAAATCGTATTGAAGTTCTTTATTAATATAATTCATAATTCAATAACAATATAGTAATTATTTTTAGTAAGGTATACAAATCAAGTTTATCATTAAGTTTATGTCAAAACCAAATTTATGAAGTGTTGCACATTTTGAACCAAATGTTGGCGTTTAGCCCAATAGCTTTTCTAATGGTTGGTAAAATATTATCTGATATCCTAATCCTTTAGACAGTGTACCATTATTTGCCGGCTTCAGATCTAATTACTCCATTATATTCGAAAGTATCGAATGTGGAAAGCAAAGGTTTTTCTTTTAAATTTCGGTTTTAATACATATTTATGTTACGAGCAATTGGTGTTTTAGAAAGTAAACATGCTTGCTAATTTAAATAGTAAGAAAAAAAATATTATTATCAAAAGCATATTGTAATTGTAGCGTTGAGTATGCAGTGGTATGATATAACATACGTCGGGAAGGAATGGGTTAAAATTACTGTCTTTTTATATATGATTTAAAATTTCAAATAAACTAACACGTTGAAAATAATTTAATATTGTATTTAGCAACGAGGGTCAGGTCACAATAAATAAAAAAGTACCAGATACTATTACATCATGGATTATTACTGGGTTTGCAATTGATCCAATTACTGGATTTGGATTGACCCCGAAACCAAGAAAATTAGAAGTTTTTCAACCATTCTTCGTTTCAACCAATTTGCCTTATTCAATTAAACGCGGTGAAGTTGTTTCTATTCCAATTTTTGTATTCAATTATATGAATGAAGACGTACAGGCGGAAGTCACACTAGACAATTCATTACTGGAATTCGAATTTGCTGATGTCGATCAAGCTACAAATGACTCAACACCAAGTGAGTTCTAATTCTTAATTAATAATTTAATATATTTATTTAATCTTTAATTACAACCAAAATTAGAATTATACCGAACACAACGTGTCGGCGTCACTTCAAATAATGGGGCATCAGTCGCATTTATTATTACACCTAAAAAATCTGGATATATAACAATCAAAGTAACAGCTACATCGCCTTTAGCCGGTGACGCTGTTGAACTTCAACTGCTAGTGGAACCCGAAGGTGTCACTAATTATGTTAACAAAGGCGTTTTCATTGATTTGCGCGAGGCCAACGATTTTGAAACTGAAATTGATATTAAATTGCCACAAAATATTGTGCCAGACTCAACTAAAATTCAATTCAGCGTTATTGGCGATGTGCTGGGACCAACTATTAAGAATTTGGATAAATTGATTAGATTGCCGCAAGGTTGCGGTGAACAAAACATGTTGAACTTTGTACCAAATATTGTAATTTTGCAATATTTGAAGAACACAAATCAAGTCACAGAAGCAATAAAATCGAAATGCGTTAAATACATGGAGAAAGGTTATCAAGGTGAATTGACTTATAAACATCCTGATGGGTCATTCAGTGCGTTTGGATCAAAGGATGGTACAACACCTGGAAGTACTTGGTTAACTGCGTTCGTTGCTAAATCATTCCGTCAAGCTGCCGATTATATCGAACTCGATGAAGCAGTTGTTAACAAATCCCTAGACTGGTTATCTAATAACCAAGCTTCAAATGGTAGTTTTTCTGAAGTTGGAACCGTATTCTATAAGGGTATGCAAGGCGGTGGAGGTAGCGGATTAGCTTTAACCGCATATGTACTTACTGCTTTCTTACAAACACAAGAAGATATGACAACTTACCACAACACAATCAGCAAATCATTAGACTACATTTTGAAAAATATTGAAGAAACCGATGATATTTATTCACTTGCAGTTACCGCTTATGCTCTACAGTTGGCACAACATTCAAGCAAAATATATCTACTCGAAAAACTCCAATCTAAATCTAAAAATGCGGGTGGGTTAACCTGGTGGGAGAAACCAAAAACATCAGAAACTGAAATGAAAATCCCTTATTATGGTGAACACAGCTCGGTTAAAGTAGAATTAACCGCATACGCATTGTTGGCTTATCTTGAAGCTGGTCTCGTAAGCGAAAGTATCCCGATTTTAAAATGGCTAATTTCGCAACGTAATGAATACGGTGGGTTTGCTTCAACTCAAGATACAGTTGTTGGTATTGCCGCTTTGGCTAAGATTGGTTCTAAATTACAAACACGTGAAAGTAATGTTCAGGTTACAGCTAAATATAACGAAGAGGAAGCGGCCTTAAAGATCGATATCGAAAATGCTAGTGTACTTCAATCACGTGAGATTCCATCGTCTACGAGTAAAATAATGCTCAAAGCAACAGGTAATGGTATTGGTATGGCACAAGTTTCCTATAAATATAACGTGAATTTTACTGGTACCTGGCCGCGTTTCACTCTCAAACCACAGGTAAACAAAAGCTCGAATCCTGATTATATTAGCTTAACAATTTGCACCAGTTATATTCCGAATATCGAAGAAAATGATTTAGTGTCAAACATGGCTGTTATGGAAGTTAAATTTGTCAGTGGTTTTGCAGCCGATCTAGAAACGATCCCATTATTAGAACGTTCGTTCGGTATACAAAAAGTCGAGACGAAAGAAGATGATACCATTGTTGTAATTTACTTCAATAATCTCGATAATACCGAAATTGGGCCAACTGTTTTTGGATACAGGACGCATAAAGTAGCCAACCAAAAACCAGCTGCAGTCATCATATATGACTACTATGACAATAGTAAGTGAACTTAGAAATAATTCCCGAAATTACAAAGTAATGTTCATTTAAATCTTTTATAACTATCTAGCACGTCGTGCACTTGAATTCTACCACGGTCCGGAAACAACATTAAGTGACATTTGTGAAAGTGATAATTGCATTGAAAAATGCACTCCGAAAGCAAAATTTCCAAAAATGTTATGATGAACCAACGGTGCTACAAAGTAATTTATCAAGCAGCTATAAATTTGTTTTATGTGTTTTTATTCATATAATATTGCTACGTAACATTAAGGCCCGTTATACATTTCAGCTAAGCTAGGCTAAGCGATGTGAGCTAATTTCTTATCTCCCGGTTATAAATAAAATATTTTAATGGGAAGATATAAAATCATTAATGTATATATGTATAAGAGTAGTTATCAGCTGGAAAGTGCAAAGGGTTGAGCTAGGCGAGCTAACTTAGCTAACGAAAACTGTATTTCTCGCTTAGCTTCGCTGAAATATGCAACGGGCCTAAAAGCTTAATTTAGTATTTTTGAAAAGTAAAGTAAAACGCAATCAATTTTATATAATATACACGTTTTCAATAAATAAATAAAATCTTAAATTGCATTTGAAGATATTGTATGTATGTATATATTTATGAGAATTAACTACATCCGCACAGAAAACGGGCCAACCTAGAAACAAAATTTTTTTTTGATGGGAATATCTTTTGAACCGCACTAGCTGGAAACATGAAACAAAAACTAAATTTAAGGTCATTCAAAACAATCCGTAACGGAAAAGATTTCATCTGACCATAAATTATTATAATTAGTGAAACAAGTTGGTTAACAGAGATCATGGGGCAGCGGTCTGACGCAGTCGTGGCAGCCGGCTAGGCTTCATTACAGAGTCGTGAGGGAAAAATAGGGTCAGACTTGGCCAGTGCTTGAATAGTCCGCATTGATTGGAACTTGAGGCCATACATACAAAACTAGAGATTTGGCCGGGATAGGCAATTATGACAATAAAATAGAAGGCTGAGGTCGAGGGAGGCCTACTGACGCCAATACCCTCCCGAGGCGTAATTAGTACACACACCGAGGCCAACTCAGTCTCCTGGGTAAGCCTCAACTCAATGCATATACCAATCAACCCTCAGGATGCTAGCTTCACGAGGGATAAGGCTCTTATGCAAGTGAGCCCCGGTAAATCATTAGGAGGGATCTTTAACCCTCCTCCTGATGCTTCATATCTGATGATATCGCGAACTCACCTGAGAGAATACTCATCCCCGAGCGTGACTATCTTTTCTGCCACCTACTACTGTACGAGGGCGGGCTGAACGCAGAGTCACCTCAACACGCAGGCTTACAGATTGCACTAATATGTATGTTGGCCAAAATACTCTGAGTCCTTACCACCAGTTAATCTACCTCCATCTACCTAGATTTTCTTATGACACCACGTTACCAGGATACAGCTCCTCAAAGTCAATTCTGGGATAACCTCAATGCTTCCTCATGTCCAGCATCTCTTCCCTATAGACTCCTCGAATTTTTAATCCATCGAATAGTATAAATAATATCGGTCGGTCGTTGACGCTCGAAGAAGTAAGACGTGTTTTGGTCGTTTTCTTCGAGAATATAATTTTAATTTAATTTAATTAATTTTATTTATTTGTTTAACCCTTTCACTCACGTAAAATATTTGCTGGACTGTTCTTGAGGTTCAGATGTTTTTTAGATAATTTTCGACAAAAGGAATCCATATTTTCAACTTTTAGAGTTCGCGGAAATGTAGCTTTAGAATTAGCTTCCGTACACAATTGGTGACAAATATTCAAAAGAGTTGCAATTTTGATCATTTCAATTATTAGACTTTATTAAGAATTATAATTATAATTTTTCAATTTTAAAGAATAAAATAAAAATATAAGTCATGAGCAATAAAATTAAATTATAAACCAAATTAACTAATATTTCTTATTATCACATCTTAATAATTAAGGTTGTATAATATAGTTTAAATAAAAAAGTAAAAAAAAAATTATCACATTTCATTACATTACGAGTACATATTTATATCACAAATTAGTAATATTATGGTTTATGAAATTTTAAAAAGCAATTATTAGCTTTGTTAAAACATAAATGTACTTTACATTTAATACATTTGATTCGTGATCTGCCGGTGCATCCTTCATATTTACATCGTGATGCAAAATCACCATTATCATGGGTAGGCAAGTGATCTACTCTATCACGACGAACGTCTACCGAAGGTCGGTTTTCTACTTGATTTCTAAATTCCACTGGATCGAGTTGCATCTTGTAATGCCTGTCACGTTTTACCACACTAATTTTTAACAAACTTTCAGCTAGGTCTAGCTTAAACTTCATTAAGCTCATTATGTCTTTCGATTTAACCTGAATTAAATTATTTTTGTACTCAATGTAACTAGCACAGGCGGCTAGATCAACAAAGTGTGCAAAAACTCGCAAAGTCCATTTTTTTGATTTAATCATAATTCGATAATAACTTAAATATTGATCCAGGAGATCAACACCCCCCATTCCAAAGTTATATTTGGCTACGATTTCTGGTTGCATAATTTCAACATATTTCTTTTGTTTTTTATCCCATCGCTCTACTAGTTGTTGATCCCCAATCCCAATAAAATTTGAAGCTAGATGAACAGCTTTGTTATCTTGCCATTTAATAACGGCAATAGTTCCATCCCTACTGCAAATTTGCTCCGAAGTTCCACGACCTTTCTTTTGCATCTGTTTATCGGATGAGAAAGTAGGTTGGTTGAAACGATTAACCCGAATAGTTCCCGCAGCATTGATCTTTTGATTCGATATGAGTTCAAGAAGTTGATAAGAAGTGAAGAAATTATCGAAAAATAGTTGGTGGCCTTCCTTTAGTCGATGTTTTGCGAAATGATTGACAATACTAGCTCCTAATCCTAAAGTTGCCCGATCAAAAAATGATATTTCCGTATCCTTCCCTTAATAAAGTACGAAATCGTAGGGGTAACCGCTTTTACCACATAAAACAAAATTTTTAATACCCCAAGGACAAGGTTTGCCTTTCATGTATTGTTTTATGTTTAAACGTCCCTTAAATGGTATCATCTGTTCGTCGACACTTACTACTTCTTCAATAGGTATTTCGTTGCATCTTCTACGAACACTTTCGATGAGTGGTCTCATTTTAAAAAATTTATCGGGGCAACTTTTGGGTATACAATTATTATCTACCATGTGAAAATTACTTCTCAATTGAGAAAATCGGTTTATTGGCATTGCTTTGGATACTGATTGAATGTCTAACTGGTGACTCCAATACAAGCGTAGTTGTGGTAATCGCAAGACACCTATTTGTAAATGAAGCCCCACAAATTTAATCATCTTCTCGGTATTTGTTGGTTTGAATGACATCTTTCCTTCTTGCAGAGCGTAGATATTGGTAAAATTAGCCATTTGCTCAAACAGCTCAACAGGAATGTATTTTAGAAAAATCTCGTATGGAGTACCAATTTCAATTTCATCATTGTGGTCCGATATTTCACTAAAAATTCGATTTGGCGGTTGGAAAGGTAAATGTCGCCATTGAATATCTTTATTAGGCGTACAAATAAATTTGTTTGTGTGATCTACAAATTAAATATTGACATCTTCAGAAACCGGTCCCATCATATTGCTGCATGACCCATGCTGATGTTGTATTAAATCTTTGGTAATCACGTCGGTTTCGATTGGGTATTCATCCCTTTCATCCATAACAATATCGAACAAGTCATGACTTTTTTTCATACTTTCTTGTGGAATTATGTCGACTTCACCCTCACAAATTTCTTCATTTTCTGTGTCGGATAAATCAATATCTGAACTATCGGCCATAATTAAATCTGCCGCTTCTTGTAAAGTGTACGTTAGTTTTTTCCTTGTATTCATCGTAGATCTGTAAGAAAATAACCTCTCAACAAATCGAATACACATTTGTGAACATGTCGTCAATTGTGTACATTACCCTTAACAAGATATGTACACAATATTGGCAACATCATTTTTAGAATGTCTCCAAAAAGAAAAATTAAATAAATAAACAACTAAATTTAAATGTTTTTGAATATTTACAACAATATTCTATCACAAAACACCCAATTTTGTCAACTTACCTAATTATTTATTCATAAATTAAATCAAATTAAATTGTACCGCTACACTTTACTTTTACAATTCAGGAGACAGACTAACACTAAATAAATTTTTCATATTTTGTAAAATAATGGCGGGAAAGTTTGACAGCATGCCCAATATACAAACATCGACAAATAATTACATAAAAACCCCAGAAATAGAGCAATACGAATATGCAGCGATATTACGTGCTAAAAGTAGTGTACACAAACGTGTACGCGGTGAGTCAAAGGGTTAATGTAGTGTAAAGTTTTAAATTTATAATTTATTTTATTTTATTTTAATTTAATTTAATTAAGTGAAAAATTGTGTGTAACAATAGTGAAATTTAAATATAAATATGGATAAAATGCAATCCATCGGGATGCATTACCCAGGCAATGTTTTTAATTTGTAGCGAATTAAATCAAGCTTTTGATCTTTTTCGCTTAATGATGCATGCCTCTTAAATTTGTGTATTTAGTGTATAAAATTCAAATACATTATCTCATATTTAGATGTAATTAAAATCGATCAAATAGATATACGCAATTAATTTTCTGTTTCTGTACATGAAATTTCAAGTTTTTTGTTTCTCTCTTTACTCTTATGAGATTATTTGTATTTTTATTTTGTATAAATGACACAATTATATTTAATATATAGAAATGAATATATTTCGTAGTATGTGATTGATTTTTGATGTGAAAACATCTTTAGCGGCAGGAGTAAGTAAAAAATTGTATAGAAATCATGTTACGGAAACAAAAAAGCCGAACAAAAAATATTGCATGAATGTGTGACTATCGACAAGAACAAAACATAAATAAAACGTAAAATCAACGGAAAATTTACGCATACACACGCAAAATACAACATCATCCGGCATTTCAAAAACATCGTGAGCCGAATTCAAAAAAAATTAAAAAAATGCCGCCTACTTTAATTTATTTTGTTGTGAAAATATTTAATATACGTGATATGTATATGGCCGCAGCAGCAAGTGTTTTTGAAAATGAAAATTACATACGAGCAAAAGGACCACAAATTATGCTTGTATTGCGATTTTGCTTTGTTCAGCGAGTTTACCGTGATCATTTACTACTATGGAATGTTGAACAAGATTGCTGTTTATGAGTAATGGCAAGGCTGGGCAGTAACGAATTACATATATTTGAATTACGTAATGAAAATACAAAAATCAATTTGTATCTTGTATTTTAATTACTTAAATCTAAGTAATTGTATTGTAATTTGTATTTTAATTACATCAGTTTTTGTAATTTCTTGTTAACATTTTTACAAGGCATATTAAGATTAGGCTCCAGAGCCATCAATATGCAACCTAATGTTAATGATCGTTGTTTTAATGATAAGTTATTTCACTAAACGAATTTTGTCAAATCAAATTTATCAATTTACAAATGCAAAATAATTGTAATTTGTATTTTAATTAATTCACTTGAAAGTAATTGTAGTTTGTTATTTACTTATTACTGAGTTTGCTGTAATTCGTAAAAGTATTTTATTACTCGGCGAAATGTAATTTACCCAGTTTTGAATAATGGTATATTTTAAAGCGTACATGGCAGGTTTAGGTGATTAACTTACCATAACTGTACTTTGCTCATGCTCAATTAATGTGAGTAAGGTTCGCCCTCCAAATTCAAAATAGAGTAACATATTAACTTTTTAAACCAAAAATGTAACTTAGTTCAAATACTGAGCAAACAGCAGCCGTCTTTATGCAGGGGTTTCACAGCCTCATCGAAATGGCTTGAAATGATTCAATCAAATAACTTATAATACCTATAAAGGAAATTAGGTTATGTTTCCATAGAAAGTTTGCGCACCAACATCTTTGTCGTTAAAAAAATTTTGTGTTGTTTCACCAGGGCGGCGCGCTTATCGTTTTAACGAAACAGCTGTTTTGATGTCCTTGTTTTCTATAAATGTCAAAGCACCATAATGAAATAACAATACATATAGCGCTTTGATATTTTAATAAAAAATAAATATATCGCTTCAGCGAGTAAAACTGATGATAAATGAAGTAATACTATGGCACTATTAACAGCCCGGCGAGATGGTAAGCAGAATCGCGAAGGAAAATAGGCAAAACGGTAGGTCGAGAAACAACGCGAAGAAAAACTCGATGATTTGGCCGTGGTCGATGGAAAATCTACCGTCAAATTAAAAGCCAGTGAAATATATTCTGACAATTCTGGAAACAGTAGTGAAGATAACAAACGATCAGAAAAAGCTATTCGACAAGCAGCTGTTCATCCAGTAATTCTGAAGAAGAAAAAGAGTAAGATTATTTGAAAGAAATACAAGGCTATATTTAATCCAAATATTTATTATAGATCCAATGCAAAACCAGTAGCAGGACAAATAAAGGTTTACGTTTAAATCAAGATTTTACCGAAGGTGTGTTTGAAAAATGGAAGAAATTTGCAGTACCTTAAATATTACATTATCTACTTTGGGCACAATTTAACAAAAAATTAAGGATATTTAAGGCATAACGTACGAACTCAAAGAAAAGGACATTGAAAAGGTAGCGGAAGAGAAAAATCGTTTCTGGGGTCGCCCAACAAATTATGCTATGCGTAAAACTTATCCAATGAAAGAACGTACAGCTCAATTGCGCGGTGAGGATGATTTGACACGTGATTTGATTATTCTAAGTCAAGAATTAGAAGAATGTGCCAATGAATTGGATACACGTTGCTCAAATAGTATAAGTTCAAATGTTACGTCAATGTGTGTTTAATTTCCCTGTACAAAAATTAATTAAGCTTTATTTTATTTATTAATATTTATAGTCTACAACGACACAACGAGTACTTAACGAGATACAGAGCATTCACAATGAAAACAGTTTTTACTTTTGACCGATTATGAATTTCCAACATAACGAACAAAAATTTTTGGAATGTTTTAAATTGAAACAAACCTGTAAGTCAAAAGTAAAAAATTTTTCATTGGGCGTATCCAACGGGCTTAGGCGGAGGCCTCACTAAAAAATGTGAACTAATCTTTCAACAATGCAGCATAATAACATTTGTAGACTGTCTACATCCGCTGGATGAAATCTACATAATTTGGGTTCATAACTTGGACAATTTATCTCGTGTACACATTTAAATTTCTGAAATTTTGTTCGTATGTTGTGACTACCTACTTCTTATAAATGAATTAGAAAAATAGAAGAAAATGGATAATTTAATGGGAATTCTTAATTGTTTTACGCAAAGCGGAGGCACAAACCAAAATGTAGGATATCTATACGTAGACTCTACATTTTTCTAGTTGAGGTTTTGTATCCATCGGGTGAGGCCTACATTTTTAGTGAGACCTGACCCCGCTGGATACGACCATTGTGAATGCACTGATAATCGGATATCTAATTACGTGCGGGCGCTTAGGTGCATAGCAATTTTTCAGTTGTTCACATTGAAATTAAATAATTTTTTTTCACACTAAACATTGTTAGCAAATAAAAAATTTTAAATTTACATATTTAACGTTAATTAATTGAATTATTATTTTTATAAACATTTTTCTTATATTCATTTAATTTAAATGTAAATGTATGAAATTTAATAAAAACAAACTAATAAAAAAAAGAATTTTCATTTTCCAATATAAAATTTATTTATTCATCTCCATCGAACACAACTTCTTGGCTTCAAATACACCTTTCCGACTTTTCTTATTGACGCTACCCACAAAATGATCGGCGGCTCGTCTTTGAAGTTGCTCAATATTATCTTCTGGGTCGGCTCATTCCAACACCAATCCTCGACCGTAGAAATGCGTAGTCTCGCTTATTGCTTCGAACGCTTGTTTTGCATCCTGTTTGGTTACAAATTCAACAAATGCAAAACCCGCTTGCAGTTAACTTTTGCGGCAATCGAACAGCTTCTAGTATACCAAATAGTACTTTGAATATATCACGAATTTTACTCTCTTTCGCCTGGGTATATTTTATTTTGTACCCATTTGTTCGTTATCCGTCATCTTTTTCCTCGGCGAAGTACTATCACCGTGCGTATTTAGCATTCGACCACTTCGATTCAATTCCACTTTATTCCCGTTAATGTTTACATAGGGAATCTGTTCTGTCAAAGAACCTTTTCTGCATCTTTATGTTTCTTGAATTGAATAAAATCAATAGCCCAAAGAAATAATTTGGTCAGGATTCTCCATGTCTTTTTTCTGGGCGATTTGTATTGAATGAATTCGGCCGTATTGTGCAAAATCGTTGCATCTTCTGGCTCGTTGTCATCATCACCTACCTTCCAACGATTTTTTTACTAACCAACTCAAATGGTGTGAACAATTTTTGATTTCATCGTATGTCGTATCGGCGGGTAATTTTCTGTACAATTATTTTTTATACTAAATTTTTATTTTATTTTATACATTGTATGGACATATACAATACATTTTTTGTATATGTACATTTTTTTGAAATAGATGTTTCGTTAAATAAAAAAACAAAAAATTTGAATTTTCGTTAAGTAGCTACTACTGCCGCTCTGGTGAAACAACACGGAACTTGAGATGTTGGTGCGCGAATTCTAACCTAACTTCCTTTATAGGTATTATAAGTTATTTGGATTCAATAGATATTTATACATAAAAGTTTTCACATAAATATTTTGCGAGTTGAGGGTGAACTCGCTCGTTGTTTTTTTGTTTTTCTGAACTGTATTCGCGGCCGTGTGTATGTTCGTCGTCATTTTAGAAATATATCAACAGTATATTATAATTCTCCATAACATTTTATAGCAGGTAATCTCGCCATTGAAATGTTGTATGTGTAGTGTGATATACAATGAAAACTACGTCCCCGGCTTCACGATAATACATATAAAGGATTAAATGAGAATATTTTTATACGTATGCGTTTTCATTTTGATTCTGCTTACGCAAAAAGAGTATGTATATGAAAATACTTATTTTCTGTATGTGTGTGAGGGGTTTAATATTGTAGCAGGATTCTAATATTTTTCCTGGTGTTGTTTTCATTCGTTCTGTTCATTTAAAGTGCTCTTTATATACCAAGAGCTTATAGGAGTAATTCGTATAATCGAGTAAATTGAATCGAATGGGTCATATAATTCATATTAAATTATTAAATGAATAGGTATTTCACATGACACGATTTGTTTGGGTATTTTGATTTTAATGCGGAGTAGTATAGGCAATGTAGAATTATATTAATTTTTAAATTAATTTAAATGGAGTCTTATGTGTAATTATTCAATATATAGTTTAAATTTAAATTTTTTTTTTTTTTTTTTTCTATTTAACTTATTAATTATTTTTTATTATTGGTAAAGTATTTAACTTGAATGGTATTTTTGGGATCAAGGTAGGATGAGTCATTATGTTGTATTATAGGTTTCGTCTTGATGCAAGCATGGAAGGGGATGCGATTGGATGACGTGCGCTGCAACAACAAAATATGGGTGTTTTCTTATTAATTTTTAGTTTAAATAGGGTTCCAGAGTATTGCTGCATCCTCGTTGGCCAATGAAATGATTGGTTTGGGAATCCAATATTAACCCTCTCAAACGCCTTGTACAATATATTGTACATCAACTTTGAGCGCTTCGACCAACCGTAATTTTTAATTTTTGTCTCATTTTTCTTGTGCGGTTATTCTCTTATACCTTTATGTTTATACTACAGTTATATGAGCAATGCCATATCATAGCAGTGCATAGTTGTGCTACGTTTGTTATTTTTGGAAGTAAGTTAATTTTAAATGGCGTTCGAAAGGGTTAAAAAAATCAATTTTTTGTTAACCATCAGATTGCTTCTGATTTATTTGTATGATTTTTAGTACATAGAGTACAATATTAATATATTTATTTCCGACGTTGCGTGATATTTCCGTTATGATGAGATGACTTGTCTTGCAGCTTGCGGTTGATGAAAATTGCAAAAATGTGTATCAAATTACAATAATTTGTTATAGAATTATACTTATGTTCACGAGCTCCAACTACATGAATTAATATTATTTGATTTGAATTTTCAGATATATTGGTCTATGGTGGGAAATTTAATTGGTTACTTGTACTATGGCAGGTTTAATAACTAAATAATGGGAGTTTAAGCTCTTATTTAATAATGTTAATTAAATTTTAAACAATAGTGTTTAGTGATAATTAACTGGCTTCGATCTTGATTTTCAGAGGTGTTCGTAGGGACTCAACGCAGATTTCCAAAAATTTGAAGTGAATAGCGGACAGGTAGTTTTAAAATTATGTTGTTTTGATTTTTATCCTCCTAAATTACAGAACTTCAGTTCTGTATAGGGATTCCGTGCAAATTTAGTATAAACAATTTATACTAAAATACAAGTTATAGGGTGCTTTTGAAAACCCTCTACATGCGAATTTTTAATATGTTCACATTAATGACAAAAAGCAGACATAAAAAAAACTTTTTTCAATTTTGTTTTCTTTTAATTTTTAATACTCGTAGATTAACTTATAATTTATATTAAAAACACAAAACAGAAAAAAACTTTGACTTTTAATTTTTTCGTCTAAGTTAATTTTCATTTTTACTTTCTTTTACGTAAGTAAAATAAAGTATAGTAATCATGAAAATTTTCGACTTGAGATTATTGAAGATTTATCTGTTTTGAGGTCCCCTGAGTCCGAAAAAGTGGGTTTCGAAATGATGTCTGTCTGTCAGTCTGTCTGTCCGTCTGTCTGTCCGTCTGTCCGTCTGTCAGTCTGTGTCCTCTCTACAGCCCAGATGGCTTAACCAATCGAACTGAAACTTCAGATTTAAGCTTTTTGGATAAATTGGGAGGTCCCAGTGAATTTTACTTCAAATCGGTCCACCGGAAGTGGCCCCTCCCTTGGGCCAGAAAATTTGTTTTGCAAATATCTTAAAAAGTATAAGGTTTACAAAAAATTACTAATACAAAATGTTTCCAAAAATCAAAAAAAAATAAAAATAAACAAATTAAAAATTAAAAAAATTAAAATTAAAAATTAAAAAAAAAATTTTAAAAAAATTTAAAAATTTTATAAAAAAAAAATTAAATATTGTTTTGCCAACACATAAATATATGTGTATATATAGCCTAATTATGCTAATTATAATTAATTTGCACACTACAGTGACATACTTCCGGTTTTTAATGCAAATATTACATAATTGAATGTGGATCATTTTTTCATGTTTCTTAACTTTTTTAACGACTTATTAGGGTTTGTAATACTTACATAAGTATATATATCGTTTTATAATTGCAAAAATATTTCGCAACTCCTGCCCCCCCCCCCCACACTTTTTTACAAGGAGTTACAGCAGTTCTTGCATTTGTCATTTTAATTATTGTGTGTATTAGCCCAATTATGCTAATTATAATTAATTTGCACACTTCAGTGACGTACTGTACGTTATAAAAATATTTAGCCTACATGTATGTTAAATTGCCAAATCTGTCAACCGGAAGTGGCCACTCTCTCGGGCCCGAAAATGTGTTTTGCACATATTTCAAAAAGTATAAGATTTACAAAATAAAAGAAAAAATTTAAATTCATACATATCACCTTTTATTTCTTTTACGTGTGTACTAATGAGTTCAAAAAATTGAGTTTTGAAGTGGTGTCTGTTGGTATATATGTCTGTCAACTTGTAGTCCAAATAGTTTAACCAATCAAACTGCAACTTCATGTTTAAACTTTTTACATAAATTTTGGGGTCCCAGCTCCCAGCTCCCAGATTCCGTAAAACAGAAAATTTATTTTGCAAATATTTCAAAAATATACAATTTACAGAAAACATGAAATAATAAAAACAATGTTAATTAAGTTTGCGGGAAATTTGAATTATAAAAGTTTCTCAAAATTCGCTGTTCGTAAAAGAAAGACGTGTGTTGGCCACACCTCCATTTTTTTAATTTAAAAAACTATAAACTTTTTTTTTTTTTTTAAACCATAAAAAAAAACCTAGAAAAACGAAAAAAAACCTCTCAAAAATCCCAACCTCTTTTTCTCAAGCTTCAAAATCAACTCTCGTGTTTTCGGTTTTGTAATAGTTAACGTTCATTTTAATTTCAAATCTAATCATTTCTATCTTCACTCTTGATTCGTACTACCACCACTTTGTCGGTGGTTGGTATTGTAAGAATAACGGGAAGAGGAAAATGGGTGAAGTACCTACCATTATGAGAACAGCAGCGAATACGAAAGGAAATTATTAAAAAGTGAATTATAACTTCAGATGTGGGGTAATAACCAATAAATTCTAGTGAACAGTATTTTATTGGATATTGTTTTCATGACGCCGTTTTGGATAATCCAATTAAAATTGTATTTGTGGTGTAATATTTATTTTATTATTTGAGCAATAAAATGAGTGATTTTAAAAAATTTACGAGACAACAGTTGATTGAGGCTCTGAGTGAGCGTAGTATTGCCTTTTCATCGACGGCTACTGTGCCGCAACTGCAAAATTTGTTGGCTGAGCACATGGTGCCAACGGAATATTCAGACGGTGGTCATCGCATTGATGGCAAAGGTGGTCAGGAGAGTGGTGAGGATATTTCTGTCTATTCTGGGCTAAACAGTGGGCGTTTGCCATTATCAAGTGAACAAATACTTGTGGCAGTTGATGATGACGCTGAACTGGATAAAGAGTTAGCGCGAGTGGAGAAACGTCATAATATAATGATGTTACAACGAGAGTTGCGTGCGGGGTTAGAAATTCAACCGAAACGGTATGAATTTTCAGATATTGAACATGCCATCGCTTAGTTTATAGGCGTTGACACTTATTGGATTAAAAAGTGGATTGATGATTACGAGTGCGTTGTGGCACCATTGAAATGCGATGAGAAATTTCGATTTCTTAGTGCAAGCCGATTATTGGATGGCACAAACAAACTGTGAAAGTTAAATCTGGGATGAACTTGAAAGAAAGAGAAGGAGTTGTTGAAAGAATTCGATCGTGTTCAGATTCGTCAAGAAATTTATCAGTTGCTAGGCGCCCGAAAATTGAAAACAGGTGAATCATTGCATCGATATGTCATTGCCATGCAGGAGATTGCTGGTCCGGCGCAAGTGCACGACACTGACTTGATTGATTTTGTGATCAGGGGACTTCGGGATAATAGTGTTGCTTTTTCTGTGTTGTATACCGCTACTACAATAGAACAATTAAAAGCTCTTCTTCCACGATATGAAAGCCTTAAAGCACAGGCGCTAAGCAAATTGGTAACAACATCATCGTACAATTCTACCGCATCATCTACTTCCGCAGCAAGAGTCTCGTCAAATAATCATAGAACGGTGCGATGCTACAATTATTCTGCATATAGACACGTGACTACAGACTGCAACAAAGCCAAACACGAATCGGGAGCTTGTTTTAAGTGTGGGTTAAACGGGCACATTATTAAGGATTGCCCAACCAAGATAAATAGAGTTGCTGCTATTGCTGAATACAGTGGGGAGGAAGTACAGAATTTAATAAGTTTTATTCATTACTTGATACGGGTAGTCCGGTTAGCTTCATCCATCGCTCTATTGTTCCGGATGATTTGTGTAGCCCAAAGCAAATTTATTGAAACTATCGTGGATTAGGTAACACCAAATTGTTTCACGGGAAAGTCCCGATTATTTCAGACTTTTGATTATTTCAGATGATGTATAGCCGATGCCTATATTACTTGGTCGGGATTTTATGGATGCATTTGGAATTTGTTTGTGATTAAAACCGGACAATGTATCATCAAATATTGAATTAAACCAAAATTTTGAATAGAACTTATATCTGTACTTATGATGCTACTGTTGTGAATGAGTCTGATTCCACTGGAAGTTGTTCGTCACTGTCTTGGACTGAATTTTCGATCGCTTCCGCTCGTTTGACGCAGTTGAGAGTTGAGCCTGAGGTGTATGTTGATCATCTTGCATTACCGTATATTTTTAATATTAGTGTTGAATCGGATTTTCCCGCTATTGATATTAATACCAGACTGAGTCCTTTACACCAGGACAGTTTACTTAAGATAATTGATGAAAATTATATGAAAATTGAACATATTCCACCTATCTGTCACGACTATAAAATGAAAATTAGATTGACCTCTGATGTGCCAATTCATTGCTCACCAAGAAGACTATCATTTCGCGAGAAAAATGCAGTTAACCAAATCATTAATGATCTATTGAAAAGAAACACTATACGTCCAAGTGAGTGACTCGCCATACGCATCACCTATTGTGCTCGTAAAAAAAAAGTGTTGAGACACGGATGTGTGTCGACTATCGGTCATTAAATAAACTAACCATTCGCGACAATTACCCACTTCCACGTATTGCGGAGTGCTTAGAGTACTTGAAAGGAAAAAAATACTTCACAGTACTTGATTTGTGCAGTGGTTTTCACCATGTCAAAATGGCAGAAGATTCAATTTATTGTACATCGTTCGTAACACCACATGGTCAGTTTGAATATCTTGACATGTCGTTTGGACTTAAAAATGGTCCCAGTAGTTTTCAACGGTTTATTTCCGGTGTTTTAAGAGCGTTTATTGAATCCGGACTTATCATTGTTTATATGGATGATATTCAGATAGCAACTAGAACGATTCCGTATCATTTTGATTTGTTACAAAAAGTTTTGCGAAGAATTAGTGAATTTCGGATGGAATTGAAATTAACAAAATGCAAATTCTGTTATACTGAGGTTGAGTACTTGGGATATTTGGTAAATCACGATGGCATTCGACGAAGCAACAGCCATATTGAAGCAATCCGTCAATTTTGTTTGGGGCTTTTATCATACTTTGACGCTTCATTCCATTTTTTTCCAAAATTGCCAAACCACTTCTTGATTTAGTTATACAAAATAACAACTTCCGATTCACCGATGAGTGTATGCAAGCTGTTACCATATTGAGGGATCAGTTGTCTTCTGCTATGGTGCTTGACCTTTACAGTCCAGTTCGCGAGACTGAGTTGCACTGCGATGCTAGTGCTTTGGGATACGGTAGTGTGTTGTTGCAAAAACAGGAAGACGGGAAATTGCATCAAGTGGCATATTTTTCGAAGCATACGACTACAGTCCCTGAATCTCAATACCACAGTTTCGAACTAGAAACCTTGGCTATCATTAATTCGTTGCGTCGTTTCCGTGTGTATTTAGAGGGAATTCCATTTCGAATTGTTACTGATTGCAATTAGCTTACAATGACGTTAAGTAAGAGAAATATTATTGCTCGTATTGCTTGTTGGGCCCTCGAGCTTGAGAATTATAATTATACGTACGAACATCGTAGTGGTGAACGAATGGGCCACGCCGATGCGCATAGTCGTTGTTATTTAGTTGCTGCCATTGGTGGTGATGATATCGACATGCAATTGCAAGCAGCGCAGAATCCAGATTTGGATATTGTTTGTATCCGTGACGGCCTGGAACATAATTCATCCAAATTGTTTGATTTAATGACGGATTGGTTTATAGAAGAGACGTTTCGGGTAGATTATTACTATACGTGCCAAAGGAGATGGAGGACAACGTCATTCGTCTGATTCATGAAAAAATTGGTCATTTGGAAGTGGCAAAGTGCGTTGATCAGTTTAAAATGCATTATTGGTTTCTCGAAATTAAGGAAAAAGTCGAAAAGTTCATTCGTAATTGTATTCGGTGTATTATGTATTCCACTCCGACTCGTATTAATGAGAGAAATTTGCACAATATTCCTAAAAAACTATATCGTTTGATACTGTGCATATTGATCATTTTGATCCTCTTCCGTCATTCATATCGAAGCGAAAGCATATTTTAGTTGTGGTGGGTGCATTCACTAAATATGTAGCATTGTATCCAGTGAATTCTACCAGTGCAAAAGAAGTGTGTGCAGCCTTATGTAAATATTTTGAATATTAGTCATCCTAGACGCATTGTAAGCGATCGGGGTACTTGTTTCACATCATTAGACTTCAATACTTTTTTATTAGGCCGAAATATTGATCATGTGAAAGTTGCTGTTGCATCACGGCAAGGCAATGGTTAAGTTGAACGTGTCAATCGTCTTTCGAAGTCAATGTTAAGCAAATTAAGCGAACCGGTACAACATTCGAACTGGACTAAAATGTTTTGCTCGTGTTATGAATAACTCAATTCATCAAACAACTAAACAGACCACACCAGCACATCAACTTCTTCACCACGTTGTACAACGTGGTGAAGAAGTTGATGTGTTCTCAGAGATAGTCGATAAACGATAGTCACCTGGATCGCGATTTGGAATTATCACGCAATATGGCGTCAATTACTATTGAGGCTTCCCAGTAAGTAAACTTACAATATTATTTGTCAAAAAACAAATCCGCTAAGTGTTTAGTGAGGGTGATTTTGTGGTTATTAGAAATGTTGATACTACCATCGGGACCAATAAAAAACTTATTCCAAAATTTCGCGGGCCGTATGTTGTTCATAAAGTACTCCCGAATGATCGGTATGTCATTCGTGACATTGAAAACTGTCAGCTGACTCGGCTCCTGTATGATGGAGTGATTAAGGCCTCGCACTTGAAAATGTGGACTGTAGGGTGTGACGAGCCAGCTAAGAGTGGGGCGATTCGGGTTGGCGACGCTTGAATTTTTTGAATTGTTTAAATAATTTAATGCTGATCTATGGTTCTTTTCCATTTATATATATTGTATACATAAGTATGTATATTGAAGTTTGTATTAATATATTTTGTTTTTTTGACCGAGTCGATCAATTGTCAGATCGTCCGAGTTGTAATAGTTAACGTTCATTTTAAATTCAAATCTAATCATTTCTATCTTCACTCTTGATTTGTGCTGCCACCACTTTGTCGGTGGTTGGTATTGTAAGAATAACGTGAAGAGGAAAATGGGTGAAGAACCATTATAAGGACAGCAACGAATACGAAAGGAACGAAAATAATAAAAGGAAAATAGAAATTAAGTGTATTGTAAAAACAGTTTAAAATAAATTATTAAAAAGTGAATTGTAGTTTTAAAAAATTTTTTTCCAAAAAAAAATTAAAAAAACTTTTTCCAAATCGACAAAAAAATTCAAAAATCAAGTTCATACACTTGATTTGGAAATATGCAAGACTGCATAATAAAAAAAAATATCACACGAATGTCCCAACTACAATCATTTGTAATTGTTGGAAAACGTGTATGAATGGGCACCAGGGCACGCGACTGCATGGTTTTACCAAACAGAAATTTTGAGGGGTGCTTGTTGACAGCCTCCTCGTGGCGCATCCTGGGCAATGTGCTGTAGATCGAACGGTTGTGGTACCCAATCCCTACGTAGTAGAGAAACAGTATAGCAGATAGTCAACAAAAAAAATGAAATGTCGGGTGTAAACAATAACATACTCCAGGTGGGTCAGAACTTAGATTCTAAATCCCGCCCCGGTATACCGGGCTGCTCCGCGGATTCTGGAGGGAGCAACACGACATTGCAAAGGAAATTGTCGGTAGGCAACCAGGCTGACCGTTTTCCTAGCACTACTGGAAGCACGGAACAAGACATAAATTTATGGCCCTTTGGTGGAAGAAGTACGGCACTTCATAGAACACCACCGTCAACTCCACCGTCAGGGAGCACCACACTGTTCAGTGAACTTAACAATGAGAAGGAAAATACCTCTCCTATGAAGCATTCATTAGTCAATCAAACTTCTGAAGTCGTGCAAAGTGCACAAACAGATACAATAAACATCGCGGATTTAATAAATAAATGTGAGCAAATGGAGAAGTTAATCGCGTAGCTAAACAATGAAGTTGTTGTGCTAAAGAAAGAAAACATTATGCTAAAGGAAACAGTAAATAGAAATAACAACGCAGGAAACTCAGCATTAATGAACAACTAATTTCAAGTACTCAGAGAACAAGAAGAATATCACACTGATGAAGATGAGCTTGAAAGAGAAACAAATTGGATACTGCAGAGAGCCAGGAGAGCTAATAAGAAAGCAACGAAAGAATCCAACCCAATTAAGAGGAAAGCTGAATCATCACCAGAAGTTGAACCAATTCAAACTCACTCTAAAACTACCAATGCAATTACTGCACCAAAAGTGCATGATCCAGAAAGGAAGAAACATGTTCCACCCCTGATCAATATTCTAGGAATATCAAATCACGGTAGTATTCAGAAATTGATGAAAGAAGTAATACGAAATGACTACAAAGTAATATCGCTCAATAATAATATCTGGAAAATAAATACAACAGAGCCCGAAGACTATAAAGTTCTAGCTAACAAATTAAATGCTAATGATCTCCAGTGGCACACCTACGAGGATAAAAATGATCGATCAATCAAAGTAATGGCAAGAGGTCTACATCCAACTTGCTCAAAAGATGAAATCATTAAGGACCTGCAAAGCAAAGGCCTGAAAATAGTTGATGCAGTCAACATCATTAGAAAAGAGAGAAGAGATAACAGGGAGGGAAATGTTGAAATCAATAGAAGAGGTCTCCCACTTTTTATGCTAACCTTCGACAACCAAGAAAAAATAGAAAGTATTTATAATATTAAGGCTATCCTTAACCTCAGAGTTAAAATAAAAACACCGAGAAAGGTTACTCGACTAATACCTCAATGCAAAAACTGTCAAGATTAAAATCATACACAGAAGAACTGCCATCGAGAAGCAAGATGTGTTAAATGTGCAGGAAAACACGCAGAAAATGATTGCATAGTTCCCCAAAATACAACACCGAAGTGTATCAACTGTAATGGCCAGCATCCGGCCCATTACAGAGAATGTGAAGTTGCAGTAGAACTACAAAAAATGAGAGATAAATCACGCAAACCAGTTACATCAAGAAATGTACAATCTATTAAAAAAAACACGGAGCCAAAATGGTTGATTCCTAATCCTAACACACAAAGAGAGCTATTTAGTAAATGAAAATGTTACTTATGCACAAGTAGTTCAGCAAACAGAGCAGAAACAGCTCAAAGTGGATCTCGTTTTACAGGACATACTGAGAAATCTAGAGAACCTCAACAAAATACTTTCTTCACAGGAAATGAGTCTGCAGAACGCGCTAGAAGAAATGAAATCACAAACTAGTTTCAATAAAAGAATAGAAGAAAATTTTGATCGAGTGTATCAGAATATAAATTATATAAAATCGAATTATAAAATAAAGAAATGAATAAAACATTACGAATTATAACCTGGAATGCAAATGGGCTATCGCTATTGCATCTCATTCAAGAACTAGATATACATATTTTTAAACATGCATATGTCTTATATCAGAAATCCATTTCACCAAAACTTCATTCTGTAAAATAAAAGGATATAATTGCTACCATGCATTACATCTAGAGAACAAAGCTAGAGGTGGATCAGCTATCCTGATAAAAGATCATATAAAGCATAACGAAGAACTTAAAGTTGAGAAGCTTTCCATGCAAGTCACAACAATCAAAATACAATTGAACAATAATAAAACTTGTAGTATCTCAGCAATCTATTGCCCCCCAAGATACAATCTCAAACAAGGAGATTATACTAATCTTCTCAAAATACTAGGAAGTGTCTTTTTAATTGGAGGTGACTTTAATGCAAAAAATACCTATTGGGGATCACGGTTAACGACCACTAAAGGAAAGTAACTTTTCGCAGCAGGCAAACCTCCAGTGCCAGCAGTGCCTCCATGTGATTTCCCATCTGGGTGCTTGGTGTCATAAATAGAGTATACCCATTAATTTATAGGAAGTGAGGAATGCTTGAACCTTTATGTTGTGCTAGGCCGTTTGCATTCTATATAGCTATTTTGATGATTGATATTTTTGGCTTTTTACAACTATCTGCATCAGCGTATTCATATTCTGCATCATTAGGTCCATGGTTCTATCCATCATCGCCATGAAGCTTTGCATCATATTAGTCTATTTGTTTAAAGTTTTTGAGATGTTTCCCTCTTCACTTGCTTACACTTTAGGAGCGGTACTTTTAAGAACACTTGCGTATGAAACCAGAGCCTTCTAGAGTATAGAGCCATAATCATTATGACGTATTTTTTAGAAGCCTTTTTAGTGGTATAACTTTTCACTGATTTCCATAGGAATCCATAGTAAAAATGGTGTTTTTTAGCTTAAAGTTTTTCAATGAAAAAAGCAAAAATGTTACAAAATATTTATAAAAAAGTGTTCTACATATCTTTAGCAGCAATATACATATAAGAAGGGTACATTAGTATTAAGTAAATATTAATTGCAGAAATATTAAAATTAAATTATTTCTAAAATATATTTTTCGAACTTTCATTTTGAAAAATACATCAAAGTTGGCTCTGACGAATTAAAATAAAACTTCTTACATTTATCTTTAGTTTTACTAGTGTACGTTAGATGTCTCAGATTTATACAGAAAAATACGAAAAAAATTGTTTAATCACAAAATTATGGCACGTTCTTAATATTTTGAGAATTTATTTTGCTTTTCCTACAATTTTTGAACTTGAAATTTCTCCAGGTGGCAATTTTTCGTACGATTTTTCAAAATGTTTACTGCCATCTACGTAATGTATATTGACTTAATGCACACGATTTGTAGTAAGCTTTTCTTTTTAATTTGACCAGAATGCTGCTGTTATGAACTTTTTTTTTATATTTTGGTTTAAGTAAATCAATTACTACAAGAAAATGAAAACAATTTACTTAAACGATATTCATTTATGTTGAAATTCAAACATTTATGAAAATATTTCAGAAATCATAATAGAGAATTTGTAACGTTTTCATTTACAAATTTGTCTTTGGAAAAAATGTGATTTCCCATATGTTTTATGCGTTTTACTATGGAAATTTTGGTTTTTTCGTCGTTTCTAATTCCCTTATAAAAGCTTCGTTTTTTTTTCATTATGGCTTGTATAATCAAGGTTGCTTTGATAAAACATATGGGAAATCACTTTTTTTCCAAAGACAAATTTGTAAATGAAAACGTTACAAATTCTCTACTATGATTTCTGAAATATTTTCATAAATGTTTGAATTTCAACATATATGAATATCGTTTAAGTAAATTGTTTTCATTTTCTTGTAATAATTGATTTACTTAAACCAAAATATAAAAAAAATTTCATAACAGCAGCATTCTGGTCAAATTAAAAAGAAAAGCTTACTACAAATCGTGTGCATTAAGTCAATATACATTACGTAGATGGCAGTAAACATTTTGAAAAATCGTACGAAAAATTGCCACCTGGAGAAATTTCAAGTTCAAAAATTGTAGGAAAAGCAAAAATAAATTCTCAAAATATTAAGAACGTGTCATAATTTTGTGATTAAACAATTTGTTTCGTATTTTTCTGTATAAATTTGAGACATCTAACGTACACTAGTAAAACTAAAGATAAATGTAAGAAGTATTACATATTTTAATTCGTCAGAGCCAACTTTGATTTATTTTTCAAAATGAAAGTTCCAAAAATATATTTTAGAAATAATTTAATTTTAATATTTCTGCAATTAATATTTACTTAATACTAATGTATGTACCCTTCTTATAGGTACCGGGTGTTTCTTTTAAACTGAGACGATCAAATATCTCGAAAAATAGCCACTCTACGGAAAAAATGTCCATAATCAAAATTTAATCATACCGCGGGGGAAATACATTAGTGCAAAAAAAATAGTCCCCCACCCCCCGCTTTGTAGGTGGGGCGGGGGTAACTTTTATACTAAGATAGGAAGCCATATTTTTTATTGCAGATTCGGATTCTACGGCTAAAAATACGTAGGATTTGACTGAAACATTTTTTTCGATTCATGTTAGATGGCGCTGTAATTGACGATATTCAATTTTTATCTCGGATTAAATATCTCGGAAAATAAGCACTCTACGAAAAAAATGGTAGAGATCAAAATTGAATTATTCCGCGGGGGAAATACATTAGTGTTAAAATTAGTAGCCCTCACCCCTCCATGTAGGTGGGGCGGGGGGTAACTTTGAAACTAAGATAGGAACCCCTATTTTTTATTGCAGATTCGGATTCTACGGCTAAAAATACGTAGGATTTGACTGAAACATTTTTATCGATTCATGATAGATGGCGCTGGAAATACATTAGTGTTAAAATTAGTACCCCCACCTACAAGGAGGGGGTGAGGGTACTAATTTTAACACTAATGTATTTCCCCCGCGGAATAATTCAATTTTGATCTCTACCATTTTTTTCGTAGAGTGCTTATTTTCCGAGATATTTAATCCGAGATAAAAATTGAATATCGTCAATTACAGCGCCATCTAACATGAATCGAAAAAAATGTTTCAGTCAAATCCTACGTATTTTTAGCCGTAGAATCCGAATCTGCAATAAAAAATATGGCTTCCTATCTTAGTTTAAAAGTTACCCCCGCCCCACCTACAAAGCGGGGGGTGGGGAACTATTTTTTTTGCACTAATGTATTTCCCCCGCGGTATGATTAAATTTTGATTATGGACATTTTTTCCGTAGAGTGGCTATTTTTCGAGATATTTGATCGTCTCAGTTTAAAAGAAACACCCGGTATATTGCTGCTAAGATATGTAGAACACTTTTTTATAAATATTTTGTAACATTTTTGCTTTTTTCATTAAAAAAATTTAAGCTGAAAAACACAGTTTTTACTATGGATTCCTATGGAAATCAGTGAAAAGTTATACCACTAAAAAAGCTTCTAAAAAATACGTCATAATGATTATGGCTCTATACTCTAGAAGGCTCTGGTTTTATGCGTTTTACTATGGAAATTTTGGTTTTTTCGTCGTTTCTAATTCCCTTATAAAAGCTTCGTTTTTTTTATTATGGCTTGTATAATCAAGGTTGCTTTGATGAAACCCCTTGGTGCATACTATCGTTGACAGTTGCGTACTGGTTTCCATTTTGAGCGTTTACAATTTCTGGTCGTGCTTCTTTTCTAGCTGAAGAATGAAGATTAAGTCTTGGTTTCGAACGCAAATCTCGTTGTAATTTTAACAACGGGAAATATTTTTTTGTATGGTTGTCTTGTGTGGGTTCGTTTGGATTATTTCTAATTTTTGACGTTTGATACAATTTTGAAACTGGTTGTAAATGAATGACTCAAGTTTAAGGTTGAGTAGAATTGCTGCTTGAAAATTCTTGAGATTCGCACGAGGAAAGAAAGAGAGTTGTGTCAAGGACGTGATTTCCGACTATATTCTGAATTTATTAATCCAAAATTGATTAGAATACTTTAAAAATATACATCTATAATTAATATTTTATTTATAACTTTAAGCCGCTATTTTAGCATATCGTTCATTAAGGACCAATACCTTCTATCATCCATTTTCGAAATTAAATTGAGATAGCTGTTACGTGTATTTTTTAACAATATTTTAACGATGTTTTGATCAAATATTTTTTTGAAACTTTAGTCAGAAGTATTATGTTTCAAAATTACATGGAAAAATGTTTTCATTTAATGCAATATTTCAATAGTTATTAAATTTCGGCAGCTTCTGCAAAATTCATAGTTTGGATGATTGGAGGTATTGGTCCCTTATGAACGATATATGCATTTAGCATCATCAGTCGCCATGTTAGCATTTTGTAATATTTTCGATCTAGGCATTTGGGTAATCATCACAAATTTTGGCGCGCAGCTCGCCAAAATTCGATTTAATTATCAAGAATCACATTTTATCTGTTACAGATGTAATGCGCAATCCTAAAATTCCTTAAACCTGTCCAAAATAGACAAATAATATTCTACATGAGTAATTATCAAAACATTCAATAAACGTCAAAATAAAAATGTATTTATAATATAGGGTGGTTCAATAATTCGGAGGGGGAAATTTTGTATTTTAGAACTAACTTAAAAGTAACAACCAAAAAACATCTAGGCATTAGTACTTTTTGGTTATTATTTTGAATGTTTTTTTTATTTGTATGTGTTACATTTTTTTTGTATATGTATACTATCCGTATGAGAAGCGTTGCAAAAATTACAACGAACTTCGAAAGCATTCGTTGTTCTGCTCTCTGCTTTGGATTGATTCTCCTTTTCAATTCAAGATAAATTGGGCACCCTCTATAATTAGCTGTGTGATTTCCATCAGTTGCTGTATTTTCTCACTGATGCTTCCTTTTTGGCTTAATTGCAAACCTTTGCCTTATAGAGTTCACCACATATAACACAAACATCGTTCAAAGTGTAATATGCTCTAGTGTGTCCATATTCTTGGCACTTAACACACTGCACCGGCCCATTTCTTTTCCTGGATTCTTCGATGGTAATGCATGTTTGCCTTTGACCTTTTTATTGTCTGGTTCTAATTCCAGGCGGAACAATGGCTGCGGTGCCTTCTCCCGATTAATAATATTGGTAATAGATTTGCATTGTAAAGCTTTCTCAGCGAGAGTAGTTTGTATTTCGTTTGTATCCACGTATGTAGCTCTCTATTCCCTTCAACACAACAACAAGTCCTTTTGGCTTTTTAGTTGGTATGAGTAGTAATATTTACCAACTTGGTCAAAATGTTTAATTAAGGCTTTGTAAGCATCAATATTGAGCGGTTGAATTTTTATTTCTTTTATATCTCCTCTTTTGATCCCAGAAATATAAAATGCACCCTCCGTAATAAACTCGATCGGTTTAGCAAGTTCTCTATTTGATTATTCCCTCAAATAGATTGGTGGCGGTTTCCCAGTTTTTGGAGTTTTTTCGGGCGGCGGATCTTCAACAACCAAGCAAGAATACCTATTGCCTACCTAAAAATTTGAATACCCTATTGAATACCTAAAAATGTTGAGGTTATGTTTTACTCATTTTGTATGTTCCAATCGACAATTTAGCCGAGGCATATTTTTTGCATTTATAGGTACTTGCGGTGTTCGATTGGAGAGCCATATTAATATTAACTTGGTGTTAAGTTACAAAGGTTGTTGCGTAGAAAGTGCTAATTTTTTAAACTTTTTGTGACATTCACTACCGTCTGTAAAGGGGTGACCAGCGAGTCAAAGGCGGGTATTACATTATCACATTTATATAATTATATAAATAAAATTATATTTTTTTACAAATAAAATACTGTTATATTTAGCTTCTTGAACCTAAATATAACAGTATTTTCTTTATAAAAAAATATAATTATATTTATATACATACATACATAGTTATATAAATGTGAAATTTTTTTGCTAAAATAGCAAGCCTGTTAAATCAGTCTATTTTGAGTCACGTGTACGAAATAAACTAATCAAAATAACATTATACTGATAATTCCCTAGGGATGTTATCAGTGTAATGTTATTTTGATTGGTATATTTTGTACACGTGACTCGAAATTGACCGATTTAATAGGCTTGCTATTTTAGAAAAATATACTCTGGCTACTAGATGAAAAGAATTTATAGTTTTATTTTACAATAAATACTGTTTCAAAATGACACTTTCATAGAACAATTTACAATCTAGCAGCCTTACTACTAGAATAAAATAAAATTGCAAAATATTTTCTCGTCGAATACCCCTCGAGCATTGATAAATACCTCATAATTTTATTATATTTTCCTCAAGCACGTTGCTTTTAGGTAACAGCCCTCAGCCTACGGCTTCGGGTTGTTACCAAGCAACGTGCTTTCGAAAAATATAATAAAATTATTTCGGGAAATTAACAATGCCCTTGGGATATTACTGCTGATAATGTAATATCCGCCAAAAAGAAATGAATTTCTACATTAAAACAAAAACAAAGTAGCTTTAATATGAGATACATACATATAACAATACAAACAAATATTAAATTTTATTTAAGAAATAGCAGTGAGACGTAAAACATCTAAAATAAAAATATAGAATGAACTGTGATTAAAAAAAAATAAAATACTAGTTTTAAAGAATCTAATCATGAAGTCCCTTAAAGGTGTTTTTAATATTTTTGTAATAATTACGTTACTATTTGTGAAAATAATTAAAACTGATAATGATGATCCGACCACCTTAACCGAAGATACGGTTGTATTAAACGAAACTAAAATTGATCAAAGGTATGTAAATTTGTCGATAAAACTTTAAAATTGTAAGCCATTTACCATCAGTTTATTTTATTGATGGCATACATCAATAAATGAGTTATAATTTACGGACATTCGAGTAACAAATAGGTATTTAATATTGTCATCTTTAATTTGGCTAGAAACGTAGAAACTTTGATATTTATACATTTATTTTCCAATTTTGTTTTATTGTAATTTGGCTTAAAGTAGACTCTCTGAAAAACGAAAACTTGTTATTCTATTTTATGTTTAACTGAGAGGTCTCCCAAACGTGTTTTTTATATTTGTTAATGCTTAACATTGAGATATGGTATGCATTATGCGTTGTACATGCCTCTTACCCCAGAATTATTATCAAGAGCATTGACGTTGGATACATTTTTTAAGAAATAATAAAAACCTCTACATAACAAGTGTGTAAATTTACTAGAATTGTTTTAGTGTATTATTAATTAATTTTGAGCCACCACTTTAACCGCCAAAGCTTGGGTTTTAGATCGAGTATAGAGAATCTGTAGGATGTATGTAGGTGCTACTGCTTGCATGAATATTTATTTGATATTGGACAAATATATGATAACCCGGTGATCTTCCGTAAATTCTCGATTCAATTATTCAAATTTCTATAACAGTCTGTTCTGTAGACACTAATTCAAGTGATAAAAAATTTCTAATTTAAAAAACATTTTCTTGTTATCTCCGTTCTTTTTATATTATTTATGTTCAGTATTTGCCATTTGTAAACCAATTAATGTTTGAAATAGAAAAATTAATAAAAGAGGCATCAAACAAAAATTCCTTGGCATCACAAAAGTTAATTTTTCTCCGATCGTAGGAAAAAATATATCTTTCCGTTGTTTTTTTGAAACGAAAAGCTCATGATTCCAGTATGTTGTATCAGAGCCTACTGTATAAATAAGAGCCTCCAGTATCGACTGTATTTTTTACTAAGCTTAAAATAAGGTACAAACAATTTTTCCTTTACTATGAAATTATATGGGGAAACGGTTATTTTCATTTACAGTTTTAGTTTATTAGAAATATGAGCTTTTGTTTTGTTTTTATATGAAAATGTTCATGAAACATGTAATATTATTTGATTGAAAAATCGAGTCTTGAAAATGTTTATTTCTAAGTGAAAATCGTCATGAAAAATAAGGTACTTTTGAAATTTTAAATATTGTTGTTTTTGTAATATACTACGTCATCAACATAACTCGTTTATAAAAAATACAATAATCATCTCTTTCATTGCCTCCATTCAAATTTGAATTCGAATATGTTTCTATAGTTATTTTGAATTTGCAAAGCATGCTAGATTGTTTTGATTTTTTGTTTTCTTCGCACTCATTGTATGGATTTATTTATTTATTTTTTTTGCTGTTGCTCTTTGTGATTTATTTTTATTTTGATTGTTGAGCGGAGACGTGTTGTCTTTTTTCTTCACATTGGTTTTAGATGTGGAGATATGATGTCGTCATTAAACTGAATTTTCTCTTTTTAATACACATTGTTGTTGTTGTAGAATGTTTTTTAATTTAATTTCCCTTATTTTCTTTTGATTATTGCTGGAAAATAGGGAAATTTGAGAATCTGTGTTTTAAATGAGTAAGACATTGAGTTGTTTGTTAGCGATTTCTTAAAAAATTATCTAACTGGGTTTAACTTTTAATTCATATTTTATCGTCAATCGAAATCGCGTTTTTTCATATAAACACTATGAAAATAAATGAATTTTTAGTGTTTCTATATCCCTTATTTTAAGTTCATTTTTCACATGCCGGCTCTATTCACATCAAGATGGTTCTGGTTGTATTTGTTGCTAAGCAACAAGTAATAATAGTACGAGAATATTTTTTCTGGCCTAGGCCGGGAATATATTCCATATAATTTTTTGAAAAAAAAAAAAACAAAATGTATTTATGTCTTATGATGTCGTGGCTAAGCAATAATTTTATGGTATTTTCGATTTTTTACTTTGTTTTGATTTCTTAATATGATAATTAATGAATAATACTAAAAATTATTTTGGGTTTATATTCGTTTTAAAGTCCGATCGGAGAAAAAATAGTATGTACAATTCGGAGGAAAAGTGCATTCCCGGACTCCCGTGGTTGCCACTATCGTCCGGGAATGCAGTACTTTTCCTCCTAATTATACAATATACTATATAGCGTATTCGATTGGACTGAAGAGTACAACTCTTCACTTCAGTTAATTGAGTTACTCTTCACTTAATTGAGTTACTGAAGAGAAGAGACTGTTCGATTGGTATTCTTCACTTCAGATAAATGTCAAAATAAAAATAAAACAATTTATTTCTGTTTGGCTTGTGTTTAGAAAAAATGTTTCAAAATGTAATTTTCTATTAATTTCTAGTAATTTATTATTAAAAATACTTTTTTTAGGTCGCAAATTCCCAACCAAACCAACACACGAGAATATAAACAAACGAAAATAAAGAAATTCAAAAAACAAAAACAAATAACTCATCTGAAGTAACTACATAAGCAAAATATCTCTTCAGTTAATTCAGTTGCTCAATTTTTAACTGAAGTGAAGAGTTGTCAATCGAACAGTCTCTTCACTTCTGTTACTTCAGATACAGCTACTACTTCAGTTAATTCAGCCCAATCGAATACGCTTATAATTTCATACTATACCGAAAATCAATGTTTACGTGATTGATTTCAGTCCGGGAAATGAATCATTACGTCAGAGAACAAAAGTGTACGGAAAACGAGCTATTACAGTAGAGTAGACTGTAGAACCAAACAAAAATAAAATAACTAGGGTAACTTGATAATTTGAAAATCATTGGATTGATTTTCTTTAAATTTCAAACTCATGTTCTTACTTTAAAACTTAATTTTAAATGAAAAAATCGAATTAATATCCCATAAAGTATGAAATAAAACGTTGTACGTTACACGCACGTTAAATGATCGTTACAGTACTCGTTCGTAACAGTAAACGTCGAACTCGTACTGTAACAACTCATTTACCTACCGCCCTTGTGACGTAAATAACTATTTTAACGCAATAGGCTACAAATAAAAAAATTTCGAGATTTACAAAAAAATGTTCTTCGAGGAACAAACTAAAACATAGTGGTAAAAAATTGTGTGTAATTTACTAACTGACACTATTAATTGCTTCGCCAATCTTGCATATTAAAGTTTGCTCGAAATACAGCAAGTTTATTAAATATAACATATTATTTTATAAACCTGAGAGGGTGGGCTGCCGCCTTCAAATCCCGCTTTCCTAGGGACGCTGAAATTACTTTTCTATACATATAACCTTAATATTTTACTCAAATATTAGTGCTAATATTTGTCGCGAATTTATTTTTATTTTGATATTGAAAACTATTTTTTTATGAAATTATTTTCTTATTTTTGACGTGGAACTACACGTCTCTAGCTTTAGTATTTCATGCCTTTGATGTTATGAATACAATCGCTATTACTTCTCGGAAATGGGAAGAGCTAGAGGGTTTATGCAAATACTTACCTACTGGTAGATAGAGGAAATAATAGATTCAGAAAATCTGATGAGTTGCGGTTGATCTGGTACATTTTTTCGCCATTATTGTATTTTTAGTTGTATCTCGACAAATGATAGACGAATTTTAATTTGACAACAACTAAAACCCGCGGCTTGATGTGTTCTAAAAAAGTGAAAAATACAAAACTATATATTTTTTAATGACGTTTTTATTTATATTTTGGTAACGTATTAAATAAAAGGAATGGAACAAACATTGTTAGACGCACGGCTCGCCGAGCTTTTTATACAAATATTTGTATTTGTGATAAAAAGTCGAAAATTTAAAAATTGCACAGCTGACCGGGCTGAGTGGAAAAAGGTTAATATTCCAAAATTTGCCAAAATGAGTTAAGAGTTTCATCTTACTCAGATTTCTGTACCGCATCTATTGAGCGTATAAATAAAACTATTCAACCTATTTTCAAATATAAACGTTCTCAAAAAAAAAAAATTACCGTTATCCGGCCTACCACGACGCTCTATTTTTTCCTTTTTTACTTTTTATCACTATTAGACTGAATTTCTACGATGTTTCCTCCAGTAAATTCCCGAGTTTCGGCACCCTGATTCCGCCGAGTACGAAATTTAATAAATAAAAACCCACACGTTTACTTTTCCACATCTATTCACTTCGATCGTTTATTGAGAATTAAAATACAAAATTTCTCATTTTGTATTTTTCCTTTCCGATACAATTTCATACGCGCGCTCATACATACATATATTAGACCTTCTACGTGCGTTTTCATCATGAGTTCGTTTTATACCAATTGGTCTAACATACGGAGCGCGTCTCATAACAGTAATAGGTATAATAATACGTTACAATCAATTCAAATAATATATTAATCCTATATACCGGGTGGTTTTTTAACCTGATACACTCAAATATCTCGGAAAATAAGCACTCTACGAAAAAAATGGTAGATATCAAAATTTAATTATTCCGCGGGGGGAAATACATTAGTGTTAAAATTAGCACCCCTCCCCCCTCCTTGTAGGTTGAGTGGGAGTAACTTTGAAACTAAGATAGGAACCCCTATTTTTTATTGCTGATTCGGGTTCTGCGGATAAAAATACATAGGATTTGGCTGAAACATTTTTTTCCATTCATGATAGATGGCGCTGTAATTGACGATATTCAATTTTTTTTTTATTTCTTCTTTTAATACCATGGTTAATCTTAAACAATTTGTATTTCTTAAATTTTCAATTACTGAAAAATGGCTTGTCATTATCGTAACCCAGGAACATGCGATTAAATCAGCTTTCAAATTAATGAAATTGTTTGTATTTTATTTTAAAAATACCGATTCAGTCCGAAGATTATTTCGTAAACCACAATACCTGTGTCAATCTATCAATACTACTTCAGAATGGTGTATCCAACTGTACAAGAGAAAATTGAAATGATTCTGGTTTATGGACAAGCTGGCCAGAGTCTTGATAATGCTGTCACTCTCTACGCTTCGCGTTTTCCGGATAGGATTCGGTCACGTGCGTCTTTTCACCATACTGTCAAACAATTTATTACTGATGGAAGTGTTCAACAGGAAAAAAGAGCTCGTCCAGCAACATAGTCACCGAAGAAAATAATGAAATTGATGTATTGGCTGCAGTAGCTCATAATCCTCATATTAGTACACGAGAAATAGCTATAGCGATTCCGGATTGTCCCAGTCCAGTGTTTGGAAAATTTTAAAACGCCATAAGTATCATCCGTATCATGTGTCTTTACACCAAGATCTTCATGGCGTTGATTTCCAAAAATGGGTAACTTTTTATCAGTGGGCACGTGAACAAATACAGCAAACCCCAAATTTTTTTCAATACGTACTGTTCTCCGACGAGTTGTCTTTTACAAACCATGGAACGGTTAATCGCCACAATATGTATTACTGATTTACTGGAGTGTTGAAAATCCGCACTGGCTTCGCCAAGTTGAACATCAGCGTCCTTGGACTGTCAATGTGTGGTGTGGAATAATTAGCAACAAACTCGTCGGCATCCACATTATTGAAGGCAACTTGAATGGTCAAATGTACCGAGATATTTTAGAAAATGAACTGCCAACATTATTTGAAAACTTGAGCTTAGAAGTGCGACGGGGCATGTGGTTTCAACATGATGGTTGTCCCGCACACCATTCGTTTGTAGCACGTGTAGTATTTGATCGTGATTTCAATGGTCGGTGGATCGGGAGATCCGGTCCGGTAAATTGGCCTGCCAGATCACCAGATCTTACTTCGCCAGATTTATTTTTGTGGGGCTATCTCAAAGGCCAAGTTTACAAGCAAAAACCAACAACACGTGAGAATATGATTGAGCAAATCAGAAATGGTGCTGAAATTTAAGCAGACACACTCCTAAGTTGTGTACAGTCATTTGAAATGCGGATTAATAAGTGCATGGAAGTCAAAGGCCATCATTTTGAGCACTTAATTTAATTGAAAGATGATGAGGCAAGGGGACTCATGTAAATAAAGCACCCTTTTCCCAATTATTCGAAATTTGCAAAATGAATAAATTATTGAAAAAAATGAAAAAAAATGTTTCAGCCAAATCCTACGTATTTTTAGCCGCAGAATCCGAATCTGCAATAAAAAATAGGGGTTCCTATCTTAGTTTCAAGTTACCCCCCGCCCACCTACAAGGAGGGGGGAGGGAGTTCTAATTTTAACACTAATGTATTTCCCCCGCGGAATAATTAAATTTTGATCTCTACCATTTTTTTCGTAGATTGCTTATTTTCCGAGATATTTGAGTGTATCAGGTTAAAAAAATCACCCGGTATAATACATATACAATAACATTAATAAAATAATCGGCGTATATTTTCTCCAGATGCGATTCATTTTCTTTGATTTGAAGCTATCAAAATTCTAACTATTTCACACAGCATCTTGTTAAAAATATTTCACCTCGATTATGTATTTTCAGTATTTTCACCAAATTTTTAACTAAAATAATTTTTTCTACCATACTGGGACTGCAGTAACCTTTGCTTTCGATGATGATTTTTGAATTTAAATTATATGTATAAGAAAAGGATCCTTTGCACAAATCATGTGGCAATTAGTGAGTTTCCCAAATATAATTGCAACGCTTACTGACTGGCGGCTAAAATATTTCATATATAGTTTTATATGGTCAAAATGTGTTTTGAATGTTTCATTAAATTATTAATTTCGGCTAAATTAATTTTTAAATTTGATATTTATTATTAATCGCAACATACTTAATTTTATTAATCATAAAAAAAAGTAGGGGGACATCCACTAATTTAGACAAGAAACTTGTATTAAACATGATTTTACTTGTTTTTGCATGTAAAAAAAGAAAGTAGTCAGCGCTGCCCAAGCGTGGGAACAAATGAACTAAAATCGATATTGGGCAAGTCCCTCATTTCATTGCACAACGATTTGTTTCAATTTTTTGTGAACATTACAGTTATTAGTTTAATCTATTAAAATAAATAGGTATAATTTTAAAGTCTTAAAAAATTAATTGGCAGATGGATGTGGCCAAAATGACGGCACATGATTATTCATTATTCGAAGAAAATAAATATTTTAAAATTTTCGATTATTTTGGGAGCTAATTTAGACATTTCGCGATATACTCGTAAATAATTTGATTCACAAGCTTTACCAATCGAATACTTATAGGTAAATATTTCTAATTAAATTTTTTTTTACTAATTTTTGACATTTTTGGTTCACGTAGCCTAATGTTTTCTGCTTAAGACTGAATCTTACTTTCAATCATGTTATTTTTATCTATGTATAACCAAATGCATACATCTTCATCCGCTTACTTTACACCATACATAAACGTAAATCAAATTTGGTAAAATCAAAAAAATTACAAATTATATTTCATTTGTTAAATAACTGAAGCACGTAAAACATCTAAAATAAAAATATTGTGAACTGTGAAGTGTTAAATAAATAGTGTAGTAATTATTAATAAAAGCAGTGCTGGTTTTAAATAAAAATAGACAATCATGAAGTCGCTTAAAACGGTTTCAAGTATTTGTATAACAACAATAATTTTAGTGAATATAATTAAAGCAGAAGATGAATTTCCGACTGCCTTTGTATTAAATGGAACTAAAGCTGAACAAAGGTTTGTAATTGTGTTGACGAGTAATTAAAAAAAAAATCAAAATCAATCATCTCTAATGTTGTTTAATGATTTGCGTCAATAAATCAATTATAATTTTTTATACATATTTGTGTTATGTACATATTTTGTTTCATTTTATAAATTTACGTTTATTTAGGTATGATGTTTTGTTTTATTGGAATTTATTTAGTTTAAAGTGTACTCTATTAAAAAAATAAAATTTGTTATTAGATTTTAAAAATCATAAATAATTTATCCAATTCAAAGAGGCCTTCCAAACGAGATTTTTTTTATTTGCAAATATAACGAGATTTTATTATCGCCTGTGAATTTTACTTCAGGCAATAAATAATTCTGAGGAAACATATTTCATAGAGACTACATTTCTGAGAAAAGCAATTATTAGAAAAACAGAGAGGGTATTAATTCTGAGAAAACTTTTATTTAACAAACATTAATTTTCAAAACAAACCTCTTGATTTCTTCATCACAGTATTTACATAGATTGCGACTTCATTGGGTTTTTGCCTTTTCCATAAGAGTCGCCTATTATAATTTAGATATAGAAGAAAATTATGCCGGTTCACATATTGAGGTGGAAATCGATCAAACAGGTTTTATGTTGGATTTTTGTTCCTTTTGCGTTTGAAACAATTTATCTTTATTTTATCAGCTTTTCCAAATATGTTACCTATTTTTATTCTCGAATACAATTTCGAAAAACAAGAAAAAAAATAACTTTACTTTAGACTACATTTACACTAGTTGTAAATTCCAATATTTTTGAAAAATGTGAAATTCCAAACACAAAAATATGTTTTTCAAGTTGTTACCTCAAAGTTGTGGTGCTTTCGTGTTTTCTCTATTATACTATTCTTATCTCTATATTTTACTATTCTTATTTAATTGGTGTGAGAGAAAATATGGCCAATTTTGACTATCGTTTATGGAATAGTTAAATTTGCCATTATTGCTTCCCGTTTTAGGGTAAGATAAATATTTAACACCAAATATAGATTCACATACTTTAATTAATCCTGTTACATTAAAATCAAGCAAACTAATTTCTATCCTTGAAAAAACAAAAATTATTGGCTTGATCCATTATTACACAACTAAAATTACTCTAGACATCATCAGAACTAAAAAAAAGTTAAATTTTGGAAAAAAAAAACAGTTTTGACATAATAACAAATATCAGAGAAAACTCATATCGGCCAAATATAATTCATAGATAATATAATTCAGCAAAAACATGTATTCTAAATATAATTTCAATGATTTTTGTTTTCTCAGAATTGCGTTTCATTTTGTCGTGATAACGTCTTACAACGCATGTTCAGAAATTGACACGAAATGTTGCCATTGGTCGTAGGCAATTACTCATCAACTGTAAACATTATACCTTTAATTTAAATGTATGATTTCTTAGGTTGGTCCTTAGGCTTTATGCCTCACGCATAATATTATCGCAATGACATGGTAAGCCACGCAGCCAACCTCTATCCCCAACCTCTCCGATTGGAGCATTTCTGTTGTTAATTTTTGCGTAAAGAAACAATAGTGATTAATTTATTTTAAATTATAATCAAAATTACAAACTATAAAATAATGATGTATAATGATTGGGAGCACTGTAGCGAGAGAACGCCACATCTGATCGGAGCAACTATGGTGTCTGTCAATTTGTGCGTAGAGAAACTTTGGCAAATAATTTTTATTAAATTATATTAAACTATATAATACTAATGGAATACAGCTTAGATATATTTTCGAAAAGATTATTGTCTTCAAGATTATTTTTTTGTTTGTAAAACTTTAGTTGCAAAAACTTAAGTCATCAATTACAAAGAACAAAACACTCAGACACACAATTAATTATAATTATATCTAATAATACTAACAAAAAAACTATGAAATTTAAGATACGATTTTATTAAAAATCCTTGTTTACTTCATGAAAAGTTTATTGCAGGTCGCAGTTTTTGTTATTTAAACACACCCAAAACTTGTTTCATTTGATTCTCATTTACACACAAAAGGTTCAATATGTTTGCTTAAATAAGCAATTATAATTAACGATCGAAATATAAAGTTCATAGAGCCAACTCAAATAATAAAAAAGTGGTCAACAAAATAAATATGTAGGTGTAGTTATGTACTTAAATTTATCTTTCGCTGTGTAATTATTCTCAACCTACAAAAAATGTCCACATAACCATCATAATTTCAATTGAGTTACTTTAAATTTAAATTATTTTCTAAAAGCGCTTTTCCATTTGACGAATGACGACAGACGACACGATAACGATGTGCTGAGATATGAAGTCTATGGAAATAAAGTCAACTTGATGTTTTTAACAATTGTGGTACTATCAGAAGAAGCGATAAGAACGATAAAAACCTTTGATATGTATCTACAAGGTTGACGAAATTATTTTCCATTCTAAAATTAAATCTCCATTTTTTTAAAATTATGTAAGTCCTCCTTTTTCAGAATTTTTTCTCTTTCTTTACAAGGCGCTGCAGTCAATGGCAGTATGTAATTAATTTAAGACCTAAATACTGCACGATTCACTTTAAATTGGAAATTGGTCAATTGACTTTATGTCCGTAAGTATGTAAATGAAAATAAACCCAATTGACTTGTCTTCCAATTGTTTTGTTACAAGGCACCAATATAAATTTATAATACGATTCACTATAAATTAAAAATAAAGTCAGTGACTGAACTTTCAAATATTCGTTGATATTATTTCCATTTGAAAAATAAATAAAGGCTATTGACGACTTCATTTCCAAAAAAATGGAAACAAGGCCAATTGACTTTATTTCGATTCATTTAATTATACAGCACCGGTAACGGATGCATCGTCGCGGATCTTGCTTGATACAATGAAGATCATTTCGGTAGAATTTCCGGTACTTGAAAACGTGTTCCTCATACTTAAAAACATTTTACGAGCCCGACAAACAGAAATTTAAATTTCCAATTACTTGTCATTAATTTGAATAAAGCGTTACACATCAAAAATAATAACAGTAAATTTAATACATACATCTTATTAATAATAAATAATTACAAAATTATTAAGAATTAATTCTAATAAAGAAAAAAAATAGAAAATATAATTTATAAAATAGCTATTATGAGTTATTGATTTTATTTGAAATTTATTTTACAAACCAACAAACAGATAGTAACTATTAAAATGTGTTTATGTTGTATCGGACAAAAGGTGAGTTATTTCGATAATTCGTTCGGTACGTTATTATCTGGAAAGTCAGTAGATGCCTTGTGTTATATCAGAGCCTACTGTATAAATAAGAGCCTCCAGTATCGACTGTATTTTTTACTAAGCTTAAAATAAGGTACAACAATTTTTTATTTACTATGAAACTATATGGAAAAACGGTTATTTTCATTTACAGATTTAGTTTATTAGAAATGTGAGCTTTTGTTTTGTTTTTATATGAAAATGTTCATGAAACATGTAATATTATTTGATTGAAAAATCGAGTCTTGAAAATGTTTATTTCTAAGTGAAAATCGTCATGAAAAATAAGGTACTTTTGAAATTTAAAATATTGTTGTTTTTGTAATACTATACGTCACCAACATAACAAGAAATTTATAAACAAAACAATAATCATCTCTTTCATTGCCTCCATTCCAATTTGAATTCGAATATGTTTCTATAGTTATTTTGAATTTGCAAAGCATGCTAGATTGTTTTGATGTTTTGTTTTTTTCGCACTCATTGTATTGATTTAATTTATTCTGTTTGGCTCTTTTTGATTTTTTTTAAATTTTGATTGTTGAGCGGAGGCGTGTTGTCTTTTTTTTACCATTGGGTTTAGATGTGGACAAATGATGACGACATTAAACTGAATTTTCTCTTTTTAATATACATTGTTGTTGTTGTAGACTGTTTTTTAATTTAATTTCCCTTATTTTCTTTTGATTATTGCTGGAAAATAGGGAAATTTGAGAATCTGTGTTTTAAATGAGTAAGACATTGAGTTGTTTGTTAGCGATTTCTTAAAAAATTATTTAACTTGGTTTAACTTTTAATTCATATTTTATCGTCAATCGAAATCGCGTTTTTTCATATAAACACTATGAAAATAAATGAATTTTTAGTGTTTCTATATCCCTTATTTTAAGTTCATTTTTCACATGCCGGCTCTATTCATATCAAGAAGGTTCTGGTTATATCAAAGCAACCTTGATTATAAAAGCCATAATCTAAAAAACGAAGCTTTTATAAGGGAATTAGAAACGAGGAAAAAATCAAAATTTCTATAGTAAAACACATAAAACATATGGGAAATCACTTTTTTTCCTAAGACAAATTTGTAAATGAAAAAGGTAGAAATTCTTAATTATGATTTAAATGTATTATATGATAAATGTCGTTTAAGTAAATCAATTTCATTTTCTAGTAATAATTGATTTATTTAAACCAAAATTTTAAAAAAAATTCATAACAACAGCATTCTGGTCAAATTAAAATGATAAGCTTACTACAAATTATGTGCATTAAGTCAATATACCTTACATAGATGGCAGTGATGGTATAGTAAAAATTTTGAAAAATCGTACCAAAAATTGCCACCTGGGAAAATTTCAAGTTCAAAAATTGTAGGAAAAGCAAAAAATTTCTCAAAATATTAAGAACGTGTCAAAATTGTATGATTAAACCATTTTTTTCGTATTTTTCTGTGTAAATCTGAGACATCAAACATACTCTAGTAAAACTAAAGATAAATTTAGCAAGTACATATTATTTTAATTCGTCAGAGCCAACTTTGATGTATTTTTCAAAATGAAAATTCGAAAAATATATTTTTGAAATATTTTAATTTTAATATTTCTGCAATTAATATTTACTTAATACCAATATAGCCTTCTGGTATATTGCTGCTAAAGATATGTAGAACACTTTTGTATAAACATTTTGTAACAATTTTGATTTTTTTATTGAAAGACTTGAAGCTAAAAAACACCATTATTACTATGGATTCCTATGGAAATCAGTGAAAAGTTATACCACTAAAAAGCTTCTAAAAAATACGTCATAATGATTATGGCTCTATACTCTAGAGGGCTCTGGTTATATACGATGAGCTACTAAATATAAACTTGTCATTAAGTTCACTATCAATTACACGATTTAATATTTTGTACAGCGTTATTTTATATGCAAGTATTTTCAAGGGAGACCAAACCATATCGAAAAAGTCCGCTGTTATATGATTCTTTTTCATGCTTGAATTTATAGTTCAAAACTCTAGTGAAATTACGTTGAACCATTTCTAAGGTTTTAATGTGAATGGAATAATTTGGATTCAAAATTGGAGTTAAATACTCAAGCATACTCCTTACAAATGATACATAGATGGTAATGTGACCTGTAGCTATTAAAATTATTCATTACTCTAGTTGCAAATCCTAACATCTTGTACATCTTGTATGCCTTTTCCCAGTTTCTTGAATGTTAACTTAAAGTCCAAGTTGCTATCAATAGTGATACCAAGATCAACAACGCTCGGCTTTGCTTGTATGTATATACAAATTATTTATCAAATACTCGAAAGACAAATTAAAATATCTTGGTTTAATTTTAAGAACAACATATTTATCTACATACGTTGAGTTCCATATTATTTAAGCAACACCAACTGTATAGTTGGTCGAGACCATTCTGAACTGTGAAACAATCATTTATTGATGAAAAAGAACTAATCATTGCACTACTAACAACGTTAATAAATAAGAGAAATAGCGAAGGGCCCTACGTTGAACCCTGTGGAACTCCACAGGTAGGGATAATCTCATGGGAACGACCTCCATTAATTTCGAAATATTGAATCGGTACTTATAAGAAATTATCAAACATTAATTTACGCGCCTAAGTAGTTTATCCTAGTTTTAGTGTCATTCGATTCACATAAACTTCTTGCTGTAAGCTTTTCTGGCAGGTTTGTTGGGCTTACAATAAGAAACCATTTGTAATTTTGTTGAAATGCTTCAGTATATCAAATTTTTTAGGCGCCACGCACAATTTATAACAACTTGACATGCCAAAACATGCATAGATCCCGGCTAGGCGAATTAAATATACATCAAATTTGCGGCGGGCTATCACGTCGAAGGGCCGAATTCAAAATAATCGTTTTTTGCAATTAAAATATTAAATTCATTTAGAAAGGTAATTAATTTATCAATAATATTTCAATTTAAATATAAATGCTGTACATAAATAACCGGGTTTCACCTTTGGCTCGTAAAAATCGTGGCGCCTCTTGCGGCGCTTTAAAGGCGAATAGGCTATACTTTTAATCCTAAGCGTATAAAACGTACTTTTAATACTGTTTTCAGTGTTAAAAGTACTTGACACGTCATAACAATTTAAAATACATAAACGAAAAAGTCAAGACCTATTGATCAATATTTCAACAGAATTTTCAGTCTTGAAATTTTTACTTCATACTATTTAAAAGTAGTGTAAGTAGTGTACCTACTTACTTGTCTGACTCGTAACCTTTACACTTGGTCGCCTACGCTGCGCTCGTCAAACAAAGTATCACTTTTAAGCCTAATGATTTAATGTACTATTTTGTCGAAACATCTTAAAAGTAGCTTGTTTTAATATTATTATTAGGTATTAAAGTTGATTTTTTATTACTGTTATAAAAAATGTATGTGTTGATAGGCTACACTTTTAATCCTAAAAGACCCTACACACAATCCAATTTGGTCAGACGGTTAATCCAATTGGGTTGAAAATTGGTATGTGAATATGCATGTAGGTTGAAAAAAATTAGTCGGATGTGTTGGATGAAAATTTCCATCCGACCAGCCGGCGAACCAACCAAATTGGATCGTGTGTAGTGTTATCGGTCGTTAATTTTGTAGCCTACAGTGAAATTTCATAGATAGCAGAGCTAGAAAAAACATAAAATAAAAAATTAATGTGGGAAAAATGAAAGTGTTATTTAGAAAAGATTTGGCATTAGCCAAATTAATTAATAAAAAAATATTTCTCTTACGGTGCAGAAAATTACACGTTTGTCCGAAAAACAGACAGTTAAAAAACATTTTCCAAATTCCTTATAAGAAATTTAAAATTTTTGAAGATAAATTCATTTTTTCGGTTATCAATAGTGAAATAGTTCAAGTTTTTAAAAACATTAAAAAAATTAATTTGGAACGGGAAAAATTAACGGTCGAAATAAAAAGGATTTTTCCTGAAAACGTGTGTGGAGATTTTTTTGAAAACGCCCAACAAAGGTATTGTGCACTGTTTGAAAAAATAAAACAGACACATATTCAAAAGTTTGCAAATATTATGCGGGCCAAGCGGATTTCACCGTCACCAGCTGTAACAAGTTTACTGCCTGTGGAAGCAGTGATTGCTACGGGAGGTGAAACAGCGACCATCCGAGCGATGGAAAATGGAGATATTGTTTCGGGGAAGGAATGGTGCATAAATTTGACGGGTCAAGGAATTCCTCTAGATGTGGCCAAAATTCTTAGTTTAGGTAATAAATTTTGCTTACCTTTTAGGAAGGATTCTGTTCCTTACAATAAAATTGTTGCGGATATAGAGAGTGGCATCTCAAAATTAGATGAGGAAACTCATAGTAATATTAGAAATAGAGTTATAAATATTCTAACAAATTTTAAGTGCAGTAACATTTCGAACAAAAATTTTTTAGAAATTGAAGAAGCGCAAAAAATTCGGGATTCATTTAGGGCAAAGAGTTTTTTGAAAGAAAACAGCGAAATTTATGTATTGAAAGCTGACAAGGGTAACACAACGGTTCTCATGAACAAAACTGCATATTTGGAGAAAATGAACTTACTCTTGTCAGACAACAATACATATTGTGAAATTAGAAAAAAAAAAAAAAAAAAAAAAAAAAAAAAAAAAAAAAAATTTGGCATTTCTTCAATTCAAAAAAAATTTAAATTTAATCATAAGCTGTTGGGAACGTTTAGGGAAAATTGACAGTGTAGTGGCAAAAAACTTAAAAAATTACAATGGTACCAATCCTCGGATGTATGGTTTACCAAAAATCCACAAGGATGGTTGTCCACTGAGACCAATTGTAAGTTATTTAGGATCACCGCTGTACAATTTATCTAAATTTTTGTCTAATATTCTAAATTGTTTTGTTGGAAATAATTTTTCATCGATAAAAAACGCGGAAGATTTTAGACATAAAATTCAAAATATAGTTCTACCTCAAAATTATATCTTAATATCTTTGGACGTTGAATCTTTGTTTACCAACGTAGACTCGGTGTTGGTATTAAATTTGGTAAAAACATTTTGGAATGACATAAAATTGAAAAGCAATACTAATTTAGATTTGAATAACTTTTTGGAAGGATTAAAATTTGTTTTGAATCACACAGAATTTAGTTTTAACGGAAGATGTTTTAAACAAGTTTTTGGCTCTCCAATGGGATCACCAGTCAGTCCAACAGTGGCTAACTTGTTGATGGAGTATATTGAGACTGAAGTGTTGAAAACATCTTCCGTTAAACCTATTTTCTTCTTTAGGTATGTGGATGATATTTTTACGGCCATTCCAAATTCAGAGGTTGATTATTTTCTCGAATTATTCAATACTTTTACTCCGCGAATCAAATTTACTTGTGAAATTGAAGATGAAGGTCGTTTAGCCTTTCTTGATGTTTTGGTAATACGTAATGAAGATGGAAGTTTAAAAACGAACTGGTATCATAAGAAAAGTTGGTCGGGTCGATACCTAAATTACGAATCGTGGCTTCCATCTTCATACAAAAACAATACGGTGTTTTTATTGGCGGAAAGAGTTTTGAGATTATCGGATGGAGAATTTCATTCTGAGAATTTCAAAATTTTAACGAACGTATTGGTTTCAAATGGCTACCCAAAGAACGTTATTGCCAGAAATATTAGAAAGGCTATCGATAAAAATACCATTTCGACAAATAACTCACAAAATTCGCACGGAAATCAAAATTTACACGTTGAAAATAATCGTCAACTTTTTATTTCGATCCCTTACATAAAAAATTTATACGAAAAAATTAAATTTTTATTAAATAATTATGATATAAGACTTGTTGGTAGACCGTTTAATAGTTTAGATACAATTTTATTTACAAAATTAAAAGACAAAATTCCCTTAGAGTCGCAATCTAACTTGGTATATAAGTTGAAGTGTTCTTGTGGAAGAGAATATGTTGGTCAAACCAAACAATATTTAAAAAAGAGGTTATACCAACATATTTATGATTCCACAAAAACCTTTAGCCAATCGCACAGCGCAATCTCAAATCATTTACGACAAACTGGCCACTCTTTATCTATAGAGGATGCGACAATTTTGGATAAGGAGGAGAATCTTACTAAAAGACTCATTTTGGAAAGTATACATATAAAAAAAATTCAAAATTCGCAAAATTTATTAAATATACAAGAAGTTTCCAAATTTTTGTTAAATTATTATGATAATATTATTTTAAATTGAATTTTCATGTAATCTTATTTCTAAATTTAAACTTTGTATTATATAAAATTTATTTTTGGCCATAAACGTAGACACTTTAGACATTACTGTAAAATTTGAAAAAGAAAAAAAAAAAAAAAAAAAAAAAAAAAAAAAAAAAAAAAATCGGAATGGAAAAAATTTTGTTTATAATTAATTTTCCCCCTGAAGATGACGGAATATACCGTCGAAACGTAGGGGCATATACAAAATAAAAATAAGTTAAAAAACAAATAAATCGTTTTAATAATTAAAATAAAAACTTAATAAAAGAAAACAAAATAAAAAATGTTGTTATTTGTTGACGTAGTATTTTTTCAAACAAACGTCAAAGTCGGTTCGACTAAATTGGATCGTCTGAACTCAACATACACTAACCAATTGAATCGTGTGTAGGCAACTCCAATTTACAGCACACGAGTAAGGAAACATTAACAAAAAAAAACAATTACAAATCGAACAAAAAATTCAGTTTTTATTTTTCTAAATACCAAATTACATTTAAGAACCTGAAATTAATTTGAACAATTTTTGAGACATCGCGCCCAACTCATGTACGATTTCATATGGAATGACCCGTACCTCTGACTACACTATCATATTTCTACATCGTAGAAATAATTTGATATTTAATGTGGTAGTCTAATGAGGATATATTGAAATATTTTTCTGTTGTAATATTTTTCTTATGATAGTTAGCTTCATGAAGCTAAATACTCTCTTCTTTTTTTATTTAAGACCCACAAAAGTAATGGCAGATGTTGCTGCTGCACAAGCATACACACATTATTCTCAAATATTTTTTTTACGTTTTCTAAATATTTTCCACGTTTACTAGATATTTGACATCACTAAAATGTGTGATGTAGTGTAGTAATGCTTATAGTTGATGAGTAATTGCCCACGACCAAGGGCTAAATTTCGGGTAAATTTTCTGAACATGCGGTGTAAAACGTTATCACGACAGAAATCCTCAAAGCCGCTTGGACAACAAGAAATTATGTAGCATCCTTCTGTTATCAAATTGTATGTTGGTCGTATTTAATAAAAATCTAATGGAGTCTTCTGGCAATTAAATTTGTGGATATTCGACGGTATTCCATACTTTATGAGCCGTTTGTACTATTTTGGTACATTCATTTTAGCTTCCATACTTCTGATGAATACCAAAATGGAGCCCTGTTGATTCTGTATTAAGCCATCTTGTAAAGCCCTTAATCTATCGGTTCTGACCATTATATCAACAAGGATATTATTTATTCCTTATCCAGGCCATCCTTGTAGGCCAAAGATAGCATGATCATTTTAATTATTTTAGAGTTCCCTTACTATTAAATTTTCAACAGTAATGCCATTTTTGTAAGATGCAAGCTATTTTCCATGATTTGTAAAAACTGTGAGTTATTCACGAAAAAAAATAAACTGGTCCTCAGCTAAGAAAACGGACTTTTAATTCAAGAAAATGTACTTTTTCTTGATTTAAAAGCTAATTTTCTTATTTCTATCGAATTTTTCTTCATATAAGAATTGTGTTTCTTGAAATGAAAAAAAAACTCGAAAGAAATAAGAAAATTAGCTTTTAAATCAAGAAAAAGTACATTTTCTTGAATTAAAAGTCCGTTTTCTTAGCTGAGGACCAGTTTATTTTTTTCCGTGTTTAATTTTCACGTAGCCTAATTTAAGCGGAAATTGATTGTTCATCTGATTCATAACTATAATAACGACTAACTCAAAAATATTTTTTTATATTTCTACAGTTACTATGCAATAGCAGGTGCTGCAACCTTCAGAGCAAATTCAGAATATCACATCTCAATTTCATTGTTCAATGCAAAAGAAGCAGCCGAAATACGAGTTGGTATTCGAGGAAACAATAGTGAATCAAATCAAGCATACAACAATTTCAAGATTGCTGTTGTACAACCAGATGCCACCGTGGTAATTTCGCTACAAATCGATAGTGTTTTACCTGGGGAATATCAGTTATATGCACATGGTTTGAGCGGTATTGAATTAGATCAAGAGACTCCGATCAATTGCAATAATAAAGAATTTGGCATATTTGTCCAAACTGACAAATCGATTTACAAGCCGGAGGACAATGTTCAGTTCCGAGTTATATTTTTAGATGCTAATTTGAAAGCAGCCGAGCTAAGCAAAAAAAGCATCGAAGTGTTCATAAATGTGAGTATATTCAAAAATGGCATAATAATATATTGTGCTCTTTGTTTATACCTACATTTAATGTTATTCTTTAATTTAGGACGCCGAATCGAATCGTATAAAACAATGGAAAAATGTCTCATTGGTCAAAGGAGTTTTCTCTGGTGAATTTCAGCTATCAGACGATCCAAATTTGGGAAATTGGAAAATACACATTGAAGTTGGCGAAGAGAAATCATCTAAAATATTTAGTGTCGAAAAGTACGTGCTACCCAAATTTGAAGTAATCGTCGATACTGAGCGTCATGCGACATTCAAAGAAGGCAAAATAAAAGTGGTCATTCGATCAAAATATACCTACGGTAAATTTGTTAAGGGAGAAGTAACCGTATCAGCTGTTCCAAAATTTGACAGATTACGACAAGTACGATTTCACCCGCGTTTCACCCACAAGAAAGTTTTACCCCTCGACGGTAAGGCTGTTGTTGAATTTAAAATCATAGATGAATTGGGGTTAGAAAATGAAGATGAACGCGACATTGACATAGTAGCTGAGGTCGAAGAAGCCCTTACTGGTCGTAAACAAAAAGGAAGTGGAACAATTTCATTACACAAGTCTAAATACAAGGTAGACATCATTGGGGAATCCAGAAAATTCAAGCCAGGTTTATCTTATGTGGCTTGGATTAATGTTCAGTACCACGATGGCGCACCAGTACGTGATTCAACTAACAAAGTATTTGTTGAATATGACAATTTTCCGTATTGGGTAGGAAGACCCTCCCAACTAGAAAGTGATGAAACCACGACAACAACAACCAAAACACCGCCACTCATAAAAGAATTATGTTTAAATGAAAACGGTATGGCCAAATTTGAGATTGATGATATTGATTCATCATGGGTACGGTTCTCCGTTAAGGCGAGATACATGGATGCTAGTTACGACTATTTCTCTGTTACTAAAGAAAACAGTGATTCAGGAGTTTTTATTCAAGTTAAAGTTTTAACAGAAAATCCAACGGTAAACAAAGAAATCAGTGTTCAATTTAAAGCTACCCAACCAGTTAAATCGTTTACCTATCAAATTTATGGGCGTGGCGATATTCTTTTAGCAAATACCGTGACTCTTGAAGATGAAGCTACCACAGCCACATTTAAATTCTTAGCCACATTCTCAATGGTACCAAAAGCTAAAATCTATGTGTATTATTTTGATAATAGCGGTGGTATTGTTGCTGACAATATTGAATTTAATTTACCTGAGACGTTCGAAACACCGGTAAAAATTAATCTTTCAAAATCGCAAGCAAAACCAGGTGAAGATTTAAATATAACCGTTACCACAAATCCAAATTCGTACGTTGGTTTGTTGGGTGTTGATCAAAGTGTGTTGTTATTGAAAAAAGGAAACGATTTGGAACAATCAGTCATTTTCAATTCATTGAAGGATTACGAAGTGCAATCGGACAGGCCGCATGTGCGGAGGGGAAAACCATCATCTGATGGAAAATATGGTTACCGGAATTTGATGGTAAGTAACATGGTATTAGGTAAACTTTGATAGAAGCCCTAAAACATTTAACTACGTTAAAAATATATATTTGTCATAAATAAGCTTAACTTTACAATATTAGCCATTTCGGCCGCCTGTTTTATTGTTTTGTATCACATCATCATTTGTGATCATTTGTTTGATTGATTGATTGATCAGAATGTACGACCAAGCCTAAACAAGACTCCCGGATGACACCGGGCCCTCCGTACACCCTTTACACATAACAAAACCGATGGAAAGGAAAGGTATATTAGTAACAAGGAATCAACCCGGTTCCAGACACCTAAGTAGTTGATAGTTAGTAAATTTGTTAGTAGTATATTTTTAGTAAAGTGTTCAGCATAAGACAAAACAATTTCAAGTTCATTTACTGCTTAAGTTCCTGGAAAATTTTTTCAGCTTCATCAAAAATTTTCTAAATTTTAAATCTGCATTAGTAAGGACTAAAATAACTAAAATAACTATTCTAAAATTAATTAAGCAAAAATTTAATTCTCTTGAATAAATTATAAATTAATCTTTATGTACTACAAATAAATTAACATGAATAGTTCTTATAACAATAATTAAATCAACTACCCGTTTTAAATTCGCATTTGAGTACTAGGGCCACCTTCTCCGAGCCCTTCAAATTCAAAAATCTCGAAAACGAGGGGTTCAAGGAAGTTCAAATTTACAGGCCTAGTAGCCCTTGAAATTACCTGCAAAATGGTTTTTGGAGCAATTAGATATCGTAAAAATTAAGGAAGTTATCGTTAAAAACCCAAACGTGTTTTTCGGTGAAGTTTTCGGATTGCTCTCAAACATGCATTTTTTAGATGAAATATCAACATTTTCAATCGCGAATAACTCGAAAAATATTGATTTATCGAAAAAATTTCATGCAACATTTTTTGCTTAGAATTCACCCTTCTATCGATTTCTGTGGCTATTTTGAGCGTAATAATTTCCACCCCTAGAAGGGGTGGCATCCACCCCCAGGGTTAAAGCACACATCGGCACTATACAACTTTTTTTCCTTGATTCATTCCCTACTTATTGTCCAAATTTCACGCTAATCGGTCTTGTCCGAGTTTAAATTCATTAAGAACACATTGCCATACTAAATTATATTAAATAACTCAAATATAAATCAAAAACTATTTTTTTCGTATCAATTGAAGGAACAAATTAGCACAATCCACAAATCACTTATAATAGATTACGCCTTGCGCACTTTACCTATTTGGATCATAAAATAAACGGCATAATGACGTCAAATGGGAGTGAACAGTTTTATTTCACAATATTAGCCGTCTTCCAATGGGCAAAATTTGCTACTTGGAAGTACTTGCGAGTAGATACCCAATGCAACTAGAAATTGAGTAACAGAAGTAGAACACAGCCTTCCGTTTAGTTGTTTTTTTGTCTTTTGTAAAGTTGTTTATTATAGTAATGGCGATATTTAAAATTAGATTCAAAATATGACAAAAAAAATGGACATGTAATAAAAGGAAAGTATTGATATTTACCGCATTGATATTTAAACACATTTTTCTTAAAAATGTATCATCAACAACATAATAATTTTGTATTAATTTTGACATTTTATATCATCAAAAAATAAAAAAAACTCGAACTTAATAAAAAACTCTCGAAAAATATCGAAAAAGGTCTAAAAGCCATCTATTGGAATTTTCGCAACTAAAATCCACTAGCGCAAATTTTTTGCGTAACTACTTCTGTTTTCTACACCATCGTATGAGCATGGGTAGTTGTGGAAGACGCTTAATGTTGTATGTAATTGAATTCAAAAATTAAATTAAATTAAATAAATAATGTGGTGCGCTGTATTTAATTGTTGTAATAACAATATAAATAATTGCCCATATAGTGCTCATTCTTTTCCAACAAATAACAGATTGTTGAAAGCATGGATCCTATTTTCTAAGATGAAAGAAATATTCAACCATAATACATCCATATTAAACCATAATACATACATATATTATACATTTATTAGACAAATTCTTTATTTTTCATACATTTCTTTTGCAATATCTTACTAGCAACTCTCAGTTGACGTAATGCGCAGTAAACTACGAAAACGAAATTCACGAAGGCGTAATCTATTATAAGTTATTTGCGCACACAATCTATGATTTGACTCATAAACTAAATTTAAATTGAAATCCATAATTTATTCAACGAAATTTAAATTCAGATTCAATTTGGTTTAGGAATCCAAAACTTTACCAACCTTGCCGCAAAGAAACTCGTTTGAACAAACTACATACTATATTTGAATTTTTGAAAATTTTAATATAAACTAAAAATAAAAAAATATTTTATCAACGCATTTCATCTAATAAAAATTGTTTTCAATCCATGCCCCAACTTACATAATCTACTTGCATCGCATAAAGAAAAAATTGAAAAACAATAACAAATCGATCGCGCTCGATGCCATTACAGTAAACGAAAAGCTATGTGTTTGTTTATACTTTCGAGTAAGGACCGAATCGCATCAGTAACTTCGCTGATTTATTCTTTAGTATTTCACTTACTCACATTTTTTACATACATAAGTATATGTACCACTAAACTTGAACAGTTGAAAATTATACATTTGGAAATAAATGTCAAATAATATACAACGTTGCCGTCGTCATTTAGTTACCAATACTACCTTCAGTAGTCGTTTTCATTCCATAAAAAACTATAATTCGTCTTGGAATTATAGATGGTTTTGGTTAGGCGGTACCTGTGTGCGTCATCACGGAATCAGGCTTGCAGTACATTAGTGTTGGTTTTGACTTGAACAATATTCTATATACTTTGTTGAATTGTGATAGTTGATGCATTTTTGTATTGGTTCAGCGTTTCTCAAACTTCTCGGACCGGGGACTTACCCAAGCTTTATTTAATAAATAAAAAGAAACAAATTTACACAATTCATCATCACACATACATATGTCGTCGTCCTAACTGTGAATTAACGAATCTGACATTTTTTCAAAACTCTGTCTTTTAATTTTTCCAAAATTGTCAAAAATTATATGTGGGAGCGCTGTGATACAAACTCGAATCTCAAGAATCTCGGAGATTTTCTCGTATAGTGACTATATACAATAGAAATAGGTTTAACCAGGGTTCGTAAATATGTTTGTCCCATTCGATAAAAGAGATTTGGTATCTACATATATTTACGAAGCCTGGTTAAACCACTTACAGTAGAATAGTCACTAAACGAGGAAATATCTTAGATTCGTGATATTCGTATTTGTATCACAGCGCTTCCACATACAATTTTTGATAATTTCATAAATTTTGGAAAAATTGTCAACCGTTTCCAATTTGTTTTTTTTTTATCGAATGGGACAAACATATTAACGAAGTCTGGTTAATACCACTTTTAATTGTGTACAGCCACTACGAGAGTAAATCTCTAAGATTTATAAGGTTTGACTCTGAATCACAGCATTTTCATATAATTTCCGGTTCGTGCTATTTTAGTGAATGTGATAAGGATTTATTTAATTTTTTGAACCTGTAATTTACATTGCAAAAATCAAAGGGCATTTTTATTGTAAATCGTTGGTTGTGATATATGGTATTCTTCCCGGGATGGTGCAAAATACCTTCTATCGTAATAGTTATTTTTTGGACTGACGTATTATATTTTAATGTTAGTAATTTCCTGGGATGATAGTTATTTCCTTGGATGACTGTTTGTATCGCGATAGTTTATATACATGTCAATTTCCCTAAATATTTTTCAACTGGCGCAGCACAAATATGTAAATGTTCAATATGTGGATAATAGAATACAAACACAATACGCCTTTTCGGAAATATCTGTTAAGGATTTTAATCAAATCTGGATTAGGTAACCAACGAGATTTTGAGGCAATTGACTAAGACAATTGATATTTCATCTCCAGTTATGTCCAAGCCAGCAGCCCGCGTGCCGCAAGATGGAATAACTGTTGATGTGGCTCTCATACCAATTACAGAGTGATAAACTATGTGGCCCTGGATACATAAACAATTGCCGCGTTATTCAGTTGACTTTTTAATTAATCGAAGTTGTATTGCTCTATTTGTTTTGAAAATTTGTGAGAAATACTCATTTGGAGAACTCTGATCTGTATATGTGTACATCTCTTTCACGGCTAGTATTTATTATCGGTCGAATGGTACATTGCAACGTGCATTGTTGTTTTTAAAAAAACTAACGGGTGCTTCTATTTTTTCAATATATTCTATTTGGAACCTGAGAACCACAGTTAAAGAACGATAAAATCAACAATAGAATGTAATCAATACAATTTTTAAAATAAATTTTATTTTTCAATTTTAGGATAACAACCTCATCATATTTACCAATGCAAAGACCAGAACACAGGATTATCGTAAGTATATTTAAACCTGTTTTTCCATTCAGTATGGTTTTACAGAAAGGAATTATGATATTGCAAGGATAACGTTGGTATGTGTTAAAGAGTATCCGAAGTTCAACTACCAATATTGTAAAGCATTTTAAACACATATGGCTTTCGTATGAGTATTTCGATTATTTGTTTGAAATTTTCAAGAAATAAAAAACATGTGAATATGGTATGATCATTTTTTCTCTTAAACTAAATTTCTTTTCATTACCCTAAAATGAATATATATAGGATGGTTTTGGCACATAATAGAATATTTCATCATAGTTCGAACTTGTCCGAAACCTTGTCAAATTATTACAGTCTTTTACAATAAATACCATTTCCAGATCTTGTATCAGTTTGTTGACAATGGTTACGGACCTGTTCAGAGCTACGGACCTTTTTGTGTCTTTGCCTGATGCTAGTGGACCGCCACCCAAACCTTGTTGGCAACGATTCAGAATAATTATATATTTAAATGGGGTACTAAATTTCGGATATTCTTTTGAACTTATTGATGCGGTAATAAAATAAGAGCTAAAATTAAATTATCACAAAAAAACCGAACAAAATAATTTCTTCAATTTATATAGAAAAACTTGATCAAAAAAATTAATTAAAACCACATTACGTTGTGGAAAAAACTGCAACAATTTAAACTAAAAAATTATTTAAATACAATTTTTTTTTTAAAATACCACGTTTTTAAAACGGACTAAAAAGTGTAAAATAATTTCTCCTAGCCACATACAGATTTATAACCCCATACAGATTCCTAACCCCATACAGATTGTCCTGAAAATTTGTGATTGTGAATTTTTATTAGCTTATGATATACTAGATAATTGATGCATGAATAGTTCATCTAGGTCACTAACAATTTTATTGCATTGCAAATGATATAATGATAATTATTGCAATATTCTGCTCCTGCACTTTCATCTCCCGTAACAAACCGACATTATTTGTCATAAGTGAAGAGCAGCTCCGGCCCTTTTTTTTTTTTTTTTTAAATTAGGGTGGGTGTTAGCAGCCCAGAGCACTGCGACCATTGAGGCCTATTGTGCGTCCCTAGAGGTTCTTAGTTGAAATGTAGGTCTATGTCCTTGATAAACGCCGCTACCTGATGCATATCCAGTGGGTCGGCATTAGGCCACTGGATTGTGTGTGCATTGAGAAACTTGAATCTTTTTAGGATGATAGCATCGCATGTGAAGAGTACATGTTCCGATGTCTCTTTACTGCAGTTACAAAATTTGCACTGGTCCGTAAGGGACTTTCCCATTTTATATAGATGGCCATTAAAAGGGCCGTGCCCTATTAAAAACCAGGTAAGGGATCTTAGGGACTGGCGATCCATCCTCGGTGCCTCTCCCAGATGTGTAATATTGTAACTGAGTAGTTTCTTGGCCTGTCTCATCCCAATGGAGGCCTCCCAGAGTAAATTCCTATGGTTCTGCTCCCAGTCCCGTATACCCCTTTCCAAATGGGTTTTTGAAAAAGCGATACCAGGACTGGGACCCAGGAAATCCGGCTTGCTCCCGTTTTTGCACAACGGTCTGCTGCCTCATTTCCTTTAATGGTGAAGTGGCCAGGAGACCACAAAAAGGTAACTCTGTTTATTACAAAGCTTCGGCCCCTAGCTGAAGCTATACAGTTCGATAATAATCCTACCCTGCAAAATTTTGCCCCTGGACAATGAATAGTTGTTTCCGAAGTAATTTTTCAAGCTGAATCCGAATATGGGCTCAGAATTGTTCTATCACGTCATTTTTATGAGATATTTTAACCTAAAAGTGCAAAAACACTGTTTTCGACATATTTGAGGTTATAGCACAAGTCTTTTTCTTTCAAATGCCGTTGAGTTTGCTCGAATATCTTTTTCTTTCGCCGGGATATCGCATTTTTTAATTTGCATGTTCCTGAATTTCTCACTATGATAATAGTATATTGTATAACAAGTGAAGAAAAATAATGTTCATTGCAATACGAAAGTGAAATTTGCAGCCTGAGCGATAGCGAGGGCTGCAATCACTTGAGTATTGCAATGACTCATTTTCACACGAGTTATACACGCTATTTTTTAGCTATTTTGTTCTGTGCTTAATTGGGAATAACGATATCCCAAAATAACAACCATAAAATCACAGAATACAAATAATTATGGTCTGTGATATGAGGGAAATAGTGGTTTTATTTACCCTATTCTCGTAATTGGTAGTGTGTCCTGTTCGTTGTTTTTTCCATATGTGTTTGTTCCATAAGGTTCGATTTGTAATTTTATATGAGCTGATGTTTTCTTTCGAAATTTTAAATAATTTAGTACAAAAAGTACTATTCAAATAGTGCTCTTGTTAGGATTTTTGTTTAACTGGCAACAACTAGTCTTTTGATTATCTAGTTTGCGTATTTTTTTCGTCGTGCCGGTGATGGTTTTCGTATTCTTTATAAGAATTGACTTACTATCTAAATTTCAAATTTGCGTTGGTCTGGCAACGATTTGCTTACTATCTATATTTTGGATGTGCGTTGAACTGGCATGGCTTGTGTAGAATTACTATTTAAATTTTGAGCGTGCGTTGTGCTGGCAACTGTTTTGATTTGTTTGTTAGTCGGGCTGGCGACTGTTTGTATTGGATTAAAAGTCAAGCTATAGGGATTGGTTAGATTTGCTTTTAAGTGGGTTTTGTTTTATTTATTTTCGTGTCGTTAAGCTGCTTGTGTATGTATCTTGTTATTTTGTAATTTAAGGTTGCCTTGGTTGTAATTATTTTGCACCTATCTCTTGATTTATTTAATTACGTCTCGAAGGTTCTCTCTTCTTATTTATTTTTCCTACTTAAACTCTATTTACACATTAATCAAATAAAATTTGCACCACTGGGAATTTTCGGAACAATAACAAAAATTAAAATGAATTATGGAATTTCAATTTTATTTAATAAATTTTTATTTGTTTTCTTAAAAGAAAATGGGACGTATTTAAAATATTTAACTTTTAAAACGTTTCGTACTCAGCCTAAATAACAGATATTTCATGTGCCATAATTATTTTATAACTACTCGTAAATAATATACATATTTGAATTTGGCAAACAAATTCTGTGAATGGTTATGGAACTACGGTTATGGATTTAATTTTAATTTATTCACATAAAATTAAACTAAAAGCCTATTAACTAAAGCCACTTTTCTAACTGCCAATCCACTGAAAAACTAAAAGAAAAATGTTTTAATATTTTTCAAATAATTCGAAAATTATTGCTTTATTTTCGTTAAAACCTTCTAGTGCTTGACCGATTATACCATACAATACTATTTTCAATTTAAAAAATTCAAAACATATTTAATTGGCTGAGAAAATGAAAACTTAATTTTCTTTCGTCCGAAAAAAATTATTTAGAACTGAAAAAATTTAACTTTCATCCGTCCCTAAAAAAATAACATTAAAGTTCCTTTGGGCAAAAATTACCAAAATAAATTCAACAGAAAAATTTACTGTGCTAAGCAAATACAAAATTCATTTTAGTTTTTAATTTTATTTACTAAAACGAAAGATAATACGACATTTGAAAAATAATATACGGTTTGGGTCGTAAATGACCCGAAGGACGGATTAAGGTTAAATTTTCATTTAAGAACCAGGATATTTTAACGAAAACAAACCAATAATTTTCGAATTATATCGGAAAAAAAACTGAATCCGATTTTTTTTCGTTTTTCAGTGGGTAATGCGCTTTACTACGATTAACTTTGAAAACCGTATTAATAAAGAAGATTTAACTAAAATCAAGGAGTATATACTCCTTAGACCATATTATAACTATGGACTGCTAGCGATAACTTCACGGTTGTATCACGAGTTACGCTAGCGGTCAAGTCTACCAGCGCGGCCAATTGAGGTACTAAATTATACCTTTTAACTATAAATTGTCTAAAAATACCATTAGCGTATTTTCAAGGTAATTTAAAAATTAGCTTGTATGTATGTATGTACATACATATAAATTTAATCAAAAATTAATTATTTTCTTAATAAAATATCGCTCAAAGAAAATTAGTAATCGTTTCTATCAATATATTATTTAAAAATTTAAACACACAATAACAAACCACAAAAAATAAATATTATTTAACGAACACAAAACCAAATTCCAAACAGGAAATTGAAATGTCATAATTGAAAAAAAAATGGCTGTCAATCCTTGATCGTCTTAAATGGTCTAAAGTTGGTTGTTTTTTATTTGTCGATAATTTAATTCGTCTAAATTTGTTGTGTGTTTCCTCAATTGGCCGTACGACTCCACTTGACCGCTAGTATCACTCGAGATACACATTACAACAACAAAATGTATGAAATTATCAAACGATTATCAGTCCATATGTTACATGGTCTAAGATATACTGGAACAAGGCAAGCCGTTACTCTTTACTACAATTAATAAAATTAAAATTATTTTACAAATAAAAAGTGATATATTTTATTTTAGGACCAATATATATTCTGTCAGATGAAATGGAAGGGATAGTGCTAAATAGTCCAATGGAATATCATGACAGTCTTGCGGAACTCCCGACGTCAAAGCTTGAAATTCCAGTAAGAAAAGAATTTCCCGAAACTTGGTTATGGGAGACTTTTAACGATTTAGGGTAAGTAATGGCAATTGCTTAAAATGTTTATTTATTGCTTTAGAAGCAATAAATGCTTTAAGTGTGGTTAATTATAAATGCTTAGCTTATAGGTAAAAATATAAATTGGTAAATAAATGTAAGTACTACAAGCGGAATGGTGTAAGAAAATAGGAACAAAGTTTTAACATTTTTAATTCAGGCTGCGGTCGAATTCTCGGGTAAATCATTTACTGCGGTAAATTTAGATTTTTAATGTTCGTTTTCTGTTAAATTACGCATTTTTTTCTATTTTTTACTCGTTCAATTCTTATAACAATAAAGAATAAAGTATCTAAACGTAAAAGATTTTCTTTTTTTTATTTCCTTTACTCTCCAGCAAAAAAAGGTAAATGCATTTACCGAATTTTGCGGATTTACTCGAGAATTCGACCGCAGCCTCAGTAGAATAATCCTTTACCCCACCTAACAACTATTATAAATATGACTTTTTTTAATCCTGTCTATATGAATGTATGTGACTGTCAGGCAAAATGAGACTGAAAATTTGTAAGTGACGAGTAATTTGATTTTAGTATACAGGGTGTTTTGTACATGAGTGTAAATATTTTCAGGGATGATTGCTTGATTAATTTCAAGCAAAAATTCGTTCCTGGAGGGGGGGGGGGGGATTTTCAATATTTACTGAGATACAGTGCGTTAAACAAAATTAGTTTGGGTGGTACCTTCACGCATATTTTTTTTAATTACTCCAAAATTAGGTATAATTATTTTTACGGATCAGAATTACCTTTGTTTTAATGTATTACGTAAGTACGTAGCACATTCCGTTACGTACGCACTACGTACTTACGTAATACATTAAAACAAAGGTAATTCTGATTCCCAAAAACAATGTTACTTTTGCTCTGCTTATTCTACCTAACTTTGATATTGAAAATACCCCCCCTCCCTTTTTGCTTGAAATTAATCAAGGAATCATCCTTGAAAAAGTTTACACTCAAGTACAAAACACTCTGTATTTATAAATAAAAGTTCCGCGTAATTTTAACAATAATATTAATATTATAAACAATTTATGAAATTCAAAATTCTTTGGTTATGGCCAAACAAAATGTTGGCGACCCTGATAAAATGGTAATTCGCGTATACAGAAAAGCGAATCCGGAAGTGCACAGGGTGCAACAGTTTACATGGACGAAAACTATCTCAACTGCAAAAATCAAAATTCATTGTTCTGAATTCCAAATCATTCAAAGTCCAGAACCCTTAAATTTAACAACCTGGAATGCCAACGGCTTGTCATAACATGGGACAAGAAGTTGAAAATTTCTTGATATAACAAGCTATACATGCCATGCTAATAGCCGAAACGCATAACACCAGCAAACGTTTCCTAAAAATACCCAGATATACCATCTACAACACAAATCATCCTGATGGAACAGCTCATGGCGGCACTGCAGTTATAATCAAAACCACAATTAATCACCATGAATCATAACAGTATAAGAACGAGCATTTACAAGCAATTAATGTAGTAATAGAAGATTGGCTAGGCCCTATAGCAAAGCAACCTTGATTATACAAGCCATAATCTAAAAAACGAAGCTTTTATAAGGGAATTAGAAAATAGGAAAAAACCAACATTTCCATAGTAAAACACATAAAACATATGGGAAATCACTTTTTTCCCTAAGACAAATTTGTAAATGAAAACGTTGCAAATTCTTAATTACGATTTCTGAAATATTTTCATAAATGTTTGAATTTCAACATATATAAATCTCGTTTAAGTAAATCGTTTCCATTTTCTTGTAATAATTGATTTATTTAATAAAAAAAACTTCATAACAACAGCGTTCTGGTCAAATTAAATAGAAAAGCTTACTACAAATCGTGTGCATTAAGTCAATATACATAGATGGCAGTGGGCAGTAAACATTTTGAAAAATCGTAGCAAAAATTGCGACCTGAGGAAATTTGAGTTCAAAAATTGTAGGAAAAGCAAAACAAATTCAGAAAATATTAAGAACGTGTCATAATTGTGTGATTAAATAATTTTTTTTCGTATTTCTCTGCCAACAATTATAGACATCTAACGTACACTAGTAAAACTAAAGATAAATGTTAAGCATTGACCAGTCAGTCTTTAAGAAATTTAAGTAAGAATGCGACCATAGGAACATGCATGTTACTGACCAGCGAAACTTTAAGAACTTTTCGTTCAGTTTCGTTAAATTTGAATTGTCATTTAACAATCTTTAACAAGAGCGAAAACTATCGCCCAACTGAAGGAAGAAACGTCAATGTATTCAGTTTTGTGATATTTGTGAATTAATATTATGTATTTATGTTTTATTAATTAAAATAATAATTTAAATGCATTTTAAACATGTACATAGAATATTATGTAGTGTAATATGTATTAAAAATAATAAAATACAAATATTTTGAATTTTTTTTTGTCAAATCGTGTTAAAGATTCGCTGGGCGATCTGTCAAAATTTCCGTAATAATACACTTTCGTTAGATTCTGTAAGGTTTTATTACGGATTCTTAAAGACTGACTGGTCAATGCTTAAGAAGTATTATTTTAATTTGTCAGAGTCAGAGCCAACTTTGATGTATTTTTCAAAATGAAAGTTCGAAAAATATATTTTAGAAATAATTTAATTTTAATATTTCTGCAATTAATATTTACTTATTGCTAATATACCCTTCTTGTATATTGCTGCTAAAGATATGTAGAACACTTTTTTATAAATATTTTGTAACATTTTTGCTTTTTTCATTGAAAAACTTGAAGCTAAAAAACACCGTTTTTACTATGGATTCCTATGGAAATCAGTGAAAAGTTATACCACTAAAAAGCTTCTAAAAAATACGTCATAATGATTATGGCTCTATACTCTAGAAGGCTCTGCCTATAGCCATTTCGGCCATATACTGCCCACCAAAACATGCAATAAAAATGGAACAATTTGATCATTTTTATAATGCTTTGGGTCATCGCTTCATCGCAGGGTGTGATTATAATGCAAAATATCAACAATGTGGATCAAGATTGGTGACAACCTGCTTGGACCTGTCATCAGACCACTCGCCTGTCTTAATCACTTTGGGAACAAAGATAGTGAATACACAGAAACAACCAATGTTAAGCAACAATAAAACCGAGTGGAACTGATTCAGATATAAAGAAACAGAGAATTTAAACACAAACATCAAGGTAAAGACGGAAAGTGATTTAGATGAAGCAGTGGAACATCTCAATAAATGTATTCAGTTGGCAGCTTGGAATTCCATACCACCAAACCACAAAAAATGAGAAAGGAGAAAAAATGAGAATGTTCGAATGTTGTCAAGAAATAAGGAGAAAAGAAAGTTGAGACAGCAATGGCAACGATATCGACAAGCGGACGGGAGATAAACGTGAACTAAACAAAGTCGTCAAAAAGTTAAAAGAAATGCTTCACAATGAAAAAAAACAGTCAATTCAAGAATATTTATCACAACTCTCACCAATAGAAAACACAGATTATTCACTATGGAAGGCGACTAAGAAGCTGAAATAACTACAACAGCATATTCCGCCGAAACGTAAAAGCGACGGTCACTGGGCAAGAAATAACGAAGAAAAGGCTGAAGTATTTGCAGACCATTTTGAAACGGTATTTCAACCATATCCGCCAGAAAGTACGGATGAACAGAACAACAACATTCAAAACTACTTGGATGCACCATTGCAAATGAATCTTACTATCACGAGGTTTTCTATATTGGAAGTAAGAACTGTGATACAGAGAGAGTTAAATCCAAAAAAGGGGCCAGGATATGATCCTATCACAGGAAACATTTTGAACAGTTGCCAGATAAGGCTATTCGACTAATTCAACGCTATACTTAGGACAGGACATTTCCCAATACAATGGAAGGTTCCACAAGTAATATTAATACCAAAACCAGGTAACTTCAGAGTAAGTTTTAATTTATAATACGTTGGTAACAAAGTTACTCAATTTACCTTTCACATACAAAAAAGTAAGAAAGAATTTCGATTGCGTTTGTTACATGAAACCATGAACTGAAGTTACTTTGATCGTTCGTAAATAGATGGGTAACTTTAATGTTCGAAACTTACTCTGAAAGAGTCTGAAGTTACCTTGGTCTATTTCCGAAAATGCCTATTGTTGGAGAAGAAGCTGATTCCGGGTCATCAGTTTGGGTATAGGCCAGAACACTCAACAATAGCAACAGTTTTAATAAAATTGACCATCTCTTCAACTTTTATTTAAGCAAAGATAGCTTTAAACGTATGTTGAAGCAAAATTTTGCTCCGACCTGAAAGCATTTTCAATTTTAATTCTTTTTTTAAAAAAAATGTTTTATTTGTTAATTTTTTTTTGTCTATTTTAATTTTAAGTATTATTGTACCTGTTAGTCAAATTTTTAAAAATTTTTAGAGACCATCAATTTCAAGAAATTAAATAACAGTTTTCCAACGAGACACTCGATCATTTGATTTAACATATACAAATTACATAATATCCTCATTCATACCAAATTTTTTTTTTGTTTTCCTTTATTTTACCATCTATCTCATTAAAATAGTACATTCAGTAAATTTTTGGTCTATTTACATTTACAAGTCAAATTTGTCGACTTTTTATCTGAAAATAATAGAACAAGTGCACAGAATAGTTCAAGTAATTGCAGAAGCCCTGGAGGGAAAAGATATTGTCTGCTTTATTCATGGACGTAGCACAATCTTTTGACAAGGTGTGGCATGTGGGATTACAATACAATATTAAGTGATGGTTGCCACATAATTTCTACAGATATTAACATCATATCTACTGGACAGATATTTTATAATAAAACATCAAGATGCGTATACAAATGTCCGCCCAATTAATTCTGGTGTACCACAGGGCAGCGTGCTTGGGCCAATATTATATCTCCTATATACTGCAGATATACCTACAAGCAATCAAGTAACTGTCGCAACATTTGCAGATGACACGGCAGTACTTTCATCACATGAAGACCCTAGTAAAGCTACAGAAGTCTTGCAGGAAAATATTAACAGAATGGAGAAATAAAGTTAACGATGGAGAATTAAAGTTAATGATGCTAAATCTAATCATGTAACCTTATGCAAAGAAATACATGTCCACCAATACAAATAAATAACAAGAATATACCTCAAACTGATAAAGTAAAATATTTAGGTATTCATCTCGACAAACTACTAACATGGCGTAAACATATATGGATAAAAAGAAAGCAATTGGGAATGAAACTGACAAAAATGTATTGGCTGATAGGCAGAAAATCAAGTTTGTCGATTCAAAACAAACTAATGCTCTACAAAATGGTAATAAAACCTATCTGGACATACGGTATACAGCTGTGGGGAACGGCTAGCAACTCGAACTTAGACATTCTTCAGCGGTTCCAGTCTAAATTTCTAAGAATCATAGTAGATGCATCATAGTTCGTATCAAATGATATAATTAGTAGAGATCTACAGGTCTCAACAATACGGGAAGAAATTAAGGATTCCAGTGCCAGGTATCACTCAAGATTGAAAATTTATCCAAACGATCTGGCCAGTAAGCTTCTCACTACCACAACGAGGGAAAGATTAAAACGCCACAAAATTTTTAATTTCCCAAATAGGTCTTAGATATTCCTTTAGACATTAATTTTTAAAATCTCTAATGAATCGAATCAATAATAGTTAAATTTATGGGTTATATCAATTTATACTAATCGTAATGTATGTAAGTGAGATTTTATCAATGGATCAAAATACTCCGATCATGAAAATGTAAATAGACCAAAAATTTACTGAATGTACTATTTTAATGAGATAGATGGTAAAATAAAGGAAAACAAAAAAAAAATTTGGTATGAATGAGGATATTATGTAATTTGTATATGTTAAATCAAATGATCGAGTGTCTCGTTGGAAAACTGTTATTTAATTTCTTGAAATTGATGGTCTCTAAAAATTTTTAAAAATTTGACTAACAGGTATAACTAATACTAACCCATTCATGCCGGGACTATGTTCTAGTTCCACAACATTACTTCACTTCAATGCACGTGCGATTCATGCTATGGTCAAAAATATAATTCTGAAAAAAAAAGAAAAATGTATTGCCAAAGACCCGCAGGGATCGATTGATAGATTATAGATTGGGAAGAAACAACAACAAAAATTTGTATAGTGGGAAAAGTAAAATTGTATTGACACAAGTTCATTCACTAATATAATTCATAATTCAATAAAAAAATAATTATTATTTTTAGTCAGGTATGTATACAAATCAAGTTTATCTGTCAAAACCACATTTATGAAGTTTTGCACATTTTGAACCAAATTTTGGCGTTTAGCCCAATAGCTTTTCTAATGGTTGGTAAACTATTATCTGATGTCCTAATCCTTCAGACAGTATACCATTATTTGCCGGCTTCAGATCTGCTTACTATTCAATATTTTTTGACGGCATTATTAGTCTTAAGCCAATAAGAATACTCCCAACTAACGCAAAAATATAAAAACATAACTGGAAAAGTTGACCTAGTAATCTGTTGACCGTGCCAATATTTGGACTTTAAAGCAAACGTTTTTCTTTTAAATAACGATTTTAATATAAATTTATGTTTTGGGCAATGGGTGTTTTGCAAAGTAAACATGCTTGCTAATTTTAATAGTAAGAACAAATATTATTATCAAAAGCTTATTGGAATTGTAGCGCTGAGTATGTGGTGGTATGATATAACATACGGCGGGTAGGAATGGATTAAAATTACATATTTTAAAATTTCAAATAAACTAACACGTTGAAAATAATTTATTTAATATTGTATTTAGCAACGAGGGTCAGGTCACAATAAATAAAAAAGTACCAGATACTATTACATCATGGATTATTACTGGGTTTGCAATTGATCCAATTACTGGATTTGGATTGACCCCGAAACCAAGAAAATTAGAAGTTTTTCAACCATTCTTCGTTTCAACTAATTTGCCTTATTCAATTAAACGCGGTGAAGTTGTTTCTATTCCAATTGTTGTATTCAATTATATGAATGAAGACGTACAGGCGGAAGTCACACTAGACAATTCATTGTTGGAATTCGAATTTGCTGATGTCGATCAAGCTACGATTGACTCAACACCAAGTGAGTTCTAATTCTCAATTAATAATTTAATAAATTTATTTAATCTTTAATTACAACCAAAATTAGAATTATACCGAACACAACGTGTCGGCGTCACTTCAAATAATGGGGCATCAGTCGCATTTATTATTACACCTAAAAAATCTGGATATATAACAATCAAAGTAACAGCTACATCGCCTTTAGCCGGTGACGCTGTTGAACGTCAACTGCTAGTGGAACCCGAAGGTGTCACTAATTATGTTAACAAAGGAGTTTTCATTGATTTGCGCGAGGCCAACGATTTTGAAACTGAAATTGATATTAAATTGCCACAAAATATTGTGCCAGACTCAACTAAAATTCAATTCAGCGTTATTGGCGATGTGCTGGGACCAACTATTAAGAATTTGGATAAATTGATTAGATTGCCGCAAGGTTGCGGTGAACAAAACATGTTGAACTTTGTACCAAATATTGTAATTTTGCAATATTTGAAGAACACAAATCAAGTCACAGAAGCAATAAAATCGAAATGCGTTAAATACATGGAGAAAGGTTATCAAGGTGAATTGACCTATAAACATCCTGATGGATCATTCAGTGCGTTTGGATCAAAGGATGGTACGACACCTGGAAGTACTTGGTTAACTGCGTTCGTTGCTAAATCATTCCGCCAAGCTGCCGATTATATCGAACTCGATGAAGCAGTTGTTAACAAATCCCTAGACTGGTTATCTAATAACCAAGCTTCAAATGGTAGCTTTTCTGAAGTTGGAACTGTATTCTATAAGGGTATGCAAGGCGGTGGAGGTAGCGGATTAGCTTTAACCGCATACGTACTTACTGCTTTCTTACAAAAACAAGAAGATATGACAACTTACCACAAAACAATCAGCAAAACATTAGACTACATTTTGAAAAATATTGAGGAAACCGATGATATTTATTCACTTGCAGTTACCGCTTATGCTCTACAGTTGGCGCAACATTCAAGCAAAACATATCTACTCGAAAAACTCCAATCTAAATCTAAAAATGCGGGTGGATTAACCTGGTGGGAGAAACCAAAAACATCAGAAAGTGAAATGAAAATCCCTTATTATGGTCAACACAGCTCGGTTAAAGTAGAATTAACCGCATACGCATTGTTGGCTTATCTTGAAGCTGGCCTCGTAAGCGAAAGTATCCCGATTTTAAAATGGCTAATTTCGCAACGTAATGAAGACGGTGGTTTTGCTTCAACTCAAGATACAGTTGTTGGTATTGCCGCTTTGGCTAAGATTGGTTCTAAGTTATCATCACGTGAAAGTAATGTTCAGGTTACAGCTAAATATAACGAAGAGAATGTGGCCTTAAAGATCGATATCGAAAATGCTGGTGTACTTCAATCACGTGAGATTCCACCGTCTACGAGTAAAATAATGCTCAAAACAACGGGTAGTGGTATTGGTATGGCACAAGTTTCCTATAAATATAACGTGAATGTTACTGGTACTTGGCCGCGTTTCATACTCAAACCACAAGTGAATAAAAACTCAAATCCTGATTTTATTAGCTTAACAATTTGCACCAGTTATATTCCGAATATCGAAGAAAACGATTTAATATCAAACATGGCTGTCATGGAAGTTAAATTTGTTAGTGGTTTTACAGCCGATCTGGAAATGATCCCATCATTAGAACGTTCGTTCGGTATACAAAAAGTCGAAACCAAAGAAGCTGATACCATTGTTGTAATTTACTTCAATAATCTCGATAATACCGAAATTTGCCCAACTGTTACCGGATACAGGACACATAAAGTAGCTAACCAAAAACCAGCTGCAGTCATGATATATGACTACTATGATAATAGTAAGTATACTTAGAAATAATTCTCGAAATAAAAAACTAATTTTCACTTCAATCTTTTATAACTATCCAGCACGTCGTGCACTTGAATTCTACCACGGTTTGGAAACAACATTATGTGACATTTGTGAAAGTGATAATTGCATTGAAAAATGCACCCCGAAAGCATAATTTCCAAAAATGTCATGATGAACCAACGGTGTTACAAAGTAATTTATCAAGCAGCTGTAAATTTGTTTTATGTGTTTTTCTTTATATAATATAGATAGCTACATAACATTAAAAGCTTAATTTAGTATTTTTGAAAAATAAAGTAAAACGCAATCAATTATGTATAATATACACGTTTTCAAAAAATAAATAAAATGTGAAATTGCAATTATATTGATGAGAATTCAACTTTAACTAAACACACCCCCTTTTTCCCATTATAAGACGCGGCTTCTTAGAGAAGATAATACATTGTGTCATTCTCATTAGGATTAAAACTGATTCATTGTTTGATTAGCAATCATAATTGGATGAGAAGCAGAGGGTAGCGTATTCGAGCAAGGGCAAAGGGTGCGAGTCAAACAAAGTCACTTTTAATCCGAATAACACAAGCGATTTTTTCTCCAACGAACAAAATGAAAGGAGGTGTTAATCTTTTTCATTTGTATATTTTATTAAAGTACCATAAAATGGGGTGAATAGAAACACTTTTCAAGTTTAGAAGCTTGTGCTGCTAAGAGGATATTTGTTTTTATTATATGAAATATCTTAAAATATGGGTCTTGGGGTACTCTTTCCTTTGCAAACTACTTTGATCTATTAGAAATGAATATGGCGGATTTTTTTTAAAAAACCTTACTGTTTCTATTCACCTGCCATTGGGGTGAATAGAAACAGTCATTGAATTTCGGTTTCTTTCTATTCCTATATTCATTTATTATTTCTGGTGAAACAGCAGCCCGATTTCTTTTGGTATTTTGGCATAACTAGCGGTGAAATAATGCTTGCTTGTGTCGTTTCAGAAACGAGCAGATGAATTCTTTACCGGGTAAGTTGTCCTCAAATTTGTTGACCTATCTCTCTTACTAGTTTAACAATTCTTGAATATTCATTCGTAACATTATTGTATCAATGGGATAACCCACTCTGAACAAATGATCAATCTGTCCACAAGGGTTTTTTCTTCAGTTTTGTTTAAGCAGGTTTGTCCCTCCTGATTTTGTATTGTATCACCTTTTTAAAATGGCGATATATCACGGAATGGTGTATACCGTATTTCTACGATGATTTCCTTAATCATAGCTCATTATTTTTAACATCTTCAACTGCTTGTTTCAATATCAGAGGATCATGATTTTTAAATGTTTTTGGCTCTTCGACTTGTATTGCCTGGGCATTTTAATACTCTGTAGCAATCAAAAACCGAATTATATACTATAATAATTTAACGTTAGGGAAATTTAGTAATTTGGAATTAAGGAAAACTTGGTAATGTGAATAAAAACATTAATTTCTGGTGTTTCTATTCACCCCACACTTCCTAATTTTTGACACTAAACTACAAAATGGTAAAATTTAGGAAAAACGGTAAAAGTTAATTACAATTTTAACTACACAAGTAAAAAGAAGACATAATTGAACAATTTACATGAATTTTCTCTGATATTACTTCAAATATGGCGCAATTACATACAAAGTTTCTTAGAGTATTTTTCGAATCAAAAAATGTGGATTTATATTTAACAATATATTCTTTAAAACTGCGGATGTTCAACCAAAAATCCCTATTATTTCTATTGTTGCACTCATCACCAACTTAACAAATTAACGTTGTTTTTTTTTTTATTATGTATTATGAAAAATTATCAAGTTAATTATTTTTTAAAGTTTTGTTTCTATTCACCCCGCTGTTTCTATTCACCCCATTTTACGGTTTGACGTGTCAATTACTTTTAATTGGTGGGATGTTCTAACCATCACTATCTGCGATGAACGATAGTGTTCATATCCAAGATATACTGAAAATAGAGGTAGTATATTCCGGTGTCTCATTTTCGTCTTTCTTTGCGTATCACGTCACGTGTAGACAAAAAAGCAGATATTTATATTAAGTTTGGCGGTTTTTTGATTAATTTTTTAAATAAATCAAGAATAATCGTAATTTTTTTTAACAAACCGTATTTATAATTCTGTGCTCAAAAGGTAAACTATCTTAAGTCGACTTAAGCTGTTTTACCTTTTTTAAAATTCATCGTGCTCTATCTCTCCTCTAACCTCACTTAGTTTAACTTAAGTGGTAACACCTTGTGGCCAAAGGCTTTGGTCGCAAAGCCATAGCAACTTTAGTCGACATAAGTGAAAAATGCATATAATATTCAACTTTTTCTAACTCTCTAAAAAATTTTGAAACTTGAAATAAGATGTTTTTCCTTTTGACCACAGAATTGATAATTATAGTTTACCGAGACCCTTTTTATGCTTCATATTTTTTTTATAGTCCAAATATTTGAGAAATAATTCCTTCGAGTATATAAGTCTAAGAAAAATGGAAGAAAGGGTAGACAAAATTACGAGTACATAACCACAGAATACCCAGAAGCGACATAACGAGGTTTTTATATGGAGAAAATTGGACTCATTTTTTTGACCGTGGTTTATAGGGAATGAGGACGAAGGGCCGAATTTCAAAGGGCCGAATGTCGAAGGGCCGAATGTCGAAGGGCCGAATGGGTCGAAGGGCCGAATGTCGTAGGGCCAAATGTCGAAGGGCCGAAAGGGTCGAAGGGCCGAATGGCGAAGGGCCGAATGGGTCGAAGGGCCGAATGGGTCAAAGGGCCGAATGGGACGAAGGGCCGAATTTTTTTTTTATTTTGTTTTTGTTTTAAGAAATATAATTTTTAAAATTTCTTGTTTTAAGGAATATTTTGTAAATTTTTGTATCAAATATAAATTAATTTCTTTTGAGTTTATACATATTTTATTATGTTTAATCTTTAGATATTCTATCGGCAAAAATATTGCATTAATTTTATTGTTTATATTTTGTGTTCTTTTTGTAATTATCAAGTGTTTATATCAATAATTATCAAGTGGAAAAATATTTGTACATAATACGTATTTTACCAAAACCAAAAAAGAATTTTGTCATAAAATGTCATAAAAATCAGACCATTTTTTATTCGTTAGTGTGAAGGAAAATTTTATTTAGATGAATAAAATAATTTCTCTGTGATTTAGTGATGTGAATATAGTGAATAGACCAGGCGCGTCATATTGGGCAACGTGGGCAGTGCCCACTCTTAAATTTGACCCAATTTCACAGACTTTTTTGATGTGAAAACATCTTTAGCGGGGGTAAGTCAAAATTTTCATGTAAAAAAAGGAACGGAAAATCCGGTACGACCGAAATTGCAAATTAAATACGAGAAAAATGAACATAAAATGCACCGAACTTGCATACGATGTAATTCGAATTACAATTTCCGTCAGATTAAAATGAAAAGGCACAAAAAGTATGCATGTGTAGTGTAAAGTGGTACAAAAAAACTGAAATGGAAGTACGTTAAACAAAGACAAATGCACACATACTTTAAATATTAAATATTATACATCTTAGCGAGCTGTGAAAATGACACTTATACATATACATACGTTGATACATAATAAATTAATAATTTTGAAATTGTTTAATCGGTATACTATGTTTAGTATTGCTCATGCTGTTGCTGAGTTTGGTTATGCGGGGCATGTAGGAAATCAAAAGTATAATAGGCTAGTTATATAGCCGAACCCGAAACGGAATGAAATGAAACGGACGAATTGATTGTATGAAAACCTACTAGACCAATTATACAGAAGAAACGAAATGAAAATGAACGGACGAATTGATTCAATTCAATTTGCTTTCGTTTCGTCTTTGCGGTTATACACTACCGGTTTTATTTTATTTTGCTATCCTTAGTAGCACTGATGTCAAAACAATATAATATGTCAATACAAAATGGATTCAGACGTCAAGGGTGAATGTTTCTGTCGCGGTAGAATTTTTATAATTAGCGATGAAACAAGAAAAATTGATTGTGGCGCTGTGTACACCCTGATATATGTTTTTCAGCAATAATATACTGTTACGTATCCATTTTTTTTTTTGAAAAATGTATTTATTTTATTTTAGCGCGCGGGTAAATTTTTGAAATAAAATAAAACCATTTGAAAAACGTCAAAATACGTTTTCGTCAATATAACCATGTCCCTTCCGTCTTTTCGTTTTAGTCCGTTTCATTTCGTTTCGTTTCCGTCTATATAACCAGCCCATAAGAGTGGTAAACAGATTCGAACGCCATTTTCTAAAGATACGCGCAAACAAGAATGTGCAGGGAGCCATGCTACCGTCTTTCCAGCTGCTATGATTTTACAGTCAAAATTGCCCTTTTATTCAAAATAGTGCTTTGTAGCGCAATCCGCCATATTTCATTTAGTTCAAATGAATCAAATCAGCGATGCCACTTTGCTTTGTTCACCAGCGTCTCTATCATGTTCTATCCGACCCGCCTCAACTTTCTTATTATGAATTCCGCTATCGAAAAGGCTGCAAACGCATTCATTAATGACGTTTGTCAGTGTACGCGGCACTATTTTGAGACTAGTTTTGATTTTAGTTTAGATTAGATGCAAACACTTATCACAATCCTCAACAATAAATCAATCAGAAAATTGTCCGCCTTATTTTTGTTGGCGGAATTTTTCTCGCTATTGAATAGATGGCCAAATAGTGTCGTGTTTTGTGATCCCAAATTAACGATATCGTAAAAAAAAAATTTCGCGGCGGAAATCATGACGGGGCCGCTGATTTGATGTGACCATTCACAAAAGTTTAAATATGGAATCTTCAATAATTGTCTTGAATGAGTAATAGTGAATTTTAAAGCGTTCAGTGTAGGTTTATAGATGATTAACTTAACAGAACTGTACTTTGCTCAAGCTCACCAAGACATCGGTATACTGAAATATAGTCGGTTATAAATTTCAGTTTTCAATTAAACAATTAGTATCGGTAAGGTTCGTCCTCCAAATCCAAAATAGAATAACTTATTGACTTTTTAACCCAAAATTGTATCGTAATTTAAATACTGAGCGAACAGTTCTCAGGCCCATCGAAGAGACTTGAAATGATTCAGTACTTGCAGGTTTTCACATAATTCTTTTGCGAGTTGAGCGTGAACTCGCCCGTTGTTTTTTATTAAAACTAATGTCCACCGACATCATACAAAATAATATCAGCATAAGTTGCACTGTAAATATTTCACATTCATAATTTGTGTATAAGATTCCAATATGAAATATAACAACAAATCCTTTATACAAATTACAAATTAGTGCACAAAACGAGAGCGAAGCTTAACACAAAAAATTGTTTTTAAATGTGAAGCTAATAATCTCTATATCTATTTCTCTTCAACGTACGTCTACAATAATATTCTAAAATCTAAATTAACACACATTCAGCCGTGTAACTGTATATTACATCATTTCATTCTCTTCTTCGTTTAGCCGTCTTACTTTGGTAAAAGTTATTCCTATCCGGATAGGAATGAAATTTTGCCCAAAGTAAGAACAATTCTTCTTCAGAATAATTTTTCTTTTTACTTTCAACAGTTGGTACCAAGCTCTAAAATATAATTTATTATTTAGAATTTTAACAAATATAAAATAATGATATCAAAATATTGAATAAGGTATAATTATTCCAAATGATAATTAATAAAATTTAATATTCTGATTTATCGAAAAATTGAAAATTATTATTTACTACCAACTCATAAAACTAAATATATCTAATATATGTACTCTAGTAGTAAACACTACAACTACGAGAAGAAGAGAATTTTGCTATTCCTACTTCTCAGCGGAATGAATCTCTTCATTCCGGAATGAAAATACACGGCATTGTTGTTGTAAAATTGCCAAAGTAAGACTACAAAATTCTCATTGGGCAAATCTTGTAGTGCCGCATGATGGTGCAAATCTACATAACATTGAGATGCGCGGGCATTTTCTCTGTCTATCTCAATTTTTCTATTTTTAGTCCTTTTATAAAGCTAAATATTCACACACACACAAACAAGCATTGTGGGCAATTCACGAAAATCACCGCAAGTAAAATTTTTTTGTTGTCGATTGAATTTTGCTTTTGTTTTCAATTTTCGTTTTGACTAGGTACTGGATTTGCTCCACTTGCATGATGCTATCTATTTAAATTAGAGTAGTTTTTGATTTGTATAAGTATATAAACATTCAGAAAATTCGTCTAGGACCCAATCAGAAGACGACCGACATATTTTCAATTTTGTTTTGACTACTGGATTTGCTCCACTTGCATGATGCTATCTATTTAAATTAGAGTAGGTTTTGATTTGTATATGTATATTAATATTCAGAAAATTCGTCTAGGACGCAATCAGAAGACGACCGACATATTTACATATATGTTTTTAAATAAAATTTACGGTATCAAAATTACACAAGAAAGTGTAGTGTAAATCATTTTTTTTTTCATTATGAAGTATTGTGAATTACAGTCAGGGCTTTTTCATATGTATTTTGAAACTAATTTGTGTGTTATAAAAATATTAAATAATTAATTAAAAAGTTTCAGACGTTATTGTTATATGCTACAAGTTCATTTTTAAAAAGTTCGTATATAAGCTTTATATTACAATATTTGTCGAAAATTTGAATTCTGTTGATTTTATTTGACAAACTTAACTTTTGAAGATAAACTAAAACTAAAAAATATGGGCCCAGATCGTCCGAATGTGGTAATTATCAATAACAACTCCAAAGTGTCAAACAGAAAATTCAACAAAGAGTGGTTTTCGAAAGAAAAAAGTGGTTAACTCCCAGTTTAAAACTTAGAAGTTTGTATTGCTTTCCATGTGTACTTTTTGGTGGTGATACTGTGTGGACTCGGCAAGGATATCCTGATATGAAGCATTTATCTACGGCTTTAACGCGTCATTAGTTTCTCTTAGTTTAAAAAACTTTTATTTTTATTGAAATTACAATATAATAATTTATTTTTATAAATTTTGTAGTATTTTGCAATGAACGGTTATGATACTAACTAATATATTTAATTTTTCGATTTTAACCACCAGTTTTAAAATTTTGCCCACTCTGAATTAAGACCCACGGACCGCTACTGGAATAGACTCCTAACAATTTACTACATAATTATAAAGACAAATTACAGTTTAAGGCAAAATTTCCAAAATGTCTATTTAAATTAAACGAAACTGTTTATTTTAAAGTACATTGTTGTCTTATGTGTTGTTTTGAATATTGTTTCAACCTGAAATGTGTTACCAATTTTGATATAAATATCGGTGTTAAATTATCGTTCAGTAAGAGCAAAAATTTCTTGGTCCACGTAATGTCGGTTCTGGTTGTTTATTATTCTATGATATAACATAAAGCAATTAAATTATTAAATGTTTTTGGCCATTTACATACGTACCAATTATTAAATGTTTTATTTTTTTACGTTATGTACTCAAATTTTTACCATCTATTTTCGTTTGGCTTCACGTTATTAGTATCCACGTACCTATTCAAATATTATGTCCATATTCAACGTTAAATATAAATGTAAAAATATATTAAATAAAAATTCAGTTCACAAATTATTCAATAAAAGTAATTCGACGATTTGTAGTCTTTTGTAGTCTTACTTTGGCAATTTTACAACAACAATGCCGTGTATTTTCATTCCGGAATGAAAAGTTTAATTCCGCTGAGAAGAAGGAATAGAAAAATTCTCTTCTTCACCTAGTTGCAGTGTTTACCACTAGAGTAAATATATTAAATATATTTAGTTTTATGAGTTGGTATTAAATAACAATTTTCAATTTTTCGACAAATCAGAATTTTAAATTTTGTTAATTATCATTTGGAATTATTATACTTTATTCAATAATTTGTCATCAATATTTTATATTTGTTAAAATTCTAAATAATAAATTATATTTTATAGCTTGGTACCAACTGTTGTAAGTAAAAAAAAAATTATTCTGAAGAAGAATTGGTCTTACTTTGGGCAAAATCTCATTCCTATCCCTTCTCACCAAGCGAATACATGGTCGAAAATAAAAGCGAGAGCGAGTGTCTACTCGCATAGTGCAAAATCGCTTTTTCTCGCTTTTAGCTAAAAGTCGCTCAAAAAAGGCGACTCGCTGTGTGCAAAATCCCAGTCCAGATAAGAATAGACAGATGTGGATCTTGTATGGGCCATATTTACATTCCGAATTTCAATACCAAATTCCAATCCAATTCATTTAGAGCAGGGCGAATGGTCACTTACGTAAATGGTCACGGCAAACCATGGTATCTGTAGAAAATTGCATTCGAATCTGTTTACTACTACATATTATAGTTTTTGTTTCCAATATGCCCCGCACAACCAAACTCAGCAGCAGCATGAGCAATACTAAACATAGCACACCGATTAAACAATTTCAAAATTATTATTTTATTATGATTGTATCAATGTAGTATAAAAGTGTCATTTTCACAGCTCGCTAAGATGTATAATATTTAATATTTAAAGTATGGGTGCATTTGTCTTTGTTTAACGTACTTCCATTTCAGTTTTTTTGAATAACTTACACTACCCATACATACTTTTTGTGCCCTTTTATTTTAATCTGACGGAAATTGTAATTCGAATATGTAATTTCGGTGTATTTTGTGTTCGTGTTTCTCGTATATAATTTGGAATTTCGGTCGTACCGGATTTTCCGTTCCTTTTTTTACATGAAATTTTTGACTTACCCCCGCTAAAGATGTTTTCACATCAAAAATTCAAAAAAGAAAAACTAATAACCCATCTGAAGTAACTACATAAGCAAACTATCTCTTCAGTTAATAGATCGATAATTTGACAGCCAAAATATATCAGATTTTTTTGAGTGTTAAGGAAAACAAACAGCAGTTTATATGAAGCTATCTTAAAATGTTTGAAAATAACTTAATTTTAATAAAAATAACCACAGAAAAAACTCAAACGGCACAAGATGAAACCTAAAGAATACGAATTTGCCTTCTTTGTTTTAATTTTTCACATGCTTTTCACAAAAAATTTACTTGCTTAGCTTAAAATGACATAAAATGAATACATTTCAATTAAATTTTTATTAAAAAATATTTAATATATGTCTGTAATAATAAAAATAAAATTGCATCTGAACCACTTTATACAAAAGATATGAACAATCTTTTGACGTTTAATTTATTTTCCTTAACACAAAAAATTACAATGAAGTTGTCTAGCATTCAACCTATTCAGTTGCTCAATTTTTAACTGAACCCAAGTATAACAACACAGAACTCAAAATTGAGCTACAGTATGTAATATTAGTAATTCTTATATTCTTTATATATTAAACTTGAATTATTAAATAATAAACTCTTGTGATATTTTACATTAAGCTTTGTTTTATTCAATATTGTTTTACATTACTTTCCGTGATGACGGCTCTCTTGCTCTGACTCCATTTTCTTATTTTCGTACATGTATATCTTTTCTGTTACATCCATGACATCTTTAGTTATATCCTATTACTACATCTTTCTCCTTAAGCATATTTTACATATCAATAACCTTAAAATCTACATTGTACATATGAATACATTAAGAACTTAACAATTAACCTTATTCATAATCATTTAAATAAGAAGGCTTTTTAATTTGTCTTCCCCAGCTGGATGTTACTGGTGTGGCAATGGGCGGTATACTAGAAAAACTATGATTATTAATATTATTATCTGCTTCATTAATTTCCACATTCTCACTATCATTTTTACAAGAATTTTCACTAGAGCTTTCTCTGTTGAAATCATTATTATCATTTAATATATTAAAATAATTAAACCTATCATAATCAAAATTATTAACATTGAATTTTTCATTTGTTTTTATCAAATCTCTTCTATTCCTTTCAATAATATTGCCATTCTCATTTAATATTTTATACGATCTAGGTCTATCAGCTTCATCAATTATAATTCCTTTTTTCCTATGTTTATATTTATTATTTACGTACACACTATCATTAATTTTAAGAGGTGGTAATTTGCATGATTTACGATCATAATAGTATTTTTGATTTTCTTGCTTATCTACAAATCTATTTCTGATTTTTTCCACATCATTTTTCTTTATATTAAAATTTGGAAGCAAACCTGAAATTTTTCTGTTAAACAAGAGCTCCGCTGGAGATGGAATTGTTTCATCAAGTGGGGTATTTCTTAACTCAAGCAGAGCCAAGTAAACATCACGACCAGAATCCCTGACTTTGCACAACATTTTTTTTACAGTTTGAATATGTCTCTCCACCATTCCATTTGACTGAGGATAAAATGGACTGGACGTTTTATGTGTGAATGCCCACTTTTGAACAAAATCGTTAAACATATGTGACATAAATTGAGGTCCTCCATCCGTATATAGTATTTTTGGAATCCCATGACGTGCAAAAATTGATTTTAAAACATTCACAACTTCCGATGATTCTAATGAATTTAACATATGTATCTCTGGATATTTACTAAAATAATCCACTGCAATCAAATAATGTACTCTATCAATTTCATAAATATCAGAACCGACGGTTTCCCAAGGACCTTCTGGAACCTCTCTATTTATTAATGGTTGTGGCTTGTTTGAATTCTGATACTTAGAGCATAATCCACAGTTAGATATGAAGTTTGTTAATTCATTATTCATACACGGCCAGAATACCGATTCTCTCGCTCTAAGTTTACATTTATTTATGCCTAAATGATTAAAATGTATCCTATCCAATACTTCTTTTCTCATAGAGATGGGAACCACCAAACAATTATTTTTAAAAATCAGTCCATCCTTTTCAAACAACTCCTCCTTAAAAGTGAAATAAACTTTCGCAAAATCTGGGACCTGTGATTTATCATCAGGCCATCCATTTTTAATTAGATCTAATACCAGCATTAGTTCCACATCTTTTTTGGTTTCTTCCCTAAATTTATTTAATCGATCATTAGTAGTTGGCAAATTTTCAATTACCATGCTAACATGAGCCTCAATATCCATATCCAATACCGTTTCATCCTGCGTAGACGTTCTAGACAACGCATCCGACAAGTACATTTTTTTTCCAGGAACATACTTTATAACTAACTCAAACTGTTGAAGTCTAAGCCTCATTCTTTGTAAACGTAGTGGAATTGCATTCAAAGGTTTTTTAAAAATTGTTTCTAATGGCTTGTGATCACTCTCTACCGTAACCCTTTTGCCATAAATATATTGAAAAAATTTCTCGCAACCAAACACAATGGCAAGCATTTCCTTTTCAATTTGAGCATATGCTTGTTGGGTCGAATTAAGAGTTTTAGAAGCATATGCTACTGGCAAATTCTCTTGTAACAGAACGGCACCCAATCCGTCTCTTGAGGCATCCACTGATAATAGTACTGGTTTACTAATATCATAATATTGAAGTACAGGTTCACAAGTCAGACTAGCTTTTAAATCATTAAAAGCTTTACCTTGTTCTTGTTGCCAATCAAACAAAACGTTCTTCTTTATTAATTGTCTTAACGGACTAGCTAGTGTTGCAATATTTGGAATAAATTTGCTGACATAGGTGATCATTCCCAAAAATCGTTCCAGCTCTTGCTTATTTTTTGGTGTTTCCATATCCTTAATTATTTTAACTTTTTCATCATCAACTTTTAGACCATCTTTAGTTAATTTATGTCCCAAATATTTTATCTCTTGCACACCAATTACACTTTTAGCTTTATTAAACCTTATATTACATTTCCTTGCAATTTCAAACACTTTATTAAGTTTACGTTTGTGCTCTTCTAAATTGGAACTCCAAATGATAATATCATCAATGTAAATTTCAACTCCCTCTACTCCTTCAAATATTTTTCTCATTACTTTTTGAAACACCTCCGGTGCAGAACACAATCCATATGGAAGTCTATTAAAACAAAATCTTCCAAAGGGTGTGTTGAAAGTTGTGTATTTTTTAGATTTCTCAGACAATCTCACTTGCCAAAAAGCTCTATTTGCATCCAACACCGAAAAATATTTTGCCTTACCCATCTTTGCCGCAATTTCCTGAAATGTCGGAAGCTGAAAATGCTCTCTCATAATACTCTCATTCAAGTGTTGTGGATCAAGACAAATTCTCAAACTTCTATCTTTTTTCTTTACAATAACCAACGAACTAACAAACTCCGTCGGCTCATCCACCCTCTCTATTATACCCTCATTAACCATCTTATTCAATTCCATCTCCAGAGGCTCCAATAATTGTATTGCTACTTTCCTACAAGGTTGGATTACTCCAACACAATTTTTTTTTAATCTTATGTGATACTCATAATCTTTAATTAAGCCCATGCCACTAAACATATCCGAAAAATTATCCAAAATTTCTAAAAATTCATTTTCAATATTATCTATTTTGTAAATTAAATTTAATTCATTAATTGATCTTAATCCTAAAATAGGAGGTGAATTGCAGTTCACAACCTGAAATTTGAGCAAATAAATTCTATTTTTAAACAAACATTCTAAAACACACTGTCCCGTTATCTCAATCCTAGAGCCACTATAATTTGTCAATATAGCTCTTGAGTCCTGAATTAAATTTTCATTAAGTCCAAGATTTCTATATGTATAGATTGAAATAACGTTACATTGTGCACCTGTATCAATTTTTAATTTTAAGATTTTTTCAAATTTATTTCCAATTTTAACATTCTCATACCAGTTATTTGGTTCCGCAGCATTAATATTCTCTAAAGAATATTGTTCCGGGTTTTCCGCATCCTCAACCGCACTAACTTTACGAACATTATTATTTTTTGTATAGTTTGTGTTTTTACAGACATTCGAAAAATGGTTTCTTCCGTAACACTTGTTACATGATCTTCCATATGCTGGACATTTTCCTTTCGCGTGTATTTTCCCGCAATATCCACAAACTCTTTCCTGATACTCTGATTTAATCTCACTTTTCTTTCTCTGTGAAATCACACCGACATTCTCAACATTTGCATTTATTAATTTTAACTGTACCGAAGCTAATTCCGCAGTTTTACATAACGAAATCGTTTTTGTTAAATTTAAATCATCCTGTTTAAGTAGAAATTCCATCAACCTTTTGTCCTGCAATCCACTAATAATTCTACTATGAATTAAACTATCTTTTAGATTTCCAAAATTACAGTTTGCTGCCAGCTTCTTCAGCTCAGTAACAAAATCACAAAATTTCTCACTATCCATTTGTTTCCGTTCAAAAAACAAATGTCGGTCAATAATCTCACTACTCTTTGGAATACAATATTTATCAAATGCCTCAATAATTTTATCCGGGTTTTTTTTATCATCTGCAGACACTTCCAATGTATCAAAAATTTCCAGCGCTTTCTCGCCTAATGAATGTAATAATACAGCAACCTGAATTTCCTTTGTTTTCTGATCACATCCCGAGGCAATTACGTACAGGGTCCAATTTCTTTTCCATTTACTCCAATTAACCTGTACATTCCCTTCGAATGACAAGGCACGTGGTGTTACAATATTTTCCATTATTTATTATCTATTTAATATTTATTACTTAAATAAATAATCGGCTGCGCCATGTAATATTAGTAATTCTTATATTCTTTATATATTAAACTTGAATTATTAAATAATAAACTCTTGTGATATTTTACATTAAGCTTTGTTTTATTCAATATTGTTTTACATTACTTTCCGTGATGACGGCTCTCTTGCTCTGACTCCATTTTCTTATTTTCGTACATGTATATCTTTTCTGTTACATCCATGACATCTTTAGTTATATCCTATTACTACACAGTATTTTCTTTTGAAATTTGACAAAATATCCTAAACTCAACAAAACTCGAATACATTCGAAATGCAGTATAGTATTGGTGTGTATATATACATTTTATACATACAAATGTTTTTTTTGTTGCTACGTAGTTTATTAGTTCATTTTTGTTTCTTGTTGATTATACTTTCTTTGGTGATTAGTGCTTAGTGATACATATTGTTAAATACCTAGTATTAATAATTATTTTTATGGATGCTCGACGCCACTATATAGTTGTTATTTTGTTGAATTAATTGGGCCGTTTGTTTATAAATTCAAATTTAGTAAACATAACGTCACCGTGTATCGTGTATACAAAATACATACATACTATACTACAGGTGGTTTGGCGTCTATTGGAAGGGGCTCCGTAACCTTCCAGTAGGCGCAAGTGTACGTACTGCCTCCTCGTGGCAACCACCGGTAACTGTAACCATTAGGCTGAAAATAGACTTTTGTGACAGGCTAAAGTACGGCGCTAAAGGAGAAAACCTTGACAAAAAATCCCTAATCTAAGGTGGAACAGCATATGCCGATGGATGAATGGCTGATAGGTTAATCAGTCTATATATGCGGACTCTGGATGCCAGGCACCCTCCAGTTTTATTTAGCCTTCCTGTAGTAAACCTGGGTGACCTACAGGCGACTTTTTTATTCCCAGCAACTCGCAAGAATCAAATCAAAACGGTAGACGAGGCACGGGAAGGAATACACGGGAGTGGGTCTGCCCTCTTAAAGTCCTTGAGTCCCAATGCTACCGCTTTTCTAGCAGAAGTAAATGTTATTACATCTAGGAAGGAGAGCAATGAGCCCAGATAGTATGTAACGCGTGTAGAAGTATTTCCTACAGTAGACATCTAGGAGAGAGAGCAATGAGCCCAGATAGTATGTATCGCGTGTAGAAGTACTTCCAACAGTAAACATATAGGAGGGAGAGCAATGAGCCCAGATAGTATGTCCCAGCAACTCGCAAGAGTAAAATCAAAACGGTAGACGAGGCACGGATAGGAATATACGGGAGTGGGTCTGCCCTCTCGAAGTCCTTGAGTCCCAATGCTACCGCTCTTCTAGCAGAAGTAAATGTTATTACATCTAGGAGGGAGAGCAATGAGCCCAGATAGTATGTATCACGTACCGGTCGGCAGTATTATCAGGTTCATTAAGAGCCTGAATATTGGCTGGACGGATAATTAAAACATCTAGGAGGGAGAGCAATGAGCCCAGATAGTATGTATCACGTACCGTTAGGCAGTATTATCAGGTTCATTAAGAGCCTGAATATTGACTGGACGGATAATTAAGTAGGGCTTGATGCACAAAAGATCTTTTAGGTCGCAGTGCGGGGTGGCTTGAGCCCCCACATGGCCCTCAAGTAATAATAATAATAATACTATACTACAGAATCCGTACCGTATATTTGAAATTTAGAGGTAATTTATTTGTAGCAGAGCTACCAAATTTTATGTTGGTTTAATTGTATTTTGATTTTGTGGTTGTTTTCTATTTGTTGTAGGTATTTAACAAATATAAGATGTCAAAAAGAACCAAAGAACGGAGGATAAGCATTATAATATTTACTAATTTTAATTATATTTTGAATTATTTTAAATAATAATAACTATAGATTTATCATTTAATAATAAACTTATCAATCAGAATTTCTTGTGATAACATGTAAGATGTAACTACGTAAATTAAAAATATATATGTATGTACATGTATTTTGTAATCAAAATAAAAATAAAGAAATATAAATTTTGTTTCATTCAAATAATTCATGATTTATCCGCTTAATTTGGAGCTTGACATTTACACACACACACATTAAAAAATATTCCCGCCAATATTATTTCTACACACACACATGTATATCATTTTTATATAATGAGTTCTGTGAGTTCCCACTAATTGCGACACGGTAGCATATGTTTTCTTATAATAATTCATAACTCAAATAGAGGTAAACCCAGAACTAAGTTATGGAGATCCTACGAAATATTATAAAATAGTTGGATTTAAAAATACTTGGGAAGTGAAGAGTTGGCAATCGAACAGTCTCTTCACCCAAGTATAACAAAATATCTAACTCAAATTGAGCAATAAGTTTTTCCTAAGTTTTTTTATGTAAAAATTCGAAGCTAACTTCATATTCTAGTCATATATATTGTGGTGTGTATATGAATAGAAAATCTACTTTTTAAATTGTTGTGTGATGGTGTGTGATAGCGATAGTAATTTTTTAATATATAACCGATTTTAATATAAACGATTTCATATTTTATTTGTGAATTGGACGCCATATTGTGTTTAAATAATTAAATTTTTTTCTGTGATTTTTGTGAAATTAATGGTATTTATTACCTAAATGTAAAAGTGTTTTATTACCAAATGTACTTAATTCTCTTAATAAATACTTCTATCATTTTAGATGCATAATTACTAACTTCAAAATGGCAGGACAAAAGGATATTCTAGATTGATTGAATACATTTTCATAGTGTTCATCGCTGTAAAATAAATAATTTCACTTCTTGCTAATAATCCTAATAATAATTAATATTTATATTATAATACAAAAATTAGATTTAAAAGATAAATTAAAATTTAATTTTAAGCTAGAAACCAATGTAATTAGTAAACTTAAACTGTGGCTCTAAAATTGCGATATGTTTATGTAAAATATGTAATTTTATTAATGTTAAATATAATAAACAATAAATTTTCGTATTGAATTTTTAATTTTGTTTCATTTTAAACGTTCAATTTTCCTGACGTTTATATTCGCATACATACACATAAATGTTCCCGCCATTTTATTTTTTACATTTACACATGCACACATTCATACCTTTTTATAATATTGAGTTTAGTCCAGTTAAGACTTTTCGCGACAAGTTTCATACGACTTTTTAGAATAAGTCCTAACTCAAACCTAGAAAAAGTCTTAACTAAGTTAAGACTTATTCTAGGTTTTTTGACAAAAAAATCTTAAGTAAAAATACTTGGGCATTTCTGTTACTTCAGATGCAGCTACTACTTCAGTTAATTCAGTCCAATCGAACACGCTTAAGCGCTGGTTATATAGACGAAAACGAAACGGAACGAATGAATTGAATGCATGAAAGCATATGAGACCAATTATATAGACGAAACGAAACGAAGACGGCCTATGGAATTGATTCAATTCAATTTGCTTTCGTTTCGTTCTTCCGGTAATTCACTATCGGTTCTGTTTTTTTACTAACCCTTAAAATTTGTTATTTGTTATTTTTTTATTAGTAATAAAAATAATACTATGTAATATAAATAAAAGTCGGTGTCCATTTTTTTTTCAAAACTTATTTTATTTGAATAATTTTATAATTGCACGAAAGTAAATTCTTGAAATAAAATATGTATAACCAAATTTTCAAACGTCAAAAAACGAATTCGTCAATTCGTCTATACAACCATGTCTCTTCCGTTTTTCGTTTCGGTCCGTTTCGTTTTCGTCTATTTAACTAAGTAGCGCTTTAAGCATGGTTTCCCAAGTATAACAAAACCTAACTCAAATTGAGCAATAAGTTTTTCCTAAGTTTTTTGATGAAAAAATTCGAAGCTAACTTCATGTTCTTGTCATATATGTATATAGTGGTGTGTATATGTATAGAAAATCTACTTTTTAAATTGTTGTGTGATGCTGTGTGATAGTGACGGTAATTTTTTAATATATAAACGATTTCATATTTTATTTGTGAAGTGGACGCTATTTAGACACCATATTGTGTTTAAATAATTTTTTTTTTTTTTCTGTGATGTTTCCCAAGTATAACAAAGCTGAAAACATGAATTTTTTTTCCGCACATTGGTACAAAAAATCGGAAAATGATGAAATTGGGTTGGGTTTCCAAATTCCAACTTTTAACACAGCAAAGATGCTGGCGTTGGTGTGTACTTTTTTATTTTGTGTTTACAAATTTTACAACTTTAGTTTTGTGTGAGACGCCATTATGGTTGGTGTATTTTTATTTATATTTAATTAAATTTTATTTTTATTTTTGCTGTGGCCGGTGTTGTGCAATCAGTTTTTAGTTGGTATTGTAAGCGGCGGAACGAAAACAAGAAGTATTATGCTTGTAGGGGTTGGATTGGGTGAATACCCATACGACAAAAGAAGCAATAGATATATAGCTTATAGGGTAGAAGACAGAAGGAAAAACGCATTGTAAAGTGAAGGTTATAATTTAAAACAGAGAATAAAAATACATTTATATTAAAGTAATCTGGGTGTATTTATTAATAAAATAATAAAAGAGGAAGAGCTTATAGTTTCAGAAGTGGGATAATAAAGTGATATTGAAGGAAAATAAAGGGATTAATAGAAATCCGACATAAAATAAAAATTAAACGATGGCGTCGAATTTTAATGTACGCGAGTTAAAGAAAGAATTAGCAGCACGTGGACTTAGCACTGCTGGGAAGAAGGAGGAATTATTGGAAAGATTACTGCGGAGTATGATGGTTAACCAAGATGCTGAATCGGAGGATAATGATTCCATAATAAGTGAGGCGCAGAAAAAACGTGACAAGACCGAATATAGAAACATGCGGTTTTCGATTAGAGATGTGATCGAAATATTGCCTACGTTCGATCCTACTGATGAAAGTGGTTTAACATCGGAACAATGGACTCAACAAGTAGAGGAATTGATGAGAATACATGGAATAGATGAGCGCATGATTATTTTGGCATCAAGCAATAAATTGAAGGCGTATGCAGGAAAATGGTACGAAACAATCGAAAATGATGTTAAATGGGGTACGTTCGCAGATCAATTGAGGAAGAATTTTAAGTCGCGCAGAAGTCAGGCAGAAATGCACGAGATTCTAAGAAAGAAAATTAGAAATCGAGAACAAGGTTTAGTGGAATATTTTTATGAGATGCGTGCGGTGGCGAAGAAAAATATTAGTGAAAGTGACATAATATATTACATTATTCAAGGAGTAAACGAATATAAATTGAGTACCGCTTTGATAACGGTACAGATAGAAAGTTTAGAGCAGCTAAAAGAACGAATCGAATGGTTTACACTAATGAATAGAAACGAGGAGCGGGAGCGTAAACCAGTAAAGTCTGACGGTTTTAAAAATATGGAAAGAGGGTTTAGGAGCACTAATAAGGAAGATACAATGCTTCTTACACTTTCTGCCGTACGAAGATACAATGGATGTAAGACGTCAACAGTGTTACAATTGTTTTGGAAATGGGCATATTGCGAGTAAATGTCCAAAACCGTTAAGAAAGCCAGTTTGTGGTCGATGTAATAAGATTGGCCATAGCAAGGAACAGTGTAAAGTGAAAATGGATTCAACGGACGGAAAACAAACGATATACGAGATCACAATGCCGGGAGAGGTGCAGGAAGCTGCAAGGCAGAGTAGCAATAAAGAAATCGAGGTGGATCAGCAGGGACAAATCCAGGCGAGGGTGGAAGTTAACTGTAAACTGGTGACAACGAAGATGCTTGTGGATTCAGGAAGTGTTGTGAGTATTGCGAAAGAAAGTTTTGTAAAACCGGATAATTATATTATCGTCCAAAATAATTTATTAAATATAACCGGGATAAACGAGAGTAGCTTAAAAGTGTTGGGTAAACTTTCAACAAATATTATAATTGAAGAAAATGTTTATAAAGTAGATTTATTGATAGTAAATAATGAAACAATGGATATAGATGTCATCTTAGGTAGGGATTTTTTGAACAAGAATCACATATCGACGGTAAAATTTATTCAGGCGAGTACCTTCAGTCTCGACCTGATGAACCAAGTATCTTCATGTGGGGATACGTTAATGTTGACGGAAAATCGAGTAGAGCTTAGCATAGGTGATTCGGAGGAAACGTTGAGGTATAAGGACAGTGTTGTAGACTTATACGAAAGGTATTATTGCAATAAGGAAATTAAATCAGAAGGAATTAGATACGAAGCCGAAATTAAATTAAAAGAAACCAAGGTAGTAAGAGCAAATCCGAAAAGGTTTAGTCATTATGAGCGAGTGGAGTTAAAAAAGATAACGGATGAGCTACTAAGGGCGGAAGTTATTAGATCAAGCGAGTCGCCGTATACCAGTCGGGTGGTGTTGGTGAAAAAAAAAATGGGGCGTTAAGAATGTGTGTCGATTACAGACAACTAAATAAAATAGTAGAACGAATATATTATCCTATGCCAGTCATAGAAGATGTATTGGTTCGATTAAGTGGAAAAAAATATTATACGTGTGTGGACCTTAGAAACGGATTTTACCACGTAGATTTAACGGAATCGTCAAAAAAATATACTTTATTTGTGACTGAAGAAGGACAATTCGAGTACAATAAATTGCCCTTTGGTTATACAAATGCTCATGCGCATTTTGTGAAGTATATTCAGCTAGTATTGAAAGAACTAACTAATAGTCAAAAAATATTGATTTTTATAGATGATATATTGATAGCAACGGAAGGGATAGAAGAACATTTAGTGATTCTCAAGGATCTGTTTAGTATTTTAGCAAGAAACAATATCAAGTTACAAATTGCTAAATGTAATTTTTTGAAAACGGATATAGAATATTTAGGGTATAACGTGAAGGGATCGCGGATTTCATTAAGCGATAAGCATGTCGATACTATAAAGACATATCCAGTTCCATCGGATCATAGGTCATTGCAAAGATTTATAGGCTTAACAAGTTATTTCAGAAAGTTTGTTCAGGGTTATAGTAAACTAGCGGCACCGTTGTATGATTTATTGAAGGTTCAGGAGTTTGAGTTTAGTGAAGTACATTGGGAAGCTTTTAGTTTATTGAAAGAGTTGTTGATTAGCAAGCCAGTATTAGGTATTTATGATGTAAAAAAACAACTCAGTTGCATACCGATGCATCATCGTCAGGATATGGCGCCGTATTAATGCAAAGGCAGAAGGAGGATGAAGAGTTCCATCCTATAATGTATTTTAGTAGGAAGACTACTGATGCGGAATCAAAGCTGCACAGTTTTGAATTAGAGACTCTGGCGGTAGTATATGCTATCAAAAGGTTCAGACCGTACTTGTTTGGTATACACTTTACCATTGTAACAGATTGTAATGCTTTACGATTAACTTTAGCAAAGCGAGATTTGAACGCAAAAATAGATAGATGGGGGTTATTCTTAGAAGAGTACGATTTAGAAGTAATCCATCGTGGAGGAGACCGAATGAGGCATGTAGATGCAATAAGTAGAATGCAAATATACTATTTAGAAATGAATGAAAAAGATTTATTTGTGGAAAAGATTTATATATGTCAACTAGAGGATGAAGGTATACAGGAAATAAAGTTAAGGGTATTAAATGGGAAGTTAAAGGGATACGAACTTCGAGAAGGCATAGTGTATAGGAAGGATAGAGATAAATTGCAATTGGTGGTACCTGAACGAATGATTAAGTCAGTTATTTGGAAGTATCATGATAATATGGGTCATTTAGGGGAAGAAAAGGTTTGTGAACTGATCAAGAGACAATTTTATTTTGCTAAAATGAAGGAGAGACTTAAGACCCACAAGGAAGAATGTATGGTATGTATAGCCTACAATCCTAAGCCAGTTAGAAAGGAAACATTATTAAATGGTATCGAAAAAGGCAATGAACCATTTCTAACGATTCATGTGGATCATTTAGGGCCTTTAGAGGTGACTAAACAGAAAAATGTTTATTTGCTTATGGTAGTAGATGCATTCACAAAATATATAAGAATGTATCCAACGAAAACAACGAACAGTATGGAGGTGTGTAAACACTTAAAAAGTTATTTCGAGAACTACAGCATGCCAGACAGAATTATAAGCGATAGAGGTTCTGCGTATACTTCTCGAATGTTTGAGAATTTCTTGCACGAACGTAAAATTACGCATGTCAAGGTAGCGACGGCTTCGCCAAATTCCAACGGGCAGGTAGAACGATATAACAGGGTAGTTGTACCAATACTTGCCAAGATGGTAGACGAAAGGAAAAAAGAATGGGATAAATTGATACCAGACGTAGAGTATTTGATGAACAATACAATAAATAAATCAGTTAATGAAATACCGGCGAAATTGTTATTCGGCGTGATTCAAAAAGGGGTGAAATATAAAGATATAGAGATAGATCGGAACGGACGAGAGGACGTCAGAGAATTAGGAAAACTTAGGGAACGAGCTAAATCGGCTATAGACAGACAGCAGGATTATAATACGAGGTATTACAATAAAGGAGTTAAGAAGGGAGTTAGATACAAGAAGGGTGACTTGGTAGTAATTAGGGACCATCCTCAAACGGGGATAAATGCCAAATTGAAAAGAAAGTTTAAAGGTCCATATCGAATAGATAAAGTTTTGGACAGAGATAGGTACGTAGTCAAAGATTTAGAAGGATATCAGGTTACTAATAAACCTTTTGAAGGAATATTTGATGCGCGAAACATGAGGGTATATGAAAGGAAGGAAGAAGGCTCGAAGATTTTGTCAGAGGAGGAAGCGGATGATTCCCATATGGAAGATATCGAATACTTGGATTCGGAATACGAAATTGAATATGTGAATTCTGACTGAGGGCGATATATCCTTTGTTTCAGAATGATTATGTAATGTAATTTTAAGAATTATTATAAGTATTATATTTTATGTATTATTTTTAATGAATGGAATTACTAATTAAGTTTATATGTATATATATATTAAAAGAATGTAATGTAATTTAAATAAGAGGTTAGCGAGGGCGCTACAGATTGTCAGGTTGGACGAGCTGTAAGCGGCGGAACGAAAAAAAGAAGTATTATGCTTGTAGGGGTTGGATTGGGTGAATACCCATACGACAAAAGAAGCAATAGATATATAGCTTATAGGGTAGAAGACAGAAGGAAAAACGCATTGTAAAGTGAAGGTTATAATTTAAAACAGAGAATAAAAATACATTTATATTAAAGTAATCTGGGTGTATTTATTAATAAAATAATAAAAGAGGAAGAGCTTATAGTATAATTTTTATTTTTGTGTTTACGAATAATTCATTAATATAAAATTTTTTAATATCGATTATAGTTTGTTCGTATGGAAGTATAGCGATAATTGTTACTTGGGGAATTTGCAAAATGCACGGCGACGTTTTTTCGTTATTTTAGTTCGGGTATATCATTGTATTTTGTTTTAAATCGTTGTGTTTTTTATCAATTAATTTAAAAATGTATAATTATTTTTAATATGTATGTTAATAAAAAAAATTTTATAAAATTTTAAAATAAAAAAAAAAATGTTTTTATTTAAGTAGATATGTTTGTATGTATGTACGTAAAAGTGAAATTTCCCCGCCAAAATTTATATTATAAGCCCCGCCCATTTTTTATGTGCGACATAACCTTACTTTTTTTGTCATCATTTTCCGATTTTTGTGGCCAACTTTCATAGTAAATCTTAGAATAAGTCGGACATTATTTCGGAAAAAAGTCGGTGATGAAATCAGCAAAGTGTCAGAAAAATCCAAAAATTGTCGGATATAAAAATACTTGGGTTGTGAAATTAAGGGTATTTATTACATAAATGTAAAAGTGTTTTATTACCAAATGTACTTAATTCCCTTAATATTTCTATCATTTTAGATACATAATCTTATACTAACTTCAAAATGACAGGACAAAAGGATACATTGATTGAATACATTTTTCATAGTCTTCATCGGATCGAAACTGTATTGTAAAGCTAGAAACCAATGCAAGTAAATTTAAACTGTGGTTCTAAAATTGCGATACGTTTATATAAAAAAATGTGTAATTTTATTAATGTTAAATATAATAAACAAGTTTTTTCATATTGAATTTTTAATTTTGTTTTATTTTAAACATTCAATTTTCCTGCCAAATTTTCCAGACGCTTACATACGCATACATACACAAAAATGTTCCCGCCATTTTATTTTTGACATTTACACAAGCACACATTCATACATTTTTATAATATTGAGTTTAGCCCAGTTAAGACTTTTTGCGACAAGTTTCATACGACTTTTTAGAATAAGTCCTAACTCAAACCTAGAAAAAGTCTTAACTAAGTTAAGACTTATTCTAAGTTTTTTGACAAAAAAGTCTTAAGTAAATATACTTGGGTTCCACGATGGCGAGGCGAAAAAATTAGTCAAACTAAAAAGAGAATGTAAAAATTCACCAATAGTACGCTACCCAAGTATCACTACTTCAAATAAATGATTCATTTTTATGGAACTGAGTACAATTTTGAGTTCCATTATATTATAAGATTTCTTATGAAAAGTGAAACAAAAATACTAAACCGATGGAACTTGATATATGTGGGTTACTTAAGTTCCATCGATAATTTTGATAAATGGAAAAAACTTGGAACTTATGATTGAGTTCAATTTTTGTTATACCTGGGTAGAGACAAAATATCAGTTTGACAGAAAAATTGGGACGTCCCGTTTCTAGTATTTTAATTTAGCACTCCGAAATTGGACGTCTAATCCGAAAAAAAGATGAAATGGATCATCTTTTTTCGGATTAGCCGCTGATTTTCGGAATTCATGTCAATTTGAAGAACATTTTCGGAATAAAATAAATTTCAAAATAGAATCGTTAATTTGGATTTTATTTCTAAGTCTTGGTTTCGACAGCAAAGTTCGTTGTTATTTTAACAACGGGAAATATTATTTTTTTGCGGTTGTATCGATGTTTCTTTTGTAAATGGATTTGTAATGCAATTACAATTGTAATTGTATTAAACCTCAAAACTTACAAATACATATACAAATGAAATACCGACACAATCGTAAAAATAAAAAAATTTCCCGTTGTTAAAATAACAACGAACTTTGCGGTCGAAACCAAGACTAAAGACAATAATTAAATATAAAGCATCAATCCAGTAATGGATGTTAATAAAGTTGAAAAATGTAAGTTAAAGTATGAAATGTCTCCAAATGTATATCAAATCAAACACAAAGTTATACAAAGTTATAGAGGTGATGAAATCTCGAAACGTCAAAAATAAATAAATACAAATTCGGTATAACAACTTATTGCTGTTAATTTCATATTACATATTTTCTCTATCCCAGACAATTAAAAGACTTGTTACCAAAGACAATAAATTTGCTGGGCAATCCTAAATTCCTAACTAAAATTAACCGGTAAATTTTCGACCGGTTCATAGTAGTTCTACTAATTTATAGATGTCACTAAAAGTCAACTATGAGGCAACTTCATTTTTGTTTTGTTGAAAAAAAAAGAAAAAAATATTCGATTGCCATGTCACTTCTTAATCTGTCAATTTGACAGAGAAACGTGTATTGTTTTTGGAAAGGAAAATAATTTTATAAAATTTTCCACAACAATTTTCCGAAATTTGTGTCGAAGTTCGAAACAAAATTATAACGGTAGCGGAGCAAGTACAGTGCTAACAAAATGGTTTTAGCCGATTTAGGACGTAAAATAACGTCTGCTTTGCAATCGCTTAGCAAGGCAACTGTTATCAATGAAGAAGTAATGTTTTTGTAGTTCTTTGTGCGTTTTTTATGAATATTTTAATGTTTTCTTTTGGTTTTTAGGTGCTAAACTCTATGCTTAAAGAAATATGTGCAGCACTTTTGGAGGCTGATGTGAATATCCGGTTAGTAAAAAAATTGCGAGAAAATGTTCGGGCGGTCATTGATTTTGATGAAATGGCTGGGGGACTGAATAAACGGCGTATGATCCAGTCGGCTGTGTTTAAAGAATTAGTTAAAGTATGGAGAATTTAGGTGTTCTTGGATCTGTGCCTACAATAATATTTGTGTATTTTCAGTTAGTGGATCCTGGTGTTAAACCTTACCAACCAGTGAAGGGGCACCCGAATGTTATCATGTTCGTCGGGTTACAGGGCTCGGGTAAAACAACAACATGCACAAAATTGGCATATTACTACCAGAAAAAAAATTGGAAATCTTGTCTCGTATGCGCAGACACATTCCGTGCTGGAGCTTACGATCAAATCAAACAGAACGCCACTAAGGCTCGCATACCATTCTACGGTAGCTATACCGAAGTTGATCCTGTGATTATTGCTCAAGAGGGAGTTGAAATGTTTAAAAAAGAAGGGTTCGAATTGATCATTGTCGACACGAGTGGACGGCACAAACAGGAAGAATCCCTCTTCGAGGAGATGTTGGCTGTCGCTACTGCTATTGTAAGTCTCGTTTAGTTAAGGACTTGAGGTCAAAGTTAACCATTCAAATTAATTCTAGAAACCCGATAATATTATATTCGTCATGGACGCAACAATTGGTCAGGCTTGTGAAGCTCAAGCAAAGGCCTTTAAAGAAAAAGTCAATGTCGGTTCTGTCATTATCACAAAATTAGATGGACACGCCAAGGGTGGTGGTGCACTTTCTGCGGTTGCTGCCACACAATCTCCAATTTTATTCATAGGCACTGGTGAACATATAGACGATTTGGAACCATTTAAAACAAACCCGTTTGTTAGTAAACTGTTAGGAATGGGCGATATTGAAGGTTTAATCGACCGGGTGAATGGCTTAAAATTAGACGATAACGAAGAATTGCTAGAGAAGATAAAACACGGTCAATTCACAATACGGGACATGTATGAACAATTCCAGAATATCATGAAAATGGGTCCATTTTCACAAATTATGGGCATGATCCCCGGTTTCTCACAGGACTTGATGACCAAAGGTGGAGAACAAGAATCAATGGCACGGATAAAACGTCTCATGACCATGATGGACAGTATGTCAGACGGTGAACTGGATAATCGGGACGGTGCAAAATTATTTAGTAAACAACCGAGTCGAGCGATTCGTGTAGCAAATGGGTCGGGTGTTACAGAGCGCGAGGTTAAAGATTTGATATCACAGTACACGAAATTTGCAGCAGTTGTTAAAAAGATGGGTGGCATAAAAGGTTTGTTTAAAGGTGGTGATATGGCAAAGAATGTGAATCCAACGCAGATGGCAAAATTAAATCAACAAATGGCGAAAATGATTGATCCTCGCATGCTGCATCAAATGGGTGGTATGTCCGGGTTACAAAGTATGATGCGACAATTACAGCAAGGGGCGGCCGGTGGATTAAGTAATTTAATGGGGGGTTTTGGGAAGTCGTGAGGTTGAACATTAATTGCGCGCGTTTCATAAAATTATTCAAGATATCCGAAATTAATTGTAAATTTACATAAGCGCCCAAGAAGTTGCGATTTCCTGATAATTTCAGTTTGTTTGGGTGATAAATTATAAATTTTATGTGTAACTTTCAATTGTGAACTTTTTTTTAAAATAAATATCATAATTTGACTGTATTCCAGTGTCGTTTTTGTAATAATCGGCCAGAGGTGTCTAATTTCAATGTGACAGTACATTTTGCTTGTTCTAAAACACAAAATTTTATTATGATAATCAGAAGCTAATTTCAATTCAACCTAAGTAACTCAAACCTCGTTCATGGAAATATGGTAATGGTCTCATCATAACATTGAGCGATCCAGCAAAATTGAGAATTTGGATGAAGATGCAAAATTACGACTAATGGAATAATAAACTAATAATGTGTTACGGCCCGACGGCCGCATTATTTAAATAGCTAGTGCAGTCTGATTTAAATGAATTTTAGTTATATTGTAGTACATTTGGGAATATTTACCATCAGAATAGTATCACTCATACAAGTAAAGTTCAATGAACTTTATTTTATTTCGGTTGTTTTTTCGTCAACTTGTAGTATGTTTTCCCTATGATATGTATTAATTAGGTACTCAAATATCGTGTAGATGTAATGGATTGTTAAAGGGGACAGTGGAGAACCAACCTGGCTGGGGGCCTAGTCTAAAAAGTAACTCAGTCTCGAACGGTTTATCTGGATACTGGCGCCCTCCGGATTACTCACGGATCTCTGCACAGAAGGACATTTTTTCTACGCTACTCATGTAATTCTTATGGAAGATCTACATACAAATATAGAGTTGATGTTGTTCTAACTCCTAATCAAGAAGCCATGGGTGATTGGAGAGCGAGTTATGTGACTTAGGGGAGGGCCCCAAACTATAAAGTGATGTTTATCAATAAGGAATGAAATATTCGTTCGTGCATTCTCGCCAAAACTAATCTGAACTTGTTTGTGCTGTTTAATTGCAGTAACTCAGATGTAGTGGCGGCTGGCATTGAGATTGGTAGTTTAAATCTCTAGCTTATTTCAATCTTTCTACAATGTACCATTTGGATGCTTAAAAGCGAAATGTTGGAGTCATCCTGGGTAGTGATGTGAATTCACACCACACAATATGGAGAAGTACGGGTACAAACGAGAGAGGTGAGTTACTTCTTGATTTTCTTCTTAGTACTAACCTTCAAATATGTAATTTTGGGTGTAAGCCCACTTTTATAACTAGAATCAGACAAGAGGCACTAGATATCACGCTTGTCTCAGATTTTAATAAGGATAGTTTGGTGAATTAGAAAGTATCTGATGACCTTTCCTTTTCTGATAGTGATCACACTCTCGTCAAAAATGCAAAAGGCTTTTTAGAACAGCCAAGAAAACAAGAACTGCTGCTGTAATGTCCCAATTTAACATACCTCGCGTAGTCCACTATCGGTGAGTACGAATCCTACTAACTTTAAATTGAATTATGTAAACTTACCTTTATTTTAAGTTCAGTGTGAAAAAAGAAAGAAAAAACACGTGAACACATTTTTGATATGTAGAGTTCAGGCACAGAAATAACAAAAAGAAAACTTGCAACTCCCATAAGGTTGTGTATGACCCGAGTAACCACATGTCACAAAAAAGCGACAAAAATTTCACATAAAATGGTGATTGGTGGAAAAAAATGTGACAAAAAATTGTCACAAAATGGATGAAAAATGGTGGATGGGGTTGACGCCGATTGTCACGCGTAAACGAACATTTGGTAAATCAAATTTGCCGGTTTTTGGTGAAATATTTTTCAAATATTTGTTGAAAATTTAGTCACAAATTCGACAGTTTTTTTATGATAAAAGTGTCACCTAATTATCAACAATTTTGTGGATATTTGTTGGTTTATTGATGCAATTATGCGTAAAAAAAGTTTTTATGACCCTACTTAAATAATTTTGTAAAAAATACCCCATTGTATGGTTTATTTGATATTTTTATTGTTATTTATTTTTTAAAAAAAAACTACCAAAAATGTGGAAATATCTAAATCCCCCGTACTTTAACCCGAGCCGAGAGTCAATACAAAATGTATCGACTCTAAAAAAATGAAAACTTTCCATGAGTTTTCTATGTGGTAGTTTGGTTTCGTGCAGAGAAACTCGCACAAACAAAAAGTTCGGTCTACTCATCAGGTACTCAGGTAGTTACAACCAAAGACCAAACACAAACTACAAAAATAAAATTCCAACTTCATACATTAAGTATGAGGCAAGAACGTAGTGACTTAGCGAATTACATATAAATTCACCAAATCAAAAATGATCAAAATCTTTTTTTTTTTTTTTGGGGAGTAAAATGAACATATATTTTGTCACAAATTACCCGCATAAATAAGTTCCAAATTGTCCACTTTTTTTGTGGCAAAAAGGAACTTACATTTTGTGACAAATTGGTGATTAAATTTTTTTTTTTTGGGTGGTAAAATCAACATTCATTTTGTCACAAAATACCCGCATAAATAAGTTCCAAATTGTCAACTTATTTTGTGACAAAAAGGAACTTACATTTTGTGACAAATTGGTGACTAAAATTTTTTTTTTTTTGGTTGGAAAAATCAACATACATTTTGTCACAAAATACCCGCATAAATATGTTCCAAATTGTCAACTTTTTTTTGTGACAAAAAGGAACTTACATTTTGTGACAAATTGGTGACTAAAATTTTTTTTTTTTTGGTGGTAAAATCAACATTCATTTTGTCACAAAATACCCACATAAATAAGTTCCAAATTGTCAACTTATTTTGTGACAAAAAGGAACTTACATTTTGTGACAAATTGGTGACTAAAATTTTTTTTTTTTTGGTGGTAAATTCAACGTACATTTTGTCACAAAATACCCGCATAAATATGTTCCAAATTGTCAACTTTTTTTGTGACAAAAAGTAACTTACATTTTGTGACAAATTGGTCTAAAATTTTGTGATCACCATTTTTGGTTACTCGGGGAGTTTGTGTGGCATTTCTAATTTATTTGTATTGGTCCTTTGTTTATTTGTTGATTTGATTTTAAAGTTTCGCAAAGCTAACTAGACCAAAATCAAAAATTAATCACGAATGTCTATCTCTTTTAAGCACATTATAAAGTGTAAAGATTTCTCTTTCGTTTTAAAATTGTACTGATTTTTATTTATCAATAGAAAGAGGTGGGTACAAACATTTTTGTAATTTTTTTTTGTTTCATTGATTGCATATAAAATGATTTTTCTATCTTTTCTAAATAAAAATCATTTGAAAAAAACAATGACAAAAATATTTCTGTGGTATTAAACAAAAACAGGATATCTGCAAAAATTCACTTTTTCAGTTTTTGCTGCTGTTCGTTCCAGAATCTGAAGCGTCACCTTATAATCTAAATAATTTTCCAAAATCTTCATTATTTTCGAAATAATATGTGGAAAGGCAAAATTAGGTATCTTAGTAATTATTGGAATAAAGCTATATTTTGGATTATTTTACTGTTTTAATTAATACATTTGATGTATTAATTAATTGATTTTTAATGTAATTAAAAGTTTAACATTATGCAATACGTAAAATAATTCAAAATATTAAAAAAAACTCAACTCAAACTTTAAATGCGTTTTCTCAACACTTTGATATTTGCAGATATCCTGTTTTTGTTTAATACCACAGATTTGTTCACCAGCTTAGGCCTAAAGCGCAATAGAAGATATTGTTCTGTTTATATATATTCTGTGGTATAATTGTGTTCATAAAAAAATTGTTAGGCTTAGGTAGTCCTGGTTCCTCTTTTTTACCAGATGGTCCACTTGGGATTATTCCGCTGAGTCACATGGCTGACTCAGTGGCATAAAAACAATTGGCATGTAATTCCAGTTTAAGTAGTGGTCTGTTGAACCATTCCACATCGGTCCCGAATTTTATAACCCAATAGGGTTATACCACCCCCTCTCTCGCATTTAAAACGGCTAAAGCAAGGCCACAACATCCCTCACCAAACCCCCACGCCACCCTGCTGAGCTAGCAGGAGTATATAGCCGTGGTGAGTGAGATGTTGTGTCAATTTCTATGTAACGGTATGGAGTGAGGTAGTACCCTAACCTTACCGATTACAAAGTTCCAAGTTTTTTTTCCATTTATCAAAATTATCGTTGGAACTCGAATAACCCACACCTATTAAGTTCCATAGGTTTAGAATTTTTGTTTCACTTTTCATAGGAAATCTTATAATAAAATGAAACTCAAACTTGGAACTCAGTTCCGAAAAAATCAAAATATATTTGAAGTAGTGTTACTTGAGATTTGAGTAATTTATAGTGTATTTGTTGACAGAATTACAACAACAACTGCAACGCCAACCCTGGCTGGAGTTTCATTCCTCCTTCTTTGGAACTTGGTCATAAATGACTTGTTATTGGACCTGGAGGGGCAAGGTTTTAGGGTAGTTGCTGATGCGGATGACGTTGCTATTTGTGTTTTTGGTAAGTATTCTTGTACTTTATTTTATTCTTGTCTTCTTTCTAAATGAGCCAACAGTTGTGGACTAAATGTTAATCCTTGTAAAACCGAGGTGATCCTCTTCTCTAGGAAATACAAACTTCCTTAGATTGACCCTTTTACTTTAAATAGTATTAGATTGACCTTTACTGATATAGCGAAATACCTGGGTGTTGTTTTGGACAGCAAACTTAGCTGGGAACCTAATATTTTAAAAAAGTTAAAGAAAGTTATTATCCGCTATATCCCTGTAATAACGCTATTGGAAAAAGATGTGGTCTTGAACCCCATATCGTATACTGGCTCTACACCTCAGTGGTAAGGCCCGTACATTTATATTTGATTGTTGTTTGGTGGCCAGCCTTAAACACTATCACTAACCAGAAGTTGCTGATGAAAATTCAGAGAACTTCCACCTGATGTATTAGTGGTGCACTCAGGAGTACACCCACTCAGGCATTGGAGGTTCTTTTTCATCTCATACGCCTAGCTATTCTGGGCATTCAAATGGCAGCGAACACAGCTATAAGGCTCAAATTCATTTCTATATGGACTTGTAGTAATACAGGACACTCATCCATTTTGTGAAACAGAGACATCAATGGTATCACCGATTACATGATTCCATTACTATCTTTTAAGGAAGGGTTTCGTACTAATATTCCCACCTTTGAACTTCTTCACGGATGGTTCAGACATGGATGGTACGGTAGGTTGTGGTGTTTTCTGGGAGAAACTAAATGTGAACGTCTCATTTCGTCTCCCGATTATTGCAGCGTTTTTCAGGCTGAATTAATTGCGATAATGAAGGTCGTGGAATGGTTGAGGTATAATGTAGTATCTGTAAGGGATATTTGCCTTTTACGGACAGTCAGGCCACTATTAAAATACTACGAGCTTATTTCCTTACGTTGAAGGTAGCCCAAAGTTGTCTCTCAATTCTTAATGAGATTATAGACCAGTTCAACATCCACATGGGTGCCAGCGCACTTCAGTGTTGCAAGGAACGAAAAGGCAGATAAACTCGCTCGGCGGGGTACAAATTACATCACTTTACCAAGTAAGGTAAATGTTGAAATTCCGCTCGCTACATGCAAATTCTTGCTTCAGAAAGAAGCTAGAAGAGCAGCGAACTATAGATGGTCCAATGGTACCTAGTGTGTTATAACTAGGCAGATTTCGCCAGAACTACGAACTAGAACTGGACAGCTGTTAATACTTTAGCGTTGCCATATTAGTGTGTTCGTGAGGGTTGTTACAGGATACTGTCTCATAGGTGAGCCTGCGCGGAGACTAGGAGTTTTCACGAATGATTAATCGAGAAGCTGCTAAGATGTAGAGGAGGAAGAAACTGTACTCCATCTACTCTGCACTTGTCTCCGTCTAGCGTTACGCAGATGGACATTATTAGGAGCTCCTCTCCTCAGCGACCTAGCGGATCTCAATGGGGTGAACGTCAGGTGTATTCAACGCTTCATCGTAAGCTTTGGGTGGTTCATTGAGTAGAGTTGAGAACATTTTTTATGGTAAAGCTACAGACCATTTTTGTGTCTTTGCTGGAGCCACTCTAACCACATAAATTACATAATTTTATGATTTAAAGCTAAGTATAATTTCGCCTAAATTTGTATATACATTTTAATAAAGTTTTGTTGTTTCATCATTATTTTAGAAAAGCTGACCTTTTGAACACTAACCTAACCTGAAGAATTGGAGTTTCGGATTCATAGCGAGAAAATGAAACTCTTGTTGGGACGAGTCAATTTATTTCATTTTTTTATGGGGCGTCTCTATAGTTATGATATTCGTTCTATGTTTTCATGGGGCCTCACAAAAAGGGAAGGAAACTGTGCATATTATGCTATCTATGTAAATTAAAATATAGTTCCTTAAATAGATAACATATGACTTTAATTAACTGGTATGAAAAAATTTCCGCACGTGGATACTAATAGCATAGACAATCATAATAGATCTCTCATTTGACTAAAAACAGAAAATAAAAACAAAAATTTTCCATTCAAATATTATCGGTGTATTGCATATACGTATTATATTTGCAACGCATTCTAAAATCATTGCCTTATAAAATACACAACACAACGATACATTGGAATTATCAGAAGTTTTTGTTTTTTTCCTTTAGTTACTATGAAATGAGAAATCTAGTATGAATGTCTATGCTAATAGTGTTTGGCGTAAAAGCGATTTAATTTTAATTCGTTTAATTAAGCAGTTATATGTACATACAGCGTTAGTTAAATTCTCCCGGATGACCTTCAAATAGGTACGGCTTTAACCTGCAGTCATCTTAACAGTCGTGTGTTTGTGATTAATTATTATACAAAAAACAAAAATATTATATTGTTACATTAGTGAAAATGTCGATGTTCACTATTTCTGCAGACTACAGGAGCAGTGGGATGATTGGCGATGACAGACTGAGTGTAACATTATCTAACGAATGATACCGCTTATTTAGAAAAGCCATCAATTCCTCTAAACTGCCAGGTCGTGTTGCTATCAAGTCTATATAAACTATCAAGTCATCTCATTGTAAAGTAGGTCGCTTAAGACTTGCAAGAGCACTTAAATTTGAATTTACCGTATCAATTAATTCTCTCACATTCGTTGCCAATTCCTTTCCAATTGGTTTAAACTTGAAAATTGTATGTAGGCGACCATTACAAATGCTTATTTTGTTGTTTTATCTATCATTTAAAATTTTGATAGCCTGTTTTGTGATTTCAAGAGCCAATATGGTCCGCTCTGCTTCGCTATTAGGCTCAAGATAACCTTTGAGGTAGTGGAATTTTGTCACATAATAAAATGATCATAAATGACTCGAAAAATTCTAAATATTTATTTACATCATCAGAAAATGATTTTAATTGTATTCGATTATAATTTATAACAGAATTTTGGTTTGGTTGAACAGGTGTGAATTTAGCTGGATCTAATTCAGTTATCATTGGACGAACCGCTAGTTTTACTAACCGCTGTGAATTGGTAGATATTGTGCTGTAGATTAAATGCTGTAGATAATATTAAATAAAATAACTATGTTAACGGGACATTTTCTCGGCTTACAGTTAATTTTTTTGAAAAGTAGAGGTTTTTTAAGTAAAAAAATGTTATTTTCTCATAATTTGTTACATTCTTTAAAAAATAAACCTGACTAAGTGTGCAAATTAACCAATAAAGCGACTCATAAGCTTTCAAAAACCGCAAACAGAATTAAAATCGAGCCCATAACTTGGGAGATATGATGGAAAATGTGAAAGGAGGTCACCAACATTACTCAAAAAATTGAAAACGTAATAACTTGCAAAGTTTTACAATTAGACCTCCACTTTAAAGGATTTCACTTTAAATATTCCAAATTTTATGACCGGCCACTTGCCGACGATACACATTATGTATTGGTACTAATGTTCTTGCACCCAATATTAGTTTTTTTTTCAATTTCCCTAGACCTAAGTTAGGTAACTATTTTATATTTATACCATTTTTCGTTTTATTTCCTTTTTTTTCTTCACTCGACTTGTTCGGGTACTTGGTTTTTAATTCACCCGAATTATTTTTAGCGTTATTTTAATTTACGTATGAATCGAGAAAATCAGGTAAGGAGTATATATTTTGAAAATTTTATCATCAATTAAATTATCTTCGTAACAAATCGTAAAAACGTAATGATTATCTGGTTATTTACCAGAAGAACTTTAAATTCATTTTGAAAATGTTTGAATGTAGGATTGTGTATTTATAGTTTTTTTGGAGGGGAAGCCAATTTTCCCCGGAAAATTACTTCATTTTCTAGGAAAAATTTTAATTTAAAAAAAAAAAAAAAAAAATTGTATATTATTTAATTCAAAAGACGTCAAAATGTGCAATTTTTATAAAAATTTTGATATTAGGATTGTATCTCAACAGTTTTTCGACAGTACAAGTAATTTTTCCGGGAAAATTTTGCAATTTTTCAACAACATCACGTATGGAAAATCGCATGATTATGTCCTTCTAATTTCGATATTACTGGCCATCGCACCTTCAATCTCGTTCCTATTTCTAATTTCCAACTTCTCCATATTTAATTTATTAGTTTGTATAAGTCTTCTCTTTCCTGTTTTATCTAGACCCCGCGATGCCAACTCGTTTTTTTATTCCTTTACACTTAAATTCTTTGCCGTCATAATTTTTCTTTTCACTTGTTTAACCTTTATGTGACTGGACTGGGTACAATTGTACCCAGATGCATCTTTGAATATACATTTCTTTATGAATCAGTGTTTTCCTTCCGTTATTTTTTCGGTTTCCTTTTACCGTTATTTGCTCTATTTTATTCTTTGTTTAAATCGAAATAATTTAATTTTTTTGCCAAATTTTCTATTAATTTATATTGAGTGCATTTTGTATCATTTCAGTTTACTATAGATTTTTCAATATCTACTCACATAAAGGTTAAATGGGGATCCGCTCGAAATGCGATATTTTAAAACGCGATATTTAAAAACGCGATCTGACGAAACGCGATATGGTACAAAACGCGATATTTCAAAATGCGATATTTCAAAACGCGATATGGTACTAAACGTGATATGGTACAAAACGCGATATTTCCAAATGCGATATTTTAAAACGCGATATGGTACAAAACACGATATTTTAAAATTAAAATTTTAAAATAATAATATAAATTAAAATAATAGTAATATTATTTTAAAATAATAATAATTATTAATCTTCCTTTATTTAATAAAATTTTCCTTCACCAAAATGATAAAATTGAACATGTACGATCAGAACTAGGAAATCGCGTTTTAAAATATCGCGTTTTGAAATATCTCGTTTTGTACCATATCGCGGTTTGTACCATATCGCGTTTTGAAATATCGCGTTTTGTACCATATCGCGTTTTGTACCATATCGCGTTTTGAAATATCGCGTTTTGAACCATCGCGTTTTGTCAAATCGCGTTTTAAAATATCGCGTTTCAAATGGGACCCGGTTAAATGGTATATCCACTTCTGAATTGTAAGCGATTTTTCTTCGAGTTTATTCTTTAAATAAAGACCTTAAATAAATTATTTAACTTTATTTTATTTATAATACCTTTTCATTCTATGGTGATTTTTAAAATGCTCTTTCTTTTTTTTCTTTTACTTCTTTTCGGAAGTCATGTATTTTCGCATTACATACCCTACATACCTACATAACTTTGTTCGGTTTATAGGCTTAGGCACATCCCAAACAACCTGTCCTATAGAAACTTTTTCATTTTGGTCTTACAAATAGAACGATTATTTAATTTAAAATAAACTAATTAAAGCCCTAAAATCCTTTAAAATGAGAAAAAATAATAAATTCGTTCAAAGATGAGATACTCGCGCATTCGCTAAAAAATAAAATTACGTTGCACTCATTTCAAACGATCTATAAAAAAATATTCGTACGAATAAAAATTAAGTAGAACATGAGTGCACTTGTGACTTACGCAATTGTAGCAGCATGTGCATTAAAATTGAAAATGTTCATTTATTTAAATATTTGGGATTGAACGTTGATGCAAATTTAAACTGGAAATCACATGTTCAAACTGTCAAAAATCAAGTTAATTCTGCATTACGTGCAATTTATTTGATGTGTAAATTTTGTCCATCTAATGTTTTACTCAATTTTTATTTTGCTTGCGTGGACTCTCGCATCAGTTATGGTTTACCATGTTGGGGTGGAGTTTATTTTGATACCATTGAACCGCTATTAATTTTACAAAAGTATATTACTCGGGTTATGTTTTTCAAGCGCCGATACGATCATTCTTAGCCTATTGAGTGAGTCTAACCTCCTCAGTCTCAACATCAACAAGTGTAAGAGTTTATCGTTCCATCGAAAAGTTAACCCTGTTACACAACAATATCAAATAAATGGCGTACTTTTACAAAAAGTATTCGAGATTAAAGACCTAGGGGTTACTTTCGTTGAAAACATGTGCTTTACTAAGCATATTGAACAATGCGTTGCTAGAGCCAATTCCATGCTTGGTTTTATTAAGCGTTGGACTGGGGATATTCATGACCTAGAGACAATCAAGATCCTGTATTATGCCTACGTGAGATCTCAACTTGAATATGCTGTCAACATCTGGTGTCCTTTTTACGACGAACCTATCAGAAAAATCGAGAGTGTCCAAAAAAAGTTTATACGGTATATAACGTGTAAAGACGGTTGGGATTATGACCATGACTTACCGCACCACGTTAACCTGAAGCGATTACCATCATATGCTACTGGATGCAAAACCTATCAAATGACAACATTGGCAAATAGACGAGAGCTTTTAAAGTGTTCGTTTATTGGTAATATTTTACTTGATTAAATCGATGCACCATCCATACTGGAATCAATTAAAATAAAGGCACCGAGTAGGAATTTAAGAGATCATGAGTTCCTTCATCTAAATAAACACAGAACAAACTATGGTGACAATGAACCGGTAAACATGATGTCGAAGAGTTTTAATAAAATCGACCATCTGTTCGACTTTTACTTAAGTAAAAACAGCTTTAAACGTAGGTTGAAGCAACATTTTGCTCCAACCTAAAAATATTTTTATGTCAATTTTTATTCTTTTTTTGTTTAATTTAATTTTTATTCTACCATGTTCACTATGTTATAAATTCAAGTCATATTTGTAGACTTTTCTCAGTATAAATAAATAAATAAATATTTTCAATGCCTGCAAAATTTTGCCTTTACAGCACCTATATATTTTTAAAGTCTTGAGATTGTTTTTTTTTGCGAAGTAATCATCGGTTGCCGCGAATTGTTTCCACATATCAAGTTCGAAATAATTATCGAAATTTGTACTCTATTCCGCCATTTTCATCTGAATTATTTCGTAAATGTTATATAGTTTCTGCGCTCACTTTTTTTAATCGATTGTCGCCTCATATAAGGACGATGATTTATGATAGGAAATTTTTGCGTTTGGTCAAAGATTGGATATTTGAAACTAAAGATGTGGGGTCTATGTTTGCTAAATAAGTTTTGTTTTTTATAATTTAATTTTTCTTTTTTAATCTAATGTGGTTCTTTTCTTTTGTCATTATTATACTACTAGGGGGTACAGCCCGTCCTAGGACGGATACAATTTATATAATGTTGATGTCAAGCGGCCGCCGCCATAATCATCATTTAACCATTTGATATTTTTTTAACCGTTATTTTTTAGCCAAATAGGAATATCTCGAGACTAAAGGCTTTTAAGGATTATTGTACTTTAAATAGACCTTAAACCAAAGAGTAAGGGCTTTTAAGGACGATTTTACATGCGTTGGGGCATCACACAATAAACCTTACAGACAGAAAAAAATAAACAAATCGGGGTGGGCTGTGTCATCAACACGGCCGTAGGTGTTTTGCATGATAACGTTTATAAGATGTTGAGATTAATTATTTTAATTTAAACTAAATTAACCACCACTGTTTCTTTATGCAAAAATAGACTTCCAGAATTGCTCGGATCGGATGAGCCATTCTCTTACTACAGTTGTTGAAGGATTTAAATCGCGTGAAATCATTCGATAATATTATGTATGAGGCATGAAGCCTAAGGACCAATCTAAGAAATCATACATTTAAATTAAAGGTAATGCTTACAGTTGATTAGTAATTGCCCACGACCAAGGGAAAACTTTCTTGTCAATTTTCTGAACATGCGGTGTAAGACGTTATCACATCAAAAAATATAAATTGAAAATCAAAACTGTTCCGCAAAGGTCTTCGGCAACTGTTAAAGTACGTATAAGTGACATCTAGTATTAAAAATAATAAAGTGAATCAGTATTTTGAGATTTATATTCGCGATTTGTGTAGAGACCGTAATACAAATTCCCCAAATAAGGCTGGTAAATAAATATCAGTTCAACAAAGCTGAACTTTACAAAAAAAAGTTTAAACAAAAAAATATTTTTCGTTTTTTTATCCCTACCAAACTTTAATTTCTCGTCACCAGATCTACAAACAGTTCTCAGATTGAATGCTAGACAACTTCATTGTGATTTTTTGTGTTAAGGAAAACAAATAAACGTCAAAATATTGTTCATATCTTTTTGTATGAAGTGGCACAGATGCAATTTTATTTCTATAATTACAGACATATATTAAATATTTTTTAATAAAAATTTAATTGAAATGTATTCATTTTATGTCATTTTAAGATAAGCAAGTAAATTTTTTTGTGAAAAGCGTGTGAAAAATTAAAACATAAAAAGAAGGCAAATTCGTATTCCTTAGGTTTAATCTTGTGCCGTTTGCGTTTTTTGTGTGGTTATTTTTATTAAAATTAAGTTATTTTCAAACATTTTAAGTTAGCTTCATATAAACTGCTGTTTGTTTACCTTAACACTCAAAAAAATTTGACATATTTTGGCTGTCAAATAATCGATCTATTGCTGTAATAACTATAAAGCGGAATGTTTAATTTAAAGTAAAATACAGTGACTCTCATAATTGATCACACCTAACAATTTTTATATTAATTTATTATTGATATTTTTGATGTTGAAAATGAATTGTTTTTTTAATTTATTAAATAATTATTTAATAAACTGTCGAATTTAAAAAGGAAAAACTAAAAAATTTAATTTTATTTTGGTGTAATAAAATGTTAGCGTCTTATGAAATCGTGATCAATTATGAGAGTCACTGTATTTGGTCATTACATGAATACTTAAAAAAAAAAATAATAAAAAAAAAATAAAATTAGATTAGGATCGATCCGAAAGACCTTTGCCGCTCTAGTCCAATGCGTTACCACTACGCCACAAACAATATAGTAACTATTGTTTTATTTGCATTGTTAAATTGTTTTATTTTTTCAAAGCGTTCTACAGCCTCATAGCTAAATATATATATATTAATTTTGTAAATTTAATTTTGAACACTTGGGTGAATCGAAACTGTCTTTTTGACAAAGATTATCCAATCTTTTTAACCACATTTTTGTATGAGTTTTAAAAAAAAAAATTGTATATATTTGAATGTTTTTGTTATGTATGATTAAGAGAAATAAATAAATAAATATATTTATAGAGACTACTCACACCAAACGCGAACTGCGAGTTACGAATAAATTTTTTTTTTGAATGATAAAAAGCAAAAACACCGCCCGCTCTATAATTATTGTTACAACAACCTATACATTCATAATTAGGAAGATTGTAATAATTTAACTCATGATCATAAATCCAAATTTCCGACAGAAAAATAATAGATGGATATTCATCAAATGAACTCAAATTTACAACTAGTTTATCAAAATTTTCGCGCATGCTACGAATGTTTTGATGGACAACAGAGAAACTAAAGATGTTAGTTACAGAATTTTTACAATGATAAGTATTAGAATTTTCTAAAATTGAACTTGACTTTGAATTAAATGCTGGCTTTAAACAGTTAAAGCCGACCGAGGTACTAAAAAATGATTCGATGATTGCCGACGATAATTTAAAAATTCTTTGATAAATACATCAGGAGGCCACAATGATGAGTCCAACAGCAGTTTTAATTTGTTATCAGAAACTCCAATTTTAAATGATAAATAGTCCCGGTCATCATTACGTCTCATTCGAATCAAAATAGGTTTATCAATCTCAAATTTATTTTTCAAATACCGTACCATATCATCGTCACCAACATCCTTGCACAGACGTGAAAGAAAAATCCATTAACAGGTTTGACAGTGCGCAGAGTAGAATCTAGACCACCACTCCCAATAATAATATTGGGAGAATTGTTATTACATATTATTATCACTTACTGATTGAGCGACTCAGGCTTTGTTGTGGATGACGAACTCCTTGACCTATAGTAGTTCGTGACGACGGCATATGTTGTTTTAAACGTCTATTATCAGCATGGTTTTTGTTATCATTAGGTCCTTGTTTATCCATGAGTGCAGGTACCAGTTCATTTTGGGCAGAAACAGAAAACTTTTCAGCCCATGAAGTATATTATTTAGGGATTTATTGATTTTTTATTTTTTTTTTATTTCTGTAAAAATGATTTAATAAATGGCATCTATTAAAAAATTCGAAAACTCTTTAGATCGAAGCGTTTACACCATATTTTTAGTCTACGTATTTTAGTTCAGGTTACACATTTTGCTTACCTGGCTTAATTTGTTGGGTACGTAGCGTTTACACCAAGTGACCTGTGCAGTTTAGGGCAAATAATAGTGTATAATCCGGGGCTAAGTATGTCGGTGTAAACGATTTCACTGTTTATGTAAAATTCATAGCAAAACTAAAATATCTGTGTATGTAATAGAATTTACCGTACCTACATTGTGTTAGCTTTGCCTGCTGGTTTAGGAGGTTTATGTTAGAGTGAAAATAGCTTTATAACATCATGTCATCGTAAAAATAATCCATAGCTAATTAGCTGTTATTATATCGATATTTTAAAAATAAACATTTACCTATGCTATATATTTCCCATGTTCTTCGCCCTTCTAAAGGATATTAAATGATTAATTATTTAATGATAAAAAAATATAATTTAATAAATAAATTAACATGCTGCCTGGTTTTACGAGTACATGTATTTACGTCTTACAGTAATACAAGAAACCCTCGCTGAAGGGGCATAATATTCTCACAAATATTTTACAAAATCATTCAATTTTCTAAGTTGTAGGGGAATTTCTAAATTTGATTAACTGCGTTGTCCCGAAATCGCATTTTAGAAGTACCACGTTTTATGGGGGTTACCTGTAATTCCAAAACATTTGTTTTTGATTGTGTCTGAAGTAACTTTACACGTTTTAATTTATAACATTCGAACTTTCCATCTGATTATTATTTTTTATAGAACTCATAAAAATGTTAATGAAAATAAATGAATGAATGAAATGGATTAGTACGCCGAATCCGCACATTAAATGTACACACGATACTGTTCTAAACCAGTGAATAAGAGTTGAGCATTATCTCATTTTAGTTAACACTGCTTTGAGCATATCAATTATTTTGTTATATAATCCAAGTGTCGATGCTGATTTATAACAAATATGTATTATTCACACCAATATTCTTAAATGCATTTTATTTAGGCTAGTCAGCGTGTAAGTCCACTAAAATCGTGCAGCACATAAATAAACTTACATTTCTAAAATCAAAAAATAAAACATATATTTTTGAATCTGGGCTTACCAATTTCGGATACAGTTTTGAATAGTCGAATTAGACAGTTTTATACGTTTTTTTCCACATTTTTATGCATTCCAATTAAGACGAATGCATTACGAATCAATTATTTAAATTTGTTTTTAATTTTAGAAAGTTGAAACCTAATTAGAAATGGAATTTTGAAAAATGATTTAAATCGCTACATAGCAGTTACTCAAACGTTTTTAGAGTTCTAGAAGCTTGACACATAAATCATTTGCATATTGAATAGACGATACAACGTTTAGTTTAAAATAGGGTGCCTAAATTTTACGAAAAGAATGTGAGGTAATTTCGACAGTTTATGATTTATTAAGTTCAAGGTCGTAATTATGTACATATATTGCTCATGCACTGTAAGAATTGATTTTATATTTCTAATTAAATGGAAATTGATCGATTTGATTGTTTTTCCGTGTGAAAAATCATTTATGTGTTGGAAACCCTATTTATGTATTCTTGTCACATATAACGTCCAATTTATTTATAAACGTGACAGCATACATCATATTATTTACATATTCGAGAAAGTGTAGTATTTTTAGCTTTTATCAAAATCAAAGTTTAATTCTAATACATAAATTATATTGCTTATGCCATAGACTTAGAACGGTGGTCCTAAAGAGCTATATAACCTTTTGAACGTCTGCTGTCTCGTTGCGCAGTATAGCTAAATACCAAACACGTATAGATTGATTTTGAGATTAATACATAAAGTAAGATATAATATGTACATATGTATGTACATTGAAGAGGCTTATTGTTTCGTGGATAAGTCCATACTGGTTTGTGTCCACACGTAAGTATTCTTTTAAACAAGAACACATTTTAGTCCTTTTAAAATTACGTTTTTTCAACAAAATAATTGATTGTTAAATTAATCCATAATTCATGGAAATAAAGAAAATAGAACCACGATATAAAGAAAATAAATTTTAATTCAATTTCAGTTGGATGACATTGAATTTTCCACGTCTTTTGTTTATTGTTGCTGAACACCATTTAACTGGAAAATATTCTTAGCACAATCTTACTAAAATTTATGATTGTGTGTGACTCATCAAAAATTGTGTGTCTTTTATTTGTTGTAATAAAATGATGCTACCGATCGATATATGTATGTAAGCATAGACCGGTAAATTTACAATTCATAAGAACGTAACAAATAATTAACTTATTTATATGCGCGATGTGAAATACGTAGTGTGGATAGTGGGTACTGGGTTGGTTTCACGCTTGTGAAAAATTATCTGCATTGATTGATTGATTTATAATATATGTACAACCAAGCCTAAGGAAGGTTTCCTGGAATAAGCCGGATCCATCGTCTTTAACTATACTGACGGCGATCATATTCCAGTATTTTCCAGTCCTACTAGTTTTGGTGCTTGTACGAGTTTTGCTGAAGTGGTAAAAAGTCCTGCCATTATGCCTGTTACAGTATCGACTACACTTACTTCTCACAGTAGTGTTCCGGATCAAACAAGCAAATATATGAATGCTAGTGAAGTTAAAGTTAAAATTCGACAGCGCACAATCTCTAAACCTATTTGTGGTACTAAGGATATTCCGGTTAATTTTGGTATACAAACGGTTGCTCCGATGTGTTGGATACATCTTTCAAGATTTGTTCCAAATACTCCTGAGGACGACATCCTGGCTATGGCAAAATCCTGTTTAGATACAGATAACTGTAAAATTGCTAAACTAGTCCCGAAGAATTATAATCTGAATGATTTGGAATACGTGTGCTTTAAACTGGGGTTTAAGGAAGAATTGCGTGCTAAGACATTGGATGCTGCTACTTGGCCAATTGGTATTTTGGTTCGAAAATTTGACAATACAAATTTTCGGACATCTCTAACTTCACGTGTGAAATTTCGGATACCAGCTGTAATCGACACTCCACTTTTTTAGATGACAGCATGTTTTTACATGATTCTAATATTTATGCAGGCTCAATCGATGAAGCCAATCAAGCTGTTCCAGGTGATAATTTGCAGGTACATAATAATTCTTGCTTAAAGTATGGTCATTTGAATGTGCGCAGCTTGGGAAAACATTTTGATGACATAACTATTATTTTACAAACAGATCAATTTGATATTCTTGCCTTGACTGAGACTTAAACTGCTACGATCTGATCGAATAAATAATCATTGGGGTGGGGTTGGTCTTTATTTTCGGGCCACTTTAAAGGTTAAAAAAATATTCTTTGGTTCTTTGGGTAAAGTAGAATATCTAGCATCTGAACTTACCGGGAGTTTTGGTAAAATTTTAATTTTGGTTATTTACAACCCACCTCCTGCTTGTAGTAATGATATTAACAGTTTACAAACAATTTTTGCTGAATACCTAATAAGCTATGAAAAGATTTTCTGCTGTGGTGATTTTAACTTCAATATGATGGTTCAATATAATCTAAATAATAAACGGTCAGAAGTCGTAACTTCTCTTAATTCCGATTTAAGTACAATATTTGAGAGGGGTAACAACAACTTAGTACAATTTAACGAAAAAAAGACACAAATATGCACATTCTCACGTAAAAAAAGTCGCAACGACTACCCATTTGTGGTAAAAAACCATATCCTTGTGGGTTGCGACTCAATTCGACTGCTTGGTGTTCAAATAAGTAACAAACTCAAATGGAATGAACACATTGTTGCATTGGCTAAATCAGCTTAAAAAAAACTCGGGTTCTTGAATCGATGCAGAAGGTTTTTCAAATCGCATCAAGTTCTCCAGATATATAAAACCTTCATCCGACCATGTATAGAGTATTGCTGTCAAGTTTGGGGAGGTGCGTCTGGTACCACCCTCCACTTATTGGACAGGGTTCAACGCCGCGCTTTTAGAATAATACGGAATCCCAGACTTACTCAAGAACTAGACAGCTTACAGCATCGCAGAGATGTTGCAGAACTCTGCGTCTTCTACAGATGCTTACATGGTAAATGTTCTGCAGAACTATCGGAGAAAATACCATTCGTTACAATAGCAAGAGTAACAAGAGGAACAACCAATGCACATAGGTTTACGGTGAAGCTCCCGAAACCTCGAACTGAAGAAATCAAGCGCGAATTTATATACCGAACATCAAAAAAGTGGAATTCGCTAATACATTTCAAATTTCCGAAAGAATATAAAATGAATAAATTTAAGGTAGCTATTAATCTTTACTTGCAGGATCGCGCATAGGACCGTTAATAAGTCCGCTCTGCACTCAATTAAAATACTGATAAAAAAAAAAAACAAAAAAATAATCAATTAGAAGCTTGTTTGAATTTGGATAATTTATGTTATTTGCCTTATAGACCCACTAGGATCAACATTCTTTTGGATCTGATAATTTTGTACGTGCCTGATAGACATAATATTATTTCGTTTGGCCAGGCAGCTGTTCCTGCTATTTCTGATCATGATTTGATTTTTGCATCTTATAAGTTTTCTCGTATAACTACTAGGGATCAAATTTCTTATACTGTTGTTTCTGATTATAAAGCTATCAATCACGAGAATTTTATAAATAATTTCTTTTCGTTAGATTGGTCTAATATGTACAACTATTCCGAAGTGAATTACATCCTTGATATATTTAATTCAAATTTCTTACATTTAGATTTAGCTTGCGTACCCCGGAAACATTAATAAATGCCCTACTGCACCGTGGTTGAATTCATTCATCAATTTAATGAAATATACGGATTTGGCTCATACAGAATATAAATCGTCTGGGTTGGATGCTGATTAGGTAGCTTTTAAATTTTTTAAAAATAAAACTGTTCAATCAAGCCAAACATAAATTTTATTTTGAGAATGCTCATAATTCTAAGATAACGTGGAATAATTTAAAAAACTAGGTATTTCAAGCGCTACAGGTGATGCAGCCATTGAATTTTCTGGCGGAACAAATCTTATCTGGGATTTGTAATATTTGTGATTCTACTGGGGTTTTGCCTGTACCTGATATTGATTTCTGTAGTTCTGATAATGATGCCTTTGCATTTGATTGCGTTGATGAACATACAGTGTTGAATGCGATTCGTGCAATTAAATCAGATTCGAAAGCTTATGATATGGTAGACTTTAAGATACTAAAATTATTTATTGACCTGTTCCTTGCCTCTTATAACATTCATCATAAATCAATGTTTGACAAAGTCTGTGTTCCCTGATTTATGGAAGATAGCTTCTATCACACCACTACCTAAAAAGGATGTTATTTCTGGTATTGGTGATATACGTCCAATTAGTATTTTGCCTGCTCTATCTAAGGTCTTGGAAAAAGTTATGCAATTGCAGATCCAGGCGCACCTTAATAAATTTGATTTTCTTTGTAAATATCAATCCGGATACAAATCCGGCTGTAGCACTACTACAGCCCTTGTACATATAGTTGATGATCTGTCGTCTACCTTAGACAGTAAAAATTCTATGGCTATTTTAGTGCTCTTGGATTTTTCTAAGGCATTTGATTGTGTTAATCATATCCAGTTGTTACAGAAGCTATATTTGTATTATTATTTTTCCAATTCTGCTATTATGTTAATACATTCATATTTATGTAATCGTAAGCAGTTTGTGAGGTGTGGTGATGATCATTCTTGTATTGGGGGGATATTTGCTGGAGTGCCTCAGGGATCCATATTGAGTCCTTTGCTATTTTCTATATATGAATGATCTAACATGGCGAATTCTAAATTGTCGGTTTCGTCTGTATGCTGACGATTTTCAACTCTATATTGGTGGTAAATTATCAGAATTGAATGACATTGTCTTGTGACTTAATTCTGACCTTTGAAATATTTCTTTGTGGGCCAAAAATAACTCACTTTCAATTAATCCAGGTAAAAGTAAAGCATTGTTTCTTTCTAGAAATACTTCTCTTAATAAGAAGAGGAGAAATTGTTAAGAGTTTGCAATTCAGTTTCGATCTGCGAGCATGTGAAAAATAAATCATCTTTCAGTACATCTCATCAGGCTATAGCGACTGAACTGCTAATTTATTACACTGATTTTTTCCTATATATAGGAATCAACCGTGCACTTGTAGTATTAGCGAATTTTTACATTCCCCTTTCTAAACTTATAACAATTTCAATGTTATTGTATTTAACGCATACATGCGGTTACTATGTTCAAACTTTTAAATTATTTTGGTATATTCCAAATTGATAAATATTTATAAGAAGAGGAGAAATTGTTAATGGGAATGTAAAAATTCGCTAATACTACAAGTGCACGGTTGATTCCTATATATAGGAAAAAATCAGTGTAATAAATTAGCAGTTCAGTCGCTATAGCCTGATGAGATGTACTGAAAGATGATTTATTTTTCATATGCTCGCAGATCGAAACTGAATTGCAAACTCTTAACAATTTCTCCTCTTCTTATAAATATTTATCAATTTGGAATATACCAAAATAATTTAAAAGTTTGAACTTCTCTTAATATATTATACCTGTGCTTTATTTGGACAGTGACATCATCTCATTTGTTCCAACATTAAACAATTTAGGGCTCATATTGAACTCAAATCTTACTTGGAACGACCATGTGCGCTCCTTGTCTTGTGCCAGCGTGTTAATTATAGCTTGTACACGCTTAGGTTGATAAAAAAGTTTTGCCCTGTTAACTTAAGAATTTATTTAATTAAAAGTTTGGTTGTACCCATCTTCAGCTATTGTGATGTAATTTATAATAAATGTGATAGTTCCTCAAGACGTATACTTGAGATTATATTTAATAATTGTACTCGATATATTTATGATCTTAGAAAGTTTGATCATGTCTCTGAGTATAAAAACATAATTCTTGGATGCGAATTGTTTCAATTTTACTGCTATAGGACTGCCGTTTTATTTTTCGTATAATCAATTCGGATATGCCATTGTATTTGTATGAGAAATTAAATTTTTCCCAGTCACTGCGCACAAAAAATATTAACTTGCCTGCTAACAGAACTAATGTTAGGAATAATTCAGCATTGATAAATGCAATTATCACCTGGAACAGCTTGCCTTTGGAGCTAAAAGACATCAGCTCCCTAGGCTTATTTAAAAAGGGTCTGTTTAAATTGATAACTGAACATCGATAATGTAAATAGTTTGTATAAAGTCTTATTTCTATTATATAATGTTAATTTTTGCTTTGTTCTCTTATTGTAAATTTGTAAATATGATTGTATTCAAAAGTTTCGGCTTTCTTAACATTTACTACTATTACTATTACTATCCATTGTACACCCCTTACTTATAACAAAACCGAATGAAAGGAAATGTATGTTAATATTAAAGAATCGACCCGATCCCAGATGCCTAATCAATACAACACAATTTACAAACTACATTTTCATCAGCTGCTTGTTGTTTCAGGAATGCTGAGTCAGGTTTCCCAATTATAGAGTAGTATCGAATACTCTTGGAAAACCTTCATTCTAATATTCGAATGAGTTAAAAGTTTTCACACCACAAATTACTAAGTTACTTCTAGTTAATTAGGGTTAGGAGGACTTAAAATTAAAAGATTACCACTGGTGGGGTCTTTTAATTTTGCTTGAGAAATAAACTGGATATATTTGCAGTTGATTTATTAAGTATATTTCTGTGGTTTATATACAATTTTTAAACTAGTAAAATACTAGCACTAATATGCTGTAACGGATAATGTTATTGTAATTAAAATCATTTGAATACAGATATTGTTGTTATACTCAACAGGAAGTAATATTGTATGCATAAAAAAGAGTAAATTTGTGGCACATGTTCTTGAATTGTTAACTAAGCAAAATGTTATAATATTTAATGTATACATTTAAAGAAAATTGTTGTTAAAACAAAATGTAATTCCAAGTTCAATCATAAGGAACAACTCTATAATTGAGAAACCTGACTCAATTAAAGAATTCAAAATCGAAAGTAATCAGTTTTTAATAAATAAATTAAACTCCAAAATTATTTCAATTTAAATTTCTGAAACAAATTATAAATTAACATCTCGGTACAACAAAACAATTTACCAGGTGTATGCATAAGTTTTTCCCGGTTTTTTGGTAAAATAAAACATGTAATTTTCAAGGGAAATTAATTTTTTTTTTCAAAATATTGGCCATCGCCTTCTACATATTTCACCCATCTTTCAGGAAATTTATGAATACCATGCAAGAAAAACTGCTTGTCTTTTGTGACAAACCATTCGTCGAGCCATTTTCCAACTTCCTCGAAATTGCTGAAGTGCTGCTCTGCGAACGCGTGTCCCATTGATGCGAAGAGGTGATCAGATGGCGCCAGGTCTGGGGAGTACGGCGAGTGCGGTAGGATGTCCCATCTAAGCGATTTAACGTTTATTTAAATCGTGTGGGACCCATTTACCGAGTTTATTGATCTTCCCCATTGCTTCCCAATCGCTTTCAACACTCCCGTCGTTGAACATTCACTCCATCGACAAAGCCAAAATATCTTTTGATGGGTTTTGTTGATCAGCTTCTTTTATTATGCGGTATTCCAAAATTTTTATTTTATTTTGCATTGTTGGGCTTATACGGGAATAAGTATTTGAGAATGGAATAAATGTTGAAATTTGGGGCGGCTGTTTATAAATGATTGGCTATTGATCTATTTGGAGTTCTGGAACTGGTGGTGATATAATTATTGGTAGGAAGCATCTTAGAGGTGGCTCTTTGGGAAGGGTTCGTTTTTGCTGATTTATTGGAAAGTAGGATGGGATAGATGTGGGGGTTTGGGAAGTGCCATATGAATGCTCTTCAGGAGCTAAATGTTGGAAGCTTATCATTTTTTGTGATATCAATAGGATAGGGTACAGGAGAATTTGATGATTAAGTTGAAACCGAACTTTCACGGCTTCGATATTCATTAATGTCCTCTTGGCGAAATCGGCGTAAAATGTTATTTTTGCTGCAAAATGGTTTTTTTCTCCAAAATTGATGAACTGACCAATTCCAAAATTTTTGATTTGAGCTCTTGAAAAGTTTTCTCTAGTTGAATTTTCGTAAGCTTATTACCGAGGTATCGACAAAACTCTTCTTCTTTTGCTAAAGGTTGTTTTCGTACTTGTTGCGATACATTTTTCGACTATTGAAACATTTTAATGGCCTCGATTCTCAGCTCATCTTGCAATTTTGTCTTTCTTTTTTGGAAATAGAAATAAAAATCATTAATATTTAACATACATTAAAAGTTTTATAACGGTTAAACTAACAGAGCATTCACAATGAAAAAACTTTATTTTTTACTTACAGGTTATGCTGGAAATTCATACATTTTTCAGTTTCCGACAACCGAAGCGGAGAGCCTAAAAATCGCTGTTGATTACAACGGGAAATGGCAATTTCCACATTGTTTAGGTGGTGTAGATTTGGAAGCATATAGCATTTCGACCATCAAAAAAAGAAACGCCCCTTTCCTATAATTATAAAGGGTTTCGGAGTATTGTATTACTTGGCCTTGCGAATGCCCATAGAATATTTATTTTCATTGACGTTGGGTGTAATGGCAGGATCAGCGATGGTGGTGCCTTACAAAGGTCAACATTTAATTACATCCTGCAACAGCAAGAGAAATATTTGCCGCCAAAAGCGTTTATTGCAGATTCCTGATTATTAAAAAGAAACTTTATTACCTTATCTATTTATTGCAGATAATGACGTCCCGTTATTCGAAAACCTGATCACACCTAATTCTTTTACGACAATAGATGAAAGCAAGAAAATATTTAACCGCAGATTAAGTCGAGCTCGGCAAACAATTGAACGTGCTTTCGGGCTACTTAGTAATAGGTTTCAAATTTTTCAGAAACTTTCAATCTTCTTCAGGATAAGGTTAAAATAATTGAAAATTGTTGTTACGTACTGCACAATTTTTTAGGAGTCGATGGTATAGTGAAGAAAGTAATTTTGGCAGATGGGCATTCAAACCCAATAAATTCAAGAACTGGCGAAATTGTCAGAACAAATTTAAAAGAATATTTTAACAAAGAGGGAGCAATATAATGAATTGCAAAAAAATTGGGAATAAAATAATTGAAATATAAAAATGTTGTTGTATACAACTTACTTTAGGTATTTGATTTTCGCTTCATCATTTCTATCTTTACACACTCTAATCTGAAAATAAAAACAAAAAGCCACAAAAATTTTAGAAAACCTTATGGTAAACTTACATTTCTATATTTGATGTGCTCGGTTCCGAGTCATTTCTATGAAGCAAAACCTACACTTCAATATAACACCGTAATTTAGGTATATAAACCTCATCAATACTTGCTCCGCTTGCTTTTGAACGAACCACTTTTGCTTTCTCTCTTGATATCTGGCTCTGGAGCGTCGGAATTTTAGTTTATATGCTTTGAGTTCTCACATTATCTTTTAATTTTTTTAAATCATTTAATATTACATTTAGCTTTTCACTGCGCTTCGATTTATTTGTGAAATGCTTGTCCAAAGGATGGTAAAGACACGGACTATTTCGGAGCGCCTGTATTAACACTACAGTTCGTTGCCTGCTCCAAAGATCAGACGGTTTCTCTTTTAATACATTTTCTGATGCAGATGTATACGCACTCACTTTCGGACAACATTTTCTTTAAATTAAAACTATTCAATTTGAAAACAGAACACTTATTGGCTTTATGTTATACAAAAAAATTAATAATTTGATGGAGGAAAAAAAAGATGGTGAAAATTCAAAAATTCGTGATCACCAGCTACTTACCAAATTTTTATCGCTGCATCCACCCTAAACAAGTACAAATCCCTCTCTCCTTTACAATATCATACCGGTTTCACACCGTAGGTAGTATAATAGCAAAATAGTATAATACTATTTTACTATCTACCATAGTCGATTTCACACCGTATAAAATATTAATAAAAAAACGAAAATTAAAAACAAATAATGACTAAAGTATAATTACGCAATATACAAAAATGTTCCTAGACTAATTTATTAAAAATGCACTGTCATAAATTTTCCTTTTACAATAAAAAAAAAAAAATATAATAGCTATTAAAATTTGATAGCTATCAAATCGAAATATTATATTTTATTTTTGCTATTATACTATCAAAACATCAGTTTCACACCGGATAGCAAAATAGTATTATACTATTTTGCTATTATACTATCTACGGTGTGAAATCGGTATAAATCTCTCAACAATAAAAATATAATACTCGTGCCTAAAACACGTTTCTCAAGTCATGTAGTACCTAAACCCAAATCGAAAACAAATTATTTAATTACATATTTGGTTTTACTCCCTCAACGGTCATATTTGAAATGAATAGAGAATACAAAAAAAAAAAATCGGACCCAACAAATTTATTTATTGCTTTTTCATTGAATTAGTGCTAGTGTTCAGTCGGGTAAAAGTGATAAACATTTTCATGATATTTTTAATCACGTTTGCCATGAAACGCACTCATTTATTACAAAAAAAACCAAGATTTTTTTTGGTTTTTGTGTAGCTGTCAAAATAAATATAAATTTCAAAGCAAAACATTTCGATTGTGATAAAATTGGGATCCGCTCGAAGCGCGATATTTCAAAACGCGATATGGTACAAATCGCGATATTTCAAAATGTGATATGGTACAAAACGCGATATGGTACAAAACGCGATATGTAAGCAAATTCAATTTTAAAATTATTTTTCATAACATTTTGGAATGTGGACATGTCAAAAGTGATTAGACTATTTTTGGTAAACTAAAAATGGTTGAAGTTTCTTAAAATATATTTGAATTAAAATTTTTGATGTTATTTTCTTAACGAAATTCAAATTATAGATATTATAGATTTATCTAACAATTTTGCTTAAACAATAGAAAGTGTTTTAAGAATAATTCACCATTTTCGCTAGATGTGTTTTATTTTTATATGTGGGGCATGGTAGGTATATTTTTGTTCGTACCGTGAATATTATACCTGAAACTAGCAGGCTGTAAAGTGAAACAGAAACCCCAAATTTCAAGTTAAAAATAAACTTAATTCATAAAATGGAGTAAAAAATGATATTAGAAAAATTCTGGAGGCGTAATTTTTTTTAATTCTCATTTTGTTGGTTGATTTTCCTTTAAACCTATCTTAAATTTACTTAAATTTTCCTTCATCTATTGGAATTTTTCTTCAGTTATCAGAAATTTCTTTCCATTTTCACCGCACATAACGAATTTCTTCAGAATCGGTTAAGAAATAAACGCAAATTTCATCCCAATCGGCCAAATTCCAGAAATTTGTCAAAAAAAATTAAAAAAATTATTGTGTTTTGAAATACAGTAAAAACTGCGAAAGCCGGAATCTGAAGGGACCGATCCAATTTTCCACCATTGGCAAGTTTCCGCGTCTCATAGTTAATTAGGCATTTTCGAATCGATTGGTTTGGATGAAATATAGCAAACAAAAGCCAAAAAATATTTACTATTAAATAAACATTTTATTTAAATTCATTAAAATCATAAAACAATCACAGATTCGTTCATAATTAAGTAATAATTAAAGTTATTCAACTAAAATGAAACAAAAAAATACATATGGTATATTAATTCAGGTATCTACAGAGAGACAAATCTTTCTTTCTTCATCCAATCACAATATGTATTGTTTATTATATTTGGTCTCGCACTGCTGACATAAAATATGATTGAAGTGTCGATTGAACCAAATTTGGTTCCGCCTTCATTAATTTAAGAAAATAAACTTTCAATTCACAAATTTGATCGAACATCAACGAATCACCTTTGTGTTTTGCAAATGCCTCCAAATTTTTAATACTCTTCATCATTTCTGCTTTATTTGGTACATTTTCAATATCATCGTCGTCGTCGTCATCATCACCACCATCGCTATTCAAATTATTTTCAGGATCTCCGGAGGTATGTTGTTGCACTAGTTCAACTATATCGATATTATTGGATTCAGTAACGGTTTCAACATCCATATTGATAAAATTTATTGCGCTATGCAAATGGTCGTTGTAAATAGCACCTATAAGATTTTGAATCTCAACAACCCCATGTTCTGATTCATCGTTGGCTTCTTCATTTACATCGTCTGCGGGAAAGCCACAATGTTTAAAACATTTTTGAATAGTGGTAGCTTTTAAACACTTAATTGCGGAATCCAAAAAAACTATTGCATCTAGAATAGATATTTTTTTGGTTAAAGTTGAGCCTGTATTCCCTTCTTCAATTTTACTAAGCAAATCTTTTAACAAAAGTTTTCTGTAGTTAACCTTCACTGCTTGAATTATGCCATTATCGAGTGGCTGAAGCACAGACGTCGTGTTTGGTGGTAGGTAAACCAATTTTATGTTAAAGAACGTTAAGTGTGGATGACAGGCAGCATTGTCCACAAATAATAAAATGTTCCTTCGTTGGCTTCTCATTTTGGCATTCAGCTGGGTTAAAATGGTTTGAAAAATTTCCGAAGACATCCATGCCGTTGGATTGTTGAAGTAAGAGACAGGAAGAGATGATTTTTTTAAATTTTTGAAGCACCGTGGATTAAGGCTTTTACCTATTACAGCAGACTTTTCGACCGTTCCATCTGCGAATACGATTAAAAGTAATGTTAATCGTTCCTTTGCTAACTTGTCGTGTGGGCATTTCTGCCCTTTTAAGTGCAATGTTCTATTAGGCCAAGCTTTATAAAATAGAGCTGTTTCATCAGCATTGGCAATATCTTTAATACTGTAATTTTCGATAATTCGAACTAATTTTCCTTTCCACCCCTCAACCGTATGGCCATTTACTTCGTTCGATTCCCCACATGCAATGTTAAATGTTATGTTGTATCTTGACCGAAAACTTGCTAACCACCCATTCGATGCCCTAAACTCATCAACTTTTAATTCTCTTCCGATTTTCAAAGCAGCTTCTTGCAAAATTGGCCCAGAAATTGGAATATTTTTTGCCCGCGCTTTGCAAAACCATTCGAATGTTAACATGTTTAATGTTTCGTACGTACATGATCTTGATTTTTTACCGTCTTTCTCACTTTCCGTCGAACATAGAAATTTTTTTTTATTTCATCTTTATTTTTTAATATGTTATAAATTTGCGTTTTGCCGTATTTAAATTTATCTGTTACATACGTGAATGTTTTCTTTTCGGTATCTATGAGCCGAATCACATCGAATTTTTCTTTTAATGATAGGCAGTGCGGTCGTTTACTCATTTTTCTACAAAAAATATAAAAATTAATTCGCAAACTCAATCAATTTAAAAGTTACATACCTGTCTTATTCAACACAAATTTTAATTTACAAATCTATACTGCAGACTAAACTCATAACCTCAAACTTTGACAATTAAAATCCAACAAACAAATTTGGAAAAATCTAGCCCTATACACCGTCAGCTTAATTTTTTGTGACATTTTCCGTGTTTGAAAATAAAAAATGAAACTATGTAAATAAATAAATGTTACATTCCGGCTTTAACAAATAAAACTTCATTAAATTTACATTGAAACTTACAAAACAACAATTTCCTTCCGCGTCCCACAGTTTTCCGCGTAAAGAGGTTGAAAATATATTAAAAATGGAACTTAAATTTTTTTTTTCCGTGTATGATGGGATTCCGGCTTTCGTAATTTCCGCTATTTGCAGTTTTTACTGTATACCGTTTTGAAATATCGCGTTTTGTACCATATCGCGTTTTGTACCGTATCACGTTTTGAAATATCGTGTTTTAAAATATCGCGTTTCAAATGAGACCCGATAAAATTATTTCTGAGTGATTTATTGATGAAAATATAATTTCTCGTAATATCGGTGTTGTTAACAATTGGAGCCGTAGTTTCATAAGTACCAATTAGAAAATTTCTGGGGCTATTACCTTGTGATAAATTGGTTTCCACCATCGTTGTGGTCGATAATACCACTAATATGTTGTTAATGTTTCCAAACTTTACTCTGTCTATGGCTTACTATCACGTTGACGTGTATAGGTAAATATAATTAATTATTTATATTCTTATTACATATATATTTTTATTGAAAAAGAAATTACATTCACAAGAAAGTCGCATTTTAATTAGTTAAATCTATGTTTTTACCAGATGCGTTATCTCACCTCAGTCCAAAAACTTGGCGAATAATTTGGTGTTGATCTACGTTTGCTTTTATTACTCCTCCCTGTTATATAATTTTTTTGGAACCATTCTCCTATCGCGCGAGCATCAGGATTAAATTGATTTTGTAATTCTTTAAAATAAATTAAAATTTCTGCGGCTGGGACAAACGCCAAACTTTTTAGCATCCTAATATAGAGACTAAAATTTTCGTCGTTACCGTACTTTGCCGCGCAACCTTGTGCCTGTACTTTCCGCCAAATAATTTGCCCGAAATGGAACAAACATCCTTTATAAATAGCTTTCGGGAAGAATAATTTCAATGTCGCAATAGTTGCTTTTTCAAAATCAAAAATGACGCCTTTTGGATTTAAATTTATATGCCATTCAGCAGCCCATTTGCACACTTGGTTGGAGAGTTCGTAATAAGCTGCCTCGCTTTTATAACTCATGATGTCAAAGGCTAATGGTACGTCTCATGTCCAATTCTGCCATGTATGGAAAAAAGTTGATGCATATACATGTTGGAACGACCTCAAAGGTACCATCCATGAGCCAACTGTCAGCCTAGTAATTTTAAGCTGGATTGTGTTGCTAGTAGAATAATTTTTTGGCCTTCGAAACTTTTTTCCGAAAGCAGAAATTTTTCTTCTTCCAGATATGTATTTAATATTCTCCGGAATATTAATGTCTAAAAGGTTGTCGGGCTCTCTAATTTCACTACGCCTTACCCGAGTAATTTTTTGTTGTTGTTTCGAGTAATTTTTTGCTATTCTCGCTATTGCATTCAACAACGTTGTTGCGAATAATCTGGGAGGGCAGCATAGTTGAATTTTTTGCTGAAAATTTCAAGTTGGCATTGGCTAAAAACACAGCTTTATCATGTGCTACGGGATCGTGACATTGATTTGATGGACTTTTTGTTATTGTATATGATCTATCCTCAGTTGCAACTGTTACAATTCTCCCTTTGCAGAGCAGCGGTTTCCTATCGGCACACGCTCACTGATTGGTTTTACCGCTTCTCTCGAGGTGATAGGCATAGCCATCGAGAATCAACTTATCCTTTCCTTTATTTGTTTTAAACTTTTAACAATATTTAATGCCATATTGTAACAAATTTATAGATGTACATTTTTATAAGACTTTTAAAATGTTTGACAACTCTTTAACAATTTTTAACTCTTTTAGTAAACTAAGAACCGATTTTTAGGACAAAGCTTATTAATTACTCAGTCCGGGTTCATGTGAAAGGCTTTACCAAAGTGAAATTAGAAATGGAAAATTTATTTTCTGTTTCTGATAAGGGGTACTCAGTTCAACAGCGAAAATCCTAAGCTTATATCATTGTATCAGAAATAGCGCACATAAATTTGACAAATGTTTTTTAATTTAATATTAAAAATTATATTTCTATAAACAGGCCTTTTTGAAACCAGGCTTTTTAGCATACCAGGATTTTGAAAACCGAGTTTTTGAAAATCTGGATTTTGAATAAACCAGGCTTTTGAAAACCAGGATTTAGTATGGCATCCATATAGAAAATAGTACATGGAAATAACTTGTGGCCATTTTGACCCCAGTACACAGAAATGTGTTTGGTTTATTTCAGACTATCGTAATTACCAAATTTACAAGTAATTTGGCCCCGCTTTTCAATATATTGCGAATATAAGATATTAGTTGGGCCGATCTTTTAGTGTATGGGCCATTTAAATAATAAGAAACGTATTTTTTTCATTTTAGAATCGACTGAAGTGAATTGGGTGTTCGATTGGTTCCAGTCACTTCAGATATATGTCAAAAAAATCATTTAACATTTGGTTTTTGTTAATTATAGTTTGAATAAAAATAAAAATTAAATGTATTAAAAATTGTTAAGAATATATAAAATCTATCTATAATTATGTCGAATTTTACAGACTTATTTATTTAATTCAAAACAAAATTTCAACAAAATAAAATAAATGTCAACAAAATGTAACAAAAAACACCTAACTAAATTAACTACTCGAGCAAAATACATATTCAGATAACTCAGTTAGATTCCCTATTTTTAACTGAAGTGAAGAGTTGTGAATCGAACACTCAATTCACTTCACTTGATTCAGAATTCAGTTAATTCAGCTAATAGCGTTGCCAGACTGCGGTTTAATAAATCCAATTTAGCTAAACTGGTTCTGGTCTCTATGAAACAAAACGCGATTAGCAAAAATTCGGATTGCCACACTACGGTTTAACTCGAAAAATTTACTAAATCCGATTTATTAAATTTTAAATCGCATTGTGACAATGCTATGACTCTGTTAATTCACGCCAAATGAAAGTGCCTTATAAGTATGTGCGATTTATGTGTCGATTCACTTCCCCGGATTCTATAATTGACCTGAATATTATTTATTAAAAATACATTATTTTTAAAAGCAGTACTATATAATGTCAAAATCAGTCATTACTGAAAAATGTACTCTTATTTAACCACAAATAGTAGGGCGTATGGAGATATGAAACCGTTTTTCCTGACCTCATTCTAAATAAAACAAGGTTTAAGTTGGGCAAGACAAAATTTATAACAGTAATTTACATTGGAATACAATTTTCTAATTCAAGTCGAAAATTACAATAATAACAATTAAATAATATTTTGTAATTTTTTTATTACTTTAATATTTTATTAGATTATAATCCGTGATTACAAAAACTTAAATTTTTGTTTAAATTTAAATTTTCTATTGTCTTTTTGGCCAAATATTGGTTATTTTACCAATATCTGTTGATGGAATTATTGAAAGGAATTCTCAAATTTCGAAATATTCAACACTAAAATTTTAAGGTACAAAATTTATGCAAAAATGAAGAATTCAATAAGAAACTTAAAATTTGATCCAAATTTTCAAACAAAAAATTTAACTACTTAGCGCTGGATATTTTTATACTGTCATGATTTGAGCGAGGTACCTAATATTAATGTTTGGTAACATAAATGACAAATGGTCTTTTACCGATTCTACATGTATCGTTAAAAAGTCACTTGAGACCACTTGGAATTAAAAATACTCGTATAGTACTTTGTATTTTACAAAGCCGTTCATTTAAAACGAGACAGACGTGTGGAGTTGAACGAAAATGGAAGCCAAATGTAAAAGCTCGATTAAGATTTGTACTGAAAATTAATTCAAGAAATGACAATAAGCATTCAAATTTATAGAAATTTCTTTTGCTCTTAAACAATAACATTTAGAATTCACTAAAGGTGAGAAAAGATTAAGTTTCAATTAATTTCTTTATACCGATAATATTCGCGTGTACAAGAAGAAAATAAATAAATTAAATATGAAACGTTTCGCTATTTAAAGAAAATTTATGCTATGCACCTATCAGTTTTAAGCTAGAACCGTCAATCAAATAATTAATCACTTAAATGAAAATTAATATTTGAGAAATTTAATTTACAGGCAAATGCTAAATGCCATTTCTGTAATTAAACAGAATTGAAGCTTTTTATTTATGGAAGCATGAAATGATTTATTAGTTAACGTCACAAACTATATGACCGCATTCAAAAAACATAACAAGGTTTCAAGTAAATTGGAAAACATAAAAATATATTTAGAAGGAAAATTATCCACCAACCCTTTTGTTACTCTTTTCGTTTCATAATAAAACACAAAAATTTTCATATTTCATATTGTACAAAAAAAAAACTTTTTACAGTAATTTTCCACGTTACGTCATTTTACTTAACACTTTTTTAAAATCAAATCAATACTAAAGTCACTTGAGGGGTTTTACGCTAAATACAAAGATGCAGCCAGGCGATTGGGAAACGTCCACATTGTGTCAATGCATGTTGGTAAATTGTTAAAAAAGTAAAATGTGTGGACCCAGAACAAATGATAAAACTATAGGATAAGATTTTCATCGACATTTTTTATTCGTCTGGTTGCCACAAATGATATAAAAATCATAAACAGTTGAATGTACTGGTACTATAGGCTTTCTCAAAATAGTAATTAATTCCACGCAAAATCAGAATTTTGTGTTAACTAGAAATAAAGAAAATTTTCTGATTTTCTTCTTTTCGTAATTCATACTTACATATAAACTTTAACTTCCTATTTACTCGTGTTTTTAAATATGTATGTGTCCTAATCAATGTTAATTTATATGTGTGTGTGTGTGTATACAGTCGTAAATATTCTCTTATTAAGCTATAAAATACATATAACAAATCTGATTATTCGTTCTTTTTTTTAAATATACTTAAAAGCGCGTTCATTCAACCCTTAAGAATTCGTAAAGACGGTGGCCGACTGAAAGGACAACAAAAACAAAAAAGAAAGTTATATAAGCGATAAAAAATGTATGGTAAGAAACGCGAATATTATTAAAAATGAATTTGATTGTGTTGCGATACAATCTTTGTGTGGTCTAGATTTTTATTTTAAGGTTCAACGGTATTAGAATATGACCAACAGTAGAAGTTATTTTTACATCTGATAACCAAAATAAATACACTGGAACAGCACGAGCTCCTTTTCGAATTGAGCAGAAAAATGTCTATATTATTGATTTATTCTAATCGATGAGATGGAAAGCGTCGAGGATTTTTAAAGGTTTTTAATTTATTGATAGTTTTTAAAATTAAATCGGCACCTATGTACATATGTAATTATCTACTCGTATACATATTTGTTTTCGAATACTTTTATCTATTGTTAAATAAAAAATTAAATTTGACATATTTCGATATAGATAATGAACAAGGTATTCAGCTTTGGCTTTAACCAAATTTAATTGAAAGATTTGCGTACAACCAAATTTCCCCCGGTGGCACAGTTGTTAGCATGCTTGCTTTAAGCTCCGGAGGTCCCGGGTTCGATTCCCGGCGGGTGATAAAAAAATCACGGCTGGTTAAGGTAAGGATCAATGAATTAATCACTCATTATCCGTTAAAAAAATGATTACGAAACTTCACAATGAAGCGGCCAAATCCCTCCATGGGATGTAGCGCCAGCAAAAAAAAAAAAAAAAAATTTCCACTTGGGGATGAATTGTCTAATTTGTAATCGATATTGACCAAAAAGAAAAAAATCCGCTTTGCCGTTTTTTATTCTATATTTACAGTTTTTATTAACATTACATATTAATAATCCAGGAGGCTGGTTGTTTAACTCAAAAACAAAACTGTTTTAGGCTAAAATTCTAAATTTAAGTAGATATTTGATTGTAGATAACAAAACACGTATATTACCACCCTCAAGAAAACGATTTTTTCGAAAGGGCTGTTTAAACAAATAAAATAAGGGCTGAAACTCATTAGGTGATCAGAACTCCAGTCTTCAAAATTAAGTCTTCTCCCAAATCAATCCCAAACTGAATCTCTTAAGTCAGTTTTCAGCTCAACCTCCAAAAACAATATTTGTGTAAAGTTTGGTTCAAATTGGTCAAGGCGTGTGAATTTGTTTACATATCTTGCACATATAAAGGTTCAGCGCGTGTCCGCCACACACTTCATCGTTTTAGGCATGACGAAACTTTCAGCTCTGACAGTAAATACTCAGGAAACATACCCCAACGTTTAAAGCGAAGGTTTGGCCAGAAAAGTTTCTTGGCAATTGAAATAGACGTTTACGCTGCCACAAAGAAATTTCAATAGTTGCATGATTTACAGCAACTTCATCAGACAACAATTTAAAAGCCATATTGACATATTCCTCATAACCTCATCCAACAATAATTTTTGTGTCACATTTCCTTGTATTAGTTGGAAACGTCAAAATTCATCATAATCGGTTAAAAATAGCTAATACCAGAATTTAATCTTAAAATCATTTAAGAATGCAGTTTCCAACCCATTTGTCGAATTACCTCCAAATCGGTTAAGAAATAGGAAAATTCCATTATTCTTAGCCTTATTCCAAAATTGTATCTAAAAATCACTTTAAAATCCCATTTCCAAGGCATATATCAAATTTCATAATAATAGGTTGGAGAAATAGGCAAGTTTCATCATACTTGCCATATTCCAGAACTTTAACCAATAATCATTTTAGAATCCCATTTTCAACGTAAATGCCAAATTTCATCATAACAGGTGTGTTTTATTTGTTTGTATTGTTCAAATGGTTCACGGCGACGTTTCTCCATACTGAATCACTGACTTAAGAATTATATCAGCCAATTCTGATAAATCAACACCTTCATGCTTACGACATAACAACAGAAAAAAAGACCATAGTAGTATATTTTTCCCTAAAGTTAGAATTTTTTCAACTAAAATATGAAATAAGCAGGCGGAGCTTATATCATTTAAAGTGATTTGGTTGGTAGAGAATTTGGAAATGAGTACTATGGTATTTTTTCCGATGTTATGTCCTAATGTGTTGATCTTCTTCCTGATTCTATATCTAACATTCGTTTTATATGTTCCTTTTTCGTCAGTTGCGGGGTTAGGTTATGTTTCAGGCCCATTTCTAGAAGTTTAGCCTCTTCATCGCTAAATTGTATCTTTGTGTTGTTATAATGCGCGGATCGAACTGGTGATTCGTTAATTTTATATTGGCCACACTGGGAGGAATTTTAAAAAAAGGTTCCACGAGCACATCCAAGATTCAAAAAGCCAACATCAGAAATTAAATCAAATTTTGCGTTACATGTCAAGAATGAAATCCATACGTTCACTGATTTCGGCAACAGTCTGTCGATATTACACAAAATTAATAAAAGCAGTGTGATGGATAGGCTAGAAGAGATCGAAATATACAAACACAGGAACAATAACGACCTGCTTAACGACAAAATAAAGGGGAACAACCTGTACGATTACATAATTAGTATATAATTGTCAGTACGTATGTAACATATATTGTATAAAACGTCTGGATTTGTAATGTATTTTAAATGTTAGGTAAATAGACGAAAAAGTAGTAGTCCAAATTTTTTATATACTTAATTAATGTCAGTTTTAAAAATAACCTGATGATGAGCGGATCTGCTCGAAACTACTTAGTTGCTTATGAAAATAAAAAATAAATTCACAAAAAATTAAAAACATTAAGTTTGTTAAATAAAATATTTAAAAATTGTGATAAAGCGAGTGTAAAATGTGAATCGCAAGATGTCATTGTATAATATGATATTTACATTGCTCTGTTTGGTACAAATCCAAAGTAAATACCATAAGTCAAAATCGCTTTCAATGTTTGCTTATGAAGTAGACCCTTGTTGTATGTATGTTGATAGAGATGTTAAATCTTATAGTTCTTCACTTTTCTTCTTGGAGTGCGCTATTTACCTTAGTTTAGCATCCAAAGTCATGGCGAGATACTTAATTGAATTCGTACTTATATGGTATTATTTCACGATTTACGGTAATCGAAATATGTTCGAGTCGGTTGTTTGTAACTTATATTGTAGATGTGAACTGATTTTGTTTCTATTGTTAGCTTAATTCGCCATCTTTTTACCCGTGAGCAATAGCTGATTGCAACTTCTTGTTGATTTCTCCAACAGCAGTTATCGGCAAAAGTCGCTACAGTGTTGCTTTCTAATGCAAGGGATCATTAGTGTACAGAATAATTATATTATTTTTATTCAAAAACATACTAAACTACAAAAGCTTCCTAAAGGAAAAACATAAATAACTCATTATAGATTTAAAATGGTTCGATTAGAAATGAATACATTTTGGTTTTCTATTTGAATGAAAATAATGTGTATTGTTGTTTTCTTTATACGCGTGTTTTGATTTTGATGTTTGTCGCATTTGGTTGTTTTCTATAATACCTATCGATGAGACAAAGATCTACGTCAAAACCAACACATATGTCTATATGAATAATATGTTTTATTCAAACTTTAAATTATTCTGGTATATTCCAGATTGATAAATATTTTACGAATAGGAGAAATTGTTAAAAGTTTTGCAATTCAATTTCGATCTGCGAGCATTGCGAAAAATAAATCATCTTTCAGTCATCTCATTAGGCTATAGCGACTGAACTGCTAAACTTATTACTCTGTTTTATTCCTATATACAAAATCAACCATGTACTTGTAGTATTAGCGAATTTTATATTTCCCCTTAACAACTTTTAACAATTTCAATTTTAGTGTATTTAACGCATACATGCGGTTTCTATATTCAAACATTAAATTATTCTGGTATATCCCATATTGATAAATATTTTACGCAGATCGGAACTGAATTGCAAAAATATGTTTTATGATATCTGTCATTTGAGAGAACAGCATAGCATGGCTTGTGTAAGACATTTGTGTTGGTTTTGTCTAGATCTTTATTTTATATTTTATATCATGTTATACGTATAATCAAAAGATATATTTTATTTAATTAAATTTTCATTAATAAAATTGTAAATCAGAACTATCAACTTTAAATTGGTCCCTTTGAAATAGGAAAATGTTCAACATAGAATCTTATGGCAATGATATAGGATGCTTATGAGTTGGTTTCGAAAACCGAACTGATGATTTGGGGCCAATATTTTCCTCTCAATTATCGGATTTTTTTTACAAATACTTCTCAAAGAGTTTAGACCTAACTTAATTTCTAGTGGTGGTTTTCCAGTTTGCAGTTCTTCTAAAATTCTACAGTAATAAGATTATAACCAGCACCAGTATTCTGAAAAAATTAAAAAAATCGTTACGGGGATATTCCTTAACATGAACGTTTCTTTTTGTCAAATTCCTATGTTGATGGTTTCATTGGATTAATAACAATGTATTATAGTAATAACAACATTGAAATCAACTAGAAAAACTAAAATAAATTATTTGGTAATAAGGCATTAAACATTATTCGTTTAGTTTTTCTCTTGTCTGTTTACTAAATCACTATTAATTTAATTATTAAATTCTTAATTTAACGGTAACCAAATAATATTCTTTTTAATAATACAATGGGATTTGTTGCTTCAAAAACACGAAAGAAAGTGTTTTCTGTATCGAATCATTACTGGTGATAAAAAGTGGACCTACCATGGTAATCCAAAATGCCAGAAAGCTTGGGTGAAACCAGGTGAACCAGAGCCATCGACGCCAAAACGAAATATACATAGTTCAAAGGTAATGTTGTATATATGGTGGGATCATGAAGGTTTGCTGTATTAAGAATTGCTGCAACCTTTAGAAACCGCTACTAGTGTCAAACTCACCGAGTCAAATGCAATTTAACAATAAGAAAAAAAAAACTGAAAGTAAAATTAAAAGTTAATGAACAGCAATAAAATTAAATTCCTCCAAGTCTGCTTGGTGTTATACAAATTGGACCAGCAAAGGGGCGCAGAGTGGTCGTTGTCGATTAATCTTTAGAGTGTTAAGGTACGTTTTCCTATAGGTTGTTTTTGTATAGGAAAGGATGATTCCAAATACCTACCAATTTGCATACTCACACATACAATAACTCATTCACAGCTACAAAATTATAAAAAAAATAATTGTATGAACAAAATTTTCATTTTTTTTTTTGAATTTAAAAGCCGTAGCAAAATTTCTTTTTTAAAATAAAAAAAAATAATAATTAATGAAGCTATCTTTCAGTTTTATACACAAATAATTGTGGTAAAAACGAAATTATTGTGAGTGTTACGGAACAAAGGAGACCATCAAGATTCGCCTGTAAAATGAAAATGAGAGAGAAAGGGACTTGTGAGTTTACAAGTTAAGCAACCTCGAGCCGAGTCAGTATTTTGGACGATGACCCATCTATTCTTAGGAGGGAATGGGTTACCTTCCATCGAGAATAATAGTTTGCGAAACAAACTCTCACCGCGTTCTACGGACGGAAAAAGTAAGGGGCATCTTCACGGCCTGATAAGGCAGACAAATAGGTGCTCAACCATGTGTAATTCTAGCCGATCTCATGTGTCCCCCCCCCCACTAGTCCCTTTATTGCTGGTGATGGTCATGCAATACAAGGGTATCGTGGTTTCCACACTTAAACTACTATCATGAATAATGCGATCAGCGTTCCACTTCCAAGTTCCCAAGCCGCTAGCGGTGGCCATGCGTGTATAGAGGCACCAGCAGTTTGGTTCGAGTCAAGGATTGAGCTCGTTTTCAAATTCTCAGATTTAATAAAAACTTCATCCCTATAAAGAAACTCGCTGCTGTTTCCACCACTTGGATGGCTTTCTGTTCAAGCTAGAGCAGCTTTTATGGCATTCCAGTAAACCCGATCGAAATGAATTTAAGGTTCATCAGGTTGAAGATATGCTATTGTTGTTGTCACAGTCTCAGATTGACCTCAATTTCGAATGGGCGTATCTAATTCAATCAGAGTTTTCACTGGTCGAGATTGAGATCAATTCAAAGAGCTGGCTGGCAAATGCAATTTAATTGACAACGATCTCAAAGACATTACGAATGAAAGAATTGTTTTTGAATGAAAGATTTTTTAATGTTTCATCCGAAAATGTAAAAAAAGGTAGAAATTGTTTTTCGACTGATTAATTTGTCTTTTATTATGAATTAAAAAACTCCTGCCCATGCGAAGGTTACTCACAGAATTCTATTTAATAAACTCTTATCTCAGTTTAGATTTTCGCTGCCAAATTGATTTGTATTCATCTATCTTTCTAATCATTCTCAGGCAGTTTTTTCGACAATTCTTTGTCTGATTTCCTTGCCATTGTTCATTTCACATTTTCGCTGATCACCCGCAAATTTATAGAAATAGTCATTTAGAGTCCTGAGGCGGTATATCATGAAACCCTATACCGGTAAAATTTTGACGGAAATCACCCGTTTTTTCATAAAAACGGTTTCATGAACTCTGCTTTCGTGGTAAATTTCCGTCAAAAATCGTTCGGTAGGTATTAGTTGACGTTTAACGAAAATGTATATCATTAAAAAATCATTCATTAATTTTTAGTACTACATATTTATTAGAATAATTTAACACTTTTAAAATATTGACGAACGTCACTTAGAAAATCCTAATGGCCGATTTTATGAATGAGTTGAATGCAAATAAAATAAAAATTACCACGTAAACTAAATTTTTTTTAGTCAATTACGGGGACTTTTAAAGAATAATAATGATTAGTCCCTGTTAAGGACCATTTTAATCAAATATAAAAAAATTTAACCCAAGTCAGTCGTAAAAGAAACAAGTTTGGTATTTTTATTTCTTATTTTGACAACTCCATAGCAAAATATACAGCAACTTAGAAAAATATACACTTGATCAATTGATTGATTGATGTGGATCTTGGATGTATGGCCTGGCCAAGCATTGAGCAGGAACTCCCAGACTCCCGGGCATACACCGTAAACCCTTTTTTACACACAACAACACCGAAGGAGAAGATAGGATTGTTAGTTGTGACCTTGTGACAGACTCGACCCGGTTACAAACTCCTAAAGCAATCGATAAGTTAATACTTTTTTATTTATTTTAGTACTTTTTTATGACAACATAATTTAACTACTATTGCAGATCACTGGAATCCGAATGCCACACCGCAAGTTCTGAAAAGCTGCCAGGAACTTAATTAATTATTAATTAATTTTTTTTTGTCTCCACTATTTTTTCCATCGGTGGTTGCGGAAGAGGGGCGAGAATTTCGTTCCATCATCATGTTCCTATGCGGTCACCCAAATTTGTTCTTATAATTTATAAAAAATCGTCAGATACCTCGCCCTTTCCTGGTATTTTTCTGCAGGGTCCGCTAATTCTACATTCAAATACTGTTGTAGTTTTAGGCTTAGTTTTTAATAAAACTCTTACTTGTCATGCCCGTTTAGTTATTAATAGTAAGAGTTGTTTGGCGTGCTTAGTTGTCTGTATAAAGTAGTAGGATTTTCTGATAGTCAGTTTAAAAAAGAATGTTTTTGTCTTATCTTTTTCCTCATTTTGTTTACGGTGACGTAGTTTTGTTCGGCTTGCTTCAGGAAAATATGAATTTTCTCCAAAGATATTTCTGCATACTTTTCTTGCTGATTGATTGTTTTAGGATATAGTTTATCTATGTTTTGCGAATTTCCCGTTTGTTTTCTTATTTTTAAATTCCTCATGACCAAGCAGCCTTTTTATTTTTATAGGATGTGGCTGTTTAGTTGATTTCAATCCACTATCTGCTGCTTAATTCCTGCCACAAATTGTTGTAGGTCAATAAATAAAACCTTCTATGTTTGGGGAGTTTCCCTCTCAAATCCTTTGCAAATTAAGAGATTAAGATAGGCAAAATTATTTAAAGCAACATTTTTGGAGTGGCGTGATTGATAGGCAATACATACACACAAAGAAATGGACATGGCCAAATTATACCTAATCAAAGAATATAAAACCTCAATTTTATTTAGGAACTAGCTGAGCCCAGTCCGCCTTGCTGGCCCTAACTAAGCCTTTTGTGTTGTTTTGACTCTGGATTTAAATAGATGTCACTGCATGTAGTTATTAACAATTAATTTTTCGCATATCTATACAGTTCCTTCATGTGCGAATACGCATAATGTTGACGGTTTACCAACACGTGAGCAACCAACGTATAATTGTCCATGTGAGAAACATGGTGTTTCAAGATTTAATCCGCATACTTGCAGTGATTGGACGTACCGAAAATTGGATGCGTTTAAATTCTTTAAATTCGCACAAAAGAATGATTGGCACACCAATTTTTAATTGTGGAATGTGAGATGGAGTTCCAGGCAAATCAAGGGAATTTAAAAATTCAATTACATAATTCATAACTTCATCTGGATCCATAACGCAATCAGTGGATTTTTAGGTTTTTGTTTGGCCACAAATCTTACTTTGAATGTCAATATTAATATCAATGACGTCTTTGTTTTTGGCTGCCAATATATCACGATCGCTTAACCATTGATGATTTGATATAATTACGTACAATATTCGGATTTACACTTGAAATAAAATCCTCTCTTGATTTACAGGTAACACAAAAATTGGCAGGCAATAACATTAATGCCGCCCCGGTGGCACAGTGATTAGCATGCTTGCTTTAAGCTCCGGAGGTCGCGGGTTCGATTCCAGGCGGGTGATGAAAAAATCACGGCTGGTTAATGTTGGATCAATGAAGTAATCACTCATTATCCGTTAAAAAACATGATTACGAAACTTCATCATGAAGCGGCCAAATCCTTCTGTGGAATCTAGCGCCAGCAAAAAAAAAATATTAATCGTCTTGTATTGTCCATAGCAATTTTTCGGTTTCCAATGCAGTGATGGGATAATATCGATAGTAGACACAATCGGTAGATAACGATAGTTTACATTTTGCTATCGATACCATCGAAAATATCGGATTTCAATATAATACAAAAATTATAAATAATCCAACAATGATTATTGTTTATTTTACAGTTGATGTATTTAGAATTAAAACAAATAAAAAAATTAACTATTTTTTTAATTCAGATACATTAAAGAAACTTAAATTATTCTTTTGTGCATATGACTCAAACTAAAACAAAATTAATTAAATTTTAATTAATCAATAAGATATTGATTTTTTTTGGAGAAATACCAGCGTTTTAACTTTCTGTGGTTTAAGACGACTTCGACGGTCACTTAATATTTCACCGGCTGCTGAAAAATTCCTTTATAAAGGAACTGACGTAGCAGTTACTGTAATAAATTTTAACGTTATACTTGACAGAACTTTAAATTGGGGTTTTATTTTCGTCCCAGCAGGAAATAGGATCGGACGTTGGGTTATTTATAGATCGCTCAATATATTGCCGGACGTTTACTATAGCATCGGAGTTTGAAGTTCGTAATAATGCTGGGTCTTTCTAAAACAAACGACAGCAATTCTGGTCCTGTACCTTAAGAATGTAACGCATACATTGATTGATTATTTAAAGTACTGCTATGAAGTACATGATAAAACCTCGTTAGTTAAAAATATTAGGGCATTGTATGCATATTCTAACGATCTAAATGCAGATTTTTTTTAAATCGAGGATCAACCAAGGTTGGCAACATGGCGGTGGTTCGTTGAGCATATGGAAACATTCTTGTCACTATAGATTGTTTTAGCTCATTCATTATTTGCTTGCCATGTCAGTCTTAACGGTGGAAACTAAGGCATCAAGTTTCCGGACTGTTCCGTGTATTCATGGAATTACTAATACTATTGTGACTTACTTGTCTCCAGAGATTTCAGTGGTTATATTTTCAAACGGTTCCAGTAAGTCAACAATGTCATTTAAATTTCGACTCCATTTGGTGTTCTTATAGAGTAGAGGATCGTTACTTTTTAAGGATATTATTACCGTAGTGGTTAATTCCCGCAGATTTAAAAATCGTTTAATCATAGCTAACTCGCTAATCAAAATACGGCATAAGTTTAATATATACTAATATTATAGCGCGTAATCGAATTGTTGCTCACGGGAATATGTAGATCAGTACAGGGATTTTGGTCGCAAAATGAGGATTGAGGATTGAGAATTTTGTATATGTACACGGTGTATAATATACATTTTGCTATTGTGTACCGTCAAATATTTGTATTGTATTAGTGTATTTTCTCATGCGTTTTCTCATGGGGTAAGTATCAAAAACAAGCCAAGCGGGTGAATCGGTTCCAATTTTTGGTGCTTACGCTCGCCTTGAGTTATTTTTCCCTTTCTTCTTACTAGTGGAATTCATTCGTTAATAAAAAACCAAAACAAAATACATAAACGTAACCAAAACAATTTCTCGCAAATAAAAAAAAACAAAAAGCAACACAAATGAAAACAAAAAAAATTAAACATTTTAATTTTTAAATTTTGAACAAAGGAACCAAAACAGAAAATAAGAAAATAAAATGATTTTGTTTATTTTTTTAGTATTGTGTTAATGTGTTGCCTTGCAGCTCGTGAGGGTTGTTCCTTTACGATGTTATGTCGAAGTGTGCGGACATTTTATTCTAAACAAAAAAAAAATTGTATATAAAAAAAGGTTACGCAAGTTGAAAAGGGAAGTAATAAAATAAACCATCCCGCTTTTTTATTTGCTGTGTATATGCTAGAATAAAATTTCTCCAACCTCGGACATAACATCGTATAGGAGCAACCAACCATCATGAGTTGCAACGCAATACCATAGACATTCATACTAGATTTCTCATTTCTTAGTAACTAAAGGAAAAAAACAAAAACTTCTGATAATTCCAATGTATCGTTGTGTTGTGTATTTTATAAGGCAATGATTTTAGAATGCGTTGCAAATATAATACGTATATGCAATACACCGATAATATTTGAATGGAAAATTTTTGTTTTTATTTTCGGTTTTTAGTCAAATGAGAGATCTATTATGATTGTCTATGGCAATACTAAACAAAATAAACAAAATCGTTTTGTTTTCTAGGTTTTTTGTTTTTTTTGGTTAATATTTTTTATTTTGAGTCTCGTCTCGCTTCGTAATATTTTTAATTTTTTTTCTTCGGAATTTGTTGTTCTGTCTCAGTCTCTCTTAATACATCCGATATAATCGTTCTCTTCTGAGCTTATTCCTCTTATTTATATCATGTTATCCCTATTACTGGCGTCATTTTATCTCTTTTATTTGCATCATATTAAACGAAAAACTGAAAGACAAAATGCACATTCAACACCAATACAATTTACCAATACTATTGCCTTCCGGTAATCCTCAAATCAATCCTCATTTTGCGACCAAAATCGCTGTCCCAGGTTTCAATTGTGATCCAAATATAGATTATGCTCAACAAAACACTGTAAAAATTGTACAAATGAATAAAACTTGCCTTAAGTGCTTTTCTAACAAATGGAGTGATGAAGCAGACGGTATGTGCTGTGCTGGAGGCAAAGTGGTTCTCCCTAATATACAGGAACCACCGCAATCAATAAAACATCTTTTATCAGGCAGTCATCAATTATCTGCGCATTTTTTAAATAACATTCGCAGGTATAATACACTGTTTCAGATGATGTCATTCGGTGCTAAAGAAATTCGTGAAGGAAAATTTATGCCTACATTTAAGGTAGATGGGCAGGTGTACCAATTGATTGGTAGTCTCCTGTCACCTTTAGGTCAAAGTCCGCAGTTTCTACAAATTTTTTTCATATCTGATGCCGATCAACAGTGTGTGTGTACGAAACAGTCAAAAGTAAAAACAAATCTTTCGATCAAAGCCTTCTGATAATATTGAAATTAATAATTTTCTTACTGCTTAGCCGTATAATTATTATACAAAATTGGTCTCTACGAAAAGCCCTTTTATTTTAACGGAATAATATACAGCCTACATATGTCCACCCTGAAGGTTCATTCTAAATATTAGTGAAAGAATTTTTGAAATCGGATGAGTAGTTTCGGAGATTACCTCATACATTTAAACATACAAACTTTACCTCTTTATAATATTAGTATAGATTAAACATTCCGTTAAATCACATTTGATGTTTAATTTTAAATTATATTCCGAGTTTTGAGTAGATTATTCCTAAGTAAGCATACATATACAGTTTTAAATATTATAAAAATAATTCGTCATTTATCACAGCTTTATGCATAATTTATACACAACAAACATAATATTCATCGTCTATTACAGATCAAAAGAACAAAATAAATAAATAAAAAAAAACAACGAGCGAGTTCACCCTCAACTCGCAAAAGATTTATGTGAAAACCTGTATGTGTAAATATCTTTTGAATCATTTCAAGCCATTTCGATGAGGCTGATAAACCCCTGCATAAAGAAGGCTGTTGTACGCTCAGTATTTGAACTAAGTTATATTTTGGTTCAAAAAGTCAACAAGTTATTCTATTTTGAATTTTGAGGACGAACCTTACTGACATTAATTAGCATGAGCAAAGTACAGTTTTGTTAACCCTCTCAAACGCCTTGTACAATATATTGTACTGTACATCAACTTTCATCGCTTCGACCAACCGTAATTTTTAATTTTTGTCTCATTTCTCTTGTGCGATCGTTCTCTTATGTATTTATGTTCACATTACAGTTTTATGAGCAATCCCATATCATAGCAGTGCATAATTGTGCTACGTATATTATTTTTGGAAGAAAGTCAATTTTAAATGGCGTTTGAAAGGGTTAAGGTAATCACCTAAATTTTCCATGTACGATTTAAAATATACCATTACTCATACTAATACACAGAAATCTTGTTCAAGATTCCATAGTAGTAAATTGTCACTGCAAACTCGCTGAACAAAGCAAAATCGCATCGCTTTATCACTGATCAAGTGATCAGTTGAGAATAAATTAAATAGAGCGGTTCTATTTGGGCGCAGTGCTGGCCGTAAAATCATTGCAATTATAAAGACAGTAGCGCGAAATCCCTCATAACCAAACTCACCAACAGCATGAGCTAATAAGAAAGCATACCGATTAAACAATTTTAAAATTATTATTTTATTATGTATCAATAGGCATTTTCGGAAATAGACCAAAGTAACTTCAGAGTAAGTTTTAATTTATGTTATGTTGGTAACAAAGTTACTCAAGTTACCTTTCACATACAAAAAAGTAAGAAAGAATTTCGAGTGCGTTTGTTTCATGAAGTTACTTTTTTCATTACTGAAGTTACTTTGATCGTTCGTAAATAGATGGGTAACTTTAATGTTTGAAACTTACTATGAAGTTACTTTGGTCTATTTCCGAAAATGCCTAATGTATGTTATATGTGCAATTTTCTCAGCTAGCTATTTCCATTTAATTTGTTTACACTACTTCAAAAACACTTGCTGCTGCGGCCGTATACATATAGTAGATATTTTCATAACAAAATTAATTAAAGTAGGCGTTTTTTTTTAGATTTTGTATGCGTAGATTTTGCATTGATTTTACGTTTTATTTATTTTTTGTTCTTGCCGATATTCACACATACCTGCAATATTTTTTGTTCGGCACTTTTATTTCCGTAACCCGATTTCTATTCAATTTTTTACTTACTCCTGCCGCTAAAGATGTTTTCACATCAAAAATAAGATTTTAAAATTAAAACATCCATTAATTAATAGAAAAATTGAACATCCCCAAAACTCTCCAGATACAATTAAAAACATGGTTCGCTAATCGCTATTGATTTCTTTTTAGCAATGATTAACGATTAATTCAAGAATTTGTGAACTACTTTTCTTAGAGTCACCTATAAAATGTTTATGTTAAATCGTTGAATTGCTATTTTATGAGTTGGTAAATTAGAAGGATCCTTTCTAGCATTTTCTTCAACAATGACTCTTTGAACATGGTTTCAGTTTATTATATCGTTTCATAATAGTAATAATAACATCTTTACACCACCGGTATTTTCAACGAAGGATAGTTTATATATTTTTTGCTCGTATTACAAAATTGTTATTCGCGAGAGACATGAAGCTTAAAATTATATTCGGCTTCTAAGTTTCTATTGTAATTTTCGTGGGAAAAAATATAATTTTAAGCATAACGTTTTAATTGCTAACTTTTGTTGAAATGGCGAAAATGACGTTAGACTTCAATTGAGCACCTAACATACATAAATATACACTACAATAATATTTCAAATTATAAGTTTCACTCTGTTCGTGAAACTATATAATATAACAACTATAGAAAAACGCTTGCGTTATTATTTATTCAATCGTAATTCCTATAGCAACTTGGTAAATAAACACAAAATTGTATTTTTTCGTTTCGTTACAATACAGCACCATGTTTTGATTTCAATAATTTTCATTCGAAATTGTTTTTCTTTTTGTCAGTTTATCGCTATCTGTACTACTGTGAAATAGTAGGTATTTATAAAAAATGAATTAAAATGGTGAAATTTAAATGAATAATTAAAATTGATTTGAATTAATTTGAAATAATTGATAAAGTAAAGAGTGAAAAACGGCAAACTGCTGGATAAAGTGTGTTTACTAGTGTCATGATTATTTAAAAAGACAAGTACTGTGGTTAAAGTAAATAATGTGAATATTAATGTGATACTAAGGAGTTTTAAAAAATTAGTGCTCTAATTATTAAAATTATTTAATAGTAAAAAACATACAGATTTTCACGGTCAACTTAGTGAAGTATGTGTGTATGTTTATAAATAAATAAATAAAAATAGTTTAGAAAATAGAAAATAGTATCGTAATTATTTTCTATTTCAATCAATTTCTAGAACATAGAAGTGCGTGTTTCGGTGAACAAATAGAAACAGTAATGGAAAAGGGATTTGTGTTCACGAAAATTTAGGGTGATATTTATGTTTCCGAATGAAAATATAAACACAAAACCCATATATTTCTAATAGTTGTAGTTTATTTACATGTACGTTTTGATAAAATACATTTTGTATTGATTTTTGCCCAGGATATGATGGTTCGTTGCACACATTATAAAAATTGGAAGTTTTCCCAGTATCGATTACACTTTATATTGTAATTAAAGTTGTGGTTAAAATTACAAGCTGCGATTATTTTTTATAGATAAAATGTTCGCTTATATTTTGTTAAAAACTGAGTGTATACATGGTTAGTGGTAACTCGACGTATTCGTTGCAGGACGTTATAGCAGGGTTAAAATGCAATAAATCTATCCTAGTACATTACGTGTAGTACATTATTTTGCACTAAACTATATTTTCTATCAACTAAAAGTAAAAATTAAGAAAAATAAAATGGTTAATTAGTGATATTTGTAAAACTGTTTAATAACTTTAATTATTAACATCTGCTATGGTATTAGCTATGATAAAAACTTAAATTTCAACCCATTCGGCAGAACATTTTTTAAATAGGCTTTAAATGATTAAATCTGTGATTTATCTAAAAATTAAAATACATATCTCAAAAACTACTGAATTCCGATAAAACATTTGCTGGCTCAATTTGTTGCATTTTAACCTTGTCTTGCAAGAAATACGTCAATTTACCAGTAACCCTGAATATAACCAAAGAACTCATATTCGTTTTAAGCCAGTTCATATAAGTCGATGCACATTAAAGATAGAGTCGAAACAACATTTTATTTTATACGAAGCTAATGACGAACTTTTCAAAAAGCTTTGAAATGGCCAAAGTCGAAATGGTACTCCACGTCCTCGATTTGGCTACTACTACGTAAAGTAGAAAAGAAAAGATTGCATAGAATAAAACGAAAAAAAAAACAGAAGGTTCTGAAATAACCAAAAGTTTGTTAAAATTAAAAGGACATCAAATAAAAATAGGTATTCCGGAGTAACTCAACAAGCTTTCCTTGAGGCAAGCTTAAGTGGGGAGACTCAACAATTGTATTTTCAAGAATTTTTTACTAAAAAATGACAAAATTTATTCAATTGTAATAAACATTAAAAATTTGATAATAAAATGTATTTGAAAAACAAAATAAATTGTTGGAAAAATTCAAAATGACGGTGCTGCAGCTGTTCGAAGTTGACTCTCACTTTTTGCGAAGGGGAACGTCCAGGTCCTTGAGATTGACTGAAATCAACGAACGAAAGTTTTTTCATTAGAATACGTTTCTCCGCATCAGATGGACCTACTTTTAGTAACAACAACAAAAAAATTTAAAATTGACCATTTTAAAGAAAAACAAATTGTTATAAACAAATTGGAAAAAAACAATATTTATTATTATAATTTTAGTTTAATTTTAGGATCATCCGATGGCCAATAAGTCAAAGAATATCTGTACAAATTTTAAAGTAAATCAACCGATTACTTTTTGAGTTACATTCCCTGGCGCGCAAAAATTTACGTTTTAAGAAAACTGCCAGCAGAGACAATGTATTTATCATAGATTTCTTATTTTAATAAAAAAACAATCAAAATTGTCCATTCTAATGTTATTGTTGTATTTATTGCACACGTATTACATATATACGCAACACATTTTAAAAATCATTGCCTTATAAAATAGCAAACTAGCAAGCATATTTGGCCAAGAAATCGTGCACATCACTTTTATGACTCCTCAGGGACTTTTAGGGCTTCATTTGGAGTTTAAAACTTCGGGAATACATTCTTCAGATTATAAATAAATTTTGTAAGCAATAAAAAAAACAGTTAAAAAAATTTCATTTTACATGAGTCTCCCCTCCCCTCTTAAGTTGTTTGTCCCATTAAAAATTAAATTGAGCTTTTCAAGATTTAAAGTTCTGTGAGTTTATACTGTTTGAGTTCATCAAAAACATTAAATTGGGCTGGTTTCATAAATCCAGTCCCTTATAATAGTTTTTGAAGAACTTCAATCAAAGAATCATGTTCTTTTTATATTTATTGTAAATATGACATACTCAAATTTATTTAGGGTGCCGTATAATAAAGTCAATTAGCTTTATTCCGCTTTTCCAGAATAAGCAACTAGTTAATGACAGCAACTAACTTGAAATTTAAATACTGGACAATTGATTCACTTTAAATTGGAAATAAAGTCAATTGGCTTCATTCCCATTTGAAAAAGAAACAAAGTGTTACCACTTGGCATCCTTATGTCGTTTTCGATTGAATCAAAAAAAGCACTCTGAAGGGGAAAATTTTGCTTTTTTTGCTCCTAGTGTATTAAAACGATGTTCTGAGGGTAAAATATTTTTGCCCGAGAAAACTTTTCAGAAATCTCGATTATTCCGTATATTTACCCCTCTTTTACATAAATGTGTTTGTAGGTTTATTCTGGTTCTGTCATTTGACTGATTGGCTGCCGTTTTCAGTTTGAAAACTTATTATGGCTATTAATTGTTTAGAAGTATCATTAAATTAATCTCAACATTGCATCGAAAACGAATTTTTGAGATTTTATATTTGAAATTTTCTAGTTTTTTATATTTTGATAAATAACCCACAAACATAAAAGAGCATTGAGATATTCTTGTTCGATTGACGCCGAAATTGAGATTGCTTCTCATAGAGGGGAAAAAATCAATCGAAAACGACATTAGTAAATGGAAATAAAGACTTTTATATCCATTTATTTTATTACATGGTGCCATTTGTTTATGTAGTTCACTTTATTTCCATTCTAACTGAACTGGATGAATTTGATTTCCTTTTGAAAAAGAATTAAAGCCAATTGTCTTTATTTTCCATAAAAATTTTAAATAACCCAATTTACTTTATTCCCGTTGGCTTTAGTTCTCTGTGCCTTTGTAGTCCAGCCTTTGTAGCCACCCTTTTTATAGAGGGCGGAAATTAGTACATTCAAAATAACCACAAAAACCGATAGAGGGATGAATTCTAAGCAAAAAATGTTCTATAACGTTTTTTCGATAAATCAATATTTTTCAAGTTATTCGTGATTGAAAATGTTGATTTTCCTTTAAAAATGCATGAGAGCAATCCGAAAATTTCACGGAAAAACGCGATTGGTTTTTTAACGGTAACTTCCTTAATTTCTAAGATATCTAATCGGTCTAAATATTTTGCAGGGAATTTTCAGAGCTACAAGGCCTGTAAAGTTGAACTTCCTTGAACAATTCGATTTTGAGAGTTTTGAGTTTAAAAGGGTTGGGAAAGGTGGTCCTCGCACTCAAATGAGAAATAAAAACGGTGATATCTAAAAAATGCAGTTAAAAACTTAATATATAAAAATCACGTGTAACGATGTTCATACACGCTAATCTCCGAAAATGCCCAACCGATTTCAATGAAATTTTGTGAATGTATATGGTTAATTCACGCTTTAAAGATAGAATAGTTTTGGATCCGTTAGGTAGCACTGTTATCGAGATTTAAAAAAATTCTTTTAATTTTTTCAACAAAAAATAAAATTTCACTGACTGATTCGAAAAATTCAAAAATTTAAAAAGCAATCCGTAAATGATTCGTAGCTGTTTTGCGCGAGAGGGAGAGTATTGTACATTGTTATTGAATAATATATTACTAATTTGTTTTCTATACATGTCAAATGTAGAAAGAAAGAAAATTTGGGAAAAATATGTAAAATACCAAAAGTTTATGAAAAATATAGTGCAACTGAAAATGTTCATTTAATTTAATCAATTTTCTATTATTTTTAATGTAATCTACGAAACCAACATAAAAATTGCGAATAAAATTCGCAGTGTCTGAAATTGATCAGTGTTTGTGAAAAAAAAAATTTGTATCGAAAAGAAAAACCTCAACCAACAAAACAACATACATAATACACATACAGTGCACAGAGGAAAAACATTCTTTTTAAGTGCTACCTACGTTTCCTTGATTCTACAATTTTTCAAAAGGGTTCAAAAGGGCACCAGGCGGAACCGGCAAGATGTTGTTAATATCAATTGGGATGAATGTACTGTGGCTCATAAATATTCACTCGAAGCATTGCATAGAACTATGCAAGATTTAAATGGCAATAACAAACTATTCGGTGGTGCTATCTTATTACTATCCGGTGATTACCGACAAACATTGCCAGTCATTCCACGCTCTACTTATGCCAATGAGATTAACGCTTATTTAAAACAATCATTTCTATGGCGAAGCGTAGAGACAGTTCGATTGACCATCAATATGCGAGTAGAATTGCAAAATCATCCGTCGGCACAAATATTTTCTGAATAATTGCCAGACGCTTTAGGCACTATTGTTAATTCAAAACATGAATTAATTGAGAATGCTTTTCCGGACATACTGAATAATTACTTGAACCATAATTGGCTCAGTGAACGTGCTATTTTGGCAGAGAAAAATGTTGATGGTAACGAAATTAACATTCAGATACAAGAGTCGTAGCCAGGCGAACTGATGTCTCTCAAATCAATCAACACTGTCGTTGACGAAAACGACGCAGTAAATTATCCAACTGAATTTTTAAATTCACTAGATATGCCAGGAATGCTACCACACAATCTTAAATTGAAGATTGGTTGGCCGATAATTCTGCTTCGTAATTTAAATCCACCCAGATTATGCAACGGCACACGTTTGGTTATCAAGCGGATCACTGGAAATATTATTGAAGCAACTATTTTGAACGGAAAGTTTAAGGGAGAAGTCGGTTTGTTGTCACGTATCCCAATGATACCCTCGGATACGACAATCCCATTCAAACGGCTTCAATTTCCAATTAGTTTGGCATTCGTAATGACAATCAACAAATCTCAAGGGCAGACAATGTCCATTTGACGGATTGACAAAAAGTATTGTTCACTAAATAGCGCTACGTTAAATTAAATTCATTATTATAATTACAGTTAATTACAATTGAATATTAATCTGTCATATTGTTCCGAAACTTTAAGATATTGCATATGACTGGCGCATGTGTTCTATCTTCTATGTATATCAAATGCACATAATATAAGACACCAGTGCCACCAGATAAAAGGCGGTCTACATGGAAGGCGGTCTGTGGCAGGACAAAGTCTGCCGGGCCCTCTAGTGTAGTTATAAAATATACTACTCCTATTTTATTTTCAATACCAAAAAAAAATGTTGTGTAACTTTTTGAAATTTTAAAAATTTTTAATTAAAATTCATAAAATAAAATATGTATTACCAAAGGTAATCCCATGTTAAAGATGATTCATTCAGTACAAAAATATGAGGTAAAAATAGGGTCCCCCCGATGCAATATATAGGGTTCCTTTGATATATACGTAAATAGTTTGCATACAAATTACATGCAAATAGTTTAACTTTAATGTGCCGGTTTCTATTCTACTACATGTTATGCAAAAATACCCTATATCTTAGTCCATATAATATAATGGACCGCCAGCAATGGCTTTTAGCTGTCTCCAACATCTGCAGTGCAAAGTAGCCTTGTGACCGATAGGGTAACTATAGCAAGTATAATCAAAATTAGTAGCCACAGATGTCGCTACTAAATTAAGTAGATTTGTTTATACCAACAGATGTCACTGCAACTTCATCCATCGTAAATCTTATAAATCTAAATAATAAATCTTATGTTAGAACAAAGTTAAATAAAATTATCCATTTTATGGGTCAATACAATTATTTTTTTGAATTATCGTTTTTTATTTTATTAAATATGTAAATTTGAATTTGCAGTGACTTCTGTTGGCGCTAAATGTATCTACTGAATTTTGTAGTGACATGTGTGGGTACTAATTTTGATTATACTTCTTATAGTTACCCTATCGGTCACAAGGCTACTTTGCGCTGCAGATGTTGGAGACAGGCTACTTTCCAATTTTATACGAGACGTCACTTCGCTAGCGGTCCATTATATTGTATTGTCTAAGCCCTATATAAAGAAATGGGAGGGTTTCCAAGTCTTTTTTATTTTTTGTACTGAATGACTCATCTCTAACATACTATGATCTTTGGTATGACCTACTTCTTATTTTATTTAAATTTTTGTAATTATTGCTTTCATTAATGAGAATATTTTAGACCATAGAATAGAATGAAGCGAAGTGACGTTTCCATATAAAATTGCAAAATAGCTTGTCTTTAATATCTGCAGCGCAAAGTAGCCTGTTATGCTTGCCTTAGTTATCGGATCGGCCACAAGGCTACTTTGCGCTGCAGATGTTGGAGACAGATAAAAGCCATTGCTGGCGGTCTATTCTATTCTAAGCTCTAAGAAAAGATAAAATTTATTGATCTCTTAATTTTTTTGTGGAAAATTTAGATTTTTACAAATAACCTTTTCACTTCGTGCACAAGATGCAGAAAAGGTTCTTTGACAGATTCCCTATGTAAACATTAACGGGAATAAAGTGGAATTTAATCGAAGTGGTCGAATGCTAAATACGCACGGTGGTAGTACTTCGCCGAGAAGAAAGGTGACGGATAACGAACAAATGGGTAAAAAATAAAATGTACCCAGGCGAAAGAGAGTAAAATTCGTGATATATTCAAAGTACTATTTGGTATACGAAAAACTGTTCGACTGCCGCAAAAGTTAACCGCAAGCGGGTTTTGCATTTGTAACCAAACAGGATGCAAAACAAGCGTTCGCAGCAATAAGCGAGACTACGCATTTATACGGTTGTTATGATTTATATTTATATACACCCTGCGCCATTGAAATGTTCGGTTTGAATTTTTAAAGTAAATTTTGGAAATACCACCGTTTGCTTCAAAAGTAGATGGCAAAAATGATAGATTCTGATTATCAAAACAATTTTTATACTATTCCGAATATATTCAAATAAAAGGAACGGTAATCCGACATTTTAAACCTACATAACTTCGGATAAGGAATATTACCGCCCTACCTCGTAACAATTTGGTAGGTCTTTACAGTGTTTTTAACAAAGTTTTTTCAATTGAAAAATAGTTTTTTGTTGACAATGGTAATTTTTATTGAAAATAAGAATTAACAGAAATAAAATAATTCATCTCAACCAAAATATTTTGAGAAAAATTGAACTTTTTAAAATCAATGATTAATAACCCAGCCCTTGGCTTTTATGATGCCTAAAACCCGATCAGCATTGAATTCTAAAGTTTTATTAAATAATATATTGTTATTTCTTCAAACCAGACTTTTTCTATAAGTTTTTTCGGCCCTTTGGCACTATTCAGCTTGTAATTTGTAATCTTCTTTCCCATGAAGGACCAAATATTTTCAACAATATTGAGGTTAGGACTATTTCCTGTCCAGGATAACGAATCAATCACCAAGCTATTTTTAAATTCGGCTACCTAAACAAAATAGACATTAAAATTAACCATTCTTACTTCACGAATAACATCAATAACTCACGGAGAGTGATCGTCCTGGAAGAGTGGAATACCGATGTATTGAGTCAGGTCCTCAATAGTCACGATTCAGGTTTCGATAATTTTTTTATATTTTCCTCCGCTTTCTGAACTATCGAGAAGGCTTAGTGATCAAACTCCAAAGGCTGTTATGGCTCTCCAGGCCATAACATATGGTGAATTTTTCACTGTCGGCGAAATACATTCTGTTAAATACCGTTTGCCTTTTCGTCGCCAAACCCTTGTCCTTACATCGGGTCCAAAGATATTGAATTTGGATTTATCCGAGAATATGAACCAACGCCAGTCCCTGGGCATTCAGTTTTTTCATTCTATTGCGAATTTGAGGCTTCCACCTGCCATTTTTGCTGTCAGTAATGATTTTCTCGCAGGTCGACAAGCATATAAACCAAGTTCCTTTTAATAGTATGAACTGAAATAGTGTCGGTTGTTGCTATTAGAAGCTAACTTCTCAGCTCCAAAGCCGTAGCAAACCTTTGCTTAAGATCTAAATATCTGAAATTCGATTTGTTGAAACAGAAGTTCTCCTCTTTGCATCAGAGCCAAATTATCGTTTGATTTTCGGAATAGTGCCTTAAAAACTTTCTAAGTGCTGTTTGCTTACACTAAATTACTCTTGCAATTTGTGAATGTGTGTACTTTTTGCCTTTGCTTGCAAAATTTTGGCTTTTTCGTTAGCATTTAATTTAGAGCGACACTTTGTAAAATTAACTCTTTGACTACTTGATTGAAACCGAATGAATATTTCACCCTTAGTTTGGTTTTAAATGTCTAATAAGGCGTGAAATATGCTGAAAAATAAAAAAACAAAAAAAAAAATAGCGAATCTAGGAGAGAATTGCATGAAATAGTAAATAATCGAAATCGAACATTTCAATGGCGCAGGGTGTATATAATATATTTTTTATATATTTTTTCACTGTTATAGTTATAAATATTAATACCACCAATAAGATATAACTTTGAGATTAATCACACACACAATTGTCACTTATATTACACAGGAATTAGGAAAAGGAATATTTCTCTGGAAACACTAATGGGATAAATCATACACAAACAACTATAATAATTTTTACTTATAAAATCGCTACTTAAAGTTTTATTTATTTTTTATCAACTTTACACATTTCATTACACGGAACTATTTTAATTTATTTATATAGGAATTTAACAATTTTAAACTAGGACACTTTTAGATAGATAATTCTTGCTTATCAAAAATATTTTGTTACTTAAAATTTTAAGACCGTTTTTGGTCGGTGATTCTTACTGACTATATCTATTTTTTGTTTTCTTCACACAAAAGTTTTTATTTTTAAAATTGCCAATTCGGCTTAATATTTTTTTATTTTATATTTATATTCAATAACCTAAAATTGTGCCAATGCTTATTAAGTTATTTTTCTTGATTTTTGCAATTTGTATATTGCAATTTTTCTTGTACTTATAAACATTGGGAAAGAATTTTTTGGAATGTGAGTTAATGTAGGTTCATTAACTCACGGTTATGATTACGTTTGGAAAATTGGGACAGTTGGAATTATTTATATTGGGACAGAATCTTTGGCATGTGCGAGTTAATGTTGGTTCATTAACTCACGGTTAGGATTACACAACACGGTCGAGGATTGGTGTTGGAATGAGACGACCCAGAAGATAATATTGATCAACTTCAAAGCCGTGCCGCCGATCATTTTGTGGGTAGCGTCAATAAGAAAAGTCGGAAAGATGTATTTGAAGCCAAGAAGGTCGTGTTCGATGATGATGAATAAATCAATTTTATATTGGAAAATGAAATTTTTTTTTTTATTAAAGTTTGTTTTTATTAAATTTCATACATTTACATTTAAATTAAATGAATATAAGAAAAATGTTTATAAAAATAATAATTAAATTAATTAACGTTAAATATGTAAATTTTAATTTTTTTAATTTTTAACAATTTTAATGTGAAAAAAAATCTCTAATTTCAATGTGAACAACTGAAAAATTGCTATGCACCTAAGCGCCCGCACGTAACTAATTAGATATCCGATTATCAGTGCATTCACAATGGGCGTATCCAGCGGGCTCAGCTCTCACTAAAAATGTAGGCCTCACCCGATGGATACAAAACCTCAACTAAAAAATGTAGAGTCTACTTATAGATATTCTACATTTTGGTTTGTGCCTCCGCTTCGCGTAAAACAATTAAGAATTCCCATTAAATTATCCATTTTCTTCTATTTTTCTAATTCATTTATAAAAAGTAGGTAGTCACAACATTATTCTGTGGATTAGTCCATTTTTTAGTGAGGCCTAAGCCTGGACTGGATACGCCCAATGAAAAACTTTTTACTTTTGATTACAGTTTTGTTTGAATTTAAAACATTCCAAAAATGTTTGTTCGTTATGTTGGAAATTCATAATCGGTCAAAAGTAAAAAGTGTTTTCATTGTGAATGCTCTGTATCTCGTTATGTACTCGTTGAGCCGTTGTAGACTATAAATATTAATAAATAAAATAAAGCTTATTTTTGTACAGGGGAATTAAACACAAATTGACGTGACATTTGAACTAATACTACTTGAGCAACGTGTATCCAATTCATTGGCACATTCTTCTAATTCTTGACTTTCAATAATCAAATGACGTGCCAAATCATCCTCACCGCGCAATTGAGCTGTACGTTCTTTCATTGGACAAGTTTTACGCATAGCATAATTTATCGGGCGACCCCAGAAACGATGTTTCTCTTCCGCCATCTTTTCAATGTCCTCTTCTTTGAATTCGTACGTTATTCCTTTAATATTCTTAATTTTTTGTTAAATTGTGTACAAAGTAGATAATGTAATATTTAACGTACTGCAAATTTCTTCCATTTCTCAAACTCACCTTCGGTAAAATCTTGATTTGATATAAATTCCATATGAAATATTTTTTCTTGAGTGCCATGCTTTAAACGTAAACCTTTATTTGTCCTGCTACTGGTTTTGCATTGGATCTTTAATAAATATTTGGATTAAATGTAGCCTTGTATTTCTTTCAAATAATCTTACTCTTTTTCATCTTCAGCATTACTGGATGAACAGCTACTTGTCGAATAGCTTCTTCTGATCGTTTGTTATCATCACTACTGCTTCCAGAATTGTCAGAATGTATTTCACTGGCTTTCAATTTGACGGTAGATTTGCCACCAACCACGGCCAAATCATCGAGTTTTTCTTTGCGTTCTTTTTCGACCTACCGTTTTGCCTCTTTTCCTTCGCGCTTATGCTTACCATCTCGCCGAGCTGTTAATAGTGCCATAGTATTACTTCGTTTCATCAGTTTTATTCGCTGAAGCGATATATTGTTATTTTTTATTAAAATATCAAAGCGCTATATGTATTGTTATTTCATTATGGTGCTTTGACATTTATAGAAAACAACGACATCAAAACAGCTGTTTCGTTAAAACGATTAGCGCCGCCCTGGTGAAACAACACAACATTTTTTTAACGACTAAGATGTTGGTGCGCAAACTTTCTATGGAAACATAACCTAATTTCCTTTATAGGTATTATAAGTTATTTGATATAAACCTAAAAGTATTTTCTGTTACGAGTATTTTTCATTCATAAAATTTTAATCAAAAATGTTCAATTTTACATGAGTTCTTATGGGAAATCGTAAAATGTATCCCCCTTAAATTAAGCTTCTTAATTTAAAGGGTCGATGCTGATGGCTTGTATATTTAGGAGCTTTACATTTACACATAAAATAAAAATATGTACAAAAATAGTATCTCATAAGAGTAAAGAGAGAATCCAAAAACTAGAATTTTTGTGTACAGGAATAGAAAATTAACTGCGTATATCTATTTGATCAATTTTAATTACATCTAAATATGAGATAATGTACAATATTTGAATTTTATACACTAACTACACAAATTTAAGAGACATGCATTATTAAGCGAAAAATCAAAAGCTTGATTTAATTCGCTACAAATTAAAAACATTGCCTGTTTAATGCATCCCGAAGGATTGCGTTTTATCAATATTTAAATTTTCACTATTGTTACTCTTTACGCACAAATTTATCACTTAATTAAATAAAATTAAAATAAAATTAGAATAAATTATTTAAAAACTTTACACTACATTAAACAAATAAATAAAATGAATTAAATTAAATTAAAATTATATTCTCGAAGAATACGACCAAGACACATCCTTCTTACCATATAACTACATACGAAATATTTTAGCCGCCAGTCAGCAAGCGTTTCAATTGTATTTGGGAAAGCCACTAATTGACATCTTTTAAAGACCTTACCTGCCCAAAATAATAGAAAATGTTTGTAAAATATAAATGGTTGGTTTGTCGGATAGACTGAATTTTTGTTGTCTTATGCATACACGCAAATAAATTATAATAACCTATAAAGGACATTGCTGTCAAAAAACGGCGATAGATGGATAAAATTGTTAAAGCTGACATCTTTAGAAGTAATCAAGCATGTGAAGTTATCCCAGTTTTTCATCCCAGAAAAAATAAAAATGCTCATCAGGTAACACTATCCCATCCCATCAAAGTAATTTTCTGTACATGTTAAAAATGTAAATAATAAATAAAATTGTGTATACTATACATATTTTTTCATCCCATCCCAGCTTTTTTTTTTATAGTGTATAAAAAATAAAAAAATTTCAAAATAAAATTATAATTTTAAATTCTTTATTGGCTATCTCCTAAGAGCTTAGTGGGCCGGAAATGATTCTTTGTGTTTTGAGTTGGTAATAGTAAGGACTATCTTTGATGAAGATCTTAGATCAGCCGTATGGGTAAAATTTCCATAATCGGCCAACTTCCAAATGGGGTCATATAAAATTATCATAATTTTAAAATTTTATTGGCTATCTCCTAAGAGCTTTGTGGGCCGGAAATGATTCTTTGTGTTTTGAGTTGGTAATAGTAAGGACTATCTTTGATGAAGATCTTAGATCAGCCGTATGGGTAAAATTTCCACAATCGGCCAACTTCCAAATGGGGTCATATAAAATTATCATAATTTTAAATTCTTTATTGGCTATCTCCTAAGAGCTTTGTGGGCCGGAAATGATTCTTTGTGTTTTGAGTTGGTAATAGTAAGGACTATCTTTGATGAAGATCTTAGATCAGCCGTATGGGTACAATTTCCACAATCGGCCAACTTCCAAATGGGGTCATATAAAATTATCATAATTTTAAATTCTTTATTGGCTATCTCCTAAGAACTTAGTGGGCCGGAAATGATTCTTTGTGTTTTGAGTTGGTAATAGTAAGGACTATCTTTGATGAAGATCTTAGATCAGCCGTATGGGTAAAATTTCCACAATCGGCCAACTTCCAAATGGGGTCATATAAAATTATCATAATTTTAAAATTTTATTGGATATCTCCTAAGAGCTTTGTGGGCCGGAAATGATTCTTTGTGTTTTGAGTTGGTAATAGTAAGGACTACCTTTGATGAAGATCTTAGATCAGCCGTATGGGTAAAATTTCCACAATCGGCCAACTTCCAAATGGGGTCATATAAAATTATCATAATTTTAAAATTTTATTGGATATCTCCTAAGAGCTTTGTGGGCCGGAAATGATTCTTTGTGTTTTGAGTTGGTAATAGTAAGGACTACCTTTGATGAAGATCTTAGATCGGCCGTATGGGTAAAATTTCCACAATCGGCCAACTTCCAAATGGGGTCATATAAAATTATCATAATTTTAAAATTTTATTGGCTATCTCCTAAGAACTTAGTGGGCCGGAAATGATTCTTTGTGTTTTGAGTTGGTAATAGTAAGGACTATCTTTGATGAAGATCTTAGATCAGCCGTATGGGTAAAATTTCCACAATCGGCCAACTTCCAAATGGGGTCATATAAAATTATCATAATTTTAAAATTTTATTGGCTATCTCCTAAGAACTTTGTGGGCCGGAAATGATTCTTTGTGTTTTGAATTGGTAATAGTAAGGACTATCTTTGATGAAGATCTTAGATCAGCCGTATGGGTAAAATTTCCACAATCGGCCAACTTCCAAATGGGGTCATATAAAATTATCATAATTGTAAATTCTTTCTTGGCTATCTCCTAAGAGCTTAGTGGGCCGGAAATGATTCTTTGTGTTTTGAGTTGGTAATAGTAAGGACTATCTTTGATGAAGATCTTAGATCAGCCGTATGGGTAAAATTTCCACAATCGGCCAACTTCCAAATGGGGTCATATAAAATTATCATAATTTTAAATTCTTTATTGGCTATCTCCTGAGAACTTAATTCTTAGTTCCACAATCTAGGGTCGGCACCTCGAAAAATAATCCATATTGAGTTCAGGCAAGGAGAGTTTAGTTACTGTGCAGCGAGTAGGAAACCCAGTACCGGCTGCAAAGAGTGAGCAAGCAGGCTCCCAACAGTACAGATATCGCAACTGTAATGTTACAACGGTAGCAAACTTGGCGTTTGTGAGGTGAGAGATATGTCTACAAACGAAGAGAAAGGAAGCGGTAAATGAATTCATGGAGACAGCACACCTCCCAACCCGTTTAAAAACAGTGCTATGATACCAAGTTCTCCAAAGAAATTAGCGGTGACCAGTACATTCGAGAAATCTTTTTCATCACTTTCTCTGGGTGGTAACAAACAAGGGCGGAAAGCAAAAAGATAATTCTAACCAGGCTGGGGACGAAAATTGAAGAACTGGCTGAGTTTGACAAACCGAGAAACAATGTGCATGGTGAACTGAATAAGATGATAAACACTATTAGCACGAATTTAAAATTATGATAATTTTATATGAACCCATTTGAAAGTTGGCCGGTTGTGGCAATTTTACCCATACGGCTGATCTAAGATCTTCATCAAAGATAGTCCTAACTATTGCCAACTCAAAACACAAAGAATCATTTCCGGCCCACTAAGCTCTTAGGAGATAGCCAATAAAATTATAAAATTATGATAATTTTAGGGTTACCCACGAAATCCATTACGTCATGATCCTTTTTGACAAAATCCATCTTGACCAAATCCATTTTTGACATAATCCTCTTTTGACAAAATCCATCATTTTCAAAATCCATTTATGATAAAATCCATTATTGACGAAATCCATTTTGTCAAAATCCATCAAAAAGCCATCGAATCCATCGTTTTTGTTATTTTTTACAAGCCGCTTGTAAAAAATAACAAAAACGATGGATTCGATGGCTTTTTGATGGATACTTGCAAAAATAACAAAAACGATGTGCTTTTAGCTAAAGATGAATTTGTACCATTCTTCTGGCTGCTTCTGGTAGTCCCACACTGTCATAAATGTTGTCGCATATGTAGCTATTTGTTCAGTAATTTGAAAATAATTTCCGAATCTTTATGACTTATACTTTTACAAAATAACATTAATTAATTACAATGAAAACCAATTCTTTGTAAATGCCGTGTTTTACCCATATACGTGGTTTGTTAAAAAAGGTGACTTTTTATTTTTCTCGAAAAATATTTATTTATTCATCAATATATATTTTGTCCCCTTCAAAGTAATCCCTCTCAGATATAATACACTTGTGCCTATGCTTTTTCAACCCTCGAATCTCTTCTGATATGCGTCCGAAGAACAAGAAAAATTCGGTGGCTGAGGCATAATTACGTATGTCGCTGCCACACGTTTCATGCCCAAAACATCCGAAAAAATTGCATGGCATGAGCCAACTGATATACCGACATCCTCAGCATCTTCTCTAATAGTGATTCTCCATCATAATTTTCTTCACTGATTCAACGTTTTCATCGGTCGTTCACGCGCTAGGGCGTCCAGGGTGGGCATCATCATTAACATCTTATTGGCCTTCTGTGAAGAGCTTGTACCACTTATAAACATTTTTTCGATTCTTTGATGTATTTTTACAATATATTCAGCTGCTAATAATAATAAGTTTTCCATCCATAAAAATAAAATAAACTATTCGTATATTTTGATATAATGAAATATGTAATTATTATTAATTATTTACTAAATATATAATTTATTTAAATACGAAATTTATTTTATTGATGACCGTACAATCAGTTTAGTGGCATTATACTGAAGGATTTTGACAACAGTGGATTGTGTCATAAATGGATTTCAACAATCATGGATTTCAACATCAATGGATTTTGCCAAAAGTGGATTTTTATAAAAAACGACGGATTTTAGCAAAATGGATTTTGGAAAGATGGATAATGGGGGGATCCCATAATTTTATATGACCCCATTTGGAAGTTGGCCGATTGTGGAAATTTTACCCATACGGCTGATCTAAGATCTTCATCAAAGATAGTCCTTACTATTACCAACTCAAAACACAAAGAATCATTTCCGGCCCACAAAGCTCTTAGGAGATAGCCAATAAAATTTTAAAATTATGATAATTTTATATGACCCCATTTGGAAGTTGGCCGATTGTGGAAATTTTACCCATACGGCTGATCTAAGATCTTCATCAAAGATAGTCCTTACTATTACCAACTCAAAACACAAAGAATCATTTCCGGCCCACAAAGCTCTTAGGAGATAGCCAATAAAATTTTAAAATTATGATAATTTTATATGACCCCATTTGGAAGTTGGCCGATTGTGGAAATTTTACCCATACGGCTGATCTAAGATCTTCATCAAAGATAGTCCTTACTATTACCAACTCAAAACACAAAGAATCATTTCCGGCCCACTAAGTTCTTAGGAGATAGCCAATAAAGAATTTAAAATTATGATAATTTTATATGACCCCATTTGGAAGTTGGCCGATTGTGGAAATTTTACCCATACGGCTGATCTAAGATCTTCATCAAAGATAGTCCTTACTATTACCAACTCAAAACACAAAGAATCATTTCCGGCCCACTAAGCTCTTAGGAGATAGCCAAGAAAGAATTTACAATTATGATAATTTTATATGACCCCATTTGGAAGTTGGCCGATTGTGGAAATTTTACCCATACGGCTGATCTAAGATCTTCATCAAAGATAGTCCTTACTATTACCAACTCAAAACACAAAGAATCATTTCCGGCCCACAAAGCTCTTAGGAGATAGCCAATAAAATTTTAAAATTATGATAATTTTATATGACCCCATTTGGAAGTTGGCCGATTGTGGAAATTTTACCCATACGGCTGATCTAAGATCTTCATCAAAGATAGTCCTTACTATTACCAACTCAAAACACAAAGAATCATTTCCGGCCCACAAAGCTCTTAGGAGATAGCCAATAAAATTTTAAAATTATGATAATTTTATATGACCCCATTTGGAAGTTGGCCGATTGTGGAAATTTTACCCATACGGCTGATCTAAGATCTTCATCAAAGATAGTCCTTACTATTACCAACTCAAAACACAAAGAATCATTTCCGGCCCACAAAGCTCTTAGGAGATAGCCAATAAAATTTTAAAATTATGATAATTTTATATGACCCCATTTGGAAGTTGGCCGATTGTGGAAATTTTACCCATACGGCTGATCTAAGATCTTCATCAAAGATAGTCCTTACTATTACCAACTCAAAACACAAAGAATCATCTCCGGCCCACAAAGCTCTTAGGAGATAGCCAATAAAATTTTAAAATTATGATAATTTTATATGACCCCATTTGGAAGTTGGCCGATTGTGAAAATTTTACCCATACGGCTGATCTAAGATCTTCATCAAAGATAGTCCTTACTATTACCAACTCAAAACACAAAGAATCATTTCCGGCCCACTAAGTTCTTAGGAGATAGCCAATAAAGAATTTAAAATTATGATAATTTTATATGACCCCATTTGGAAGTTGGCCGATTGTGGAAATTTTACCCATACGGCTGATCTAAGATTTTCATCAAAGATAGTCCTTACTATTACCAACTCAAAACACAAAGAATCATTTCCGGCCCACTAAGTTCTTAGGAGATAGCCAAGAAAGAATTTAAAATTATAATTTTATTTTGAAATTTTTTAATTTTTTATACACTATAAAAAAAAAAGCTGGGATGGGATGAAAAAATATGTATAGTATACACAATTTTATTTATTATTTACATTTTTAACATGTACAGAAAATTACTTTGATGGGATGGGATAGTGTTACCTGATGAGCATTTTTATTTTTTCTGGGATGAAAAACTGGGATAACTTCACATGCTTGAAGTAATCCCGTACTATGTTTTCACGTATTAAATCATACTGCATTATCGATAAATCTGCCTATATCATTGACCGCAAGTTTACTATGTTAAAGTATAGTTGTGGCCTTTATAGGTATTATAATTTATTTGTGTACACATAATTTTTGATTCGCGGACTTTTGGTCTAAAACAATTTATCTAAACCAATTTGACTAAAGCAATTTACCTAAAATCAATTTAACTAAAATCAATTTATCTAAACACAATTCATCTAAAAACAATTCGTCTAAAGCAATTCGTCTAAAACAGTTTATCTAAAACAATTTACCTAAAAACAATTTATCTAAAACAGTTTATCTAAAAACATTTCGTCTAACTACAATTGATCTAAAAACAATTTACCTAAAATCAATTTAACTAAAAACAATTTAACTAAAAACAATTCGTCTAAACTCAATTCAACTAAAAACAATTCATCTAAAATCAATGTGTCTAAAAACAATTCTTCTAAAGCAATTTAACTAAAAACAATTCATCTAATCCCAATTTATCTAAAAGCAATTCGTCTAAAAACAATTCGTCTGAAGCAATTTATCTAAAATCAATTCATCTAAAAACAATTCATCTAAACCCAATTTATTTCAAAGCAATTGTTAGTAGACAAGTTTTGTCTTTGCTAAATTATCTAGTCATAACAACTTTTGCTATTTTTTCATGAGTTTAAGTAGTCCCGCTCAATTTCGCCGCTATTTATTAATTTCAACCGTTTAGATTATTTAATCAAAGAGAAATACATAGTTTTATTTTTAATAATCACTAAAACTGTTAAAAAAAATGCCCAATAAAAAACACGTCTTGTGTGTATCGACATAAAATCAAAAATAAAATATAATTTTTTGACTGATAATATTCAAAAAATAATTCTGTGGTTTTTTTGAGAAATTGGTTAACTGCATTTTTGTCGATTTTGAGTTATGAATGAAAATCATCCTAAAATTGTGAAAAATTTCAGATAATTTTGCCAAATTTTCCAAATTTCCCTTACTTTCCCCAAAAAATATTATTGAAAGTGAATAACTGCTTCAGAAAAATAAATATCTTTATTAAATAAAAAGATAAGTGAAGTTATTACTATATTAGTTAAATTTAAATAATTTTTTTTTTCAATGAACTTATTATAATAAGTTATATATTTTCTATAAAACAAAAAAATGGTTTTTTGAAACTATTCCATTTTATTAAATATAAATAACTTCAATTACCGACTTGTTATGAAATAAAAAAAACGCCTAAATGATTATAGTATTTTTAAATGTAGTTAATTCGCCATTTCGCATCGGATGTCTCAATCGATCGGATGTCTTTATATTTTTCTACTTTTCTGTGTATTTATTGTTCGTATAATCTTAATTATAATAAACATAATCTTATTCTTTAGTAAACAGTAAGTTGCACATAACATATTAAAATTCTTGTGATTTAAAAAAAATATTGTGTTTTTCATAACCCCATTTTTAAATTTGGTTTTATATTGTTAATAAAACACGTTCGTAATTTTTGTAAATGTAGCAAAGTCGGTAATAATATTATTATGGATACATTGATGAATTATTTAGATCATCAGACGAAGATGATTATTATGTTGATCATTCCATTATGTTCATCAACAAATCCTAAAATTTACACAATAATTTTTGATTTTCATCCAAACTTTTTAATTTATGGAAAAATTTTCGTTTTTTTAAAACTAGTTATCTTTACTTAAATATTTATAGAGAGCCTCTTGTTTGTTAATAAAACTAGTTATCTGCAGATATCGACTTTATATGATTTTAAATTCAGATAACTCAAAACAGGATATCTGATATATTTCCAATTTACAGCATAACAAAACTGGTTTTACATAATATGTTTATGTAAATTGATTTATCGTGTTAATTTTATAATACCAACAAAATAAATAAATTTTCAAAATTATTTGAATTATAGTCATTTTTGTTTCAAATGCGATTTCCCAAAAATGGTCTTTTTGCAGTTAACTAGTTTCTCAAAAAAACCACAGAATTCTAGGTTATGTCCAGTTCTACATAGCAAAGACAAAAACCTTACTATTAGCGGGAACTACCGGTTAAAGCTGATTTACATTCAATCTTTCCGTTCTTTTCCAAAAGACAAAAGATTACTATAAAAAATGCGTTTTAGTATGATTTCCTTGTATTAAAATCAGAAGGAATACTCTAAAAGTAGTATTCAATATTATTTACTGCAACACTAAACTTTTTTTTCGTGAAAAAGAACGGAAAAACCTGAAAAAGATGAACTGGTTTGTCTTTTTTCGTTAAAGTTGCTCAACATTTATAAAATCAAAGTAACATTTTGAAAGGAAACATGAAAATTTTGAATATGCCCGTCCCATTTTTATATATGGGTAAAATGAATTTGCACGTTTCTTCGTGTTTCTATTCTTTTGCAAAAGAACGAAAAGATTGAAGGCCCTTTTACATTCAATCTTTTCGTTCTTTTTCAAAAGAATAGAATCACGAAGAAAAGAGCAAATACATTTTACCCATACTTATATAAAAATGGGACGGGCATATTCAAAATTTCATTTTTTCCTTTCTAAATGTTACTTGGATTTTATATCTTTTGAGCAACTTTTACAAAAAAAGATAAACCAGTTCATCTTTTTCAGGTTTTTCCATTCTTTTTCACCAAAAAAAATTGTGTGTTGTAGTAAATAGTATTGAATAATACTTTTTGAGTATTCCTTCTGATTTTAATACAAGGCAACCATACTAAAACCCATTTTTTATTGACCATCTTTTATCATTTGGAAAAGAACGGAAAGATTGAATGTAAATCCGCTATTAAACGTATTTTTTACTGTAAATCTTTTATCTTTTGGAAAAGAACGGAAAGATTGAATGTAAATCAGCTTTTAGTCGACTGGAAAGCGCTATGTAGGTTATGTAGGTACCTACATATTTCTAAAATTTAGTAAAGACACATTTTTAAAAACATTTTTTGGAATGGCCAAGTTTAATCGGTAATTATTTTTATTTAAATAATTTTACATAGTTTGAGACGAATTCATCTGAAGAATTGTTTTTAGACAAATTGTTTTTAGATGAATTGTTTTTAGTTAAATTGTTTTAGATAAATTGTATTTAGACGAATTGTTTTTAGATGAATTGATTTTAGATGAATTGCTTTAGACGAATTGTTTTTAGATGAATTGCTTTTAGATAAATTGGGTTTAGATGAATTGCTTTTAGACAAATTGATTTTAGATGAATTGTTTTTAGTTGAATTGAGTTTAGACGAATTGTTTTTAGTTAAATTGTTTTTAGTTAAATTGTTTTAAGGTAAATTGTTTTTAGATCAATTGTAGTTAGACGAAATGTTTGTAGATAAACTGTTTTAGATAAATTGTTTTTAGGTAAATTGTTTTAGATAAAAAATCCGTTTTCCAAAATTTTTATGTATCGATGTTCAAAAGGCTCAAGCGACACAAATTCTGAAATTACGTTTTTAATTGTTTGTTTTTCTCCGCTCTGTTCTCTTTCGATAACTCTAAACAGAAAAAAGATGAACAAATTGGTTCTGTTGTTTTTACCGGTTTTCTATAGGACGAACGGCACAAGTGTGTGGTTTCGATATATTTTTTCCAATGCAAGGTGACATAACTCAAAGAATCTAAAAAATTTGAAAATAAATATTTTCAAAATACTTCTTTATGACGTTAAATAATTTAAAAACATATTTGCTTATCCTGTTTTGTTGTAATTGTAAATATACCCTTCACAGTATTTCGTTTCTGGTTCACAATTTACGTTTTGTCGCTTAGCGTCGATATTAAATTTGATTCTTATTTATTTTTCAAAATATAGTTGTAAATTGAGTCATATCTTGTAAAAAAAAGTTTTTTCGTAAATTTTACTACACGTTTTTTGTGAAAAACTTTACAAAAAATTTTATTCTAAGCATAGGAATCCTAATAGTTTTTACGAATAAAATGTTGGGACTAACTACTTCAAAAATTAACTTACAGAAGAAATAGCAAAATACAAAAGTGATGATGGGAATAAATGTTTATGTATTGTTGGATTTGTTATAATTTGTTTAAAAGTTTCTATGGCCAAATAGGTTAGTGATTTGGATGGTTTTGTTTATTGAGGATTATTTGCAAGGGAGAGGGGGAGATATCTTTATTGATCATTGATATTTTATAATTAATAATAAATACATCTCGCTCTGGTCAACCAATCACTGAAAAAGTCGATGAAACCATGCCCAAAGTGGAGCAAGATATTCATTTAAACAGCCAACACATCGCTAAAGAATTTAACATTCACTATTGTCTGGGTATCACCAGTGAAAAATTTATTAAATCTAATTTCCATCTACTTACGGGTGACGAAAAATGAATCACGAACGACAATAATGTGCGTAAAAGATCTTGATCAATCAAAGCTTGGTCAAAGCTTGTTCAAGCCACACAAATGGTGGCAAAGCCACGTTTGACGTCAACGAAGGTGATGCTATGTAGTTAGTGTGATTGAAAGGGAGTCGTGTACCTTGAACACTATTTTTAACAATAAAAAAAATTTATTTTTGCTTTGATTGTCGTTTGTGCTATGCTTTACTAAAAAAATCAATTTAGTGCTACAACTAAGTCAACAATTAACCAGAATAAATCAGGAAACAAAGTGCGTCGGTCCAAATCCAATATCTTTTCCATTTTTTATCTTGTTAAATTTTCAAATATTAATTTAATTAATTTAAATTTGCGAATTGCATGTTTTTCATGTTTTTGCGTATGTAACATATATGTAGATAATGCACATGTGTAATATGGCAGATCGTAAATGATGTTTCCTACTTCCGAATTTTCGAAAGTAGCTCTATCCGGTGCTATAGCCATCGAGGTATAAATCCGAGGATACATTTTAAATCAGTGTTTGATTCATTGAAATTATTTTCGTTTAAAAATACGAAAGAGAGAAAAAATTCGCCGATTTATGTCTATCCTCGTTTAAAAATATGGGCCTAGATTGTAGATAAGATTATCTGTTATTATCCATCAAAACCTCTGAAATACTACTTTTTCTGTGATGTAATTTTGTAAACCGAGAATTAATTTCTCTGTACACGTCACTGTACTTTAAAATCTCATCTAAACTTTCGAGTTGTAGCAATTTTGTAAAATTGACAACACTTTCTTTGAAGAATCGCGCGAATCCGTTTAGCATAAATAAACAGTTATTTTGTATTTCTTACCACACCAAATCGTACTGAGATTAGTACAGACATCTCTTTGATTCCATCTCTCGGCCATTAGTAGTAAAAAATTCTCAATACAAAGTTTAACACCCAACCGACAAAAACATTTAGAAAGCGTGTAAGTGTTGGAAACGTATTATTTCAAAAAAAAATTTAGTCAGTTCTGGAAAATTATTAGTTTTTTCTTCATTTGCAGACAGAATATGTAAAATTTAAAATAATAAAATGTGATCAAACAACTTTATTATACGGCCAATAAATTAACCAAAATTATGATTAATACTCGTATGTTTAAGGAGATTCACTTTATACTGGTATTTTAAACATGAAAATTTGAATATTACAGATTACAGTTGGTTTCAATATCTGCTTGTGACTGTGCTGATTCCAAAGTTCGGTTAACGTTAGAGTTCTTTAATGTTTCAAAACTCCTAAAGGGGTTTCCCTAATTACACATATAATAATTCCCTTATACAATTTCCTTGTCGACTTGACCAAGAGGTAGATAACAAAACCCAATACATATTTGTAACTTGACTGGGAGTTCCTCGATCCGCTGTACAGTATACATACACTTGCACACTACATTCAATCACTAGACAATTCAATTATACCAAATTAATCATGTAAGCGTGATAATTAATTTATTTCCAGTTCATTTAGCATGTGTGTAATAAATACATAAAGTGCATTTACGGCACCTTCTAGACCAGTGGTGTCCAAGCCAAATGAGTACTTTCGACAAATTTTCAAAATAAAGAGATCAATAAATTTTTTAAAAAAATCAGCCCGGCAATGTTGTAAATATTTGTGTATCGAAGGTCACAAAATTAGCACTCTAAAATGAGTGTGAGGTCTACCGCAATGTGTCAAGATGGAATAACTGCGGTGGACTTTAATTTTGTTTTTAATCGAAGTTTATTTTGCCCTATTTATTTTGAAAATTTGTCAAAAATACTCGTTTCGCTTGGATACCACTGGTATAAATGATAATGACCTGTTTGTGTGATTAGAACTAAATGAAATTTATTGCGTGTTTTTTGTCTATATTAGACTCTGCCTATCCGCACACCATTATTTGACATTGATAATCGTTTCAATTGCATAATAATAATACTCATCGAATACATGTACAAAGACGGTTTGTTAATTAAATGTTCTTTAAACCAAATTATGATATTTGTCCATTAAAATGTTATGTTTTTATTGTAAAATTGTGATGAATAAGTGCGCAGTTGTACCTCAACACAAATTGTATTAATAATGCGTGGCTTTGAAATTTTATCGTTTGATGGTCACACAACCAATCGATTTATTGTGGAATAATTTGGATGCTCCATTTTATGCCGTATTTTCTAATATTCTAATAGCATGTTGTGTAAAATCATTTTTTAAATTTTTTATAAGACAACGCACATACATATATAATATGTACAATTACATTGTACATGTACAACATTAGTAAAATCTTTTTGTGTGGGTGGTTTCATTAAAATTTTATATATAATTAATTTAATTGTCGAATCATTCAATAAATTCAGAAAAAACGAAAATCAATTGAATTTAATTTCGGACACATCATGTTGGATATTTGAGCGATTATACACATATGGCCTTTAAAATAAGCAATGTTAGAAAATACGTTTCATGGTTTTTTAATATTTACAAGACATTGAATACGTATTGTGTAGTACCTAGCAACTATTATGCTTGATTTATCTGGGATATTTCGGGCGAAAAAATAATATATTGCGGAAGCAAAACATGCATAACGTTTCGTTACCTCAGTGGCTCTTGATACAATAGTAGCATTAATAGTAGTGAAAGTGTTAATTGACTTTAAATGTTTACGTATGGTTGTAAACAAAAGTTAAATTCATCTATTAACAATAACATAATACCTAGTTATTTACGTCACAAGGACGGTAAATAAGTTGTTACAGTACGAGCTCGACGTTTATTTTGAACGAGTTCTGTAACGATCATTTAACGTACGTGTAACGTACAATGTTTTATTTCATACTACATGGGACGTTAATTCGATTTTATATTTTTCTGTATGGTAATGGCTTGTTTTCCGGACTGTTTTTTTCTGTACTGTAATGATTCATTTTCCGGACTGAAATCAATCACTGAAACATTGATTTTCTGTATACTAGTATGAAATAATAGTTATTTATTTCATACTATATACAGAAAATCAATGTTTACGTGATTGATTTCAGTCCGGAAAAGGAATCATTACGGTACAGAAAAAAACAGTCTGGAAAACGAGCCATTACCGTACAGAAAAATATAAAGCCAAACAAAAAATAAATAACTAGGGTAACTTGATAATTTGAAAATCGTTTGGATTGATTTGCTTTAAATTTCAAACTCATGTTTTTACTTTAAAATTAGAATTTTGGACAAGTTCTGTAAAAAAAGAAAAAAAAATGTTATTTTCCCATAATTTGTTACATTCTTTAAAAAATACCTGGCTAAGTGTGCAAATTAACCAATAAAGTGACTCATAAGAGTTCAAAAACCGCAAACCGAATTAAAATCGAGCCCATGCCTTGGGAGATATGATGAAAAATGTGAAAAGGGGACACCAACATTACTCAAAAAATTGAAAACGTAATAACTTGCTAAGTTTTACAGACCTCCACTTAAAAGGATTTTTTGCGATAATTTTACACAAATATTCCGTATTTTCCGGCCGGTCACTTGCCGACGAAACACATAGTATATTAAAAATCTTTTAGTAAGAAAAGAAAACGGTCAATTAGAAGAATCTTTTAAAATTTAAGTACCGTAAATTCTTTTAACTCTAAATCTTATATGTTTTTTAGAATATGTATATTGTAATAATATGCAATTTATAATTCGTTTACTAGAAAAGTGAATTATTATTATTCATTTCGCGAGCACATTTACATTGTAAGGCGCATTTTATTTGACCATTTATACCAACATGCCATAAATACCATTTTGGTATTCGTGAATACCCGCTGGGTACGTGGCTGCAAAATCTAACTATCTAACTATATCTTCTAAAAGTTGTCGATACTGTCTTGTACATTCAATTTATATTGACATAAACAAAATTGTTGTTTGGTAACTGTAATTTTTTATTTTTCGTGCCAGTGTCTAACGTAAATTACAAAATAATTGAAGTACAATTGTACATACATATATGAAAAATGTGACTAAACAATTTAGCCGAGATTTTTTTTTCGAAATTCAGCTGGGACGCGATTTCGAAATATCAATTTGAATTTGGTCAAAAAAGGTGGTGTTCGTGTCGGTGGTAACTCGGTTCTAGCCTAAGCATGCGGTTCTAATCTCTCAGGGAAGCTAGGCTGAGGCAAAAGTCAGAGGGGCGTCACATGGGTCACTTGCAAATAATGCACTTATGCCTTAGGTGATTTAAATCCAGGAGTGCCTGTTTCGCATTAGGCGGCTCAGTGACCAGTACATTGGAGAGATGTTCTTCATCACCTTCACTGGGTGGTAACAAAGCGGAAAAGAAAGAGATAATTCTAACGAGGCTTGGGAGGAAAATTGAAGAACTCGTTGAGTTTGTAAAACCGAGAAATAATGTGCATGACGAAGTCAAAAAGATGATAAACACCATTAGCACACTCTATGCCTCAGCTTTTAGTAGGATGAACGTATCGGAAAAGGAGTGCCAAACTTCACCGATCAACAATGAAGGGAATGGAAATTTTGTTCATCGACGAATTATGAACAAGAAACAGGAACCGGAGAAAGGTACTAACGATAATACACCAACAGGAGACAAGCAAAAGAAAGTTGTCCACACCACTCAAGAGTGATGAAAGTAAGAAAAAGAAGAGGAATACTACTGCAGGTATCTCGAATGTCAGAGACATATAAACAAGGAAGACGGAAACCAGGAAAAAAACGAACTGAAGAATGGAAGACAGTAGAATCTAAGGGACGCACTGCTCAGAGAC